>OU343223.1:217238011-217484123 GCA_910596185.1 Chrysanthemum makinoi | reverse complement strand
TCCAAGTTGATAGATCAAACTAACTCCTTATTGTTGATGCCCTCAAAGCCCAAATTCAGGATAAGAGCTTCACCATTGTTGCCTTAAAAAATGAGCTTAGGAAATCTACTGGAAATAGGGTGAACACTAAGTTTGCAAAACCATCAACCTTGGGAAAGCCAACTGTTCTGAACAACTCAGAACGTTGTAGTTAGGCACCCAATGCTTTTAGAACAGAAAGATTTAAACCATCAAAGTCTAAGCTTGCCTCCCAAGTTGATGAGAATGTAGTTTTGTTAAAACCAGTCACTTCACTATTTCATTCCGATATAATGAATAACAATCCCTCGTTTAATGTTCAAGCCCTAAGATCATGAATATGCTAGGAGTTCATCTAGTTCTTATAAGAAGCATCAAATGGCTGATCAATCCCCTAAGAAACAAACTAATTACAAAAGGACCAATAGTCAAAACAGGGAAGTAGCTACATCCAAATCTACTAGCAGTTGCTTCAAATGGATTCCCACTGGTAGATTATTTAAGTTTTCAGGATCCAAACGGACTTACATACCTAGATCTTGCCTTAAGTGGATGCCCACAGGAAAACTCTTCAAGAATATTGAACCTAAAGGGACTTCTATTGATGACACTCCTAGATCAAACTGTGCAACATCCAATAGTGAGGTTGCTCATGTCACTAACTCATCTATTTGCAATACTACATGTTCTTCTAGTGCAAAGTGTCCTCAGTCTTTTTCAGGTACAATGCTCAATTCAATCATGAATATTATGACTTGGTTTCCATCAGAAATGAAGATTGCTCACTCAGCAATTGTAGCTTGTCAGAATTGATGAACCTCGTACTTTGACTCTGTTCAACCCTTGAATCGGGACTCGTTCTCATGAATCAGTGTAGAAATTCGCTTTCTCACAAAAAAAAAAAAAATCTTAAAATTTTATTTAAATCAAAATTTTTATTAATTAAATCTTTAACCTCAATCGATAAAGGTGTATCTCTTGTAATCGATAACATCTACGGTTCTAGAAATGCCATTCAATAATGACACGGGTCCATAGATGAAGTTCGAACAAAAGATATTATCTAGTTTTATAACGGGGGGTTTGAATTCAATCAATGTTCATTGGTGACATTGATTGAGGGGGAGAATATTTCAAGTTATCTAGTTATCTTTTTTTCTCTCTGCACCATTGTTTGATATGTATTGTGTGCTGATGCATGTTTAAGTCTTGCTTCGTTATGTCCTCTGTGCTAGATTGCTTATCTATGTTATGTCACTTTTGGGTACTTGTCATATTATTCTACATGTTTTTAGAAACTGTATTTGCATGCTATCTGATAAGTTCAAGGACTGAAAGTGTTAATAGTACAAAATTTGATAGATAGTGACTTGCTTTAAAATTTGATAGATAGCGACTTGCTTCAATCAGGGATAGCGACTTGGCTTTTCTAAGTGGTAGCGACTTGTCCTTTATCTTTACTAGCGAGTTGCTTATTTTGCACAAGTACAGGGGCTGAATGTGTTAACTTGGTAAACCTAAAAAATTAGTTCTTATCCCCTAGCGACTTGTCTCACACTTACATATTTTCAAAAACTCTCAAAAGATTGTTTTTCTCTCTCGTGACTTCTTGCTAGCGATTTGTTTGTGGTAAGGTTTATGTTAATCATTCTTGTCTCAAAACATGTGAATTATATGCATCCCCTAACTCAGTTTCCTAAACAGATTCCACTGTACACTTGATCCTCGACATTTGCTCCCCTCGTCTAGGTTTGTTAATGGACTCGTTGAATGAAACACTTGATATATGTGTTAATGGATTAAGGTGTTGTTTGGGTTCACTAGGATAGATGTAATTTTACATATTTGTATGTATTAATGGGTTTGTGAGTGACTTGTTGTATCATTTGTATGTGGTTCGATTTGGGTTGTGTTTCTGAAATTGGTTGTGTTTGTGGATTGATTATACGCGTTCATTATAGCGGTTTGATTGTGTGTCTATATTGATTACATATATTGATTGGATTGAGGTGATATGCGTATGATATGCTTTGTTCTTGGTAGCGACTTACCTTTAAACTTAGTGTTCTTGGTAGCGAGTTGGTTCGTATGTTCATCATGGCGAGTTGAGATATCACTATTGCTAGCGACTTAGTGATTTGATTTGTAGTGACTTGGCCTTGTTTCTGTTGATAGCGACTTGTCTTTACAAGTTAGCGATTTACTTAAATGTTTTCATATAGGTGACTTGTTACGTACTTTTCTCATAGCGACTTGTTTTGACAAGTTAGCGACTTGCTATATTGTTCTTTACAATGGCAACTTGTTAATATTTTTCATGTAGCGACTTGTTTTGTCAAACTATGTAAAGCGACTTGTTGTACCTATTTCATGCTAGCGACTTGGTTCAAGTTTACTTGTAGCGATTTGTCTTGACAAAATTTCTCTTAGCGACTTGCTATAACATTTTTTGGTCTAAGCAATTTGTATCTGGTTCCTCTTGCAGCAACTTGATTTAACAACTTGTTTTTTTTTTAAATTTGTTATAACACTTCCATAATAGCAACTTGTCTCATGAAAGCATATTATAGCAATTTTTTGTTTTCAAATTGTTTTGCTCAAAACAACTTGTCTCTAGAAAACCTTGTCAAAACGATTTGTTTATCTGAAAAGTACTTAAGCATCTTATCATATTTTCTAAGTATTTCAATCTGATTTTTGGTAATTTGTCATGTATGCTACTCGTTGTGCTTGTGTCATAAGGTTGCATTATAAAGTTGTTCAGCTAACCATGTCTTATCTCACATACTCTCGAACACTTATGTTGTCTGTGTGTTTCTTCAGAATTTCAAATGGCTAACACAACTTCATCCGAGAACCTTGCTACCTCTACTCCATCCATTGCTCTTACAGACAATGAAATTCTTCCAGAAAACAAATGGGCAGAGATAGGAAAAATCAACTGCTTTGTGGACATGGAAAGTCTGCAACAAAATCCAATCTTCAAAGTGGCAATTGATATTCTTAAAAACACTAATTTCTTTAGTGCCATGACCAAGCAATGCACGATCCCTTCCATTCACTTGCAACAATTTTGGAACACCATCACATGGGACAAGTTCACTCCCACTTATTCCTGCAAGCTTGATGATAAGGAATTTGAAATCACATCTGACATTCTCAGTAAGGCCCTAGGAATCACACCCTGTGACCCTAGCATACAATCTGTCTCTCCACCTAATGCGGAAGAACTTACAGTCTTTCTGATTGGTTTGGGTTATCAAGTTGGCATAACAAGGGCTTCGGATATCATCACTGGACACATGTATCAACCATGGAGAGCCATAACTACCATTCTCAACTTATGCTTATCTGGCAAAACCTCAGGGTTCGATAAAGTAAGGATACCTATTCTGCAAATCCTATGGGGTCTCGTCAATGGGGTGAACATTAATGTCTCAGAACGTATTTGGGAAGAAGTTGTCAATGCACACATTCATCACTGATAGAACAAATGTTCAAAATCAAGCTCAAGGAAGAAAGAAAGTTCACAAACTTGTGATTCCTAGCATCATATTCTCGAAGCTTGTCATCCAGTACTTGCAACAGACTCATAACTTCAATCCTAGAAGTGAATCAGTCCAGTCCTCCATAATGCTAAGGATGAATTTGTTTTGGGTAACCTCAAATATGTTGCTAGAGGTGTCAATAAAGAGATCTTTGGATTGCCAATTCTTGATGTTCTTCTCACTGACGATATTAAGAAGACTGACCACTTCAAACTATACAAGAAAAGGGTATCCAGGTCCAATGTTGATGACCCTCCCATTCCATCACAACCCAAAGATACAAAGTCCACTTCCAGTGCAAAGTCCTCATATGCCGCCCTTCCCAAGAAGAGACGTGACAGATCACAACCTACTGACACTTCACACGAAGCGAGAAAAGGAAGAAGAAAGATGTTGGAAAGGGGAACGATGAAGAAACTGAGATTTCAAGGGGTGATATGAATCTGATTGATGAGGATGAGGCTGCATTACAACTGGGAATTAAACAAAGCCTTGAAAGCCAGAACATAAGACCACCAGTTGGAGGAGTTGTGTTTAGAGAACTGAGCCGATACCGACAAACAACTTCAATCACACAAGACAAAGGAAAAGGGATTGATGGCGTGATCTTTGAACAAGCGCTCACATGCTTCTGGCCATCTCTTCTTCACCGTCAAGAACCATCTCCTCTCCACCATCAAGGACTACCACTCAATTTGAGCTGAAGAAAATATGCAAAGAGACATCTTCAGCTCAAGAACAAGCTAGAATGGAAAAGGAGGTATCCGAAACACAAGAAGAAACTCCTGCATCAAGTGATACCCAATCTGATCAGAATGATGATGAAGTATTGCAAAAAGACTCACAGGAGAACCCTGAGTCAAGATCTGATGAAACCAGGCATATGGAGGAACCGAACATGTCTACTGACTCCCTTTCCTCATTGAAGAATTTAGATACAGACTTCTCTTTTGGTGATCTGTTCATAAATGACTAACCCACAGACACTGAGACTTATAAGCAAGATAATGAGAAAGAGGATGCAGAGTCCATGTTTACAGTTGACATACATCAAGACACTTCAACCATTCCTCCTATGTCAGCACCTTCTCATGCAACCGCACTTCCACCGCCCAAACCTGCTCAAACAACCGCACCTCCACCACCTGAACCTGCTAAAGATCTATCTCTTGAACCAGTGGTTGCAGTTACTGACACGGAATCTCCACCAGCTTCACTACCTCAAATACTTACATCAGATCAATTGCTCGACAAAGCAGTGAAAAGAATTGAAGCTCTTGAGAGACAACTGCCAAAATCTGTCAATGCCCTCGAGAATCGTGTCCATAGGTTGGAGCACCTTAACTTTGATGAAGGGGTAGCAGACGCCATTGAAGGAGAAGTTAAGGATGCTGTAGAATGGGCAATGCAGGCTCCACTGCTTCAACAATTCAAGGACTTGCCCATTGCTGATATGATAGCTGTTCTGGCAGATAAGATGTACGATGCTAATGAGCAAAAGGATGAGGTACATAAGAAGCTATATGAAGCACTTGAAGAATCAATTAAGCACGAAAATCATATACAGTTTATGAAGGACATTGGAGAAAGGGAAGCTAAGAAGAAAAGGAGGATTGTGGTGTTGGAGAAGTTGCGTAAAGGTCCTAAAGATCCTCCTCCTCCACCGCCTCCAAGCGGTGGGTGGTACTACGGTAATGGTGGATCTTCTGGAACGACCACTACACCTCCACCACAACCACCATCATCACCACCAAAATCTTCAAATCAACCCAGTTCATCCAGTGATCAAGGAACTCATAAGAAATCTGCAGCTTGGACCACCGTTGATTCAAGGTTCACACCAACATCTTCTACTATCCCAGAAGCTCAAGTTCTTCATGAAGAATCTTATGTCATGGCGGAGTCAGAATCCGATGACGATGATGCATCCACCAAACATATCCCCAAGCCATCTGAAGATGATTGGTTTGATGCATACGTGTCAAGTGAACGCTCTAATACCTCTAGAGTTGCACCTTCAAAAGACACAATTCAAAGCTGGCTCACTGAAGAGAGACCACAAACTCCAGAACCTTCATGGTCCATTCCAGAGTCTGACACAATGATCCCTAACAACAAGCGGGCATCTACAATAACTGCCAACTATGAAGCCCCAGCTGAAGATTCTCTTCTTTACATCACAGGAGATATGGGCAGCTTTATAAAGTGGTTTTGTGAACAGAAGGGAATCTCGTCCATCACTTCAAAGGATCTCGAAGGACAAGCATTCGAAATTGTCAAAGTCTTTCACTCAGATGCCAATCAGCTTCAATACTAGATGGAAGAATGTCATAAGATGCTGAGTGATCAAGTCAGTGAGCAGATCAGCCATTTCAATGTGAACAAGCCTTTTCCTCTCGGTGGTGAACCTGGACAAATGACCATTCAGTCTGAGTTCTTCTTCAACCATGACCTAGACTATCTATGTGCTCGCACATCTGAAAGAAGACCAGCTTTATCGATTTCAAAGATGAAAGCTGCTACCTACTCAGATCCGGTCTTGGCGGATGGTACGATCAATTCTCTGACAAAGAACATGTTTATGACATCGAGGCTTCATATGGCATTTCTCATTGGTGGATCAAGAAGAAGAAATTCTACATCGAAAGACATGGAGCTGATAAAAGACACAAAGCTGTTCGATCCAAGCTGCGGATTCTAAGTGTTGTCAGTATAGAAATCTTCCCAATCTATGGCTATGATAATCTGAAGAAGATTGTTCTTGAAGAGGACTTGAAAGATTACGTGATAGAAGAAAACGACTTCAAACATCTGCTGCCAAATGACTTTGAAGATCTCTATCTTTTAAACCTTCAAGGACACCTTGATCACCTACCTGTTCGTGAGAAGAAAGCTCTCTCTGCTGCTGTCAATCTCTGGATCAGAGGCTTGGTCATTCAAAAAGGGTTGAGGATTTTCAGCTTGGAATGGAAAGCTATCAGACCTGCGTCAACCTAACAAGATCGCAATGGGAAGCCTCAGGACTTGAATTTCACCACGAATATAAAGTGATTGACACTCCTAGAGCCATCATCTTTACCGACAGATACGGGACAAGAATGATAATGAGGCTATGCGAGCTATACAAGTTCAGTGATGGTACACTCAGGATGGTTGAACAAGAATTGAACTCAAGAGTGAAGGAAATCAAGATTGACATGAAGCCGTGGAGCAAAACTAGAGTATGGTCTAAACAGGACTTGAAGATGTGTGAAGATTTCATTGCTGCAATCGGCCGAAGATTAAAGACTAGAATGATTTATCGCAGCCTTGAAAGTTTTGTGGGTGGTAGACTTTGTGAAGGTCATTACAAACTACTTCAACGAACTGAATGAAGACATCTTCCGGAAGTAGTGTCTGTTTTGAATTTTTGATGTGTATAATGTGGTGTATGTAACATGAACAACTATAATGTATGTAGTAGTGATAGGTTATGTATTGTGGTTTCCCTTTTTTTTTCTAAAAGGGAACTTCAGTGTAGTCCACTTCAGATCATATAAAACCGGACACATTTTTCTCCTACAAAGTTTTAATTCATACATATTTGAATCACTTGAGATCCAAAATCTCAAAGGATTTGAAATTTTTGATCGGGGGAGAAAATGTGATATAAATATGAAAGATGATAAAAGGTGACCATTTCTGTCTCAAAGTGCATACTGCTTTCTAATATGTGATAAACTCTTTTAGAATCTCGAAGCATATATTGAGGGGGAGCATTTCAAAAAAAAAAAAAAAAAAAAAAACCTTCAAGGTACAAAGACTTCTATGTTTTAACATAATGTACCTTGATTGTGTGTTAAATGGTTTCTAAATGTTGGTAATCGTGGTTGTACTTCAAAATATCTCTTACCTCTATGTGATAAAATGATTTCAAATATCCTACGCACATATTGAGGGGGAGAATTTACCAAAGAAAATCAAAAGGCTTTTTCTAAGGAAATTGTGATCAAAGAAATTATTTCTAAAGAACTCTTGCCTCCATGCGCTAAACAATTTACTAATCATATGCACATGTTGAGGGGGAGCATTTCTAAATGATCAAAACAATTAAGGTACAAAATGCTTTGATATTATATCACAAGTACCTTAATTGATTTTTCAAATGATTTTTCAGTTGGTTTCATAAAGGAATGTTCAATACCAAAAGACCGACCAATTTACTTTATGCATGGTGTTATAAGGATGATAAGGTTAGGCATTTGTTCCCATGATCCGCCAGAACCGGAGGGATCTACCCAGGGACAATCCACTAGATAGTGTAGAAGTCCGTAGGTATGATGAAAAAAGGAGAAAAATGAGAATAAGGGAAGAGTGCGGACTGAGACAGAGCTAGTACTGGAATAAACCCAACAAGGTTCTAGTTATGAAGTCTCGGTAAGCACTAGGGGTTGAAGAATGAAAAAGAATTAAATGAGAAAAGGGTGAAAATAAATAGCCCTCCAATAATTCAACCTTAGGGCAGAAACCGGGTTCAATTCATATGCTACTAGTGGTAACACTGGTATTGAAAACAAGACGTCATGGACCCAATGATGCACTGCACTAATCTTCCCAAGCTACTCAAGTTCCTCTTAAAAGGGATTGTTTCATTCTCACGGGGAACCTACATAATCTATCGACTTTCTCTTAGCGATTGTTGATATTGAAGAAGGAGACCCTCTCCCTAGTCTCCGATATAGGAAACCAAATGTGCACTATTGAGTCTAGAGCCACGAGATCATCAAATAAATCTCATTAGGACACTGAATATGAAGACTCTCTGTTTCACACAATGTGGAAAGAGAGATTATATCTTATGAGTCCTACGCATTATCCTTGTGGTATTGCCAGAACATCTGAGTGATATGCAAACATATTCACAATGAAGATGGAAAGCCTTCTGGAGCCAACATCAAACAAGCTCCTGGTGGGTGGCATGTGAGATCTATCCAATAGATCAACCATGTGACAACTGAACAGAAACAATGGGGCAATTCAAATTTTTGAATCAATCCTGGTTTAGGTTATGGATTGACGGATACCTTTGAAAAACCGGTCGTTGTGCTTAAAAGTTCTTTTCTATAGCACATCGACTGTGTATTAATGTTTCAAAATTAAAGGGTATTTATGATTGATAATTGATGTTCCATAAAACCTTCGTTGTATTGCAACACACTTTCTATTAAGCAATACACGATTGTTTTCAAATCATTTTCATTAATCAGTGAATCTCAATTCGCTAGTTCACTCACTTCGTGTTGTCTTCTTTGAGACGTTCCGGTTTGAGAACGGCTAGAACAGCTACGAAACCCTGTCAAGGAGATTCTTAGGAATCCTACCTGATCACAGGCAGTACTTGTACTGATCAATGGGGAACCGTGGGCCGTGTACCTCAATTCAACGAAAGTGATCAAAGACACTTTCGTACGCTTTATTGCTAACTGTTTTATGCAGGTACACCCCGACGTTTGCAGCTGATCAGAATGGAGAGGTCAATCCATAGCCGCATGCTTACACAACACATTCATTTCCAAAGAAATCATGATTAGTGCAGCAATGACTCTGATATTTTTCACTCCATGCTTCTGCTACGCTGCCGCAAATATCATGAATCAACTAAAGCTTCCGCTACTCTGATAAGAAGATATCATGATCCAGAATGTGAGCATGTCGGTCCAATTGTCACAAAAACATATGCGGGCAACACAACAATGGGTGATGCTGAGATTAATTGTGGCTGATGATCTCTATTAAAGCTCAAAGGTCATCAATGTGGATCAGCTCTGTAACCTCCACGAAATATACATTGTAGTTGAACAATGATGAAATCACCACGGAAGCACAAAGTTTGATTATTTTGATGTTTTGATGTCTACGAGCTCAAGATTAAAGATTAAATAGAATGCTAGGATTCACAATGTAAATCATGGGGTGATCTCCCTTAGGAGGAGATTGTTAGGAATTGAAAATTCTATTGTGAAGCATCGGTCACCCCAAGTATAATCTAGCTTAAGTTAGCTCGTAGACATATCGCTTATTATGTTATTTGTTAGTCTGTTATTAGCATAGTTTAGTCTAGTGCAACACCGTGGAGGAAGGACGGGTCTTTACCCATTGTATGCCTGATCCACAACCCGTAGGAGGGCGTATTACTTTGTATAAATAGCCCTCTCCTCACAAGGGAGAGGGTTGGATGTTCATTGGTAATCTAACCTTCTATGTGTTTCTCTCACTAGAATATCCCACTTTCTCTCTCTCTAAAATCATATAATCGCCCATATTTGTGTGTTAGTGTGTTTGTGAAATCCAATATGTTACATTCGATCATCATGAGCTTTCCTTTTTTTACCTTTTTTCTTTGGTTCAAGAGTAGCAACTGGTTCATGACTAGCAACTGCTTCATCTAATCCATCTGCAATAACCATCTCTTAATTTGCAACCAAGTTTGCCACAACAGATTCTTGTGTCTCAATATTTTCATTAACAGATACCAAAGCTCTATTGAAATGTTCTTGCTCACAAGACTCTTCATCACAAATATTGTTAGAAGGTGGAACATAGCCTTTCATCTTTTCTTCATCTGAAATATAGCATGAAGGGTGTAAGCCCATCATCATGTCCCATTCTTCTTGTTCTCTAAGCTCATCTTGTTCCCTCTTCAACTGCTCTTCTTTCCATCTGTCCTCTGCTTCCATTGTCAACCTCAAAGCTTCTTCATCATATGATTCTTGTTGTTGTTTGTCTTCTGCTGCTAATCTTTCTTCCTCCTGAATAAGTAACTCCTCCACATACTCATACTCTATGTTCTTTCTAATTTCTTCTTCTTCCATAAACTAAAAAAAATACAAAAATGAACTAAATTAGTAACAGATTAACACATTATTTTGTACATTTAAATATAAAACATACCACATTATTTTGTTGAGCTCTTCCACCACCTCTTTGGCCACTCCCAGCACCTCTTTGACCCCTACCATCGGATCTCCCCCCCCCCCTTGAACCTCTACCACCACCTCTTGCAGAAGCATATGATGCATAATCAGGTCTAGTTGTGGCCTTAGGTGGTCTTGTGGGCTTAGGTGGTTTTGGAACTGGATCTTTTCGACAACTCTTTTTGTTGTAACCTATTTCTTGGCAGTTACTACAGGTCATGATTCTTCCCCTTCTGCTCACTTGTGAATTGTTCTCTGATTGTGCTATAACCCTCTTTTTCCTTGGCCTACCAGGCATTGTTCTCATAATAGGTGGTAAAAGTGGTGGATCTCTAGTTCTTTTCCACAATGAACTACCATACACAGGCCTTATGCAAAATTGGTAAGATTTAAACCACCTTTTTTGGCTATAACATTCATGTAATCCTTCTACATGGTCTCTATTCATGTAGGCATAGGCTTGCTCCAATATGAATACAGGGAATTCCAAATAATTCCCACATTCTGCACATGCATTTTTTGACGTGAATGTTAACTCCATAAGCTTCATTAC
Organism: Chrysanthemum makinoi; assembly: GCA_910596185.1. Lineage (NCBI taxonomy): Eukaryota > Viridiplantae > Streptophyta > Magnoliopsida > Asterales > Asteraceae > Chrysanthemum > Chrysanthemum makinoi. Next base: position 217,473,051 of record OU343223.1, on the reverse strand, counting down.
CATTTCTGACCTCAAGTTCTTGAAATCCACTAGGAAAAACCTCCCAATGTCTGTTTAAATGAACAACTTGTCAGGTTTAAAAATGACATGAATAACAGCTTAATAGTAAAGTATATAACAAGTATTACCTTTGTTGATGTTCAATTAGATGGGTTAATCCTTTTCTGATAGTAGGTGTAATGGTATCTTCCCAATTCCTTGCAGTTCTGTTCATAGAAACCAATCTCTGCATGGCATATAGTCTGATATCTTCAAGCATTGTGATAATAGGTTTTGTTCTTTGTACTAAGATTGCCTATTTAAACTCTCACAAATCCTATTCTCAAAATTTGGACACTTAGTTTCCAAATTGAAGAATGCTCTAGACCAACTGTTAGAACCCTAACAGGATCTTCATATGCCTCTTTATTCAGGATCTTCATCTCATCCATCTTTGTGTAGAAGTGTTGCTCCAAAGTGGTTGATGTTGCTTGCCAAAAGAGTCTTTGTAGGTGAACTCCACTGAACTTCTTAAAATTTGCAAAACATGTCTTGTGCACTTCCTATGTTCAGTATTATGGAGGAATTCACTAACAGCATCTAATAGACCCTGCAGAATACAAAAGTACATAAGTTGAAGTATAGATACACTACAAGAATCTAGTCGAATACCCATGAAAAATACCCACAAATGCTCGTACATGGGTGCTTACCCACAATTTACACATGAACTACCTACAGTTAGAGAACTAAAAAACAAACATATTTTACTCACGAATTTCCCATGAGTTTAGCCACAAAATTACCCACGATTGTATATATTGTGTCTATTCCATGAGTAATTTACTCCCGCCAATATATCTCCCACGGTTTATGTCCTACGAAATGAGTTTTCCTGGTTAAAGATGTGCGTAACATCATGGGTAAATTTTCGTTACCCACGGATTATGTGTAACCTCTTTGTTTGTGGGTAATTTTGGTGAGTAATTTGTGGGTAAATTTAAACCTACGATCTTACCCTCATTGTGTCAAAATGAACAAACCGTAGCTAGATCTTACTCTATATATATTGTTAACCTGGGCTTAAAGAACTCTCAACCAGAAATCTTTAGACTTTTATGAGCCACATTTTTCTTAATTTTTACATGATTATCTTTTTTTGTCCAGGAAAGTGATAAATCCTTTTATGCATCCTCCAACTCCAATATAATATTACACATGTATATCAACTAATTCTTTCTCATCTTTCCAACTATGACTAATGTATAATAAATAAACTAGATGAGTAACTGTGCATAGCAATAATATTTTATTGCAGCAGATAGTTATAGTGATATTTTGGCTAAGTGTTTTGTGTAACCAAAATATCACTATAATTATCTGCCGCTATAAAATCCCGTTGCTATACACGGATATTCATCTAGTAATTATACTAAGACCAATGTTATATCGAAGATGAAATCTCTTTTATTAATGTGACTATATCATAATAACCCATAAAAGTAAATGACTTATTTCGTTGATTTCGGGGACGAAATTATCTTTAAAGAGGTAGTGATGTAATATTGGGTGATTTTAATACAATAAATGCTAGAGACAATGTAAATATAGACTCACATTCATAATTAAATAATGAAAGATAATTAAAAATAAAGTAATGTATTTAAATGAAAATTTTTATGATCAATAGAAGGCAATATAAAAAAATAAAAAGAAAAGTCATATGAAATTGGTCAAAATGAAACCATGAACACACATCCGCCCGTAGCCGGAATATTCAGTCCATAACCGGCTATTTAGTTCTATATTATCCGATTGATCATTCATGTAACTAATAATAATAATAATAATAATAATAATAATAATAATAATAATAATAATAATAATAATAATAACTATATTTTTAGTAGGGTTTGTTTTGCTATTGCTAGAGGAGTGGGGGCCCAGTTAGTTTCTCGGCTCCCCACTAATTTCATGTAATTTCCTATGATTTTCTAATGAAGTGATGTTTTTATTAAAATAATAATAATAATAATAATAATAATAATAATAATAATAATAATAAAGAAAACAGAACAAACACTATCATACTTTCCGTGAATGATTCAATAGTTGTCATATTTTTCAAGCAATATTTTCAATAGTTTCCTTCAATAGATTTATGTGGTTCGATACTTTCCATGAATGAAAGATTTAATATTTTCTTCAATAGAGTTTTTAATATTAATTAATAGTAATTTAGGCAAAACATTAATTCAAGTTTTTCAATTTCAGAAATAAACGTTTTTTGTTATAAATAGTATAGATACTAGTCCGCATACAATAAGCTATATATTTAAATTATTAGTTACACTTGTAGGAAGAATGATTAATAATGTATGTGAAATTGCCCCGCTCCTATTTTTTCACCTCCCGCCATTATTTCGATAATATAGTCCCACCCCCGGTTAAATCAAAATTTGAATTAAGCATTATCATCAAATAATTGTCCCCCCACTATCCTTCATTTTACCGATCTTATCGTCACTCAACTATGAATGCATGAGTTATCATATATTCATATCATTTGTTGCCAAACACGCAACAAATATGCGTACTATGTCTCCTAAATATCATATTATCATTTCTTCATCGATCGTTTTCCAAAATCGATAGAGAAATCGTTAGTAAATATTATATTATCTTTTGTTTGCAATATAATGTTAGGAACTAGTTTAATTTACTTTGTGCTTGTAAATTTTGCTATTTGACCATCTTTTTGTAGGTAACTCGCCTTGCATGACTGGACTTTGTGATCTGGTTGTTATTCGAATCACAACTCACCATAATAAATGACGACCATACCAAATATCATCAACATGGTATGTAGAACTTTGAATTTAGTGAATTACACGTAATATTCTATTTGACACAACATCATAGGTACGTATTAGGTGCCACTTACATAATAAACTCATACCATAAGCGACAAGTTTTTCCTATTTATTACTTGTATGTTTTAACTACTATTTTGATATTACCTAATTGCTAAGTTAGAAATAAAAATATACTTCGAACTAATGTATTTGTTTTTCTTTTGGATATAGTTTTGTTTGCATCATGCTCCAACTAATGTTGTATCTCGATTGTGCAGTGTATCATCATTCAGCTTTGTTTTTCTTTTAAACCCACGATCTTACCCTCATTGTGTCAAAATGAACAAACCGTAGCTAGATCTTACGCTATATATATTGTTAACCTTGGTGATGCAGGTTTTACTGACCAGGTTTTAATATTTATATTTTCTCGTTATACATATGGTATACCCTAATGCACTAACGGGCAGTGTACCTGGTCGTGTGTAGTGTAGTATTCGGTAAAACCGAGGTCGTCCCAAGAGCTATGTGTGTTGGATTATTACTAAGTCTAGGTGTCACAGTTTTTAATATGATTTTGATAAGGAATTAATTAATTAACTACTAAAGCAGATAAAAGGCAAAGGTTTAATCAATAGAGGAGAGTGGTGTTAACCTAGTTAATCCTCCTAGCTAGTAATGTCTACGTCTACTTACTTCCAATTACTTTAGGTGGGGTCAAATTCGAGAAGACATCATTTGGTCAATTCGCCCTAACCTATCAGCAAAGATGCCACCACTGAAGAAGTCAGGTGTCCCTTCATAAGTCCAGTTGTTCCTGGTCCCCTAAGCCAAGTCATTAAGTACCGCTACATGCTAGATTTATAATAGTGAGTGCCCGTGCGTTAGCAACTTAAACACTCACCCCCTAATTCTTAAGTTCACCCAAACGGTAGGTGATCAGTTGGTCAAATCGCACAAGTAGAAAGGGTCGTCAGTTGGTCATATCTTACCCTTCCCGTCCCAGTCTACTCACTTAGGGTCAGTTGGTCATATCTCCTAAGCAACTAGCTTCTACCGCCATTCAAAACTACTGAAACAAGGGTAGCTAACAATAAACTATGCATGCATACACTTAGAAATAATTATACGGAAGAAATGTAAACGCAAACAAAACAATTAAGGAATCATAACTAGGCCAGCACCAAGAGGTGCTTAGCCGCTCATATTAACCATACAAATCAATTCAATATTCAAAGTTATGAAATACATGAATCGAAAGTAAAGAAAAGATAAAATGCTAATGCTTATCGTAGGGGAGTGATTTCTCCCTTGGAGACAGCTCCGTATGCTCCTCTGAACAGCCTTTCGCTTCTTCCCACGTTCTTTGGTTGTGGTATGTGGAATGGGATGCTTTGAAATGCTGGAAATCGTGGGGTATTTATAGGCCAGATCTGGGTTACGGCATAACTAATATAATAGTTACGCCGTAATCTTCAATTCCTTCGTAATTTGCACTAAATCTGCTGGTTACGGCGTAACCTTATGAGTGGTTACGCCGTATTTTCAATATTACTTGGTTACGCCGTAGTTGGTGAAATAGTTACGACTTAGTTATCAGCGGCGTGGAACCTCATTTGACCTAATAAGTTACGTCGTAGTCTTTAGGGGGAGTTACGCCGTAATCTTCTAATGAGTTGGTTTTCTGAGTCACGCTTTAGTTACGGAGTAATGTGAGAGATGAGTTACGCCGTAACTTCTTCAAAGTCAGCATACTATGGTAAATCTTTGATATTTCTCCAATTTCGCGTCTCTTTAGCTCCAATGCTCGTAATTTACCTGAAAGTGGAAAACAATAGAAAACAAGCGTAAATCCATATAAATGATATAAATTACAAGAATTATCGGGGGAAATTGACACTTAATATTCAGGACTATTTGATGTTATCAAATATCCCCCACTTGAACTCTACTTGCCCTCAAGTAGACCTTATTAGAAAGATTCCTAAAAAGATATCTCCCATAATCTGGAAAATATAAGTTTACAAATCCCTTATGCTAGAATAAAACAAAGCCGAACACCTCACGAAATGGGAACGAAACACTCAAATCTCTCAACTATTCTAAGTGTCAATTTCGGGGTGATCACTCAATCGCACAGTCATAGCATGTATTCTATCATAAGCTTGGCGGTTACACAAATCTCCACCACTAGAGTTAAGGGCTAAACAATTCTCGAAGGCAATATGGGTAGACATGACAAAGGTTAAGGGGTGACTCGTCATTACTAACATGTCACGGCGAAGTGGACAAAATCAATGATACATGACCAAATCCATGGCCAAGACACCAAAGATTGCTCGCTTCATCACCTAGACACGCTTCATGACTAAAGGGTAGGATAAGACATGGGATATATAAATGGTGTAAAACAAAAATCAAGCAGGTAGTCTAAATCTATAACCAAGTCATCACCACTTACCGTCCGCCCAAAGTTCAAGCTTTGAAGTCAAGAAACCGGATCATGAAACACTAGGTAGATGTTTCATTAGAGGACGTCATGATGGGCACACTACATTTTCTCCAACTGTTGGCATAATTACCAACTCCAATCTTTGAATGTGACCAAGGTGGCCTCCTCGATACTAAATCTATAAAGCTCATAATATAGTGCTTATAACAATGCACTTTTACATAACAACCAAATAACATAACAATTTTTTTATTTATTTTTTCTTTTTTTTAAGCATAACAATAACAACTAAACATAATATCCCCCCACTTGAGATGAACAACGGGAATTCGGGGGGTCTTCAATGATCTTCAAGAATATGTCGTCGACGAAAGCGTGATTTCCGAACCTTTCCACTTGAACCTTGAACTTAGGCAAATGATGACTTCCCAATCACAAATAAAGACTACAGGGCAGGCTAAGGAGGTGTATCGAAACAATATATTGGGCTAACAAAATGAAAGGAATGACTCAGATGGGTGTATCTAGGGGTATCTTGCACTAAAGGTGAGTGCAACAATAGGGTTTCACATGGGGGTCTAGAAGTCGAGGTGACTAATCGATAGACACACAATGGTAGGCTATTTGGGTGATAATCCTATAATATTGCCTTCTTAAACTGAAAAGTCCAAATACATCGAGCTAACTCAACATACCTCGTCTATGGTCTCGAAATGATGCAAAGGCCAAGTTCTAAAGTTTACAAGCTACCGGCACACTCATAATTTGGTGGATTTGGGGTAAAATATTGGAAACGGATAAGGCTAATCTCACCATATAATATCAAGGGTTGTATGTGCTCGGCTAAGGTCTAATCTAGTTAGGTTAAGAAATACATGTCAAAATTTTAAAAATAGCATAATTTTTCAAAATAAACTAGAAAAACGAGGGCAAAATAAAGTTCAAGAGATAATTCTACTCCCGTCCCCCCACTTGAATTGTACAAAGTCCCTTTTGTACTAAGCGTTAAATAAAGGTGAAGAGAAAAGTAGAATTAGAGCGAGAACTTCCCTGAAATTTGCTCAAAAAAGAAAGAAGGCCCATGAAAAAGAGACGTGCCTTCGTATAAGCATCATGAACAAACTTCAATCCCTGAAATCACACTACCGACAAACATAATTCTAAAAAGAAAAAAGAATAAAAAATGAAAAACAAACCTAACTCACTTTCGTAGGAATCACGGTTGCATTTAGCATATGCAACAAGCCTTTTAAACCACTTGGTGTCCCAAGTGGACGAGTTAAGTCTCGTGAGGGTTTACAGGGAACACACCCACAAAGTTCATTTAAGATACTAATACAAGGTTATTGTGTTTTAAAATGAAAGAAGTAAAGCAGAGGAGAGTTACGTCGTAACTCTTTTTAGGGAGTTACGCCATAACTGGCAAAACCTGACATATGCTGCGAGTGGCTACGGCGTAACTACAGAGATGGTATTACGCCGTAATTGGTAATGCGTCTTGAACTTCTGCTGCAAGGGATTGATTACGGCATAATCACTGAGGTGAGTTACACCGTAACTATGGTGTAGAATCCAAGATCCGGACTCAACTAGGGTATAAGTGATATCAATTGATTGAATGAAAACAGCAGAATAATGATAACACAATCTACATCACTAATAAGTTTTTTTTATTGAAAATAAAAACTACTACAACTATTACTAATGTACACACGCTATAATCGTGTGTCTAGACTCTCATTAGGAGATGAATACTATGAAATGAAATGAAAAGGATCAAATGGATGATCAAAACTACTACGCCTACCCTCTTTATATAGGAGAGGGAGGTTACATAAAACCCTAATATTAGCTTACTAGAAAAGCTAACTATTAAACTACATAATAGGCCCTCACTGTTTCTTCTTTCTTCATTCTTGCTCGTGGTTTTGTAATCTTCAAATCTGCAATTCCCAACAATCTTCCCCTAAACTGGAATTTGACTAGGTTAAGTTCCAATTTCTTGATAGTGCAAAACAACATGTATGAAGAAACAATGCTAAAACATGTTATCACAAATAATAAGCTGCACATCATAAATCTTCTTCCCCTTTTTCTAATAGGGGGTCTTGTGCAACGGGTAGACGCTTCCCCTCAAGTGATGCATGTAGATGGTAAGTAAATAAGCTTCCCCTTAAAATATACTAACCATCTCCAATTTTTTTATTTTATTTTATTTATTTATTATTTTTTTAAACAACTAAACAAAAGAAATAAAGCACAGCAGCAGAAAAATCAAATCTGCAGCAACATCAAAATAGTCTACCAGTAGGAATGGAGAACCAACAGGAACACCGACGCATGCGACTTATATCTTGTACTATCCATGTGACTCCAAATCTTGATAAATCCTGAAATAATATGAGACACTGAGCACTATAATGTAACTCCTTAAAGTGATAGCAAATGTGAGCATTAAGCACCTTCTGTAGATCACACCCCTTCACTAACATTGAGCACTACAACATAACTCCTTAAAGTGTTAGCAAATATGCGCATTAAGTACCTTTAGTCTGTAGATCTCACCCCTTCGCTAGATTTATCAAGTCTTTGTCACACCATTAAAGTACGAACAACTTATCTCCAAAGTGTTCATCATGCACTTTGAGATATGATAAGTGATCGGTGCTGAACCGTCAAGTTATCTCACACAAGCTAGCCACTTGTGAATGGCCAACCGTAAGAAACTCAAAACAGTTCAGAAACCAAATGCAATTTAAGATCAGAGGAATATAGTGTATTCCCGGGTCGTTAAGTCCCACGGAGGATGAATTGGTGTATAAAAACTTGATCAGATGATAGAATGATCACTAAGGATAGTGATCAGAAAGGATTTGGATGGATAATTACCTAAAGAAAAGATTAATAAATTACAGCGACTTAAATGCAAATTAAAAGAAATTAAAAAGTTAAAATATATTAAATAAACGCTATCACTATTTTTACAATGATGTTTTAGTGATTTATAAAATAAAATGACTTAAATAAACTATTTTAACTAAAAAGTAAACTTAAATTATCTAAAAACTAGATTTAAAATGAAAACGTACGTTAAGTCTAAAATTAGCAGTGCAAAGCAAAGCGTAAAATTTATGAAATAAAAGTCCTACAAGTGTAAAAACAATTTTATTACGTACTATATGACAAAAGAAAATTTTAGAAAAAAAATTTATATTTTTTAGACTTTTATATTTTTTATTATGAATTAAATAAGATTTTACACTAATTAAATGTTTAAAAATACTAAAACTATTTGGAAAAATCTGAAAAATTCACTAAAAGTACTTTGAATGCTATTTATTCTAGGAAAAATAAGAAACTACTACTGTGCTATGGAAAATAAGCTCAAAATAAGCTAAACATGGCTGATAAGCAAAACTGGCCAAATGTATCTAAGTAATAAATGTTGCAAAAGAAAACCAATAGAAGTCCCAAGGGCGCATGGCTATACAGGTACATCTAATCACTCTCATAATGGGGAGGTCTCAGGTTCGACCCCTGCCTCTCCCTTTTTGCAAAATATTTTTATTTTTGGAATTTTCTTTTACAAACTTATTAAACACAAAGAGATAAGCACTTTTTACAACTACCACTTTTTATGAAGTCCACTAATAAGCTCAGAATGAGCTTATTTTTCCAACAGTTGGCAAAGAGATTGAATAAGCACAAGCTTAAGCTATAATTCTAATAAGCTAGAGAATAAGTAAAAGATGAAATGAAAATAAGCTAGATATCTGTAAATAAGCTAAAATGGCTACTGAAAAAGTTCAATAACTACTAATAAGCACTGAATAAGCTATAAATAAGCACAAGTCACCACTGTTATACAGCTTTTAAATCACTAGGCACCTTCTAGCTACTATTTAAGCACTTGAATAAGCTCAGAAATGAAAATAAGCAATTGAACAAGCAAGTTGACCAAGTAAACTATCCAAAAAGCTGAATTACAAAGATTGGCTTTCCAAATCGACTTGTGAGAAGCTTTTGAAAAATTGGAAAACAACTGACTAAGCTGGTTTGAACTAGATAAAATGGGAAGAACTAGAATCTATGAGCAGGCCTATTTAATAAGCTAGAAATTGGAAAGTAAACACTGGACTAAAGAAATGAGTAGGTTATCTTTCTAAAAAGCTAAATTATATAAGCTAATACTTATTAATAAGCTCTGTAAGGGCTTATGAATCTAGATAACTAGCGTGTTACACGGGGCATTTCTTTGGAAAAGGCCTTGAAAGAATCTAATAAATAAGCTATATATAAAAGTTTGAGTAAAAGTAAAATACTATTTTTCTAATTAAATTTAGCAACAAAATTTTAATATTCCAAAAGGATATAAGCTAGTTCTTAGTATTAAGCACACACTAAAATTATGAATTTTATTCAAAAACTAACTTAAGTAAAATTTGACTTTCTAAATTATGAACTAAGTTTGACTTTAATGAACTTACAACTGATTCTATTGATTTATTATGATATATTAAGGTGTAATAAGGTTATATTAAGCTATGCTAACAACTTTTAAGCTAATAAAATGAATTAAGCAATCCTAATTCCTAACAGTTAACTGTTTAAGGAAATTTAAAAGAGATTTTGACTTTTAACTAAATAATGGATGGATTTTATTCTTTGCTGAACTATTAGATACTAAAGTGACATGAAACAAGTACAGACAACAACTCAATCGTCTTAAGCTCGATTAAGCGAGCAAATACAAACAGTCTTTTATGAAGTTGTTTGGATGATTTTCAAAGCAAAACACAGATTAAGACATTGCCATGGATCACAGACCTTATTTTATCATTTATTAAGACTAAAGAAACAATAAACAACAGTAATAACAACATACAACTTCGAGAGATTACACTTATTCTATTTTAACTGCTTAAAATAAAATTTTATTAACTATAAATTAAAAAGAACAAGGGACTATTTTTAAAGCTTAATTATACTCAACTAATACTAATGAACATAAACATGCAGAGAATCAAGCTTAGACTGACTTACAGGTAAAATGCCAAAATAGATCAAGAGGCTTACAAGTGGCTTCCAACTGGCGAGAACAAGGATCAAGAAATACTTCCTATAGAACCTCCACAGGTTCACTAACCCATTCCCATCCAATAATCCAACTGCTTCAACTTCTTGCTCATTTATCCTGTGATTTTTGAATTTTCACTAATTTATTTGTAATTTTTGGTATTTTTCTCTTTTTAGTTCTAAACTGAATTTTATTGTTTCTAAAAGCTCAAATAAGCTTCCTAGGAGCTTATGTTAGCTAATTCAGTTCAACACAATAGCTAATAACAACATTGAAACATTTTGAGATTTTTGAACTTGGAAATGCAAAAACTGGAAAGATAATTAAGACTTGAGATTGATGCTTTAAAAAGTTTCACATTACACTGAGAATGATTAAAACAGTACTTGAAATATTGAAATTACACTGGAATTGGAAAATTGACTAAGTCGACATAAAAATAAACTAAATTACACTAGATGATGATATACATTGCATCTCAACCTTCCTTTATAGACTTTTGTGAATCTCTGATGACCTCTGAATGTTTCCCACCATTTCTGAGCCATTGGATCATTGAAATGCATCAAAACCGTCCAAGTGGATTTTGGCGCCAATTTCTTCATAGCAGGTTCTTTCAATTAATGGGGTTTGGATGGATGTGGAGGTGGAGGGACAGCTGGGGAAGAGTGTAAAAGGGTGGTGGTGAGGTGGAAAGGCAGAGAACAAGTGGTGAAAACCACTGGTTTTGTTTAAACAGGTGTGGGAGAGACATGCTACAGTGGTGGCGGGTTTGGAATTTTAAACATTGGGCCGGGTTGGTTTATTGGACTGGATTGGGCTTGGATAAATATAAAGGATCCGTTTGGTTTAAGTAGCTTAATAACCCAAGGACCAAAAATGTAAATATGCCAAACTTCAAGGTGAACTTGTCATGTTACAAAGTTACAATAAGGACCATTACTGCCAAATGTGATTAGTACAAGGACCAAGGTTGATTATTTTCCATTTTTTAAATTATCCAAGGACCATTTTTGACAATTTCAAAACTTGAGGGACCTAAGTTGTAATTTTCCAATTTTTGATTTCAAGGACCAATTTTGACAACTTAAGAATCCCTAAAGACCTTTTGTGATATTTTACAAGTTTTGGAATGACCAGGGACTGTTTTTGACAAATTTTCAAACTTGGGGAACTAAAACTGCAAATTATGCAAACTTGAGACGTTTTTCACCAGATTTTGATGTTTTTGCATTTAAAACACATAAAACACTTGTTTGTGATATTTTTATCATTTTGATGTGTTTCTGAGTGTTTTCAGATGTTTTTGCAGTCTAGACAGTATAAAAATGATGAGTATTTAGACACTCATCAATAAGTCACGTACTTGATCAACCAGTAGGAACTCCAGAACAACCAGCAGCAACTGATCAGTAGAAACCAAAACTACCAGCAGGAACCAAATAAGCAACCAGCAGGAACCGACCAGTAGAAACGAATCAAAATATGCAGCCAGTAGGAACACCAAATCAAGCCGAAAATATGTTAATTACTAGGGTTCATCGTTGAATAAAAGTTCAACTCACCAAGACTAGTAAAACATTAGAAGCACAAACTGTCAAGACCAAAATTAGCATGTACAACAACCGATCATGAACAGTATAAAATTTAGACGACCAGAATTAAGTTCCCACGCTGCCATAAATCAACCAGTATTAACCACGAATGACCAGCAGGAACCGATCAGTACCATGTCCAAAATTACTGCTGTCCCATCAATTCACATATGGATCAACACGTTACAAGCCAAAATAAAATAATCGATCCATATTCAATACATGTCGACCCACTTTATCATACCAAACACCAGATGGGTCCCTCGTACAATATTGTACTCGTGGGTCCAAGTACATGTGCACGTGACATGATCAGTAGAAACAAATTATCAGTAGCAACAAGAATCAATCACATGACACCAATAATGAGAGCAACCCCACATGACGTGATTAGTAATTGAACAGCTATTAATATGCTATGGAACCAGCCTTATCCAAAAACCACATTATCAGTAGGAATGAACATTGGGATCAGTGGCAAATTAATATCACATGGTTATCAAAAATCATGACCAATTAAATGCCCATATGTAATCAATATCAAACCAAAGTCCAGATTCCCCACGTCATAAACAAACCCACGAATCTACACCAAATTAAAATCGCGTGTATACCTCAAATAGTACCACGTAATAAAAAGGAGAACAATTCAATCGATTAGTAGTAGCCAATCAAAACACAAAACCATGTGATCTTCAAATATAATATTCATCATTCACGTCTGATCAATATATCCCACAAATTGACCAGTCAAGCAAAATCAAAACCAATACTAATTATCATGGGAGATCAGCCAATAGAAAATGAGTCCCATGTGCGTCCCTCATTAAATTCCAAGACAATCAATACAAAATATATAAACCAGTATAGAGTTTTGAGACCGAATTAATGACTATCAATTTACAAGATCCCACCGACCCATCAAAATAATAGACCAATTAATTCTTACCAATCAGACAATTAAAACCATAGTCATGCGCCGACCAAAAAAAATTCATTCGAAAAATTAAAACATGTACTAGAATAAGTGAGATCAGAATAAACGAGAGACAATTACCCAGCATTAATTCTTTCGAAGCAGCAACCGGACAATATGAATTAACCAATCACCAATCTGCTGTTGTCCCTTTTTTGGTACCGGCCATATTAGATTGAATTCATCGCCAGATCTGCTCCTTTCCAACAATTCTTTACAGCTGCTGCTATGGATGAATTAGGGTATAAACCCTAATTAGAGAAAAACCTTATAAACCCTAGATCGAGAGCCATGAGGCTCTGATACCAATTGTAGAATCCAAGGATCAGGACTCAACTAGGGTATGAGTGATATCAATTGATTGAATGAAAACAGCGGAATTAAAATAACACAATCAACATCACTAATAAGGTTTTTTTATTGAATATAAAAACTACTACAACTATTACTAATGTACACACGCTATAATCGTGTGTCTAGACTCTCATTAGGAGATGAATACTATGAAATGAAATGAAAAGGATCAAATGGATGATCAAAACTACTACGCCTACCCTCTTTATATAGGAGAGGGAGGTTACATAAACCCCTAATATTAGCTTACTAGAAAAGCTAACTATTAAACTACATAATAGGCCCTCACTGTTTCTTCTTTCTTCATTCTTGCTCGTGGTTTTGTAATCTTCAAATCTGCAATTCCCAACATATGGTCAGATTAGCAAACTGCAGCAGCAATCACTTCCTCATTTCCTGCAAAAATGGTTAAAAACACAAAACCCTACAGAAATGGAAATAAAACAAAAGAAAGGGATAATTCAGGTTGTCTCCCGAAAGAGCACTTTTCTTTATTTACGAGTCTTTAAGTTAGACTCAGAGCCGCGGGGCTACCAGTGCTTGTTGGTCATTTCGTGGATATGGCAATCTCCACGTTGGATCCAACTTATCAGATTCTCATCCGGTTTGTAGTCATCCCTAATTCTAAAGCGACCCAAGTAGAAGCTCTTGATTTTACGGTAAGGTTGGTCAATACCTTTTGCCTTGTCTTCCTCACTGATATCGAGAAATGGTTGGGCTTGGCTTAACTGCCTCTTGGTCCAATTTTTAAAATTCTTAATGGTTCTCGGCATTTTGAAGATAGTCTTATCATCATTTATCAACCATACTAACCCTTCTTTTACATTTTTATCTAACCCAGACATTTCCTGAAAAGGTTTTCCTAAAATTACTCCCGTAAGTCCATCTTCCACAAATTTACTTACGTCGTCCAAAACCATAAAGTCCACCAAGAATGAATGAGTTCCAACGAAAACATGGATGTTAGTTGCAAACCCAAGAAAGTTATTCCCCTTATATTCTAATTCTTTTTTCATCACTCGGTTGTAGCACTCTTTTGACATGATGTTGACTGGGGAAGTTGTGTCAATAAATGCATGGAAATCGATGAACCCGATTTTGCATGAGATCTTCAGATAATAAGGGTTTCTATGATGTATGCGGGTTCCTACCTCATGAAATCTAGGTTGATTGGTTTGCGAAAAAGCCTTTACAGATTTGTCTTGCCAATGGGCCATTTCTACGTCACTTAAGAAGTCGTCAGTACTGATTCCTAAATTATCCTCTTCCTCGAAGTTGACGAAAATATCAAAATCTTTCCCCGAATCTATCTCGCCAGGATCTGGGGGGTCACTAAGAAATTCTTCAAGAGCGTCACCAAAATTGCCTATTGGGTCAACCGCACATACCTTTTGAGGAATAGACAGGAGTTCATTTGGTCCGAACGTTGCAATTTCTCCATTAGCTTCAAGAGTTAGTTTTCCAGCAAAGACATCCACCTTTGTATGGGCAGTGGCAAGCATAGGTCTGCCTAAAATGACAGGTATTCTGTTGTCTTCCGGAATGTCAAGAATCACAAAATCTACCGGGTAAAGGAATTTCTTAATCTTCACCAACACATTTTCAACGATGCCTAACGGTGACTGCATAGATCGATCGGCCATTTCAATTTTCATCTTGACTGGCTTCAAGTCACCAAACCCCAAACGTAGGAACATCGAACGAGGAATTATGCTAATACTTGCTCCAAGATCAGCTAGGGCATTACACATATTGAGACTCCCAATCAAGTAAGGGAGAGTGAAACATCCTGGATCTTTTCCTTTTGTGGCAGCTCGTTTCTCAAAACCGCTGAACATCTTTCGTTGTGTTGAACTGACTCATCATTGCTTAATTCCTGCGGAATATCATCATGATTAGTTTTAATGGAGTTATTAATAGGGTATTTTACCGGTAAAGCTTGGTCCAGAAGTGATTGTCTCTCCATGCTGATTCGTCGCTTAACTTTTTCCGAAAAGGTCGTCGGTTCTTCAAGGATTGTTTCCACCATGTTGAAAATTTTCTCTTCCCTAGCCGCTAGGTAATCAGTGATAGCTTGCGAACATGTGCTCACACTCTTTTCCAATCCCATAATCCTATCTTCATTAATTTTGAGAGAAGAGACTGTATTATCCATGAATGTCTTCATTAATTTTTCAATTCTATCATCTCGTTCCCTTGATTCCGTGATGTGGTCAAGAATCTTTTTTTAAAGATTGATCCTCGGTTTTGGTCCCAAATACACTCTTAACCTTCTCAATTCTACATGCTTCAGCTTCTCTTTCTATCCTTCATTTTTCGAAAATTTCCCCATAATTGTATTCTAGCTTTGTCAACGTCTTCATTACTTTATGATCAAAATTGTTTCTTGGTCCGTACCCTGTATCCATATGCCATTTGTAGCAATGTTAAGAAATCCATTGAATACATTCCAAGGCTTGGTCAGGGGTCATGCTAGGAATAGGTCTCGGGGAATCGAGTAGTTCACGTGTTAGCGTATTAATTCCCCGGTAGAAGACGTAGAAGATCTGATGTTTGTTCAAATCATGAGTGGGACATCGATAAAGTAGCTCATTAAATCTTTCCCATGCCTGGTAAAGCGTTTCTTCCCCAACATGAACGAATTGATAGATTTTACCAAGAAGTTTGGCCATTTTTTAAGGCGGGCAAAAATTGCTGGACGAACTCTCTTCTTAGTTTATCCCATGCTCCTTTACATTCGTTAGGGAGTTTGTTATACCATCTTTTCGCAGTTCCCGTAAGAGTCATAGGAAAAATCCTTGCGGTGAACGAATAGCTCGGGGTGCCTCTGATGTTGAAAAGAGAGGATAAGTAGAGTACTTCTTCTACATGATTCTGAACGTCCTCATCTTCATCTCCAGAAAACTTAAGTTCGTGTAACTCTCGAATAAATTGATCTAGAATAGAGTATTTTTCATTACAAGAATCCGCGAAGGTTAGTTGGCGTTCTCATTTGGTCGTTCCAAATACTACTCCATGGTTAAGTCATCGATATTATTTTCATCGATGATCTTCGGTTCTGCGTCAGACTGGTCTGATTCATAAAATGAAAAGATGTTGTGAATAGGAACCGAAGAGTAAACTTTCCTTGTCCGAAATTGCTTCTCCGGATTATCGAATGGGGTGGCCAAAAAAGGCCTCGAGCTACGAGTCGTGTATCCTGACATTTAAGAGAAGAAAGAAAATTAAAAATAGACTTAATGTGAAATACTAAAATAGCTCTCCGGCAGCGGCGCTAAAAACTTGATGCAGGTTTTACTGACCAGGTTTTAATATTTATATTGTCTCGTTATACCTATGGTCTACCCTAATGCACTAACGGGCAGTGTACCCGGTCGTGTGTAGTATAGTATTCGGTAAAACCGAGGTCATCCCAAGAGCTATGTGTGTTGGATTATTACTAAGTCTAGGTGTCACAGTTTTTAATACGATTTCGATAAGGAATTAATTAATTAACTACTAAAGTAGATAAAAGGCAAAGGTTTAATCAATAGAGGAGAGTGGTGCTAACCTAGTTAATCCTCCTAGCTAGTAATGTCTACGTCTACTTACTTCCAATTACTTCAGGTGGGGTCAAATTCGAGAGGGCAGCATTTGGTCAATTAGCCTAACCTATCGGCAAAGATGCCACCACGAGAAGTCAGGTGTTCATTCATAAGTCCGGTTGTTCCTGGTCCCCTAAGCCAAGTCATTAAGTACCGCTACATGCTAGATTTATTATAGTGAGTGCCCGGCGTTAGCAACAAACACTCACCCCCTAATTCTTAAGTTCATCAAGCGGTAGGTGATCGGTTGGTCAAATCGCACAAGTAGAAAGGGTCGTCAGTTGGTCATATCTTACCCTTCCCGTCTCGGTCTACTCACTTAGGGTCAGTTGGTCATATCTCCTAAGCAACTAGCCTCTACCGCCATTCAAAACTACGAAACAAGGGTAGCTACCAATAAACTATGCATGCATACACTTAGAAATAATTATACGGAAGTAATGTAAACGCAAACAAAACAATTAAGTAATCATAACTAGGCCAGCACCAAGAGGTGCTTAGCCACTCATATTAACCATACAAATCAATTCAATATTCAAAGTTACGAAATACATGAATCGAAAGTAAAGAAAAGATAAAATGCTAATGCTTATCGTAGGGGACTGATTTCTCTCTTGGAGACAGCTCCGTATGCTCCTCTAGACATGCCTTTGGCTTCTTCCCACATTCTTTGGTTGTGGTGTGTGGAATGGGATGCTTTGAAATGCTGGAAATCGTGGGGTATTTATAGGCCAGATCTGGGTTACGGCGTAACTAATATAATAGTTACGTCATAATCTTCAATTCCTTCGTAATTTGCACTAGATCTGCTGGTTATGGCGTAACCTTATGAGTGGTTACGCCGTATCTTCAATATTACTTGGTTACGCCGTAGTTGGTGAAATAGTTACGGCGTAGTTATCAGCGGCGTGAAACCTCATTTGACCTAATAAGTTACGTCGTAGTCTTTAGGGGGAGTTACGCCGTAATCTTCTAATGAATTGGTTTTCTGAGTCACGCTTTAGTTACGGCGTAATGTGAGAGATGAGTTACGCCGTAACTTCTTCAAACTCAGCATACTATGGTAAATCTTTGATATTTCTCCAATTCCGCGTCTCTTTAGCTCCAATGCTCGTAATTTACCTGAAAGTGGAAAACAATGGAAAACAAGCGTAAATCCATATAAATGATATAAATTACAAGCATGATCGGAGGAAATTGACACTTAATATTCAGAACTATTTGATGTTATCACTTGGCTTAAAGAACTCTCAACCAGAAATCTTTAGACTTTTATGAGCCACATTTTTCTTAATTTTTACATGATTATCTTTTTTTATCCAGGAAAGTGATAAATCCTTTTATGCATCCTCCAACCCCAATATAATATTACACGTGTATATCAACTAATTGTTTCTCATCTTTCCAACTATGACTAATGTATAATAAATAAACTAGATGAGTAACTGTGCATAGCAATAATATTTTATTGCAGCAGATAGTTATAGTGATATTTTGGCTAAGTGTTTTGTGTAACAAAAATATCACTATAATTATCCGCCGCTATAAAATCCCGTTGCTATAAACCGGTATTCATCTATTAATTATACTCAGACCAATGTTATATCGAAGATGAAATCGCTTTTATTAATGTGACTATATCATAATAACCCATAAAAGTAAATGACTTATTTCGTTGATTTCGGGGACGAAATCATCTTTAAAGAGGTAGTGATGTAATATTGGGTAATTTTAATACAATAAATGCTAGAGACAATGTAAATATAGACTCACATTCATAATTAAATAATGAAAGATAATTAAAAAAAAAGTAATGTATTTAAATTAAAATTTGTATGATCAATAGAAGGCAATATAAAAAAATAAAAAGAAAAGTCATATGAAATTGGTCAAAATGAAACCATCAACACACATCCGCCCGTAGCCGGAATATTCAGTCCATAACCGGCTATTTAGTTCTATATTATCCGATTGATCATTCATGTAACTAATAATAATAATAATAATAATAATAATAATAATAATAATAATAATAATAATAATAATAATAAAGTGATTTCTTCTAAAATCCTATGAGTTTTTAATAAAGTGATGATTTATGAGTTCGTCTCCCCATGAGTTCGTCTCCCCCCATGAGATTGGCCTGATCTCACCGGGGTCTCCTCACCATTATATCAACATTCTCGGTTGATTCTTGGGTTTTTGTTTTTAGCTTTCTTTGGGTTTTTTTACATCTACTCCTCCCCATCCCCCTTTTTGTCCATGACCTCGTTCATGGAATCGAAACAGGTGTGTGTGTTACTGGGTTGTCGTGGATACTGAAAGTGACTGTTTGATCTCGTTCATGGAAGGTATGCTTTGACTGAAAGTGACAGTTTGACAGTTTTGATAGTGATAGGGACTGGTAGCGAGTTGCTTTTAAAAAAAACAAAGCTTAGCGAGTTGCTTTTAAAAAAAACAAAGCTTAGCGAGTTGCTTTTAATAATAAAAAGCTGCAGCGAGTTGCCTTCCCATTTTTGGGTAGCGTGTTGGTTGGTTTAGGATATGCAGCGCTATGCATGTGTTATTTTGTATTGGTGGGGCTCACGATATCCCTTTGGTTTTTGTTACACGCTATCCCAACACAAATAGGATCTTGCATGCATACCTTTTATTTAGTTAGTTTGTTTTCTTAAGGTTTGTATTAAAAACACCATTATGGCTATTATTCGGTTTCATTGTCCTTTTGCGGGTTTGAGTGGTTGTCAAGACGGTAGTGGGAATGAGCTTACCAAAACCTCGTTGATATCTCATCTTCGTGATCGCCATTTCAATGAAGATGCGCTAGCCACCACCAAACTTTCTTTGGCCACTAATCTGGTTGTTTTTTAGGCTGCTGAGGTTACGTTGAAACGTATGGGTCTTTGGTTGTGTGGGGTTTGCTTTAAGACGCATACTCTTCGCTCAAAATTTCGGCATGGATCTGATTTTGTGCCACCCCCCGATTGTGGTGATGGTGTTGTTAGATTTGTGTTATTTGACCTTGCTAAGCCACAAGTTCCCTCTTCGTTCATTTCGCTGCGTTGAAGATTTGGTTTTGGAGGAGCACTCTAATTTTGATTTACACTTATTGGACACTTTGCTCGCTAAAGGGTTGCACACTGTCAAATCCATCCCTCCAAAGTGCCGTTTGGGATTCTCTCGTGTTATGAAAGGAGCTCTTGATAAGGTGATCTGCACACCTGAAGACATTTCTTGTTGGGTTAGCCTGTTAGCCTTGCCTCTTTGTCTCCTTAAAACCTTTTGCTCGAGGAGTAACATGGAGTGCAGGTCTGCTACTAAGCGCCAGCGTCAAGAAGAATATATCTCTAATGCCATTCGGTCTTGGGGTACGCCTGGTGGTAGTTTGCAGCTTGTTAGAGAGGTTTTAGCTGAACCATCCCCTACTTGGTCTAATATTGAGGAGGAACACCTGGAATTGGGTGAGCGCAATGTCAAGCAATGTAGGAGGAAGATTTGTGATGATCATTATACTGCTGCTGTCATAGTTCTTTCTTCTTCAGGTGTCGCCCCTTACAATGATACTACCCTTGAGGACCTAAAGGCTAAGCATCCCTTCAAGTCTGCTCCTTCACTGCCTGATATACCTATTGATCATCATAACCTCATTGCATCTCCTGCTGTAGTTCTTGATATGATTAAGAGCTTCCCTCGTGGGACATCTTGTGGCTGAGATGGTTTACGTGCCCAACACCTTTTGGATTGCTTTAGCGGCGCTGCTGTGGCTATATCTGATGAGTTAATCAATTCCATCACTCAGGTGGTAAATCTTTTTCTTGATGGTAAGTGTCCTAAGGCTTTGGGCGAGTATATTGCCAGTGCTCCTCTCACGCCGTTGATCAAGCCAGGTGGTGGTATCCGTCCCATTGCGGTGGGGACTGTATGGAGGCGTTTAGTCTCCAAGGTGGGAGCTTCTATGATTGGACACTCTTTAGATGGATACTTGAATGATCTGCAGTTCGGAGTTGGGGTTTCTAGAGGAAGGGAAGCCATTCTCCATGCCGTGAATCGGCTTGTTGAAGACCGGGGAGGTGATGTGGGTCTTTCAATGTTGTTGGTGGATTTCAAAAACGCCTTCAATCTGGTGGACCGTGAGGTTATGTTACAAGAGGTTCGCCTCCATTGTCCTGCCATATCACGCTGGGTTGAATTCTGCTACTCCAGCCCAGCCAGATTATACTATGGGGAACACACTTTATGGTCACACCAAGGCGTGCAACAAGGTGATCCTCTTGGACCTCTCCTTTTTGCGCTGGTGCTACATCCTTTGGCTCGCAAGATCAAAGACTCCTTTTCTCTCCCCTTTCAAGCTTGGTACCTAGATGATGGTACGATCATTGGAGATACTCTGTTTGTTGGGAAGGCCTTGGAGCTCATTATGACAGATGGACCTTGTTATGGTTTGCACCTCAACGTCGATAAAACTGAGGTTTTTTGGCCAAGGGAAGACCCTAGAAGCAGACTCAAAGGTGTTTTCCCTCCTAATATTGCCCGGCCCCTACATGGCGTAAAATTGTTGGGTGGGCCTGTTGGTGTAGATCTTGAGTTTAGTAGTAAGCTTGTTTTGAAACGAGTTTCTAAAACCATTGAACTTATGGACGCTGTCGCTAAGCTTAATGATCCCCAATGTGAGTTGCTGCTTCTCCGTGCATGTGCAGGCATTTCCAAGCTGTATTTCTCTATGCGCACATGTTCGCCCCGTGTCTTTGAACGTGCTCGATTTCATTCGATGGCACTTCGCTCCTCTTTGGAGCGTATTGTCATACCTCTGGGCCCGGGTTTGGAAATTGGCAATGGAGATTGGCCACTCTTCCTTTTGAATTTGGGGGGCTTGGCGTTTACTGGCTGGCGATGTTTTGAACTATGCCTTCCTTGCTTCTAGACTCCAATCGGCCAGCCTACAGACTGAACTTCTTAGGCAGTCTGGTATTGGTGCTACTGGATCTTCCTTTGATGATGCCCCGCATGTTTTTAACGAGAAAATGGAGACCGACCTTTTGGGTAGCTCTTGTGAAATTGCTGCCCCCAAACTCATGAAGAAATTGGCAGATTTATATTTAGCATGTGTCACCAAAGAGGCTGAATCCACCTTCTGCTTATCTGCTAGACAGATGGCCCTATGGAGATCGCAAAGGGAAGACCATACTTCGACTGGCTCGAGTGGTCCCGATAGGAATGAGGGACAGACTATGAATGCAAGAACTTACAGATGTGTATTATGTTTATCGGCTAGGCGTTCCCTCTTCTCGAGTTCAGATGCGTGTTCAGCTTGCTCCAAGGTTTTCACAGGGATATTTACGGGGACCATCTTGTATCATGTGCTCACTATTGGTATTAAACATCGGCACAACATAGTGCGTGACACTTTGATTGATATCTGTTCTCGATCTAGGGTCTCAGCTCGTAAAGAGGTTGACATCGGATTGGGTGGAGAAAGGGAGCAAGTCTTACGCCAGCCAGATATCTTGCTCTATTCTTGGGATGGAGGCGGGGCGTATGTGTCGATTTGACCGGTCGTCCCCCTCACACAAACTAGTATGATGGATTTTGTGCCGGTCGTGCATTGATGGGCCGCAAAAGCGTAAGCGCACCAAATACGGAGCCAAATGTACAGACATTGGATATGGGTTCACCCCTTTCTCATTTTCCTCCTTAGGAGAACTTGAGGTTGACGCGGTGACCTTACTTAAGCGGATCCGGAAGTTCTCTATAACTCAAGACATTGGAGCGCGCGCGGCTGCTCATATCTTCAGTAGGATTAGTTTTGCTATTGCTAAAGGTGTGGGAGCTCAGATTGTTTCGAGGCTCCCCACTAATTTCTTGTAATCCATTGGTTTTGTTTTCTAATGAAAGTGATGCTTTTATAATAATAATAATAATAATAATAATAATAATAATAAAGAAAACAGAACAAACACTATCATACTTTCCGTGAATGATTCAATAGTTGTCATATTTTTCAAGCAATATTTTCAATAGTTTCCTTCAATAGATTTATGTGGTTCGATACTTTCCATGAATGAAAGATTTAATATTTTCTTCAATAGAGTTTTTAATATTAATTAATAGTAATTTAGGCAAAACATTAATTCAAGTTTTTCAATTTCAGAAATAAACGTTTTTTGTTATAAATAGTATAGATACTAGTCCGCATACAATAAGCTATATATTTAAATTATTAGTTACACTTGTAGGAATAATGATTAATAATGTATGTGAAATTGCCCCGCTCCTATTTTTTCACCTCCCGCCATTGTTTCGATAATATAGTCCCACCCCCGGTTAAATCAAAATTTGAATTAAGCATTATCATCAAATAATTGTCCCCCCACTATCCTTCATTTTACCGATCTTATCGTCACTCAACTATGAATGCATGAGTTATCATATATTCATATCATTTGTTGCCAAACACGCAACAAATATGCGTACTATGTCTCCTAAATATCATATTATCATTTCTTCATCGATCGTTTTCCAAAATCGATAGAGAAATGCGTTAGTAAACTATTATATTATCTTTTGTTTGCAATATAATGTTAGGAACTAGTTTAATTTACTTTGTGCTTGTAAATTTTGCTATTTGACCATCTTTTTGTAGGTAACTCGCCTTGCATGACTGGACTTTGTGATCTGGTTGTTATTCGAATCACAACTCACCATAATAAATGACGACCATACCAAATATCATCAACATGGTATGTAGAACTTTGAATTTAGTGAATTACACGTAATATTCTATTTGACACAACATCATAGGTACGTATTAGGTGCCACTTACATAATAAACTCATACCATAAGCGACAAGTTTTTCCTATTTATTACTTGTATGTTTTAACTACTATTTTGATATTACCTAATTGCTAAGTTAGAAATAAAAATATACTTCGAACTAATGTATTTGTTTTTCTTTTGGATATAGTTTTGTTTGCATCATGCTCCAACTAATGTTGTATCTCGATTGTGCAGTGTATCTTCATTCAGCTTTGAGCACAAAGGACGCTCTTGAAATTTGGGTGGATAGATGCTAATGCAGTGAAATAGTGAAAGCTCTAGACATGTGCGAGTAACAAAGATGATCATCATCATAGCCTTCACTAAATACTATGATTTGTAATAGTAATAGGTTTTATGTCATTATTGTATCATCATATTGATTTTTCTTTTTTTTGTTAAATTATAGGGTTGAAATTTTATATAAGATTGATTGTTTATTTTTAAATTAGTTTTATATTATACAATATTATTTTGAGGAGAGTTATTTTAAATACCAAACTTTTCTCATATACGAAGGGACTCATCTCCTCCATCCATTTAAAAAGAAATCAATGGCTGAGATTAAAATAATTTTATTATTTCACCTATTTTTTATAATTTAAATATCTCTTAAACTATTAATCGTTAAGCGAAAATATTTACACCGTCGCGACGAGCATTTAATTATCTTTCTATAGAAGGCCACTTTGATATACTTTCAGAAAAAAGAAAAAAATTCATTTTTTTCACGTTTTTCGTAATTTTTTTCATTTTTTTTACGTTACTGAAATTTGCATGAAAAAAAATCATATATGATAAAACACTAAGTTGAATATCACATGTGATATTAGCACTGTTCTAAAAGGCTCGCAAAGGCCCCGCAAAGGCCTCGCAAAAGAGTGAGGCTTGACTATGCCGCCACACCATGCCGCTATGCCGCCTTATGCCACATGTTGCTATAAACTCGATATATATGAATTATGATATGAATATATATATATTTTCATACTTTGTGCCGCCTTATATCACGCCTTATAAACGCAAAAGTTTCGCCTTGGCCGCAAAGGCGTAAGGCTTGATCATGCCGCCATGCCACGCCTCACGCTATTTATAACCTTGGATATTAGTGTTAAATCATATATGATATGTAATATCATATGTGATATTACACTAATATCACATGTGATATTACATATCATATATGATATTACACTAATATCACATGTGATATTATATATCATATATGATTTAATACTAATATCACATGTGATATTCAAATTAGTGTTTTATCATATATGATTTTTTAATGCAAATTTCAGTAACGTAAAAAAATGAAAAAACTTAAAAAAAACATGAAAAATACGAAAACAATTTGTCGAAAGTATATCAAAGTGCCTATCTATAAAAAGATAATCAAATGTTCGTCGCAATGATATATTTTTTTTCGTTTAACGATTAACGGTTTGAAATATATTAATATTTGAAGAAAAAAAAGATGAAAGTGAGTTATATAAATTGTTGGGATTAAATCTCATCCATTAGATCAAATAAAAATGGAGGGTGAATATTGATCCCTTGGTATGTAAAAAGTCTTTTGTCCTCAAATGATATTAAATCTATTATTTTTCATTTATGTGAGTATAGTAAACACAAGTGAGTACTTGTGGCATGTAAACTTTACCCGTGGATACGTATGTAGAGTAGTCACAATATGGTGAAACATATTAGCCGCAACGTGACAAAATTTTTTGGGAAATTTAGCCATTTAGGTATATTATTGCCTACAAATTGCTATGGGTAAATTTTAATTATTTAACTTTGATTTGATTTTACACGCGGATGTTTTTATGGGCAACACTACCCACTGATCACACACAACTAGAATAAATGGGCAATTTTGTGGTATTCACTGAAATCCCATGAAAAGTTTATACACGGAATTCACATAGTTACCCATAAAGTATGTCGTGTGTAATATTTCCCACATGCGGAATATTTTGTGGCTAAACATTTACCCTCGGAGGTTTTACCCGTTTTGCATGGTTTGTGGGTAATTCGTGGGTAATCGTCAATTACTATACATTAAATTAGTCAAATTTGTCTTCTGCTGCTAATCTTTCTTCCTCCTGAATAAGTAACTCCTCCACATACTCATACTCCATGTTCTTTCTAATTTCTTCTTCTTCCATAAACTAAAAAAATTACAAAAATGAACTAAATTAGTAACAGATTAACACATTATTTTGTACATTTAAATATAAAACATGCCACATTATTTTGTTGAGCTCTTCCACCACCTCTTTGGCCTCTCCCAGCAACTCTTTGACCCCTGCCACCGGATCTCCCCCCCTCCCCTTGAACCTCTACCACCACCTCTTGCAGAAGCATATGATGCATAATCAAATCTACTTGTGGCCTTAGGTGGTCTTGTGGGCTTAGGTGGTTTTGGAACTGGATCTTTTCGACAACTCTTTTTGTTGTGACCTATTTCTTAGCAGTTACTACATGTCATGATTCTTCCCCTTCTGCTCACTTGTGAATTGTTCTCTGATTGTGCTATAACCCTCTTTTTCCTTGGCCTACCAGGCATTGTTCTCATAATAGGTGGTAAAAGTGGTAGATCTCTAGTTCTTTTCCACAATGAACTACCATACACAGGCCTTATAGAAAATTGGTAAGATTTAAACCACCTTTGTTGGCTATAACATTCATGTACTCCTTCTACATGGTCTCTATTCATGTGGGCATAGGCTGCCACAGCATGAATACAGGGAATTCCAAATAATTCCCACATTCTGCACATGCATTTTTTGACATGAATGTTAACTCCATAAGCGTCATTACCATTTCTGACCTCAAGTTCTTGAAATCCACTAGGAAAAACCTCCCAATGTCTGTTTAAATGAACAACTGGTCAGGTTTAAAAATGACATGAATAACAACTTAATAGTAAGTATATAACAATTATTACCTTTGTTGATGTTCAATCAGATGGGTTAATCTTTTTCTGATGGGTTTTATATCAGACAGGTTAACCAACTTTCCCACTTTGTTCGCCTAAGTTACCAAACTTTCATTTTGTTCACTTAGGTTACTGAACTTTAGCTCCATTTTTCAGTGTAATCAAAGTAACCCAAATGCATTTTTTAGGTAAGTTAAGTAACCCAAATGCATTTTATTAGGTAAATTAAGTAACCTAAATGTCTCATTTTACAAATTCAGTAACCTGAATGTCAATTCCGTGTAGTCCAATACCCTGTTTGCACAAAAAAAATTTAGTAACTTAGACGAATAAAGTTGGAAAGTTGGGTAACCTATCTGTCTATAAACCCTTTCCTGATAGTAGGTGTAACGGTGTCGTCCCAATTCCTTGCAGTTATGTTCATAAAAACCAATCTCTGCATGACATATAGTCTAATATCTTCAAGCATTGTGATAATAGGTTTTGTTCTTTGTACTAAGATTTCCCTATTGAAATTCTCACAAATCCCATTCTCAAAATTTGGACACTTAGTTTCCAAACTGAAGAATACTCTGGACCAACTGTTAGAACCCTAACAGGATCTTCATATGCCTCTTCATTCAAGATCTTCATCTCATCCATCTTTGTGTAGAAGTGTTGCTCCAAAGTTGTTGATGTTGCTTGCCAAAAGAGTCTTTGTAGGTGAACTCCACTGAACTTCTTCTTAAAATTTGCAAAAACATGTCTTGTGCACTTCCTATGTTTAGTATTATGGAGGAATTCACTAACAGCATCTAATAGACCCTGTAGAATACAAAAGTACATAAGTTGAAGTATACATAAGTTGCAATATACATTAAATTAGTCAAATTTATCTTCTGCTGCTAATCTTTCTTCCTCCTGAATAAGTAACTCCTCCATGTTCTTTCTAATTTCTTCTTCTTCCATAAACTAAAAAAATTACAAAAATGAACTAAATTAGTAACAGATTAACACATTATTTTGTACATTTAAATATAAAACATACCACATTATTTTGTTGAGCTCTTCCACCACCTCTTTGGCCTCTCCCAGCACCTCTTTGACCCCTGCCACCAGATCTCCCCCCCCCCTTTGAACCTCTACCACCACCTCTTGCAGAAGCATATGATGCATAATCAAGTCTAGTTGTGGCCTTAGGTGGTCTTGTGGGCTTAGGTGGTTTTGGAACTGGATCTTTTTGACAACTCTTTTTGTTGTGACCTATTTCTTGGCAGTTACTACAAGTCATGATTCTTTCCCTTCTGCTCACTTGTGAATTGTTCTCTGATTGTGCTATAACCCTCTTTTTCCTTGGCCTACCAGGCATTGTTCTCATAATAGGTGGTAAAAGTGGTGGATCTCTAGTTCTTTTCCACAATGAACTACCATACACAGGCCTTATGGAAAATTGGTAAGATTTAAACTACCTTTGTTGGCTATAACATTCATGTACTCTTTCTACATAGTCTCTATTCATGTGGGCATAGGCTGCCACAACATGAATACAGGGAATTCCAAATAATTCCCACATTCTGCACATGTATTTTTTGACATGAATGTTAACTCCGTAAGCTTCATTACCATTTCTGACCTCAAGTTCTTGAAATCCACTAGGAAAAACCTCCCAATGTCTGTTTAAATGAACAACTGGTCAGGTTTAAAAATGACATGAATAACAGCTTAATAGTAAGTATATAACAAGTATTACCTTTGTTGATGTTCAATCAGATGGGTTAATCTTTTTCTGATAGTAGGTGTAATGGTGTCTTCCCAATTCCTTGCAGTTCTGTTCATAGAAACCAATCTCTGCATGACATATAGTCTGATATCTTCAAGCATTGTGATAATAGGTTTTGTTCTTTGTACTAAGATTTCCCTATTGAAACTCTCACAAATCCCATTCTCAAAATTTGGACACTTAGTTTCCAAACTGAAGAATGCTCTGGACCAACTGTTAGAACCCTAATAGGATCTTCATATGCCTTTTCATTCAGGATCTTCATCTCATCCATCTTTGTGTAGAAGTGTTGCTCCAAAGTGGTTGATGTTGCTTGCCAAAAGAGTCTTTGTAGGTGAACTCCACTGAACTTCTTCTTAAAATTTGCAAAAACATGTCTTGTGCACTTCCTATGTTCAGTATTATGGAGGAATTCACTAACAGCATCTAATAGACCCTGTAGAATACAAATGTACATAAGTTGAAGTATACATAAGTTGCAATATACATTAAATTAGTCAAATTATATTACCTCGTGAGCATCTGATATGATCGTTAACCCATTACCCTGATGCAAATTTAGTTCTTCACATAACTGACCTAAAAACCAACACCAGTTTTCCTTGTTTTTCACCTTCACAACTGCCAATGCTATTGGATACATCTGATTATTAGCATCTCTTCCCATAACAACCAACAACTCCCCTTTACATTTGTGTTTAAGAAAATAGTTATCCAATCCTATGACCTTTCTACAACCTGCAAACCAACCATCCCTCACACCTTTGAAACAGACATAAATTCTTTTAAAATAGTAGTTTCCTTAGGAGGTTTCTTCATCATCTAGTCTACATGTGCTACCTGGATTAGAATCAATAACAACATTCCTATACTCGCACAACCTGGCATAGTGTTCTCTCAGCCCTCCTTTATAATCAAATAGTGCCCTCTGTTTAGCTCTCATGCACTGACCAATGCTTACTGTTAATACAAATAAGCAGTAAAAACGTTTATTTATATTTTTCGATCTTCTAATGTTTTGTCGATAACAAAAGTAAAATCATTTTAACGAAACAAATAGAGTACGTAAATAGTTTGAGTTAATAGTTTTCTAACACACTTACGCTTTCACATAAAACACTAAAACAAGTATAAGTGATTTTATGATTTAGATACATATGTACAACAACTAGTGTTTACATATTGGGTTAAACATATACTTAAACTAAGTATACTAAAATGGGTAAAAACTAAGTGTATACTAAATGGGTAAAATACTAGCAAATGGTTTTGACCCACAACCCATGGTTTTATATATACCACTTAACCAAGTTCATTGTATCTAGAAAGAAAACCATGGATCAACCCATAACCTATGACCCATGACCCATAACCAAAAATACCCATGGGCAAAGAGGAGCGGACCACGGATCCCTAGCTTTGTGCTAGCCGGATCCCTTGTGGTACGGATCCGTGGGATGTTTTTCCTCTATAAATAGTGAGCCATTTCTTCATTGTTTCTCACCCCCTTTCAATATACTTTCTCCCCTTAGTTAAATCTCACTAACCTTAGATCCAAGAGATCTATGCTTGTAGTTTTGTTTTTGTGTGATCTTTTAGGTTCCTCTTAAAGGCAAGATCACCACCTTTGAAGTCAAGCAAGCTCAAGTCCATGAGTTGCCATGCTTCCTCATCATCAAGGCTACTGAAGTCTTCTTGTTGATGATTCCCTTCTTTATTCAAAGAAGTGTAGTGTTGAAGACATTAGTGAAAGATGTCTTAAGAGTTAAGACGAAGATATTAGTGAAGGATATCTATCGTCTATAGGATAAAGCACTTGTGGTAGGTGCTTGGAAGTCAAGACTAAGAAGCATTAGTGAAAGGTGCTTAGAAGTCAAGACAAAGAAGCATTAGTGAAAGGTGCTTAGAAGCGAAGACACAAGACATTAGTGAAAGGTGTCTTGTAGATCTAGTCAAAGGCATTAGTGAAAGGTGCCTTAGATGTACATTCGATATGGTGTGTTTCGATGTACAAGATAGACTAGTTTTAGATCCAAGGATATTGATATCCTTGATGATGTTGTAAAGGAGTAGATCTCCTTTGGGATTAGTCGTTGGTGTAGTGTGGTAGTAGTTCCTCCATTGCAATGGAACTAGCTGCTTAGCCTAGTACCTAATAAAGGGTAGGCGACGTTGTGAAGGTGTAGTTCACCTAAGGAGTGAAAGAACTAGGTACTTAGCCTAGTACCTTATAAAGGGTAGGCGACGTTGTGTAGGTGTGGTTCACCTTGGAGTGAAAGAACCCGGTGGTTAGCCTAGTACCGGAAAAACAGTAGGCGACGTTGTGAAGGCTTCTCCGCCATAAGGAGATTGGTGTAGTGATTACAAACTCTCGAGTAGGTGACTCGGGGAGTGGAGTAGGGCAAGGAAGGTGACCTTGTAGCCGAACCACTATAAATACTTGCGTTGTGGTTTTGTGCTTCTTACTCTTACCTTTTCATTACTTACCTTTACATGCTTGTTTATCAACATCCAACACACACATCCAAATAGATTGAAATAAGTCTATCTAAATAGATTAAAAGGAAGTTTTAATTGGTAAAACTATTCAACCCCCCCCCCCTTCTACTTTTCTACACTTACATTAATGTGATATTTTGACCTTATGTCTGCTTTCATCTTTAGTAAAGGAGCGAAAGGGTCAGCAATGAGTTCCTTGGCATAATGGTGTGCTATCCATTTGTATGTCACCAAGCTACCTAGGTTGTAATTCCTAGAACATTTGTGTTTAGGCTTTAAAGATTTGATTTGGAAAGAATTCTCAGTAGACATCCAAGAGGCATATGATCTAAAACCACAAAAACTTTTATCTTTATCACTTGACCTAACAAATTTCCTTTTAAGCTTTCCCTTTTTTGCAGCCTTCTTAGGTGACTTAGAAGTACCCTCACCATCTTTTGAACTACCCTCACCATCTTTAGAACAACCCTCACTAGCCTTTTTCTTCATCTGTGCTGCTTTTTTTTATTGTATTAATTCCAGCACATCTTCCTGCTTCCACATCCCTAGCACACAAAGCTAAGACTTACTTCCAATAATTTCTCTTAAACCACAGTTGATACCCATTGGCTACCCCATAATTGGCTAAAGCACTTTTAAGTTGTTCATGGGTCTCAAATCTCATTCCTAATACATGTTCCATTTTATCCCAATCTTGTGTAGGATCATGTCTTGGATAAATGATACCTGGCTTAGTTCTATACTTAGGATCTATATTTTCTAGGTTTTCTAACACTTTTATTGAACTTACATTGACAGGTTTATCAATGAAACCTCTAAATTAACATACTTGACATCATGAAGATCCTTGACTTGTCGAACAAAGGTAACATACTTATGCCAATCCGGTCCTAATGAGTTCAGAAAGTTTGTGTTAATAGCAATGGTTGGAAGATCAATCTTATGTCTGTGCAAATCATTGACCACATTTGTGAACCGATGATAATATGATTCAAGCGATTCCCCAGGCTTAATGGTAGACACATCAAAGTTGTGATACATTTTAGACTCCATGTCGATCTTGTTCAGTTCAGTGCCTTCCATCAAAAGATGAATTTGTTCCCACATAGCTTTTGCAGTTGTCTGTGCATAAATACTTTTCTAAATCGGATTAGGAATTCCAAGAAGTATCTGTTGCATAGCAAGCTCATCAGCTTCAAGATGAAGTAGTTGTTCAGGTGTTAAACGGCTTAGTGGAACAATTGAGATAGTATCGGGTCTTGGTGAAACATCTGTGGGATCTCCGGGAACAGTTTCAGTTGGAATTTGAAAGGGTCCTTCTTGTATCACCTTCTTCAGATACTTACCATGAGGTTTCTTGAGTTCCATATACCTTAGAAATCGACTTGCCCAATGCACATAATTTCCTGGTGTAAGCATTGGAGGACGAGTATCCGAACCAGCTTCATGAATTGATTGCTGACTTGTAACAGCTTCACACATTTGAGAAAACCAAGTTTGTTGTTGAGGGATTTGTGGAAACAATGAAATTCGTTGTTGAACTTGCTGTGGAGGTTGTTGAGGAGCTTCTTGTGGGGGTTGATAAGGATAAAAGGGGTAATGAGGATAGTAAGGATATGGTGGTTGAGACATAATTGTTGTTTGATAAATGATGTGGATCTTTAAGGATAATTAAGGTTGATGTTGTTTAGGTTTAGGTAGATTAGTAACATAAATTATATCTCACAGAAATCCAAAGTAGCAGAAATCCTAACTCACAGAAATCCAAACTCGTAGAAATCTAACTCGCAGGAATCCAACTCACAGAAATCTAACTCGCAGAATTCTAACTCGCAAAAATCCAACTTATAGAAATCTAACTCGTAGAAATCTAACTCCCAGAAATCTAACTCGCAGGAATCCAACTTGCAGAAAACCAACTCACAGAAATCCAAAATCCTAACTCGCAGGAATCAGAAATCCTAACTCGCAGGAATCAGAATTTTCTAACTCGCAGGAAACAGAAAACCTAACTCGCAGAAATCAGAAATCTGGAATTTGCTAACTCGCAAATATTCCAACCAGAAATCCTAACTCGCAATTCTTCAATTCTGGAATTTACTAACTCGTAAAAATATGTATTTTACTCCTAAAAATTCATAAATTTCAATCTAAAACACGTTTTTAAGCACGGATTTCTACTAGATCTAATCAATATTAACTTAAACTATGATAAAGTATCTCACTTTTTAGATAAAAACGAGTTTAAAAAAATTTAAAATTTTCTAACTCACTAAAATTCGTAAATCTAAAAAGATGAAATTTGATCTTTATCACAACCAAAACAATCCCTTGGCTCTTGATACCACTTTTTAGGTCACCATTCTATCACATCACAACATGTATCTTAGAGAGAGAAAGTAGAAGGAACTAATGAAGGATTAAGTAAAGTTTATTTCCTTTAGAACCAACACCCTCTCCCTTCAAGAGAGGGGTTATTTATAGTGTTTACATATATAGGGGTGTTTCCCCTTGGTTCTAGAAGAGCCTTTTATCACAGCTCATGGGCTTACTACATGAGTCAAATCTAATTACAAACATTTATAAACCATAATTATTAACAACCTATTACAAATGAAATGACCTACACTTCATAATAAAATATGTTCCTAACAGTGACCACTATTAGAACACAATTTGTTAAGAAAAGGGTCTTTGGTAGACACAATCTTACTTTCTATGTTTTCATCACCTTCATGAAATAATTCCACATCACCTAAATCTTCTTCATCACTAGAACAATAAGCATCACTATATTCATTTCCTAAATCAACAGTAATGGATTCTGCATGGTCCCTAATATCTATAACATCATCATCAAAATGTTCAGCATACAAATCAACTACCCATTTTGATTCATAACCAGTTGTTAAAAAAGCCTCAACATCAGCATCAGTCTTAATTTCTTTAATCCTTATTCTTAATGGGGTGCCTACTTTGTAGTAATAAAGCCTCTTAAGTGGAGCATGCACTACATCAAAAAGATCAACAATCAACATACCTTCAAACCTAATATCTGTGATTTGCTTTTCATCTCCTTCCATATAATCGAATGGTTTAACTGTGAACATACCATCGTGCTTTAAGTTAACTGTGAAAACACGATTCTTGTCAGGTTTACCTTTACCCGTTTTGGTTATTACATGTGAATATTGGGAATTAGGGTTCTTGTAAAAATTGGGAATTAAGGTTGTGGAATTGGGAATTAAGGTTCTTGTGAAATTGGGGGGGAAATGTTTTTGGTAAAGTTAGTTGGTGGATCAACGAGTTTTAATAAAAAAACAATTTACTTTATTATATGACCGTACAATTGTAACCGGTTGCAACCGATTACCAGTTGCAAATCTAGCCCATATGTGTAACAATGGAACACAACACAAAGTTTATATTGGTGATACTAATATTTTTGAAAGTTTGTTACCTAACATTAGAAATTTCTGAAAGTTTATGGGTAATCAGTGTAATAAACCCTAATTTTTATACCCAAATTGTAATTCTGCTCATTTAGAGGACTTTATACTTTTTTCGACTTGCTAGTCTTTCATGACGTAGTACATTGATAAAGAACATTAAATTATTGATAAAATGTCAAAACTAATGAAAAAGTGAACATAAAAATATGTGGAATTATGTGGGTTTTAAAAAATAAAGGGGTGTGTTCAAAAATGAAGAAAGGGAGGTGGGAGAAAGGAGGAGGTTCGTAACAAATGGGGCTCGTAAGTTTTAGTTCATAATTGTTGTGAAAAAAATGGTTTGAAATGAGAAAAAGAGGGTTCGTAGGAGAAAATAGGGGGTTATTCAATAGGAAAGGTTCTTCAGAGAGATGTTTTATAGAAAGAGAGAAAATGTTACTTTTTTTATACTAGAAGGGTACCCGCGCAATGCAGCGGCGGGTACCCGGTGACTATTTTTGTGGCGAGCAAATTTTTTTCATTTTAAACATTCCTTATCTAGCATGTCTTAAATACTTTATAGCGTAGTAGATATATGTTTTTCAAAAGTATAACGTCTAAATTATTAATAAATTTTAGCATTAAATTGATGGTTATAAGTTTAGCGTGCTTTTTTTTATAAACAATTCTATTAAAATATATTATTATTGGAGGGATTACTACATGGTTTAAATAAGACTTAAATTTTTAAATTTTACATTAATTTTTTATTTTTTTTATAATAATTTTTTGTCCTAAAATTTTAAGACTTATTTTCTTTTTATACTAAGACCCAAATGCTTTATACTGTAATAATGTTGTAGCTTTTTTTGTATTTCTTCGTAAACCATGAGTTTTTCTTTATATTAAGATTTCGTAATTGAATTTTGGTGTATATTAGTAATTTTTTTCAGTTTTAGATGTTACAAGTATTAGTATGGTAGTTACACATTTATTTCCCATTAAATCATTTATTTGATCATTAATACGATGGTTACAACTTTTGAGGTTACAAGTATTGATCAAGTTTTGAAATCCTTCCATAATAAGATGTTTTTGGTCTTAATTTTTTTTAGACTTCTACAAATAGAATGTCCTAAATGCATTATATAGTAGTATAGATAGTATAGATATAGATATAGATATATAACAAGGATTCAGCCCGCGCATTGCTGCGGAGTGTCTTTATATGATATTGTCGTACCAGAATAAAATGTTTGATTTTTGTAGAAATCTAGAAGGATGGTTGAATAGTTTTACCGATTTAAACTTTAGTTTCAAAAACTTTAGATTGATTATATGTGAAACCTTTGGATGATGAGATATAGACAATGTGTAACACCCCAACCCGATAAGGGTAGAAGTATCACAGTATGGTGTCATATCAAAGCATACATAATGAACATAAAGCAACAGCGGAAGACTTAACATAAATAATCAAAGGAAATTCAAGTCAACATGACTTAACGATACATAAGTTAAATGAAAGGAAATAATCCAAAGGAAATGTACAACATAAACCAAGTCTAAATAAATGTCATTCTAAGATGACTAGGGCATGGTCTCCATATAAGCTCATCTCACAACCCAAACATATCCCCAGCTCCTAGCTTAGATACCTGCCGCAGGAAAAGAATGCGGCTAAGCTTAAAAAGCCCAGTGAATAGATATATAATACAAAACGGATAATCGAAAGATAAGGAACGAAGATAACATAATCATATGGTGCATTTGGGAAATCATAAGGCATAAACAAAAGATAATGAAACGGAAAGAAAGGTCAGTCATCTACCACGAGCCCATAACATATCATATCATATCATATCATAACATAGTAACCATGGAGTGATCAGCTCCCAGAATGTGAAGACTCGTATTGCACATGATATCATTCGCCATATAAATCATATCATAACATAACATATCAGATACATAACAAATCTAGGATGCATCCATACGCCCCTGTAGAATCATAGTGGCCAAACATATATCTTGAGCTCATAATCATATAACAGAAAAGGGACGGTGTGGAACATCACTCGACCACACTAGAGTCATGCTATTGGTGCATCAATGACACGGCCATGTTACCTTCATGGCTAGGGAAACATATTTGGCTCGGGTATCAAACTGAAGGGTCAAAGAAAAGTCATAACATAAGGGCTCATATCAAGGGTTCAAATGTCAAAGGTTCATATCAAAGGTCCATAGAAAAGGTTCATAATCAGAAGTTCATAAAAAGAAGGTTCATAATGAAGGTCCATAATCAAAAGGTTCATAATCAGAAGTTCATAATCAAAGTTCATAATCAAAGGGGTGCATAGCAAAGTCATAGGGAAGCCCTAATAAGAAGGCTTAGAGTAAAGGCATAACAGTTCAAAGCTAATATCAAAAGATGTGTACGAATCATGAGAAACCTTAGGAGATAAGGTCAGAATATCTGTACCTTATTACACAGCAAAGCAAACACAAACAGATGGAAACAAGAGACAATGAAAGATCACTCCTTCCTCGAGGGATCTACAGAAGTGAAAGGACATACGTTTATTAGACGAGGTTAAAGTGTTTTATTCCAGATTAAGTCTTTTAGGGCTTATAAGAATCTTTCCATTTTTAGTAAGTTTCCAAATATAGTAACTTTCCATATTTAGTAAGTTTCCACTTTAAGTAATCTTAGCCATTTTAAGTAACTTTCCATTTTAGGTAACTTTCTATTTTAGGCAGGTTTCCATAATTAGCAGATTTAGTCCTTTAAAACATAATTAATGTTAAATTAGGTAAAAATGATGAAATAAGTATTATCATAATTTAAGGGTCAATTATGACAAGTTATGCAAGTTTAGAGTCAAAACTGTTAATATTACAAAGTATAGGGTCATAAGTGTAAATATAGCAAGTTTACTCATTTAGTCCACTTAGTTATCATCTTAACGAATTAAACCTTCAAGTTTCATTTATTTACAAAACCAACCTTTAACTTTATTTGACTCGTATATATTATGAAAACCTTAGATTTAGTTTTTGATATCCATTTATGTTTTAAGTAGTTCGAACCTCATTCCCACCAAAGTATACGACCTTTGTGTGTTTAAGTCTTAGGTCGAGACATATTTTAGGTCACATACAATCCATACGATCAATAAATCAATACAAGACCCCTTCGAAATCGTTATCGATACATTGTTAGGAATTAGAAATTCCATAGTGAAGTATCGGTCACCCCAAATATTATCTAGCATAAGTTAGCTCGTAGACATATCGTTCGTTACGTTATTTGTTAGTATATTAGTTAGTTATTTAGTTATTAGTTTAGCTTAGTGCAACACCGTGGAGGACGTACGGGTCTTTACCCACTGTATGCCTGATCCACAGCCCGACAGAGGGCGTATTATATAAAACTATAAATACCCTCTACCTCCCAAGGTAGAGGGTTGGACCTTTCATTCTAATCTAACCTTTTCTCTTTTGTTTATTTTCTCTCTCTAGAAAGGCTCCCATTCTACTTTCTCTCTCTAAAACCTCTAAACTATACGCCCCTTATTGTGATTATGTATGTGTTTGTGAAATCCAATATGTTACAAATGGTATCAAGAGCCATGGTTTGATCACTCATCTTTCATGTTCTTGGATTTCTAGTGGTTTTATATGGTTTTTGGGTTTGAAAAA
This sequence comes from Chrysanthemum makinoi, assembly GCA_910596185.1. Lineage (NCBI taxonomy): Eukaryota > Viridiplantae > Streptophyta > Magnoliopsida > Asterales > Asteraceae > Chrysanthemum > Chrysanthemum makinoi. Next base: position 217,435,027 of record OU343223.1, on the reverse strand, counting down.
GTTTAGTGGTTTTTGCATCATTTGGATCATTTCTAGTGTTAAAGTTTGGATTTTGATTGTACTTTTGTGTTTAGAATCATTATAAGTGCTTAGGTTTTGATTTGGAAGGTTTGAATCACTGTGGTTGGGTTGTTTTTGGATTGAAAAGTGTTGTGTTTGAACTTTTCTTGGTAGCGACTTGAGTCTCGGATTTGTTTTCTTGGTAGCGACTTGCTTCTATAATTATTAGCAACTTGTAGTTGTGGTGGTAGCGACTTGAGCACTAGTGACTTTTCTATTGAGACAAGGCGACAAATAGTACAAAGTAGTGGAGACACCACTTCGGCTAGCGACTTGGTTGACGTAGCGACTTGTCTCTATTATTTCTAGTGACTTGTCTTTGTGGTTACTAGCGAGTTGTTCTTTAGCGACTTGTCAGCTTAGCGATTTGCTGCTTTAGCGACTTGGTTCATAGCGACTTGTGTCTAGCGACTTGATCCACAGCGACTTGAGCCTTTAGCGAGTTGTTACTTAGCGACTTGGTGACTCTAGCGACTTGTCTTACTAGTGACTTGTTGACTTTTCCCGACAAAACTTCAAACGGCCATAACTTTTGAACCGTAACTCCATTTTCAGCGTTCTGCCCATCAAAATGACCGTGAGAATGAGGAGAATGGCACGCCGAATGAACTATAGTCAACCCTCGAAGCCTAAATCCGCTCAGAACAAAAGTTATTGAGGTTTTTAAGTTTTTAGACCTAAATTTCTCTGTAAAATCGTGCAACAACCAACCCAAATCACAACCAAACAACATCTCTGCTAATCCTACAAACAATCATAAGACCTAAAACACAATTGTCTATCACTGTGTCGATCTATTAGTTATTTTAACACGTTCTATTGGTCACTATATCACGGTTTCTTCTTGATTTTAGTAAAATCCCGCGAAAGATTCTATTTCTCGGTTTAAATCATAGATTTGTAAAATCCCGTGTACACAGCAACATCATGTCTTACACTCCTGATTCAGTGATTTCGGAAGTACTTAAATTGTATGATGTTGTAGACAACCATAAGAATATTAGCTATACTGAACGGTTACAGATGATGGATTCAATCAATGATGATTTCAGTTCTTCATGCTCTGAGTCAAATGAGAAAGACTTGCACCTGCTCATGCCACAAAATGCCATGCAAAAGGAATGTTGCATTGTGCCCTTTCAACAACTTCACTCACACCTTATGTTACTCACATCAATTGGAATGGAACGAACATGCAATGCCCTTTTCCGTCAAGATTTATCCACATTAACGGGAACATTACTATTGAACTTAGAACAATTAGAACAACAATTTGATAATGAAAAGGTTCAAAAGGATACTTCCAGTGCTGCACTTCAAGTGATCCACAACCAATTTCACATTCTTCAAGAGGGAATTTACATCAGATTATGATCAAGACATGACTCAAATGTCTTTCAAGAGACACACTGGAGTGGAAATTAGCATGTTCATAGAGACACTTATCCATCTTATGAATAATGTGGAGAACTATATTGAGGAAGTTACTCAGAAAGATGAAAAAGTGGATGAGAGTCCGTGTAGTTGAGAGAAAGTTGTGATGTGTTGGGTAATGTATCGTTGAAGAATCGGTGTTGCTGAATACATATCGAGACAACAAAGAATGATGTAACCAAATGCCAAGAACTCCGCATACAAGAAGTGGATGCTGTGATCGAAGGTGAATGAATGTCGGGTACAATCAATAAATCATAGTGTTGAGACCAAGAAGGCATCGGATGATGGATCAATTGAAACAATACGAGGCTCAGAAATAGATAAGCTTGACACAACCAGCAGTTCAGTGACTCTTGTTACACATGATGTGGATGCAGATATCAGACCAGAAATTGAACAAGTGTTATGTAATGAGGTACCCTTTACTGTTCAATATAGTGCATCTCCTAAAGTACTTAAACAAACTGATCATGATGCTGAACATGACTCTAATAAATGTCATGTAACTGAGGCTGAGTCTGAGATTAAGTGTTTCAAAACAAACAATATGGTTGATAAAAAGGCTTTTGATGAACTTTCAAACAAATTCTCAAATCTTGAAAAACATTGCATTTCTCTTGAAATTGCAATACAAAGTAAAGAAGAAAGTTTCCAAATTAACAAACCATGTAAAAATCCGGAACTTCCTGAATTCTGTGAACTTTTTGAAATGAACACTTTGAAAGCTCAACTTCAAGACAAAGACTCAACCATCAACAATTTGAAGAAACATATTTCTGGTATGCATGTGAAAAGTAATTTGGTTACAAGTAATTCTGATGTTAATGCTAGTGATGATATTCAAATGAGAAATGATGAATTAGCGGTTGGTGTGGCCAAATTACTAAAGGAAAATGAGTCTTTGAGAAAGCATCACATAGAACTAAGTGACTCTGTCAAAGAAGCTAGAACTACATCAATGGAACAAACAAACTCTTTGATAGCAAAAATTGATGAACTCAAAGCTCAACTTCAGAAAAGAGTTTCGCTATTGTTGCCTTAAAAAATGAGCTTAGGAAAACTGTAGGGAAAAGTGTGAACACTAAGTTTACAAAACCATCAACCTTGGGAAAACCAGTTTCTCATCCCATTAGAAACCGGTCCTTTGTTAGGCAACCTACTGCGTTTATATCCGAAAGGCCAAAATTTTTAAAAACACGGTTTGCCTCCCAAGTTGATGAGAAACAAATTTTGTCAAAACCAGTCACTTCACCTGATTTGCCTAAGAATTATGCTTCTAGTTCCTCTAAACCTCAACAAGCAGCTACTTCTACTCCCAGCACCTCTAGGATTGGTTCGAAAAATATGTCAAAGCCAAGCATTAAAATTCAGAATTCATATGATATGAATGACTTGTGGAAGAGCTATTATCTAGAAGAAGCTAGGAAAAAGGCACAGATTCAAAAAGATGGAATTTTAGGTTCAAGACCTAGGGTGATGAATTCTACGAGGTTTCAAGGCACTGCTAGTAGTTTTAAACCATTACCTAGGAACACTCAACTAAAGACTAGGGATTGGCTTGTATCTAAGAGTAGTTGCGTTTCGAATAAAGCTATTCCCATAGCAGATCACTCTAAGAACTCTAGATCATTTTCTGAATCCAAACAATCTGTTTGCTCAAATTGTCTGAAATGCATCTTTAAGGCAAATCATGATAATTGTTTTTCGAAATCCCTAAAGAAATTAAATGCTCATACAAAGGTTAGGATAATCACTAAGTCATCTACTGTGCATACGAAGCAAAACAAACCAAAATCTTCGCCTAGATGGATACCAACTGCTAAATCTGTGGAAACTAGGAATAAGGATAATTCTTCCACTATGCATAAGAAGCCTAACAATCCTAGACCTTGCCATAAGTGGATACCGTCTGGTAGAATACTTATGGATGCTGGACTTAGGTGGATACCTATCGGAAAGTTGTTTACCGATGACAAAATCAAGGTTGACTGTGAAACCCCAAAGGGTTTGGATACTAATGTCACTAACCAAAATATATGCAATCAAGTTTGTAATATTAGTGCAGGTAGTCCTTACTCGGTTGCAGATACTTCGATCCTTCACTACATGGACTGGCTTAAAGTATGGATTACAAATGGATTGATATCTCATAACTCACGGGTTCAAGTAACTCAATCTTGATATTCATTCGGCTAAGGCGTCTGCAGGTAACATTTCAGGCCCCGTTCCTCAAAGAAAAGAAAAGTGTACGCCTCAGTGCGCTTTATCTTCAGAAGAAGAGAAATCTTCATTTTTATGACCATTCTCATTGACATTCTTCATCAACAAGCTTCATGTTTTTCCATGCTCATTCAATCCTCAAGTGGATCTCCGTTCATTGGTATACATTCTTATTCACTTGATTAATAAAAAATGGCAAAATTCATTTGCAATTTTTGAGGGGGAGAAGAGGGAATATACTACATATTGATGGATGCTTGAGTTATGGTCATACGACTCTCCAACGCCTAATGTCTTCACTCACTAAGGATAACTGGGATATACTATTTGGGATTCATTGTTTTTCATGATATGTTTGATGAGTACTTCCAATCTCCAACGAATGTTGATCACCCAGTTTCTGAAGCTCATGCTCCAGTTCCTACTGACTCAACTGGTTCACCATCTAAGAAGTACTTCTCGGAATTCTCAAGAAACAATCTCCAGTTATTCCTCGAGGCATTGATAATGACTATCATAATATTGCGTTGCACTCATGAATAATGATCCGCTCTTTGCTACTCCTTTGCCAAATCTTCACGGATTATTGTTCCTCTCATTGTGAATGCTATAAATCAACCACATGAACATTAAAGAAAATGTCTTCGGAGTTAATCATTTATCACTTATTTGAGATTGAAGTTGACTTTCAACAAAGGCGTGTTCTTATTTGATAACTTGCTCGGGCTTAAGAATTTGGGTTGAAGACTCGGTTTATCTAGTTACCAGCAGTCGGGGTGGATGGTTGAAGACCTGGTTAACTATCGCGATTAGGAGTTACGTTGTTTTACTCAGTGTCACATGCAAATGACGATGTGGATAATCTCAAGAGGTGTTAATGTCTCATACTTTGTTTGAGTAGTGAGTACTTAGAGATTTGATTGATGCATAGATTCTCGACATCGTTCTTCCATTATTAAGTGCAAGCTTAGAACACATGCGGAGAATTCTACTTTAGTTTCAAGTTTGGTATATCAGGTTTTCTTCAACAGTGGTCACTTAAAATTGTCTACATATGGGTTGATTAATATAGTCAGAGAGAGTTTCTGTAGCAGTTGATTCTCACAAAATTCATTTGAGCTAATTTTTGTTCTTCTCTATTTCAAGAATATTTGGTATGTATAATGTGTTGCTGATTCTGAGGTATCAAAACCAAAAAGGGGGAAGGAGACATACATCTAAACACACAACGAGTACACGTGATGAACTTAATACTTCTTCTCTATTGAAGTTGTTAGGAATTAGAAAATTCCATAGTGAAGTGTCGGTCACCCCAACTATTATCTAGCATAAGTTAGCTCGTAGACATATCGTTATTTACGTTGTTTTGTAGTCAATTAGTTAGTTGTTAGCTTAGTTATTAGTTTAGTGTAACACCGTGGAGGAAGGACGGGTCTTTACCCACTGTATGCCTGATCCACAGCCCGACAGAGGGCGTATTATGTAAAACTATAAATACCCTCTACCTCCCAAGGTAGAGGGTTGGACCTTTCACTCAATCTAACCTTCCATATTTTCTTTCACTTTCTCTCTCTAGAAAGGCTCCCATCCTACTTTCTCTCTCTAAAACCTCTAAACAATACGCCCCATATTTGTGATTGTTTGTGTGTTTATGAAATCCAATATGTTACAATTGGTATCAAGAGCCATGGTTTGATCATCTCTCTTACATATCCTTGGATTTCTAGTGGTTTTAGATGGTTTTTGAGTTTGAAAAAGTTTAGTGGTTTTTGAATCATTTGGATCATTTCTAGTGTTAAAGTTTGAATTTTGGGTGTACTTTTGTGTTTAGAACCATTGCAAGTGCTTGGGTTTTGATTTGGTAAGCTTGAATCACTGTGGTTGAGCTTGTTTTGGATTGAAAAGTGTGTTTTGAAGTTTTTCTTGCTAGCGACTTGGTTCTCGTAGTGTTTTTCATCATAGCGACTTGCTTCAGTAAAAGGTAGCGAGTTGTAGTGTTAATTGTTAGCGATTTGGTCCTAGCGACTTGTCTATTGAGACAAGCCGACAAATAGTACAAGTTAGTGGATTCTCCACTACGGCTAGCGACTTGGTGAGGTTAGCGACTTGCTTTAGAAATTGTTAGCGAGTTGTAGTGTAAATTGTTAGCGACTTGATACTAGCGACTTGGATCTTAGCGAGTTGTTCTTTAGCAACTTAACTGTGTCTAGCGACTTGTGTGTAGCAACTTGGTTCATAGCGACTTGTGTGTAGCGACTTGGTTCATAGCGAGTTGTCTCTAGCGACTTGAGCATCTAGCGACTTGTAACTAGCGAGTTGTCTTCATAGAGGATTGTTAGAAGCGGTTTGACCATTTCATCAGTATGTTTTGTTGACTTTTCCCGACAAAACTTCAAACGGCTATAACTTTTGATCTGTAACTCCGTTTTCAGCGTTCTACCCATCAAAACGACCGTGAGAACGAGGAGAATGGCACGCCGAATAAACTAGTTTATTCGGGTCAACCTTCGAGGCCTAAATCCGCTCCGAACATAAGTTATTGAGGTTTTTATGTTTTTAGACCTAAATTTCTCCGTAAAACGAGCATAAACCAATCCAAATCTCAACTAAACAACATCTCTGCTAATCCTACAAACAATTATATGTCCTTACACACAATTTTCTATTATTGTGTCGATCCATCAGTCATCTTAACACATTCCATTGGTCATTGCTTAACGGTTTGGTCTTGATTTCAGTAAAATCCCGCGAAAGATTCTATTTCTCGGTTTAAATCATAGACTTGTAAAATCCCGTGGATATTACAACATCATGTCTTACACTACTGACCCAGTAATTTCAGAAGTACTTAAATTGTATGATGCTGTAGACAATCATGAGAATATTTGCTACACTGAACGGTTAAAGATGATTGAATCAGTCAACGAGGATGTGATATCTTCTCGTTCGTGACTCTGAAAATACGAAATGCACCAGTCAATGTTACTGAATGCTTGTGCAAAGGATAAGGAAAGTTGCATTGAACCTTATCGACAACTTCATTCACACCTCACATTACTTCTATCTGTGGGAAGTGAACGAACATTTAGCACTTTTCCGTCAAGAATTATCAACGTTCAAGAGCACATTATTCTTAAACTTAGAACAATTGGAACAACAACTTAATAAAGAAATGGTTCAAAAGGATAGTTCCGGTTTGCACTTCAAGTGATCTACAACCAATTTCATCATTCATCGCTGAGGAATTTACATCGATTATGATCAAGACATGATCAGAAATGTCTTTCAAGAAACACACTGGAATGGAAATTAGCGTATTCATAGAGACACTTATCCAACTCATGGATAATGTGGAGAAGTATATTGAGGAAGTTACTCAGACATATGAAAAAGTGGATGTGTGTCTGGTGCAATTAAGAGATTGTTGTGATGAGTTGGGTAATGTATCAGTTGTAAGATCGAATGTTGTGAATGCGAGAATAATGAGACAACAAAGAATGATGTAACAAATGGTCCAATGACTCTTGTTACACATGATGTGGATACAGATATCAGACCAAAAATTGAGCAGGTGTCATGTAATGAGGTACCCTTTACTGTTCAACACAATGCATCTGCTAAAGTACTTAAACAAACTGATCATGATGTTGAACATGACTTTGATAAATCTTCAGAATGAGGTCGAGTCAGAGATTAAGTGTTTCAAAACAAAAGATATGGTTGATAAAAGGGCTTTTGATGAACTTTCAAACAAATTCTCAAATCTTGAAAAACATTGCATTTCACTTGAAATTGCGATACATAGTAAAGAAGAAAGTTTTCAACTTAACAAACCATGTAAAAATCCGAACTTCCAATTCGTGAACTTTTTGAAATTAACACTTTGAAAGCTCAGATTCAAGAAAAAGACTCAACCATTTACAATCTGAAGAAACATATTTCTGTCTTGAATGTGAAAAGTAATTTAGTCATGAATACACAAGATATTGATGCTACTATAACAAGAAATAATGAACTGTCAATTTATGTGGCTAAATTACTAAAGGAAAATGAGTCTTTGAGAAAGCATCACATAGAACTAAGTGACTCTGTCAAAGAAGCTAGAACTAAGTTAATGGAACAAACAAACCCTTTGATAGCAAAGATTGATGAACTCAAAGCTCAACTTCAGGAAAAGAGTTTCGCCATTGTTGCCTTAAAGAATGAGCTTAGAAAAACCGTAGGGAAAAGTGTGAACACTAAGTTTACAAAAACATCAACCTTGGGGAGCAGGTTTCTCATCCCACTAGAGACCGGTCCGTTGTTAGGCAACCTCTTGCATTTAAATCAAAGAACAAAATTTTCAAAAACACGGTTTGCCTCCCAAGTTGATGTGAAACAAGTTTTGTCAAAACCAGTCACTTCACCTCATATGCCTAAGAATTCACATGATATGAATGACTTGTTCAAGAACTATGATCTAGAAGAAGCTAGAAAAAGGCACGATTCAAAAGATGGAATTTTAGGTGCTAGACCTAGGGTGATGAACTCTAGAAGATTTCAAGGCACTACTAGTAGTTTTAAACCATTACCTAGGAATACTCAACTAAAGACTAGGGATTGGCTTGTATCTAAGATTAGTTATGCGTTTCAATAAAGCTATTCTCATAGCAGATCACTCTAAGAATTCTAGATCATTTTCTGAATTCAAACAAGCTGTTTGCTCATATTGTCTGAAATGCATCTTTAAGGAAAATCATGATAATTGTTGTTTGAAATCCCTAAATAAGGTAAATGCTCATACAAAGGTTCAACCTGTTAAGTCTAGGATTTTCACTAAGTCCTCTACTGTGCATACGAAGCAAAACAAACCAAAATCTTCGCCTAGATGGATACCAACTGCTAAATCTGTGGAAAGTAGGAATAAGGATAAGTCTTTCACTATGCATAAGAAGCCTAACAATCCTAGACCTTGCCATAAGTGGATACCATCTGGTAGAATTTTTAAGGATGCTGGACTTAGGTGGATACCTACAGGAAAGATGTTTACCAATGGCAATCTCAAAGTTAAGCGTGAAACCCCAAAGGGTTTGGATACTGATGTCACTAACCAAAATATATGCAATCAAGTTTGTAATATTAGTGCAGGTAGTCCTTACTCAGTTGCAGATACTTCAATCCTTCAATACATGGACTGGCTTAAAGTATGGATAACAAAAGGATTGATATCTCATAACTCACGGGTTCAAGTTACTCAACATTGATATTCAATCGGCGATGACGTATGAACACAACAGTTCATGACTCGTACTCTAAAGAAAAGAAAAGTTTACGCTTCAGTGTGCTTTATCTTCAAAAGAAGAGAAATCTTCATGTTTATGACCATTCTCATCGACATTCTTCATCAACATGCTTCATGCTTTTTCCATGCGCTTCAGTCATCAAATGAACCGGACTACTGATAATTACTCTTATTCCACTTGCTCAATATAATGAAGATGGCGACATCATGTGCTAATTTTGTGGGGGAGAAGTGTGAATAGAATACATTTGGATGATATTCACTTGTTTAATCAAGAATGGCATCTCCGTATGTAATTCTTGAGGGGGAGAAGAAGTGTGAATTTTTTGCATGGTTGATTGATATTTTTGAATTTATGGTCAAACGGCTCCTAACTCATGTAAGAACCGAGCTTCTTCTTATCAGATCATCTTCACATGTAGTTTCTTCTTAGAGCCGTTGGTTGACATCTTCACAAGCTGATATGAGTTTAACGACAAAGTGCTTCCGGTGAATGCTTCACGTGCACATCAACATGATGATTCCGAACAATCTTCTGTTCTTGTTTGATGTGATTGTTTGATTGGTATTACCAGTTCGTGTGTTCGTTGCGGGCTGATTGCTAATTTTCTTGATGAACATCTTTCTGTTCTTGTTTGATTGGGAGGGATGTTTGTTAAGGGGAATTGCAAGATGTAAGTTAATTGGGATGCTTTTTGGTGTGATCAAGATGTTAACTATCTATTCCCCAACTGGACAATCTTGAAGAAGGTCGAGTCTGATGCACCGTTTCTACATTTTCTAATGCATGTTAGAAGACTAAAGACGAGTTGCATTTGATTATCTAAAGACTTCTTCTTAATCTGGGCATTTATCAAACAGATTGTCGAATTGTGGGAGAGTACTAATTGGGGGATAGTGATAAGTCAGATTCAATCCTCAATTAGACTTGCTCATATTCTTTAGCAATGATTCCTCGAGAAACCCAATCTCCAGTTATTCCTCGAGGCGTTGATATTGACTATTGTAATATTGCAGTTGCACTATTGAATAATAATCCGCTCTTTGGTATTCCTTTGCCAAATCTTCACGGATTATTGTTCATGAAAAATGATCTGCTCTTTGGTATTTCTTTACCAAATCTTCACGGATTATTGTGCACTCTGTAAATCAACCACATGAACATTAAGGAAAATGACTTCCTCATCCGCTTGAAGAAATTATTGGTGAATCTTCCAGATCAGTCTATATATGTATATCTTTAGGAAGATGGAATTGATGTTGAGGAATCATTTGTTCTGGTTCATTAAGTGGGTCAATGTACATCCGGTGGTACATTTATTCATGTGTTGGACATTTGAAACAAGTTGATTAATTCAGAGTTAATCATTTATCACTTATTTGAGATTGAAGTTGACTTTCACAAAGGCGTGTTCTTATTTGATAACTTGCTCGGGCTTAAGAATTTGAGTTGAAGACTTGGTTTATCTAGTTACCAGCAGTCAAGGTGGATGGTTGAAGACCTGGTTAACTATCACTATTAGAAGTTACTTTGTTTTAATCAGTATCACATGCATATGATGGTGTGGATAATCGCAAGAGGTGTTAATGTCTCATACTTTGTTTGAGTTGTTAGTACTTAGAGATTTGCTTGAAGCATAAATTCTCGACACCGTTCTTCCAACATTAGTGCAAGATTAAGATACAAATGTGGGGATTTCTACTTCAGTTTCAAGTTTGGTATATCGGGTTTTCTTCATCAGTGGTCACTTCAAATTGTCTACATAAGGGTTGCTAAAAATAGTCAGAGAGAGTCTTCATCAAGTTGATTCTCACAAGAGTTCAAGATGTTCTTCTTAACAAATTTCTAGTATACGGGCTTATTATTTGTTGTTGATTCTGAAGTATCAAAACCAGAAAGGGGCAAGGAGACATGCATCTAAACGCGAGTAAACTTGATGAACTTAATTCTTCTAAGTGATTGAAGATATCCCAGGAAGAAGAATGTCATAACCGCAGAGAAACTCAATGTTTATCTCATCGGACGTTTAGTGCTCTTATTCCAACTACGTGGGGAAGAGATGTAAGAGAAAGTTTCTGAAGATAAAAGAGGTACACAAGTATGACATATTTAGGGGAGATAAATGTATAACATGAGGGAGAGAGATTGTGTACATTGGGGATGCTCAGTTATCTTACTTGAGTGCTTAATCGCTGATTCAGAGATATAATCACTTATTTCGGAGTTGACATCCACAGAGATTGTCATCCGCAGAGATAATCAGTGATTCGGCATGCTTCTTCAATTTTATCGGTTATTCTTTCTTTGGGAATGTGTGTACTTCGGATTCTGGAGCTTCATACATGATCACCAGGGAAGAAAATGTGAACATGGGGAGGTGTTTTCATTCCCCTCATGATGTGTATTAGGGAGAGTTCTTGAGCATTATACAAAGAGGCTAATTGCATCAATTCAACTACTTGATGGAATTGTTCTCTTGACACCTTTTGGAATGGACTGCTTCAGACTTCAATGGAAAAGGAATTTGAGAAGATTATTTAAATGTGGGATTATACGTTGCTGTTGTTCTATTTGATGATATAACCTCGAACGAAGAATCACGGTGATTATTCTTAAAAGAAGCAGCAGGATCGATGATAATGGTGTGCTTCTTTGTACGCCTAGCTAATGGAAGCTTGAAAGAAAGCTTTGAATCTGCTCAGCTAAAGGATTTTCGGTTTGGGGGGAATCTGCCAAAGTCTCTGTTTCTCAAAGGCTCATGTTCTATCGTCTATTCTGAAGCCTCGGAAGCTTTGGTGGTGGATGTTTAAGAGATGATGAATTCTATCTTCTACGACGTGTTGCTCGATATCCTTATCTCGGTACTCGTATCATCATCTTATTAAACTATATCATCTACTCTATCTGTAAATATTTATATAAAACCAAATACAAAAATATAAAACCAACAAAATAAAATAGAAGAATATAAAATCAACAAAAATCCATAAAAATTTGAAAAATCAGAAAATACCAAAAATATTGTTTTCTCAAGACATGTCTTCTGGTATCGATAACATCTACGGTCTTAGAAATGTCATTCAATAATGGCACGGGACCATAGATGAAGTTCGAGCAGGAGGTGTAAATATTCTTTTCAAAACATTTCTCAAACTATGGCTTACGTTATTTCAGATCAGAACCGGGCTTCAAACTATGGCTTGCAGTTATTTCAGACTGTAACCCGTGCTTTATACTATGGCTTGCTATTATTTCTGATAGCAACCCGCTCCTCAAGAAAGGAAAGTGCTGCGCTAAACCAATTTTTCAAATATTTTGTGCACTTATCCTAAAAACAAAAATGAGGAAAGTATGTCGAAGGACTGCTGTTCCTACTCAAATATTTTTCTTTCTAAAATTCTTCAGAAAAATATTTGTTTTAACAAAATGGTGGAAAATTAGTTGCTTGAAAAATCAATCAGAATCAGAGTTGTTATAAAATTGTATACTCAATCAATGACTTCAACGCTTTTAAACTTTTCAAAAAATGAGTCATTGATTGAGGGGGATAATGTTTTCAAATCTATATCATCTAACGGGCTTTCTTAATTATCCTACGTGCTTAATTAAAAATGATATTTGCCTATGTCGAAGGACTAGGAATTTAGGATATGATTGTTAGGATTAGATGATTATAGTTTGATGAAACACATTATTCCCATGCCTTATATGAACTGATTGATATGTTGGATTGACTTTTATTAGTCGATTGCTGTTTTGGTGTTGTCGACCACCATATATCTTTTTGTATGTTTTCTAACACATGCAGATATCATGGTTCATAAGAATGTTCCCGATCCGGATCTTACAAAATATGTTGATTGGATGCCGAAAGGAAAGGGTAACTATATCTTGGGTTGACAAATGAAGAAACGGAGCTTAATGTGACTTCTATGGAAAGTTGGCATGATAAAGTGCAACGTAAGAGGTCTCACTGCATCACAGATGGTTTTCTTCATCATCAAATGAAGAAACGGAGCTTAATTGGACCTTTATGGAGAGTTGGCATAACAAATGCAACGCGTCGAAGTCTCACCGCATCGCAGACGGTTTTCTTCCCCTGCCTTACGCAACAACAACAAAGCGCTCAACCACCAAACGTATCCTTGTGCTGGGATAATAGTGATGATACCATTTTTTCTAAAACTTTGAAAAATATTGTTTTGAAAATGGAAAAATATTGTTCTGAAAATAAATCGGATTCAAAGTTTCGAAATCAACCGGACTTTATTTTGTCAAATCTTCAGTGATTTCAAATTAAAAATTTTCAAACGATATTTCATCAAAAAGTCTGTTTGTACGTTATAATGTGGTGATCTAAAGATTTAATGTTATGTTATGGTATGATTTTCTTTAAAAATCAAGGTCTTTCAAAATGAAATTTTTTCTGTTCTTGTTTGATTGTGAAATTGTTTTATTTTACTTAAAGATCTCTTAAAACAATAATACCTGACACTAACAATCTTTAATGTCTTAAAATGGTCCTTAATTGTCATTTTTCAAAATCAAATCTTGCCACGTCTTTCCCCAAAATTATCTAAATGATTTAAATCTTTTGGGATCACAAATCTCAAATGGTTTGAAATTTTTGATTGCGGGAGAGATCGTGATTTAAATCTCAAATTTGTTTTAATGAAATTGGTTTTAGTCCTTCAAAGGCACTCCTGCCTCCATGTGCCAAACGATTTCAATATATGATGAACATGATTGAGGAGGAGCATTTATCCAAAAACAAGATGAGTATTTAAACAAGGCCACATTTTCTCCCATGTTTTCTAAACCTAATTAAATCACTTGAGATCCAAAATCTCAAAGGGTTTCATATTTTTGATCGGGGGAGAATTTGTGATTTAATAATGAAATTTGATAAAAGATGATCGATTTGATTCAAATGTGCAGGCTGCTCTCTCATATGTGCTAAACACTTTCGAATTTTGAAGCACATATTGAGGGGGACTATTTCAAATGAAAATAAACTATCGAGGTATAAAGGCTTTTATGTTTAATATAAAGTACCTTGATTGAGTTTTAAATGGTTTCTTAATGGATTTTATGACCGTGGATGTACTTCAAATGAACTCTTTCCTCTATGTGATAAAATGATTTTAAATATCCTACGCACATATTGAGGGGGAGAATTTTACCAAGAAAATCAAATTGCTTTTTCTTACGAAATTGTGATCAAGAAATTATTTCAAAGAACTCTTGCCTCCATGTGCTAAACAATTTCAAAATCATATGCACATGTTGAGGGGGAGCATTTCTAAACGATCAAAAGAATTAAGGTACAAAATGCTTTGATTTTATATCACAAGTACCTTGATTTTATATCACAAGTACCTTGATCTGCTCAGCTAAAGGATTTTCGGTTTGGGGGGAAGCTACCAAAGTCTCACTTCTAAGGCTCAAGTTCTGACGACGATTCAAGAGCCTCGAAAGCTTTGGTGGTGAAAGTTTAAGAGATGATGACTCCTATCTTCTACAAAGTGCATTTCCTTATCTTGGTACTCATATCATCATCTTCTTAAACTATTTCTCTATCTTTGTAAATATTTATCAAAAACCAAATACAAAAATATAAAACCAGCAGAAAGAAAACAGAAAAATATAAAATCTTCAAAAACCCATAAAAATCAGAAAATTTGAAAAATACCAAAAATATTATTTTCTCATGACATGTCTTCTGGTATCGATAACATCTACGGTCTTAGAAATGTCATTCAATAATGGATCGGGACTTTAGATAAAGTTCGAGCAGGAGGTGTAAATATTTCTTTCCTAAACATGTCACAAATCAAATGGCTTACAGTTATTTGAGACTGTAACCCGTGCTTAAAACTATGGCATACAGTTATTTCAGACTGTAACCCGGGCTTCAAATGATGGCTTTCGCTATTTCGTGATCAGAACCCGTACTTAATACCATGGCTTGCTATTATTTCAGATAGCAACCCGCTCTTTTAAAGAAAGGAAAGTGCTACGCTTAAACGATTTTCACAAAATTCGTGCACTTATGCTAAAACATAATGAGGAAAGTATGTCGAAGGACTGCTGTTCCTACTCAAATATTTTTCCTTCTAAAAATTCTTCAGAAAAATATTTGTTGTTTTTCAAAAATGGTGGTAAACGAGTTGCTTTAAAAACAATCAGATTCAGTGTTTTTATAAAATTGAAAACTCAATCAATGACTTCAGCGCTTTTAACCTTTTCAGAAAAATAAGTCATTGATTGATTGATTGATTGAGGAGGAGAAAAATGATACTTGCCTATGTCGAAGGACAAGGAATCTAGGATATGATTGTTAGGTTTAGATGATTAGAGTTTGATTAACACATTATTCCCATGCCTTATATGATCTGATTGATATGTTGGATTGACTTTTATTAGTCGATTGTTGTTTGGGTGATGTCGACCACCATATATCTGAATGTATGTTCACTAACGTATGCAGATATCATGGATATAAGAATTTTCCCGATCCGGATCCCACAAATAAAGATGATTGGATGCCGAAAGGAAAGGGTAACTATATCTTGGGTTGACAAATGAAGAAACGGAGCTTAATTGGACTTCTATGGAGAGTTGGCATGGAAAAACGTAACGTAAGAGGTCTCATGATCGTTGAGATGGTTTTCATCAGCAAATGAAGAAACGGAACTTAATTTGACCTCATCTGGCATGACATATGCAATGAAAGAAGTCTCACTGCATCTGCAGATGGTTTTCTTCCAAACCCTACAGCAACAACAACAAAAGCGGCTCAACCACCTAACGCATTTTTGTGCAGGGATAATAGTGATAATACCATTTCTAAAACTTTGAAAAAATATTGTTTTTGAAAATGGAAAAATGTTGTTTTTGAAAATAAATCGGATTCAAAGTGGTGAAATCAACCGGACTTTATTTTTGTCAAATCTTAAGTGATTTCAAATTAAATATTTTCAAACGATATTTCATCAAAAAGTCCGTTTGTACGTTATAAAGTGGTGATCTAAAGATTTAATGTTATGTCATGGTATGATTTTTCTTTCGAATCAAGGTCTTTCAAAATGAAATTTTTCTGTTCTTGTTTGATTGTGAAATTGTTTTATTTTACTTAAAGATCTCTTAAAACTATCATACCTGACACTAACAATATTTAATGTCTAAATCGCTCCTATCGTCATCTTTCAAAATTAAATATTGCCACGTCTTTCCCCAAATTTTTCTAAATGATTTAAATCAATTGGGATCACAAATCTCAAAAGGTTTGAAATTTTTGATCGGGGGAGAGATCGTGATTTAAATCTCAAATATGTTTTAATGGAATCGGGTTTAGTCCTTTAAAGGCACTCCTGCCTCCATGTGCCAAACGATTTCAAATATACAATGCACATGTTGAGGAGGAGGATTTATCCAAAAACAAGATGAGTGTTTAAACCTGGCCACATATTCTCCCATGTTTTCTAAACCTTATTAAATCACTTGGGATCCAAAATCTCAAAGGGTTTGATATTTTTGATCGGAGGAGAATTTGTGATTTAATAATGAAATTTGATAAATGATGATCGATTTGATTCAAAAGTGCAGGCTGCTCTCCCATATGTGCTAAACGCTTACGAATCTCGAAGCACATATTGAAGGGGAGCATTTCAAAAGAAAATAAACTATCAAGGTACAAAGGTTTCAATGTTTTATCATAAGTACCTTGATTGAGTTTTAAAGGTTTTCTATATGGCATTTGTGATCGTGAAAAGTACTTCAAAGAACTCTTTCCTCTATGTGATAAAATGATTTAAAATATCCTATGCACATATTGAGGGGGAGAATTTACCAAAGAAATTCAAATGGCTTTTTCCAAGGAATTTGTGATCAAGAAATTATTTCAAAGAACTCTTGCCTCCATGTGCCAAACAATTTCAATATCATATGCACATGTTGAGGGGGAGCATTTCTAAATGATCAAAACAATTAAGGTACAAAATGCTTTGATCTCGTATCACAAGTACCTTGATTGATTTTTCCAAATGATTTTTCAATTGGTTTCAAGGAAGAATGAACTGTACCAAAAGACCGACCATTTTACTTTATGCATGCAGTTATAAGGATGGTTAGGTTAGGTATTCGTTCCCACGATCCCGCCAGAGCCGGAGGGATCTACCCAGGGACAATCCACTAGATAGTGTAGAGTCCTTAGGTATGATGAAAAAAGGAGAAAAGTAAGATATGGGAAGAGTACCGACTGAGACAGAGCTAGTACTGGAAAAAACCCAAAAAGGTTCTAGTAATGAAGTCTCGGTAAGCACGGAAGGGGTTGAAGAATGAAAAAGAAATAAATGTGAAAAGGGTGAAAAGAAATAGCCCTCCAATAATTTAATCTTAGGGCAGAAACCGGGTTCAATACATATGCTACTGGTGGTTACTAAGGTAA
Source organism: Chrysanthemum makinoi (assembly GCA_910596185.1). Classification (NCBI taxonomy): domain Eukaryota; kingdom Viridiplantae; phylum Streptophyta; class Magnoliopsida; order Asterales; family Asteraceae; genus Chrysanthemum; species Chrysanthemum makinoi. The sequence goes on along the minus strand of OU343223.1, from coordinate 217,417,579 downwards.
CGCCGGTATTGAAGACAAGATGTCATGGACCCAAAGGACGCACTGCACTAAACTTCCCAAGCTACTCAAGTTCCTCTTAAAAGGACTTGTTTCATTCTCACGGGAAACCTACATAATCTATCGACTATCTCCTAGAGATTGTTGATATTGAAGAAGGAGACCCTCTCCATAGTCTCCGTCATAGGAACCAAATGTGCACAATTGAGTCTAGAGCCAAGAGATCATCCACTATATCTCATTAGGACACAAAATTAATGAAGACTTGTTGTTTCACACAATGTGGAAAGTAAGAAAATATTAAGAGTCCTATGCATTATCCTTGTGGTATTGCCAGAACATCCGAATGATATGCAAAAGTATTCACGATGAAGATGGAAAGCCTTCTAGAGCCAACATTAAACAAGCTCTTGGTGGGTGACATGTGAGATCTTTTCTAAAGATCAAGCTTGTGACAACTGGATAGAAACAATGGGGCGATTCAGTCTTGAATCAACCTTGGTCCAGGAAATGAATTGACGAATACTTTTGGAAAAACCGTTTGATGTGCAAATCTTCTTTTCTCTAGCACATCGAATGTGTACTTATGTTTTCAAACACAAAAGTATATCCGATTGAAAAATACTTTTGAAAAACCGTTCGATGTGCAAATCTTCTTTTCACTAGCACATCGAATGTGTACTCTTTTCAAATACAAAAAGTATTTTTGATTGAAAATTGATCTTTCTCATAATACCTTCGTCGTATTGCAAAACTCTTTCTTCAAGCAATACGCGATTGTTTTCAAATCAATTTCTCATCAATCGGTGAATCCCAATTCGCTGGTTCACTCACTCCGTGTTGTCTTCTTTGAGACGTTCCGGTTTGAGAACAGCTGTGAAACCCTGTCAAGGAGATTCTTAGGAATCATACCTGATCACAGGCAGTACTTGTACTGATCAACGGGGAACCGTGGGCCGTGTATCTCAATTCAACAAAAGTGACTGTTGTTTGCAGATACATTTGGACGGTTGCAGCTGATCAGAATTGAGAAGTCAATCCAAAGCCGCATGCTCACAACATCCACACTTAATTGAAGAAATCATGACGGTGCATATCTACGTAACTGGCTCGATATTTTCATACTATGCTTCGCTACGCCGAAATATCATGAACTGAAAAGCTTCCGCTACTCTGATGGAAAGATGTCATGATTCAAAAGTGTGAGCATGTCGGTCCAAAAGTCACAACTTCACATGATGGCAACAAATTAAAGGGTGATCCAGATTTACTTGGCTGATGATCTCAAAGAAAGCTCGAAGATCATCAAGATGTGGATCAGTTCAAAGACCTCCACTCAAAGTACAAAACTATGCAGACTATGAAGAGTCATTGCTAAAGCACAAAGATTGCTAAACTTGAAGAATCAAAGTCTACGAGCTCAAGACTGAAGATTAAATAGAATGCTAGGATTCGAAATGTAAAACATGGGGTGACCTCCCTTAGGGGGAGATTGTTAGGAATTAGAAATTCCATAGTGAAGTATCGGTCACCCCAAATATTATCTAGCATAAGTTAGCTCGTAGACATATCGTTAGTTACGTTATTTGTTAGTTTATTAGTTAGTTATTTAGTTATTAGTTTAGCTTAGTGCAACACCGTGGAGGACGGACGGGTCTTTACCCACTGTATGCCTGATCCACAGCCCGACAGAGGGCGTATTATGTAAAACTATAAATACCCTCTACCTCCCAAGGTAGAGAGTTGGACCTTTCATTCTAATCTAACCTTTTCTCTTTTGTTTATTTTCTCTCTCTAGAAAGGCTCCCATTCTACTTTCTCTCTCTAAAACCTCTAAACTATACGCCCCTTATTGTGATTATGTATGTGTTTGTGAAATCCAATATGTTACATACATAATAACCAAGATGTATTCGCATATACATTGACTCCATTTTACTTGACACAAATTCAGTGAAACATGCATATGATATTATATATAAATAGATGTCAAACATATTCAATATCACATGCACATGGGTCGACATATGTGAGTTGAAAAAGATTCAAACAGATTTTTAATATGGTCGAATATATATGTAGCCTTATCGTGATTCCATGTGACAAAAGAGTTATCCTTTTTATGTGACAAGTTTTTATATGTCATTTAATGTGATGAGTATTATCAATTAGTGATGAATATTATCAATTAGTAATGAGTCTTAACATATATGTGAAGGTTTTAACGTGTGCATGCCTTTGAAAAGAGACCCATAACACATGACAGAAATCAAAAGGAAACAGCAAGGAAGGAATTGAGACGAGATCGAGACACATTACCCTTGTAGCATACGAGTGAAGAAACAAGAAAACAAGGCACCATAACCCATGACACAGCCACTCCTTTTTGGCTTAGAAACCCCACGACAGAACCACCCAAGCCGCCTCACCTTCGAACCAAATGGAACACGATCAACACCCACGTCCACGGCCTCCTTGAAAACACCTTACAAATTTCTTTGTGCCTTGAATTCGAATGGGACGGGAGAAATAGTTTCTTTGCTGTCACTTTTGGTAGAGAGAATAAGGTTATGTGTGATTTTATTTGAAATGGTAAATATGGTAGTTATAATGAGATTAATATGGGAAAATAAATGGAACGAAATTTTTGGGGGAGTGGCGTTTCATTTTGGCTGAACAAAAGGGAAGGAAATCATTGACTCATTAAATTTCTTAATTACCCTAATGATGATTATTATTTAGTTTTAATTACCTTTTAATTTGTACTTAAGATTAGGTCCATGGGACATGCATAATGTGTGATATTTTTGTAGACATAAGTGTAAGTAAATTTTATTATCTTGCACAAGTTATTATTTTTTAGTTAGGTTATAAACGTAGTTGACGAGATTGACGTAATATACGTATTTTACAATTATTAAGCTTGAGGGGCAAAATGGTCTTTTCATGCGTTTAAGATTTTTAGGGTTTTACACAATGCAAGATAGTAAGTAAGGAAATTAATACGATAAAGTAAAAGAGAGGAAGAGATAGAACCGTGACACAATGATTTATAGTGGTTCGGCTATAAGGACACATTTCTTGCCCTACTCCACTCCCCGAGTACCTAACTCGAGAGTTCTTAAGCACTATGTCAACAATATCCTTAACCGGCGGAGAAGCCTCACAACATCGTTTACACTTTTTTCCGGTACAAAACTAAATATCGGGTTCTTTACAACGGAAGAACCAATCCAACAAAACTTAATACAACTAACGCAACTAACACAGCAACTTTATGATTACAATATGATGTATGAAATACAAGAAGTAACTCAGTGATATTGTAGTGATGATGAAGCCTAACAACACTTCTCCTTTGAAGTTTGGAAGACTTGTATGCAAAGAACGTGATCTCACCTTTTAAGAAGAACTTTGAGAAACACAAGAAGATAACTACAAGAATGATCCTTAGATATGAGGTTAAAGAGATATAAGAATGAGAGAAGATATACCTAAGAATAGGTGAGCCAAAATGAAAAAGAGACCCGGCCAGTGTAATCTGTAAGCTCCAGGAAAATTTCAATGTACTTAACGCTTTAATCAGAAATTAAACACGATCTATTTCGTCATGAAATTTTCTAAACATCACATTTGCATATCATTTGGCATATGCATGATCAACGCGACTTGAGCGTTTATAAAAATACCGTTGTGATCAGAATAAAATTTCCCACGATCTTGATAACCTTAAAATACGTAACGAATACGTAAAAATTTGTAAAAATACGAATTTAATTCAAATTCGTATTGGGCCTCGGAACTCATTGGACTTTTTACCACTTCACCACTCGACCTGACACGTAAATGGGCCTCGAACCGTCAAGCCCACGCCATATTTTTCTTGGGCCTTGCTACCCTCTCAAGCCCAACCTAGTGATAAATACCTTCGGGCTTATTTAATTTACTCGAGCCCAACTCATTAAACCTTCCCTTGGGCTTTGCTCTTGAAATCCGACCCAACAACCGATCCACACCCACACTTGATTTCCTTGGGCCTTGTCAAGTTAGCCCAACTTACCCAAGTACCCATTGAGAAAAATAAGGATACTACTCTTTGTTTCTTTGTCTTTGTACCCGGTCGAACTAAAAAAACCAAAACCAAACTAGAAAATGTAAATCGACTAGGACAACTAAACACCAAACATCTGCAAATAGACATGTGTTTTTGCGTGTGTGTAAGAATAAGGAGACAAAGTCACCAACTTAGCCACCCTAAACATTATATAATGACTTAACCCATCACCTATACCTAGCTTTGACCCATTTGACTTTAGAAACCTTTGGACAATGTTTGTAACTTGTTGAGTATTGATGGGACTTGGCAAGGAATGCCACCATACTCGGCACCAACAATACACGATCAAGACGAAATACATTTCAACACATGACTAATGAAATTAGGACTAGGAGAGCTAGGAGATAAAAAATGGAAAAGCCATGCTGGTGTTCCATTAAAAACACACGAAAAGCACCCACACACTCTTCACATAAACTCTCAAAACTCATACACATCCCTTACTCTTAAAATTTATCCACTGTGGAAGTCGAACAAGGAGAAGACGGAAAGAAAATTTGAAAACGTTGCAAGAGCTAAGGAAATTGGGAAAAATAGGAATACGGGTAACAAGTTATAAGGAGAACAAGGAGTATTCAAATTCATTCACTCATCTTCACCACTCTTTAAGAGTGTAGTAAGTTATCTAACTCACACTTCTTAGCTTATACACGTATATCACACGTTAGAATAGTTGATTTGCACCTATTAACTAGTTAATCCTTATGATCATACGCATGTAAAAAAAATGGAAAGTGATACATTCGATCACACCAACACCTAAACACGACATACATTCACTCATTACTTACACGCTTGAACGGTTAAGCAGGTCGAACAAGTCACAACTTAAGTAGCAAAGCCTTTAGAAACCATCGTACATCTTAAATCTATACGCAAAGATAAACGGGTCTTAGGCCCAAATGCCGAGCCCAATAAGTCCAATTTGAGTCCATTAAGGATCTAACACGGCCCAATAAGCTTAAAATAAGATAATAAGCTCTAAAGATAAGCTAAAGTATAGTTGAAAACCTTTTTAGAAAGTTTCGTTTTATAAAAGAATGTTTTCGGACTATTTGTGCAAAATATGAAACGAATGGTCCAAAAGGGTAACAAATTGTAAAGCTAAGGGATCATTTTATAAGCGAAACAAGTATTTTATAAAAGTCTAGGGGCTGGAAATGGCTATTTCGAAAGTACATGGGTGTCATGCACGTGTGCATGTGCACATGAAAACCACGAGGACCGAAAATGTAATTTCCTAAAACATGTATTATTTAACTTTTGGGTAAATTATGTCAAGTTTGAAAAGTAAAGGTTATAAGTGTATAAAACTAATTAGATGGACTGTTTTCATAAATTCAGTTTTCCCTAGGGATTGAAAGCGTCATTTCTGAAAATGTTACTATCAAATATATTTTGGGTAAAAATTGTAAATTAATCAAAGTTTAAGGACTAAACTTGTATTTTTCATAAATCGGGGGTAAAAAGTGTAAATTTGGGAAATTTTAGCAAAACTTATGATTTCATCATAGCCTCGTAAAAGTAAGTATTTTGACCACATGAGCGTAATATTCTCGAATAATGATAAATTTATGTATAAAATATATATGTAAATATACATATTTTAGAAAATAACTAAGTATATGTAAAGAGATACTTATTTCGATAAAACACACGGGGAATCTAAATACATTAAAATACCTAACAAAATTATTAAGATCACAACGGAGGAACATTTCACTTATGCGTAAGTGAGGCTCACTAATTAAGACAATGTAGCACGTAAATTAAAACGTTAAGCACGCACGCACACTATTGGATTGGACAATCTAATGATCTATTGAATAAGAATATTCAATGCTGTATTATTTTGGTCACGAACCAAAATGCTCATTTTACTGAGACTCGCCATCTCATCATTTTAGGTTTCGAGTTGGAACCTCCGCTACATTGTGCTTGATCTATTTGTGCGTGCTCATTATCATCAAGGTGAGTTCATAGCATCGCTTTTACTATATTTTTGCAAACCCCGCGAGGGAGATACATGCTCTAAACTAGAACACAAGGTTTTTCATAAATTCTCTATCTTCTTGATTATTGGTATTGCCTAAGTATTTAGCCAAAAGTCCTCTGATCATGAACCATTAGTCACCGCGAGTGAACGTAGATATCGTGAATAGTACTATTGGGATTAACGAACCCCCGTTCGGTTATAGAGAAATAACCGAAGCACCATATTGAATTTCTTTAGGTAATTGGCTATTACCTTCTTTGGGGCATACTTTCGTAACGGTAATTCGTATGCAGTTGAGTCTTGGTTTCATGAGCTTAGTGCATAATAATATGTGATTTTTCTTATGATATTGTTAGTTTACAATGACCATGATCTTATACTTGTGTTCAACTTATTTTAAACCTATGAACTTCACTCAACATTTTTGTTGACCTTTTTAAGCATGTTATCTCGGTGTAATCGGTGAAGATTGACCAAGGCGCGGAATGGGGCATGGCAAGGCTTATCTGGTAGTGTAAAACATAAAAGTTGTCATTTCTTTCAAACTCATGATCTTTTTTTTGGGAAAAACACTTGATCTATTTACAATATTTTGTAAAAAACAATGAGTTTTCGATGAATGATAACTATTTTAATAAAAATCCTCTTCGAGTCGTTTTCTATAATTATTGACTATGATCTCCATTCAAGTAACACCAATTAGTCTTTCCGTTGTCATTAAGATTTTCGGGTGTTATGATTGGCATCATGAGCCAAGGTTATAGAGAACCAAAGAGTTTGTCAAAAACAATTGGGCTATAACCGCACCTTTAAAACGGGACTATTTTACACCACTGCCTTACACCCTTCCGTGACCGCTCTATGCATTACTATTGATGCATCACTAGATCATAAGTAAATTGCATTCATTTTAGTTAGGCATGGAGATTTGCTTGGAAAATATGTGTAGCTAACTAAAATCTTGTTAATATTATATTATTTGGCATTTTACTTACATTAATTTATGGGTTGTTACAGTACCATGTGTGCATCCCACCCGGTTGTTCTATCCTCAGACACTGAGATGGAAGACACTATGTCCTCTACGACTATCACTATGCCAGCTCATCCCAAATTCAGTCATACCAAATTGTTGTTTCGGATGATACTGAACCTTTTGAGGAAGGTGAAGTTGCCCAACTCCCATCGTTCCAAATTTATGATTGCTCGCTCTCAAGAGTACAATGCTTTTTGCTTTATGACCCTAGATCAAGATTTCACGAGTCGCAACAATGGTTACCGCATCGATGTCACTGTGGATGATGGATCATCCAAGTCATCAGAGAGCACCGACCGCTTCATCGAGACTCTTCAATCATCTTCCTAGCGATCCGTTGTCGCCGACGTAGGATCCGGGTTCTTGCCTTATGAGCTTTGAGCCGTTTGGAGTACCTTATAGACTGCATCCTAAAGGTAAGACCTTTAAACACACCGCTAGGAAGCATGTACGATCCATCACTATGACTCATGTGATACCATCATTACCACCACCGCCACATCACCGGGCCACTTTGCCGTTCCACCTACGCTACTTCACCACCACCACCACCCATCGTGGTTCTACCATCGACCACCATCGCTGTTCTGTTTCATCACCACCTATAGCATCACCTCCTTTGGACACTTTTAGTGAGCCACTGATGAGTGTCTAAATACTCATCATTTTTGTATAATCTAAATCGCAAAATCATTCTGAAAAACACTAAACACATCAAAATGATCAAAATATCACAAATCAGTGTTTTATGTGTTTTAAATGCAAAAATACCAAAATCCTGAGTGAAAAACGATCAAATTTGCATAATTGGCGCTTTAGTCCCCAAGTTTCAAAAGTTGTCAAAAAACAGTCCCTGGTAATTCAAAAACTTGTAAAATGTCATTTAAGGTCCATGGGATTCAAAAGTTGTCAAAATAAACCCTTTAAAGTTTAAAAATCACAAAATGACAACTTTAGTCCCTCAAGTTTGGAAAATGTCAAATATAGTCCTTGGTTAATTTAAAAAGTGAAATTTATCAAAAATAAACCTTGTACTATTCATAAATGACAAAATTGGTCCTTATGATAAACTTTGGAGAAATTACAAGTTTGATCCCTAAAGTTTCAAAATTGACAGTTTTGGTCCCTGGACTTATAAAAATGGAACTTTACACAAATTTGGTCCTTTGGTAATTGAAACTTGGCAAGTCTAACCCTTGTGTTTGCTTTGGAATATTTGGTGTGTTTAGTCCTTAACTTCTAATATTACAATTTTGGTCCTTATGTGTTACTTGCTACAAAAAACCAAACGGACCTATATATTACCCAAGTCCAAAACAAATCCCCTCGCCCAATACCCCAAAGCCCAAACCAAGTGTTTAAAATAGAAAACCGGCCAATTGCTGTTCATCATCCCCCAAACCACTTAGTCACCATACCAGTGGTGGTTTCATGCCACTTCCCTCCACTTGCTATACCAAATCACACCCTACCCCTCTTACACCATCTAAACATCAACCCACTCCATAATAAATGCATCCCCACCACTTTTTCACCCATCTCCCTTGTTTTCCTCTGCTTGACCCAAAAGCCTCTCCAAACTATCTCATTGTCCCTTGCCACCTCCACATAACTCCACAATTCCTTAATTGTTCTCGCACCACCTCAAATCCACGTGTACACTTTTGGCGCCAAAAGTGTTTTAAACGGTTGAGATCAATTGGACTAATTCAAAGGCTCAGATTGAATGAGAGGACTTTTGAGTGATCACCAAGGGTGCTGAGACTATAAAAGAGGAAGAAAAGACAGAAGAAAAAAACCACCTTGGCCTTAAGCCATTGTCACTTAGAATAGCTTAATCATAGTGTAATCTTTATTGCTTTCCTTTTAATTACTGTCATTTAAAAGCTTTAATTAGTGTAATGAAACTCAAAATAGTTTAATGGAACTTTAATTTCAGTATTAATACAAGTTATCTTTATAATTCATGTTTTCATATTTTCCTTTATTTCAAGTTACTTACATTTCTTGTTGATCATTAGTTGTTTAATGGATTCAATAGGTCATATAAGCTCCTGACAAAAGCTTTAAAGCTTGTAGAAACCTTTAATCAGTTATAGTCTTTAAAATTCAAAAATCACTAAAAAATCCAGAAAATCATTGAAAAATCAAAAAGTTCTGTGTTCTTGGTGTACAAGCTTGGAGCAGGGTGAATTATTGATGGCCCTTTGGTTTAGAGCTTCATGGGAAGCCTAGGACTAACTTGTGGTCACTTGGTTTCATGTTCTCAGCCTTGATACACTTGTAAAGCCATTTTACAATTTTTGCATTTTATTGCTTAAGTTATCTATCAGCTTTAATTCTCATGTTTTCATGTTTATTTGATGATAGTTAATGATTTTATAGCTTAATATTAGTTGTTTATGTTTTGGAATTACTTGTTGCAAGATTTCAAGTTTGATCACTATAGGCCAATTTTGATAATCCTAGGTAAAAACATGTGTGACTACTTGTTTATGCTAAAAGGTTCTAATTTAATGAGATGAAAACTCCTCGGATTTGATTTTATAGGTTTATATAGTCTTACACTTTGAAATTCTCAAAATCAGTAGTTTAAAGGGTTGTTTGGATTTGATAGATGAACTGAGTTAATGATCATGTATTGTGTTGTTCTTGTTAGATATATGCTATATATGACTAAATTGACTCAGTGAAACATTAACCAAAGGGTGTAGCATGATAAAAAGTCAATTTGACACTTGATGTCCATTATGAGCATTCCGAGGTTGTCATGACCTAAAACCTTGCATATGTGTTCAAATGTTGTTAATCTTTGTTAGTTTCATGTTCTTTTAGCTTAATATAACTTATTTAGTCATTAAATTCAGATCAAAGTTGATCAAAGTCAACTTTGATCATAAACTTAAAAAGTCAAAATTTTCATATAGTCGTTTTTTGAATAAAATATATAATTTTGTGTAGGATTCAGTATTAAGTTTTAGCTTAAACTCTTTTGGGAGATCAAAATTCAGCTGCTAAACTTAATTAGAAAAATAATAGATTACTTTTAAATGCTTTTAACTGCTTATTTTCAGTCTTACTTTAGCTACAATTGTTCAAAAACCATGCCCATTACAGGTTTAGGTGTCAAGTTGATAAGCTTGCATAAGCTTCATTACTTGGCCATAGCTTGTGTAAAGTGGTTATTTGTGATGCCCTTGTGGCTAGTCACTAGACCTAAGTGCTTATTTGCCCTAACCGCTTATCTGATTGCTTAAATTTGCTTATCTTGATCTATCAATTAACCCGCCAACTCAGTTAACGAGTAATCGTTAAATGATCCAACTTCAATAAGCTCATCAAGAGCTCATTATTGAGCTTCAACCATTTTGATTTTAGTTTCTTGTGAAGCTATCCAAGTCATACTCAATGTCTCAAGGTGTTGAGCTCTCATGAGCTTATTAGATAAGTTGTGTGAGATTGTTGTTTGCACATTTCACAACATACCCCGAGCAATCGTGGTATTACACCATTTCCACAAGCTCACACCTAGCTCATTAGTGATCACAAGCCTGTGTGGCTTGGCTTTTTAGGAAGCTTAGCAACCCAACTTTATGGTTTTGCACTTTTAATCTCACCTTGTAGCTTATTTACATAGCTGCAAGTGAAGTTTTTAACTTATCACCACCATGAAAAGCATTCGAGTCCTCAAGTATGCTTAACCCATAATCACCAAACTTCATAAGCTCACAAAAGCTTATCAGGTTGGACTTAGCTTGTGTGAATTGGTTCCTTTTGGAGCTTATCCACCAGTAAACAAAGTCCAGTGCTTAATTTCTAGCTTGTAGCTCATTTACTAGGGCTGCAACATGCTTTTTGTTTGTCCCATTTTTCTAAGTGTCCTGGGTAGCCATCTTACTCAGTGAAATGGTGCCATTTTCATAAGCTTCTCACAAGCTCATCTGTGAACCTCACAGAGTGAACTTGGGCTTTTTGGAAAGCTTACCAAGCCATCTTGCAACTCCAACTTTCATTTTGCCATTTTGAGCTTAACCCGCCGCTTAAATGGTCATTCAAAAAGTTGCAGCCTTGGTTTGGATTTGCTTGATCTACAGAGTAATCGAAGTGCTTATTTGCTTATTTCAAGCTTATTTTCCAATTCTAGTGCACAAGCTTGTATATTCTAGTCCATTATACTTGTACATAAATGCCTTTTCCTTTTATTTCCACTTTATAGCTTTTTCAAGCTTGTTTCAAACTTATGACCCAACTGTAAGCCAAAAGCTCAAAGTGGTCATAAGTCGTAAACTTTTATTTCTTTAGTTTGTAAAGTTCCATTTTCTTCAAATATGTATAATACTTATATATACTCAGTTTCATAGAGAGAAAAACCAAAAAGACCCTTTAACCATAAGTGCTAGCTTCTATTTAGGAGTTTGAGCTTAAAAGTTGAAATGTCATGGAAATAAGCTCCCATTGAGCTTATTTCCAAGTTTTGGAAAAGTTGCTTTTGTTAAAGTTACATATTTTAGCTTAATATACAGTTTTGCAAAAAGAAAATCAAAAAAATAAAATGTTTGGCAAAAGGGGGTAGGCAAAACAACCCCTGAGACCTCCCCCTTATGAGAGTGTTTAGTGTGTACCGGATGCCATGCCCTTGGGACTTTTTCTCTGTCATTTCTCTACACAATAAATCTCTTATATACGCTTTGCCGATTTAGCTTATACGCCTTATTTAGCTTATTTCTAGCTTATTCGAGCTAGCCTTTTCAGTTTTTGTATTTTTTATAAAATTGTATTAGTATTAAGTATTTTATAAAAAAGTTTCAGATTTTTCTCATTTGTTTTAGTATTTTTAAACATTTAATTAGTGTTTTTAGTAATTAATTCATAATAAAAAATATAAAAGTCAAAAAAAAATATAATTCTTTTTCAAAAAATTTCTTTTGTCATTTAGCACGTGTAAGAAAATTGATTTTACACTCGTAGGACTTTTATTTCATAAATTTTACGTTTTGCTTTACGCCCAAAGTAATTTTTATTAATAACGCTGCTTTTAATTTTAAATCTAGTTTTTAGATAATTTGAGTTTACGTTTTAGTTAAAATAGTTTATTTAAGTTATTTTATTTTATAAAATCACAAAAACATCATTGTACAAATAGTGATAGCGTTTATTTAATAGATTTTAATATTTTAATTCTATTTAATTTGCATTTAAGTCGCTAAGACATGTAAATCCCTATTATAGTTATAATCGTTTTGTTTTTATATCGCTATACGCTTTTAGTTAAACGACGTTTGTATATCTTTTAGATTTTTAGGTTTTCACGATTGCACGTTTTTAATGACGAGTGGACATGAGCTATTACTATTCACATTCCTAGTGTTAGTTAATGATTCCTGCTTTTCCTATACTAATATTATTTTCAAAAATTCACAAGTCATTGTATTTAGGATATCACTCACCAGACATAAACGATCCAAGGATATTTTTAATCCTTGGTAAACTTGTATTTCTCTCCCGGGCTGTCGCCCTTTTATCATCTGTTACGGTTGACCGTTCACAAGCGGTTGATAAGTGTGACGGAGAAATAAAAGAAGGTAGTTCGGGAGGAATCAGCCACTTTTACCGCTTTACATCAAGTGTTATCCACCATCACTATCTGATCCTGACATGCCTACTCAAGTGGATACTGAGACCGGACCAAGGAAAAATCCGGTGCTAGGAGATGGTCATTCTTGATGCCTTTGCTTCGTCGTTAGAGAGAAGAGGAGGGAGCACCTAGTTCATTTGAGCTTGGAGAGAGCTCAACCACTGCACCAGCTCCAGTTCTACCTGTTACCGGTGAGCCTGCACACCACACTATTCCTCTGTTGGCTACGAGAATCGTCAGGCACGAAGACCAGTTGAGTGAGCTCCTGGCGCATTATGATGAGATTCCACCGGTTAGATAGAGCTTGGAGGACGAGGTCGAAAACCTCGTGATAGGTCGCTACTCCATTGAGATTGTGTTTGATATGATGAGTACCCAGATTGTGGAGGCGAGAGAGCCTGTGACCAGATTGACCCAGAGGTTGGAGACTACTGTCCGAGATGCTAGTACTTTGAGAGAGACTGCTTTAGGACGAGAGAGAGTCTTGCATCACGAGCTTGCATCCGCCATGCTCACACTTCTATTCCGGAGGAGAGGATTGATGATCTCGAAGGCGAGATCGAGCCCGTGAGCAGCAGATCCGAGACTTGACAGCCATGGTTGAGGAGATTCGCCGTCGTCAGGATGACGCATCGGAAGATGCCTAGATTCTAGTTATCTTTAGCTTAGTATGTATCATAAAGCCGCCATATGAGGCATTAAGACTTGTATCCTTTTGGTTTATAACTTGGAACAAGAATTATGATGTTGTAACTTATGGTTGTGAACAATACTATGTAATGATGAAATCTATGTATCCTATGGTTGTATTTCTTATATTCTTGTGTTGTGATATCATTCGTCGGTAGCATATGCCGAACCAATCCTTATGTCCTTATATATATATTATGATTTGTTGGGAAAAATCATGACTCACTTGTTGTTGTTCATAACGATATCATATCATTGATTTAAAACGGTGATCTCGACTATTATGATCTTTATAATGTGTAATCACTTTTATTATCGATCGATGATTTCTTAATCTTGGTGTATATTTCTTGGAAATTTTAGAAAAATGGTCAAGAAGAAAGCTATCTCATCCACCATCACTCCCGCAGCTGTTCGAAAATTGGTCGCTGAAAGTGTTAGCGCTGCTATAGCACGCATGCCGGGACATTGCTAGAGCCGGTTGAACGATTGAAGCGAACGAATTGCCCAAGAGGCACGTGAAGCTGAAATTGCAAGGCAAGCTGAGATTGCAAGAGAGGCTGAGATCGCAAGACAAGCCGAGATCGCAAGAGAAGCCAAAATTGCAAGAGAAGCTGAGAATGCCCGGACCGCCGAGAGGCTGAAGGCGAAGTGTTGCTCAAGCAAAGACGTGAGGCTGAAGCTGCTCGTCTTGCTGAAGAGAATCGTGTCACAGAAGCTGCACGTCTTGTTGAAATGGCAAACTCAAATGCAACTAACACTCCGACAAATCAAAGTGAGTCCTCTGTAGCTCGCAAGTGTAGTTACAAAGAGTTCATGAACTGCAAGCCGACATTCTTCAAAGGCACTGAAGGTGCTATTGGTTTACATAATTGGTTTGAAAGAACCGAGACTGTATTTCTGCTAAGTGGCTGCACAGACGATTGCAAGGTCAAGTTTGCAACTGGAACTTTGTTAGAAGATGCGTTATCTTGGTGGAAAGCCCATGCTCAACCAATTGGAATGGAAGAAGCTTGTAAGATTTCCTGGTCGGATCTGAAACAACTGTTAATGAAACAGTATTGCCCGAGAAATGAGATCAAGAAACTCGAAGATGAGTATTACCACTTGGCTGCTAAAGGTAATGATCTCAAGACTTACTTTAAGAGGTTTCATGAACTGAGATCTATGTGTCCTCATCTGTTTCCTACCAATGAAAAGCTTTTGGAAGCTTTGATCGGAGGTTTACCTCGAAGCATCGAAGGAGATGTCATCGCTTCGAATCCGAAGACTGTTGAAGAAGTTGTCATTTTATCCCACCGCCTTATGGAACCAATATTGAAGCTTGCAAATGCACAAGGCTCAAGTGACAACAAAAGGAAGCTTAATGATCGAAAGAGCTCAAATTCCAACCACCATCAATCCAACAACAACAATCGGAACAACAACCAGTATCACCGCAACAGAAACCATCATCACAATCGGCAAAACCGAAGACAAGAAGCCGCAAGGGCTTATGCTGCACCCACTGCTGGAAAAGGGTATGTAGGACCACATCCCCAGTGTAACAGATGTTTGATGCACCATTCTGGACCTTGCACTGTGAAGTGTGACAAGTGCAACAAGGTAGGTCATCAAGGTAAGCATTGCCGAAACCCTGGAGGGGGAAACACTGTGGCAAACATGAACTGTTATGGATGTGGAGAAAAGGGTCATTTCAAGAGTCGATGCCCAAAGTTGAATGTTGCTCAAACAAACAATGCGCGTGCAAGAGTGTACGTGCTAGGAGATGGAGATGCGCAGTTGAACCCTGACATTGTGACGGGTACGTATTCTCTTAACAATCATTCTGCAAAAATCTTGTTTGATTCTGGAGCCGATAAGAGTTTTGTATCTACTAATTTTGCACCATTACTTGAAATATCCCCAATCGCCTTAGATACAACTTATGAGATAGAGCCTGCCGATGGAAAGATAATAGGAACCAACACCGTAATCTGTAATTGCCCTATTCTGTTACAAGACCACTCGTTCCTCATAGATCTTTTGCCAATCAAACTTGGAAGTTTTGATGTCGTAATTGGCATGGATTGGTTGTCCAAACACCGTGCTAGGATTGTTTGCGACGAGAAAACCGTTCATATCCGGATCAACGGTGAAACCTTAGTCATCCAAGGAGACCAAAGTAGAAAGTACTTAAGTATCATATCCTGTGCGAAATCGATAAAGTACATGGAAAAAGGATGTTATGCCTTCTTAGCTCAAGTAACGGAAAAGAAGCCGGAAGAGAAATGACTAGAGGATGTACCTGTAGTCAAAGAATTTCCTGAGGTGTTTTAAGATTTGCCGGACTTCCACCGCCGCAGTGTCGAATTTCAAATCGATCTTATTCCTAGAGCTACTCCTGTAGCACGAGCACCATACCGTTTAGCGCCCTCAGAAATGCAAGAGTTGTCCAAACAACTAGAAGAGCTATCTGAAAAAAGGACTCATTAGACCAAGTTCCTCACCCTGGGGAGCACCTGTTTTATTCGTTAAGAAGAAAGATGGATCATTTCGGATGTGTATCGATTATAGAGAATTTAACAAGCTCACGATCAAGAACCACTATCCCTTACCAAGAATCGATGATCTGTTTGATCAGTTACAAGGCTCGAGTGTATACTCGAAGATTGATTTAAGATCTGGATATCATCAGTTACGGGTAAAAGAAGAAGATATACCCAAGACCGCATTTAGAACTCGATATGGCCATTATGAATTCCAAGTAATACCATTCGGTTTAACTAATGCACCTGCTGTATTTATGGACCTCATAAATAGAGTCTGTAAACCCTATATGGATAAATTCGTCATTGTGTTCATCGACGATATTCTTATCTACTCTCGTGATAAAGAAGAACATGCGGAACATCTGAGAACTGTCCTTAAGTTACTCAAGGATGAAGAATTGTACGCAAAGTTTTCCAAGTGTGATTTTTGGATTGAGACAGTCCAATTTCTTGGTCATGTGATCGACAGTGAAGGAATCCACGTGGATCCCGCAAAGATCGAATCTGTAAAGAATTGGCCAGTACCCACCAACCCGACTAAAATTCGTCAATTCTTAGGACTTGCTGGTTATTATCGAAGATTCATTGAAGGTTTCTCGAAGATAGCCAAATCATTGACCGAGTTAACCTAGAAAACGAAGAAATTCGAATGGGGAGACGATCAAGAATAAGCTTTTCAACTCCTAAAGAACAAGCTTTGCGAAGCACCTATCTTGGCACTACCGGAAGGAGTCGAAGATTTTGTAGTATATTGCGATGCTTCACACATGGGTTTAGGCGCTGTTCTCATGCAAAGGAACAAAGTGATTGCTTATGCATCACGACAACTTAAAACTCATGAGAAGAATTATACTACTCATGATCTAGAACTTGGTGTTGTAGTATTTGCACTCAAGTTATGGAGACATTATCTGTACGAAACCAAGTGTATAGTGTACACTGATCACAAAAGTCTTCAACACATCTTAGATAAAAAAGAACTGAATATGCGTCAACGTCACTGGTTAGAATTGCTTAGTGATTATGACTGTGAGATCCGTTACCATCCCGGAAAGGCGAACGTTGTTGCTGACGCCTTGAGCAGAAAGGATCGTCCTAAGCCACTTAGAGTGAGATCATTGGGAATGGTAATCAATTCACCACTACCATCAAAATTCTTGAAGCCTAGATCGAAGCACTTAAAGAAGAAAATAGGCCGAATGAGAAGATTTATGGCATGCCGGAAAATGAGAATGGATTCGTGAAGAGATCGGACGGAACTTTATGTTTCAAAAATCGAAGTTGGATTCCACTCTTCGGAGGTATTCGAAAACTCATCATCCATGAATCACATAAATCAAAGTATTCCATACTTCCTGGTCCCAACAAGATGTTTCAAGATCTAAAGCTTCTGTACTGGTGGCCTAACATGAAGGCTGATATCGCCGAATACGCTAGTAAGTGTTTGACATGTTTAAAAGTCAAAGCTGAACATCAAAAGCCATCTGGATTTTTAACCCAACCAGAAATTCCCATGTGGAAATGGGAAAGAATCACAATGAATTTCATCACAAAATTGCCAAAAACTTCTAACGGTTTTGACACCATTTGGGTTATCGTAGACCGTCTTACGAACTCAGCTCATTTCTTGCCAATCAAGGAGAACGACGAGATGATTACACTCGCTAGACTGTACATCAAGGAGATTGTTTCTCGTCACTGTGTACCAATCTCTATCATATCTGATCGTGATAGCTCATTCACCTCTAGATTTTGGCAAACGCTTCAAAAAGCCATGGGTACCAACTTGGATATGAGTACCGCATACCATCCTCAAACAGATGGACAAAGTGAAAGAACGATCCAAACTCTGGAAGACATGCTAAGAGCATGTGTGATTGATTTCGAAAAAGGATGGGATAAGTACTTACCTCCGGCTGAATTCTCTTACAACAACAGTTATCACGCCAGCATTAAAGCTGCTCCTTTTGAAGCACTCTATGAAAGAAAATGCCGATCGCCAGTTTGCTGGCCGGAAGTTGGAGAAGTACAACTCACAGGCCCCCGAAATTGTCCAAGAGACAACAGAAAAGATAATGCAAATTAGGCAACGACTGTAAGCAGCTCGAGATAGAAAAAAGAGCTACGCAGATGTTCAAAGAAAAACAATGGAATTCCAGGTCGGAGACCATGTAATGCTCAAAGTATCACCCTGGAAAGGGATGTTCAGATTCGGAAAAAGAGGAAAGCTCAAACCTCGATACGTCAGACCGTTCAAAATTCTTCAAAGAATTGATCCAGTGGCATATAAACTAGATCTTCCCGAAGAACTTAGCCGAGTACATGACACGTTCCATGTCTCGAATCTTAAGAAGTGTCTATCAGATGAAACTCTAGTCGTACCGCTCAAGCACATCCAGCTCAATGACAAACTTTGCTTTGTCGAAGAACCCGTCGAGATCATGAACAGAGAAGTAAAGAGGCTTCAGCAAAGCCGCATTCCTATCGTTAAAGTTCGATGGAATCACAAGAAACGAGGTGCAGAGTTCACCTGGGAGCGCGAGGATGTAATGCGTTCCAAGTATCCCCACCTGTTCATCTAGATCACCCATGACAGCCTCTGCGAGTTTAACCGTGGGACGCGGTTCTCTAAAGGGGTAGGTACTGTAAGCTCCAGGAAAATTTCAATGTACTTAACGCTTTAATCAGAAATTAAACACGATCTATTTCGTCATGAAATTTTCTAAACATCACATTTGCATATCATTTGGCATATGCATGATCAACGCGACTTGAGCGTTTATAAAAATACCGTTGTGATCAGAATAAAATTTCCCACGATCTTGATAACCTTAAAATACGTAACGAATACGTAAAAATTTGTAAAAATACGAATTTAATTCAAATTCGTATTGGGCCTCGGAACTCATTGGACTTTTTACCACTTCACCACTCGACCTGACACGTAAATGGGCCTCGTAACCGGGTCAAGCCCACGCCATATTTTTCTTGGGCCTTGCTACCCTCTCAAGCCCAACCTAGTGATAAATACCTTCGGGCTTATTTAATTTACTCGAGCCCAACTCATTAAACCTTCCCTTGGGCTTTGCTCTTGCGAACGACCCAACAACCGATCCACACCCACACTTGATTTCCTTGGGCCTTGCTGTTAGCCCAACTTACCCAAGTACCCATTGAGAAAAATAAGGATACTACTCTTTGTTTCTTTGTCTTTGTACCCGGTCGAACTAACAAAACCAAAACCAAACTAGAAAATGTAAATCGACTAGGACAACTAAACACCAAACATCTGCAAATAGACATGTGTTTTTGCGTGTGTGTAAGAATAAGGAGACAAAGTCACCACTTTAGCCACCCTAAACATTATATAATGACTTAACCCATCACCTATACCTAGCTTTGACCCATTTGACTTTAGAAACCTTTGGACAATGTTTGTAACTTGTTGAGTATTGATGGGACTTGGCAAGGCATGCCACCATACTCGGCACCAACAATACACGATCAAGACGAAATACATTTCAACACATGACTAATGAAATTAGGACTAGGAGAGCTAGGAGATAAAAAATGGAAAATCCATGCTTGTGTTCCTTTAAAAACACACGACAAGCACCCACACACTCTTCACATAAACTCTCAAAACTCATACACATCCCTCACTCTTAAAATTTATCCACTGTGGAAGTCGAACAAGGGGAAGACGGGAAAGAAAATTTGAAAACATTGCAAGAGCTAAGGAAATTGGGAAAATAGGAATACGGGTAACAAGTTCTAAGGAGAACAAGGAGTATTCAAATTCATTCACTCATCTTCACCACTCTTTAAGAGTGTAGTAAGTTATCTAACTCACATTTCTTAGCTTATACACGTATATCACACGTTAGAATAGTTGATTTGCACCTATTAACTAGTTAATCCTTATGATCATACGCGTGTAAAAAAAATGGAAAGTGATAAATTCGATCACACCAACACCTAAACACGACATACATTCACTCATTAGTTACACGCTTGAACGGTTAAGCATGTCGAACAAGTCACAACTTAAGTAGCAAAGACTTTAGAAACCATCATACATCTTAAATCCATACGCAAAGATAAACGGGACTAAGGCCCAAATGCCGAGCCCAATAAGTCCAATTTGAGTCCATTAAGGATCTAACCCGGCCCAATTAGCTTAAAATAAGATAATAAGCTCTAAAGATAAACTAAAGTATAGTTGAAAACCTTTTTACAAAGTTTCGTTTTAAAAAAGAATATTTTCGGACTATTTTTGCAAAATATGAAACGAAGGGTCCAAAAGGGTAACAAATTGTAAAGCTAAGGGATCATTTTATAAGCGAAACAAGTATTTTATAAAAGTCTAGGGGCTGAAAATGCCTATTTTGAAAGTACATGGGTGTCATGCACGTGTACATGTGCACATGAAAACCACGAGGACCGAAAATGTAATTTCCTAAAACATGTATTATTTAACTTTTGGGTAAATTATGTCAAGTTTGAAAAGTAAAGGTTATAAGTGTATAAAACTAATTAGAGGGACTGTTTTCGTAAATTCAGTTTTCCCTAGGGATTGAAAGCGTCATTTCTGAAAATGTTACTATTAAATATATTTCGGGTAAAATTTGTAAATTAATCAAAGTTTAAGGACTAAGCTTGTATTTTTCATAAATCGAGGGTAAAAAGTGTAAATTTGGGAAAGTTTAGCAAAACTTATGATTTCATCATAGCCTCGTAAAAGTGAGTATTTTGACCACATGAGCGTAATATTCTCGAATAATGATAAATTTATGTATAAAATATATATGTAAATATATATATTTTAGAAAATAACTAAGTATATGTAAAGAGATACTTATTTCGATAAAACACACGGGGAATCTAAATACATTAAAATACCCAACGAAATTATTAAGATCACAACGGAGGAACATTTCACTTATGCGTAAGTGAAGATCACTAATTAAGACAATGTAGCACGTAAATTAAAACGTTAAGCACGCACGCACACTATTGGATTGGACAATCCAATGATCTATTGAATAAGAATATTCAATGCTCTATTATTTTGGTCACAAACCAAAATGCTCATTTTACTGAGACTCGCCATCTCATCATTTTAGGTTTCGAGTTGGAACCTCCGCTACATTGTGCTTGATCTATTTGTGCGTGGTCATTATCATCAAGGTGAGTTCATAGCCTCGCTTTTACTATATTTTTGCAAACCCCGCGAGGGAGATACATGCTCTAAACTAGAACACAAGGTTTTTCATAAATGCTCTATCTTCTTGATTATTGGTACTGCCTAAGTATTTAGCCATAAGTCCTCTGATCATGAACCATTAGTCACCGCGAGTGAACTTAGATATCGTGAATAGTACTATGGGGATTAACGAACCCCGTTTCGGTTATAGAGAAATAACCGGGGCACGCCATATTGAATTTCTTTAGGTAATTGGCTATTACCTCCTTTGGGGCATACTTTCGTACACTGGTAATTCGGTGTATGCAGTTGAGTCTTGGTTTCATGAGCTTAGTGCATAATAATCTGTGATTTTTCTTATGATATTGTTAGTTTATAATGATCATGATCTTATACTTGTGTTCAACTTATTTTAAACCTATGAACTTCACACAACATTTTTGTTGACCTTTTTAAGCATGTTATCTCATGTAATCAGTGAAGATTGACCAAGGCGCGGAATGGGGCATGGCAAGGCTTATCTGATGGTGTAAAACATAAAAGTTGTCATTTCTTTCAAACTCATGATCTTTCTTTTGGGAAAAACACTTGATCTATTTACAATATTTTGTAACAAACAATGAGTTTTCGATGAATGATAACTATTTTAATAAAACGTCTCTTTCTAGTCGTTTTTTATAATTATTGACTATGATCTCCATTCAAGTAACACCCAAATTAGTCTTTCGCTGTCATTAAGATTTTCGGGGGTGTTACATAATCCAAGGGATCCGGCATACTGGTTTAACCAGTCCAAATTTTGGGTTACAACTCCGGGTTTTGGGCCATGGGTCATCGACTATGGGTCATGGGTACCCAACATGATGTCATGCATGATGCAAAACATATTTTGAGTCATGGGTTATGGACTTTGGGTCATGGGTCATGGACTTTACCCAACTTGATGTCATTCATGATACAATGCCATGGGCTATGGGTCTTGGGTCATGAGTTATTGGTTATGGATCATGGATTACCCAACACATTTACTTACCTTATTTATTTAATAAATGACTAACTAATGAATGTATACACTTAGTGAAGATAAATATGTAAACATGTAATCTTAGATTTATACTTGAGATAACTTTGTGATTGTTATGAACAAACTTAAAGAGATTGAGAAATAATAAATAAACGTTTTTACGATTTATTTGTATTAATAATTTTTTCCTTCTTGTTGATGACAAAACTTAAAATTCTAGTGAGTAAAACTTAAGAAATAGTTGAAAAATGAAAGTTTTGAAACGATATAAGTTTTAATCTCTTCTCTCCCTTTTTGCCATAACATAAGGAGTGTCGAAAATTCAATATGGCAGAATAAGAATTCCAAAATCCAAAACTTCCCCTTGACATAAACTCCCTCTAGAAGAGGATGTCAAGTAAATGGAATCGAAAAACTACACAAAGATGAGGTTAGTGATAAAAAATAATAGAGCTTAATAGGGATAATGAATCTAAAGAACGAGAAATAAGACGAGTGAGAGTCAAGGTACGTAAAAAATAATCCTTGCAATAAAATGACCAAAATGTAGTGGTATTTTTACCACATACATTTGTAAAACTAACAACAAGGATTTGTTCTTTAAAACTATGAAAATAAAGACTAAAAGAAACAAAGAAAAATAAAAATAGTAAAATATATTATAGGTCTTGGATGCTTGCATATCCATTTAATGGATGGTACGATGGGTGATGATGTTGATGCGGTCGATGATATGGTTGAGAATGAAACGCATTTCGTCTCTTATTTTAATAGCAACTTGTCTTGAACTTTTAGAATGGACACAAAAGAGATATTGTGGAAGTAGAGGTAGAGGTTCATTGATCCAAGAGTGTTCATTAGGTTATGGAAGTGATGGTGGAATATTGGTAAAGGTGTGTCAACATCCATTATGTCGGGGATTGTAGGTGGTGGATTGACACTTCTAGGTGGAAGATATTCAAGATCATCAAAGAAAGGGTTTTGTGAAGTTGGAGGTGTGGAGAAGACAAGCTCAATGTGCTTAATGTTGTATTAAATAGGTGGTGATGTCTTGGATGGTTGAATAGGTCCGGAGGTGGAGTAGATAATGGTGTTGGAGTCACTTTTGGTGTTGCAATAAGTTCTTCTAAAGTAGTGATTGTAGGAGCAATGATAGAGGTGATTTGAGTGGCTAGAGGAGAGTGTGGTGGTGAGTCCAATGGAGTTGGTGGAGGTGTTATGTTGTTATTTGGTGGTGAAAAGGTGCTAGGTGGTGAAAAGTTGGTTGAATAGGATAATGGATTAGCAAAGCATCAAGGTCGGACACTAATTCTTATGGTTTTTCTAGGTTGTTGTGGTGGAGGAAAAATGGAAGGTGGTAGAGTGAAGTTGGAACTTTTAGCAATGGTGTCTTGTTGGATGTGAGATTCGATGAGATTGTTGATGTTTTGAAGTTCATTGATTCCACGCTCAATGTCTTACACCCAAAACCAAGTTTTAAGTATTAAATAATGAGAATGTTATTGAAATAGTTTGACTAATACCTTTATGAGTTGGGAGACTTGATATGATTGGTTAGTCAATGAAAGTTAAGTTGTAGTCAAACCCGATAGTCAACTAATAGTCAAAGAATGTGTAATGTGGTTATAGAAATATGATATATATACTTAAGGGACTAAATTTGACAAGTGTTAAATAAGTTATAAAGTTGGTTGTGGTCAAAGTAGAAAGAAAAGGACATGATGGACCATATGTGTCATTTGGCCAAAGATACACTAACATATGTCTAGATATTTCTCTAGACTTCTACATTATTCATTTGGATAAGTGTTTATGTGTCGTGAGTTTAAAGAGGGATAAGAGAGAAGACCCATTTGATGATCAAATTGAAGAAGGATTAGTGTGTAGACTCAAGTAATGAATCCCCAACAATGATTCCCACAAGTAAGTAATCCCGTATCTTAAGTCAATTGATGAATTCAAACATTAGGGTTCTTGAGGTGAAATTGGGGTTTTGGGTAATTATGTTTCTTAAACAAGAATTGAAGCGTTTGTGATGATGGGTTAAAGATCAATTGATGGTTTTAGTGAAATTGAAGGTGTGAAAACGTAGAGGGGGGGAATACGTTTCCGTTTAAAACTTAAAACTTTTGTATCAAATATAGTATAAACCATTGCATTTGCTAATCTCGACGCGAGGATGCATTTAATGCATTACGGCATGTAAGGCCAACCCCTTAATATCACATAAGATTCCGCAAGATTAATGGTTCATTATAAATCAAGTTTCACCATTATTAGTCCGGTTGCTTTTTCTTGATCAAGCGTGTCATAATATGTAAAGTGTTAAATATAGTTTATGACTATATGAAAGACCAAGTATGTATCACAAACATAGACATCAACCACATAGAAAATAAACAATGTAATGCAAGAATAAGAGTAAAGCGATAAGTAAAAGGATAGACAAACCAACACGAGGATTTATAGTGGTTCGGCTACAAGGACACCTTCCTTGCCCTACTCCACTCCCCGAGTCACCTACTCGAGAGTTCGTAAACACTACACGACACCAACTCCTTATGGCGGAGAAGCCTTCACAACGTCGCCTACTCTTTTTCCGGTACTAGGCTAACCACCGGGTTCTTTCACACCAAGGTGAACCACACCTACCACAACGTCGCCTACCCTTTATCCGGTACTAGGCTAAGTACCGAGTTCCATTACAATGGAGGAACTACTATCCAACACTACATAACACCTATACCCAAAGGAGACCAACTCCTTATTACAACACCATCAAGGATATCAATATCCTTAGACCCAATACTAATCTATCTTGTACATCGAATCACACCATATCGAATGTACACCATAGGCACCTTTCACTAATGCCTTTGACTCGACTTCTAGGCACCCTTCACTAATGCCTTGTGACTTGACTTCTAGGCACCCTTCACTAATGCGTTTAGCCTTGACTTCTAAGCACCCTTCACTAGTGCTTTCAATATGGACATTTGACACCTTTCACTAGTGTCTTCGTTTTGACCCTTTAGACATCTTTCACTTATGTCTATGACACATCTATGACAGCCGTTATGTTTTGTGGTCCAACATAACAAACCTTGTGTTTTATGGCACAAACACATAAACCATCTAATCTAGTTAAGAATATGATACTAGACAATATCCAAGACAATGTGTCTAATGGATATGAAATCCTAAACTAAACATCAAGAAGACAAAGCATGATGTAGTTAGTCTTCTATGAATGAAGATGACAAGTTTCCCAAGCTTGTTGTAGAAGATTTTCATATGCTTGTATGCTTGTGATGGGTGATCACTTCAGTAGGTAAAAATGCAAGATCTCTAAGCTTGCTTTGGAGGATCACTTCGGGAGTATGCTTACAACAAATGAAAGTTAGAAGCATTACGATCATATGAGATGAGGGTGGTTTACATATTTCCTAATGATCTAAATATCCTAGAAATGGTGGAGAGAAATTATGTGTGAAGATGTTTGAAACAATGAAGAAATGGCTTACTATTTATAGAAGAAAACTAGCCACTGTTCCCTGGATCCCACGGATCCTTCCCTTGAGGGATCCGTCCAGTGTATTACTGGGGATCCGTGGGACGCTCCATTTTACACATGAGTTTTGGGTCATGGGTCATGGGTTATGGGTACCAAGTAGATTCAATGTATCTACAAGATGCAATGCATCTAGTCAAATGGGTTATGGGTTGATCCATGGGTATTAGATTAGATACAATGTATCTAATGGATGCAATGCATCTACTTAAATGGGTTATGGGTTGATCCATGGGTATTAGATTAGAAACAATGTATCTAATGGATGCAATGCAACTAGTCAAATGGGTTATGAGTGCCTACCAAGGTACAATGTTTCTAGACTTTGGGTTTTATCCAACTACATTCAATGTATTTGGTCAATGGGTCAAATACTTAAGTTTCTACCCATTTATATTACCCATTATAATACATAATAGTTATGTATATATTTACCCAATATGTAAACACTAGTTGTTATACATAACCTATTTAACTAAACATGTTTTAATGGTTTGTTGGGGGTTTGATCATAACGCAACATAACAAACATGTACGAACCTGTGTTGTAGCATACAAGAACTTGAGTCGTCGAGAGGTGTTGAGACAATATATAATTACAAGTAACTTATACATTTTAGGATATGTATTACAAGTTACATGTTTGTCATCAACAAAACAAATGAGAATGTACAGATTAAATAGCGTAATATTTGCACTAACAATCTCCCCCTTTTTGATGATGACAAAATATATGTAAACGTAATAGATAGGTAAAATGTCAAAGTTACTTGTGTCCGTACTTCCTATACATTACCTTCTCCATTTACACTCTTCTCCCCCTTTTGTCAAAACAAAAAGGGTGTGTCCTTTAACCTTAATTTCTCCCAAGAATGGCGAGTTTGCATCATCCCTAGTGAAGTTAAAAGAAAAACACCTTATTGCTCCAATTGGCACACCACGCCAATACCTTCAACACGAAACACTAATGACGAAGCTTAGCAACTCATGACCTTGAGCTTGCACTTCTTCAATATGTGGTGATCTCGCCTTTAAGAGGAACCTAGAGAATCACACAAAGAAAAAAATAGAAAGATCCTTTGATTTATAACCATTATTGCCAACGGCTCAATGGATCAAATTTTTTAGGCTTAACCTACATCAAGGTTAGTGTTAGAAAAAAAATATATGATGAGAAAGAAATCTCCCTTTTGTTGAAACATAAAGGAATTTTGAAGAATGAATGTGCATGCTCCCCCTTGACGGTTTCTCCCCCTTGTTAAGGGAGTCAAGTATTTTAGGAAGGCTAAGACGAAATTATTGCAAAATTTACAATGTTTTTGCTTTGACAAAAAACTCCCCTTTATTGAGAGCGTCAAGTTCTCCTAGTGTGTTTTGAAAATCTACAAAACAAAAAGTTAGTGCAAAATTATATTCGTTCTTGGATGAGTAAGTTATATGATGCACTTTATAAATGCTCGACGGAAGCTCCCCTAGCTCGAGGGCGTCAAGAAGAACCTACAAAAAAAATTAGTGTAAAATTCGTCCATAAATAGACGAGAATCCCATACACATCAAAGTGTATATATATAAACCTACAAAGAAAGGATTAGTGTCAAAAAGAGAATAATCCTACTACTTGCATCATCATGGTTGGTTTAGAGGTTGTAAGGTTTGTTCAAGGTAAGAGAAAAATGTGCTTAGGGATGAGACGCATTTCATTACGAAATTCACTTGGCTATTGACAACATAGATGTTTGTGAAGGATGGTTGAGCGACCATGAATTTTAGTGGTAGTGAGACACTTGTAGGATGTGGTTAACACAAATAGAATGTGGTAGAACAAGAGACATACTTCATCACATAGTTCATGAACTAGACCTTGGACACGGTGATAATGATAGAAATCATCATTATGACTTAGAGGTATGGAAGTTGTGGTAGAGGTGATGAAAGGTATCAAGGTCAATCTTTGATTTGGTTGATGACTCAATAGAGGTGGTAGATATGATGACTTTGTGAGTAGTGATAAAAGTGGAGTAAGATGGTTAGGATGATGCAAGATTAAAAAGAAATGTGCGAATGAGCACAACTTGACTTGATGATGAAGTCGACCATTGTCAACCTACAAGAATCCAAAAAGGTTAGTACAAAAGGAAAACATTTATACAAATGGATAAATTGTTCACATAAAATCATGAAACAAAAAGAAAGAACACATAAAGAATCATATAAATGCAACTCATTTAAAAACATACAAGAAACTGATAATCCTAAGTGTTGAACAAGTGCTTTTGTGGAAAAAGAAAAATTGAAATGATTATCTAAAGAGATAATGTACCTACTGTTCCACGGTTCCACCGGTTCCCTCACTAGAGGGATCCGGCTAGCTTAAGTCTAGGGATCCGGCTAACATATGAGGTGAAAAAGAGGTGATTGGGTTCTAGCAAGGTCTAGCACCTACATATCCTAAGTTACTCAGTTTATTAAGTGTCTTACATGAAGATGGACTTAAATGATCAAGAGAAAATGATTGATGGTATCTAATGATTGCCTTTTATGGAAAGGAATGGGGATTTATGAGCATCAATGGATGATCAAAGATGACACTAAGAAATTTGAGAGTGTCAATGATGAGTGTGTAAAAACTCATCATTTTTGGTCAAATCTGAACTGCAAAACATTTAAAACACGGAATGCATCATCAAAATGAAAATATCTCAAAATTGTGTTTTATATGCAAAATTATTGAAAACAAATGAAAAACGAACAAAGTTTGCATAATTGTCCCCAACTTTCAAAAATGGCAAAACTAGTCCCAGGATTTTAAAATGGAAAAATATTATTTATGGCCCTTGGTTAATACGGTTTGTCATTTATGGTCCTTATAATAATTTTTGGAAAATCACAGCTTTGGTCCTGAATTATACACGTTTGGTCCCTTAAATACACATTGGACTCAAATCTAATCCTATCTAAAACCCAAAAGCTGCTATCCATTATCCTATCCAAGCCCAAACCCTCATTACCCAATCCCAACACCAATTACTACCCAATCCAAAACCCTAACCCGGTCAAATTGTTAACCACCCCCTCACCCTTACTCCTTCCTTGTCTTCCCGCCCAAACAAACCCACAACACAGAACCCCACACCTCCCCTGACATATTCCTTCTCCTGACACACTCAATCCCAGAACACTCAACCTCCACCTTCCCATCCCCTGCTCCTGCACGCTTTGTCCTCCCTCCATCACTTTCCCATAACTCCCAACACATTTGCCCATGACTGTCAGGCATTGGAAGAAGCAAAAACAAGTACTCAAGACGACAAGAGAAGAGAAGGAAGACATTTTTAGTTTAGTATAAAATACATTTTGTATGCCAAGTTATAAGGCAGTTAGTTTTTAGATTTTAAAAATCCCTAGTCTTAGTTTTAATTCAGTTTTACTCTTTTAAATTCAAATTGTAGTTTTTTTTTCTCATTAATGAAAAAGTCCATTTTACTTATTCAAGTTTGTTTAGCATTTGATATATTTGATTATTGTTGTGTTTCAAGGATTTAATTTTAGTTAATGTAACAAAGAAAACCAAAAAAATCAGTTTCTAAAAGACTTTTTAGCAATCTATATCCTACAGGGGTGTTTGGTTGTGGGTCAAACTGGGTCAAAAAGGGATTTTTGATTCAACTCGGGTTTAAAAATCAGTTAGGCAAAAGGTTTTGATTAAATTGTTGAGTTGGAAAATAATTTACACATGTTTCATTTGACTTTGAAGTTAACTTTGAAAAAAAAAATTGAGAAAAATGAGTTTCATCAGTTTTAGCTTGGCAGTTTGAGTAAAATTTTGTTCAAGTAAAAAATTATAAAAAATAAAAATCACTAGTTTGCTAGCTTGTTTATTTTGGGTTAAGAGGAAAAAAATCAAAAAAAATTGGTTTACTTAGTCTATTGATTGGCCAAAGTGGGCCATTTGGGTGATTTATCTGTTCTGAGCACCGGGTGGAGTTGATATTTTCAGCTCATTTATAAAGGTAGAAAGCTTTTTCGTGGCCTGCCATAGGGGGCAAAAGCAAGTCAGCTGGGTAGGTAGCAGGATCCAATAAGCTCATATGCTCACCACCACTGTAGCTAACTCAGAATAAGCTCAAAAGTAGGTCCCTTGCCTGTTTCGGGACTGCACATCAGCAGGTATCTTTTGTTTTTTTTCTTTTAGCTTATTGAGTAGTTATAATTGCTTAAGTAGCTTAGTCAGTTGCTTTTAGATAATTAGAATAGTTCTTAGCTTACTTGTTGCTTATTCCATGCTTATTTGGTTCCTTTAGCCTTATTCTTAGATTAGCTTACTTCCTTAATTAGCTTAGGACTCCCAAACTTCTTAAGCCAACTATTTTTCCCTTTTTATGAGTTGTTTGTATTGGTTTTAGCTTATTGTAGAATGATATACATAGGAGTCTGCTGCTCTTAGTACTTTTTAGCTCAAAAATCTGCATAAAAGGGTGTTTGGTAAAGGCGGGTTTTGAAAGTTTTTGTAGCCAAACGACCCTTTACCAAGGTGATTTTCCAAGCTTAAGTTTTTGTAAAAAATCTTTATTTACTTATCAGTTTGCAAGATAGAAAATTGAAAAAAAAAAAAAAAAAATGTTTGCACAAAAAAAGTTGGAAGTAGGATTCGACCTTGGGACCTGCTGTGCAGCCTTGCCACGACCACAAACCAACACCTCCTACCATCTGCTCTATCTGTCATTTTTGTTATTTCCTTTCACTAGTATTCTCTTAAATACGTTTTTTTTTTTTTTTTAAATAAGCTTTAAAGCTCTTTTCGAATATAACTGCTTATAGGATTAAGCTAGCTTATGGTTTTTATTTTTCTCTTATTTAGTGTTTAAAAATTAGATTTTTTGGTAATTTTTCAAATTCATTAGCTATTTTTAATAATTAGTTTTTATAAATGTAGTTTTTAATTCGTAATAAATAAAATAAAAGTCGAAAAAATACCCGGCTTTTTTTTAAAATTATTTTTAGTCGTTTAGGTCGTAGGAAAATTGTTTTTGAACTCGTAGGACTTTTATTTTACAAATTTTACGTTTTTTCTTACTCTAATTTTATATATGATTTTTCACGTTTTTAGATAATTTAGGTTTATGCTTTAATTAAAATAGTTTATTTAAGTTATTTTGTTTTATAAATCAAGAAAAACCAAGTTTAAAATTAGTGATAGCGTTTATTTAATATAGTTTATTTTTTTAATTTCCTTTAATTTGCATTTAAGCCCCTGTGATTTATAGACTTTCTCTTTAGGTATAGATCAATCACAATCCTTTTCCGTTCAAATCCTCTAGATCACTATACGTTTGACTATGACGCTCGTTGGGACATAACGACCTGGGGAAACACTAAACTCCTCCAGATCTTAATTGCATTGGTGTCTGAGCTGTTTGAAGTTTATTACGGTTAACCATTCACAAGTGGTTAGCTTGTGTGATAAAACTTGACGGTTTGGACCCGATCAGTCAAGTAGTGTTAAATGATCCTAGAGATCAGATGATGACTTAAGATAGATTTGGAAAATTCCTTAAAAATCATAAGAAATTAAAAACTAGTTTTTGGCCTATTTTGAGGTAAGGATGACTAAAATCAATTTGCTAAAATTGAGAGAAATATTAAACTAGGTGTTTTGAGATGAGAGAAACAATGTGTAAACATTGGAGCGGAAAGATTGTGAGTTTTGAAGTAATGATAAATCAAAATTACTTTGAATGTGATTCTAAATCATCCATGAGTGAATGTGAGATCAACTGAGCCTAAGGAAAGTTTAAGTGATCCTAATGTAGCATGTTTAACTAGTCCAATAAGGTATAGAATGTTAGATTGATGCAAGGAGGCTAAAAAGGAGCTTCTGTCCACCCGGATCCCACGGATCCTTCACTTGAGGGATCCGTCTAGTTACATCTAAGGGATCCGGCGTCTGAGACAGATTTTCTTAATAGAATAGTTGCAGAATTTTGCTCTATGTTTCGAATTATGACACTAATGATTTCTACAGCAAGCATACATGTATACACGTTAAGCAAAGCAAGGAGAGCATGTAGAGATCACATATAGGCAATCAAATGAGATCGAGCTCACAAATAACACAAAGGTTTAGCAAACTTAACAATCACTATTCAAGAAGCCCAAAACAGATTTACGGTCTAGATTAGTAAATCATTTACACTAACAATGACATGCAAGGTATGTGTCTAGAAAGAAAAGAGCAAATGATGGTGTTCAAGACAAAAGAGTTGTGAGGTGCTAGTTTAGGACAATCTAGTCATTACGGATGGTGATTAGCATACAATGAGCTTCGTCCATGAAGTCATGTATCTCTTCTCGATCAAAGCAAGATAATCGCTTGATGAGGTAAGTGGTTGTGATTAACTAAAAGAAAAATTAATTTTACAACTTGTTTGATTAGTAATCCTAAGACAATGCAAAGTATTTCCATTATAAACTTACTTTAGGAAAACATAGGAGTATAAATTTCTCAAGTGAGAGAATGGATATGAGACTATTACTAGCGGTGCTCAATTACGGCTAAACACGACTATTTTTACGGGCGATTCCACATACCCAACTTCTATCAAGGAAGCAATTCAACCTTTAGGTCAAATTGAGTTTCTAGTGCAATAAGTTCTCCAGTATTCGTTCTCAAGTTAGAAAAATTTATATTCCTACAATGGCCTATCGAATAGTAACAATGATGATAATTTGCTTCGGTTTTATTAATATTATACTTGAAACAACTAAGGTGACAAAGGTGTCATGTTAAACAAAAAATTGTCCATATGGTGAACAAAAAAATGGTTGGATGAGCTAGTTCAACATATGTTGTTGGAAAGCTCGAGTTTGGACTTTCGGATATGAACAATTATATTTGCGTTGCAAAATAATTTACTTGAGTATATCGGATGAAATAATAAAGTTGTCAATCCTACTATGAAGCTTGGAAAGTGATCATGAAAGGGAAAACGGGAGAGTACATCATCAACACAAGTGTAGGTTATGATCCGATTTACATTCTTGTTGTTTTTAGAAAACAATACAAGAAAATATGAAATCATGAAATCATATAAGCACATAAAACATTTATGTTGCACACATGACAAACTCAATCAAAAGGCCATTTAGTGTATTACATGTTTTAAACATTTTTCAACTTATATGACTTATCTAAGTATTTAAACTAACATTTTCTACACAACTTAGATATTATCCCAAACAATCCAAATAGCACATTGATTAGTAGAATATTACTAAATCGACAAGCAAGAGAATGAATATCAAGGTAAGGAAACCACATTTGTTATTCAATCAAACAAACACAAAAGTTATTTGAGATAAGCAAATAATCAAGTAATGCAAGGAAGACAATTTATCATTTAGCATAGCATACGAAAGTTCTTTTCATTGCTTTAAGTTAAATATAAACATGTATACCAAGCTTGATTAGTTTCTTTTATAAATATGATCAAAACCTTAATTTCAAAAGAGGACACATTGTTATTCAAATATGAAAACATCCGTCTCCAATTAGATCAAAAGTTTGTGCAAGGTTATGACAAAAAATGACTTTCTATTATAAATCAATGATTCTGTAAAATTTTGTTTTGAATCAGTTTATTAAATTATTTTTAAATGAAAGTAGACTCAAATACCTTTAAAATGATAGGTGGCACGACTTCTAACGACTTACGGTTAATTAGTTATGAATTTTTGAAATTCAGATAAAAATTGTCTTATGTACCACGGATCCCTTGCTTGAGGGATCCGTCCAGTGTAACCTGAGGGATCCGCGGATCTGACACAGAATTACAAAAATGCACGTTTTGACCCGACGAAAAGGTATAACCTTTGTAGACTTTTAAGTGAAGTTATATTACACATTTTTACCTTTATTCAAGCTTGATTAACAAAATATCTAACAAAACTTCAAAGAGAAAAAAATCAACAAAACACTTTTCATATTATGCTTGACTTCACCAAAAATTTGATACAAGGACCTTACTCGTCTTGAAAACCATTTGTTTTAAAACTAGAGCCAACCCGCTCTTATACCAATTGTGAAAACGTAGAAGGGGGGTGAATACGTTTCCGTTTAAAACTTAAAACTTTTGTATCAAATATAGTATAAACCATTGCATTTGCTAATCTCGACGCGAGGATGCATTTAACGCATTACGGCATGTTAGGCCAACCCCTTAATATCACATAAGATTCCGCAAGATTAATGGTTCATTATAAATCAAGTTTCACCATTATTAGTTCGGT
This sequence comes from Chrysanthemum makinoi, assembly GCA_910596185.1. Taxonomy (NCBI): domain Eukaryota; kingdom Viridiplantae; phylum Streptophyta; class Magnoliopsida; order Asterales; family Asteraceae; genus Chrysanthemum; species Chrysanthemum makinoi. Next base: position 217,383,490 of record OU343223.1, on the reverse strand, counting down.
TACTTTTTCTTGATCAAGCATGTCATAATATGTAAAGTGTTAAATATAGTTTATGACTATATGAAAGACCAAGTATGTATCACAAACATAGACATCAACCACATAGAAAATAAACAATGTAATGCAAGAATAAGAGTAAAGCGATAAGTAAAAGGATAGACAAACCAACACGAGGATTTATAGTGGTTCGGCTACAAGGACACCTTCCTTGCCCTACTCCACTCCCCGAGTCACCTACTCGAGAGTTCGTAAACACTACACGACACCAATCTCCTTATGGCGGAGAAGCCTTCACAACGTCGCCTACTCTTTTTTCAGTACTAGGCTAACCACCGGTTTCTTTCACACCAAGGTGAACCACACCTACCACAACGTCGCCTACCCTTTATCCGGTACTAGGCTAAGTACCGAGTTCCATTACAATTGAGGAACTACTACCCAACACTACACAACACCTATACCCAAAGGAAACCAACTCCTTATTACAACACCATCAAGGATATCAATATCCTTAGACCCAATACTAATCTATCTTGTACATCGAATCACACCATATCGAATGTACACCTTAGGCACCTTTCACTAATACCTTTGACTCGACTTCTAGGCACCCTTCACTAATGCCTTGTGACTTGACTTCTAGGAACCCTTCACTAATGCCTTTAGCCTTGACTTCTAAGCACCCTTCACTAGTGCTTTCAATATGGACATTTGACACCTTTCACTAGTGTCTTCGTTTTGACCCTTTAGACATCTTTCACTTATGTCTATGACACATCTATGGCACCCGTTATGTTTTGTGGCCCAATATAAAAAACCTTGTGTTTTATGGCACAAACACATAAACCATCTAATCTAGTTAAGAATATGATACTAGACAATATCCAAGACAATGTGTCTAATGGATATGAAATCCTAAACTAAACATCAAGAAGACAAAGCATGATGTAGTTAGTCTTCTATGAATGAAGATGACAAGTTTCCCAAGCTTGTTGTAGAAGATCTTCATGTGCTTGTATGCTTGTGATGGGTGATCACTTCAGTAGGTAAAAATGCAAGATCTCTAAGCTTGCTTTGGAGGATCACTTCGGGAGTATGCTTACAACAAATGAAAGTTAGAAGCATTATGATCATATGAGATAAGGGTGGTTTACATATTTCCTAATGATCTAAATATCCTAGAAATGGTGGAGAGAAACTATGTGTGAAGATGTATGAAACAATGAAGAAATGACTTACTATTTATAGAAGAAAACTAGCCACTGTTCCCCGGATCCCATGGATCCCTCCCTTGAGGGATCCGTCCAGTGTATTACTGGGGATCCGTGGGACGCTCCCTTTTACCCATGGGTTTTGGGTCATGGGTCATGGGTTATGGGTACCAAGTAGATTCAATGTATCTACAAGATGCAATGCATCTAGTCAAATGGGTTATGGGTTGATCCATAGGTATTAGATTAGATACAATGTATCTAATGGATGCAATGCATCTAGTCAAATGGGTTATGGGTTGATCCATGGGTATTAGATTAGAAACAATGTATCTAATGGATACAATGCATCTAGTCAAATGGGTTATGAGTGCCCACCAAGGTACAATGTTTCTAGACTTTGGGTTTTATCCAACTACATTCAATGTATTTGGTCAATAGGTCAAATACTTAAGTTTCTACCCATTTATATTATCCATTATAATACATACTAATTATGTATATATTTTCCCAATATGTAAACACTAGTTGTTATACATAACCTATTTAACTAAACATGTTTTAATGGTTTGTTGGGGGTTTGATCATAACGCAACATAACAAACATGTACGAACCTATGTTGTAGCATACAAGGACTTGAGTCGTCGAGAGGTGTTGAGACAATATATAATTACAAGTAACTTATACATTTTACGTTATGTATTACAAGTTACATGTTTGTCATCAACAAAACAAATGAGAATGTATAGATTAAATATCGTAATATTTGCACTAACAGAAGGTTTACATCATATGATCAAGGTATGATCATATGATGTTAAGTAATTGTTTAAGATGGTGCTCTAAGTTAATTGAATGGGTTTAAAAGATTATGAGCCAAATGATATTGATAAAAAGTGGGTAATCTTATAAGCTGACTATCCTATAATTAAAATATGATTATATGACAAAGTTAGGTATTAAGAAGTGGGTTAAGATTTGGATACCCATTGTTATGGTTATTTAGTTATGTAATTAAATGTTTGTGTTATTTTGATAATGGATAGGATGCTTAGAGATATTATTGGTGTTATTGTTGATGATGATGCATTGGTTTGCTTAGCTTGGAGCTAAGGTAAGTAAAATGACACTTACATGATATTATGTGGATTATAACATGTATGTGTCTATGTGTATGTTTATGTGTTTGCAATAGGAAGTATAAAGGTTGGATTGTCCTAGCATTGTTATAGGTTGATGATAAGGATTTAAAACATATATTTTTAGGGAGTCATTTAAGCCCTAAATCGTTACATTTTATATCCTTTACTGGTTAAAATCGTTCGTTTTCACATTTTAGGTCATTTGCAAACAAAATGTTGAAATGAAGCATTTTTGGACGAAAAGAGACAAAAACATGAAGAAAACGACTAAGTCAAGAAAAAAAGGCAAAACCACAAGCCCGGACGGCGTCCCAAACTCAAGGGCGACGCCGTCGCTTACAACGTGGTCCAAAATTTCTCAAGCGACGGCTCAGGTCACTTTTTGATCCTAACAAGTGACGGCACTCTATCTTTCCACTTGGACGTCACTCTATCTTTCTACACCAGACGACCAAAGTTTTCTCAGCGACTTCAGATACAACCCAGATGGTGTCAATGTCTTCTACCCGACGTCGTCCCAGTGATGACTTGGAAAAAACGAAACCCTAATGACGGCGATCAGACGACGTCACAAGCAAAAGGCGACGTCGTCGCAGTTTTAAAATCTATATATAGACCTCGAATTTTCTGCATTAAGTGTGTTATTTTGGAGAGCAAACCCTAGTTCGTTTTTAGTCCGACTTGGACAATACCTTAGGGTTCTAAACCCTATTTATTGCTTCAAGATAAGTTTGTTTATCCAATCTATCACCATGTTTAATCTATGTTTGATTTTTTGTTTGTGTTCTTGCATCTCTATCATGTGTAACTAAATTAATTAGTGTTTGCATAGATCCAATGAAACCTAGTTATTAATTATTGTTAGGTTGTCTCTTATTTTAATTGGTTGTCACGCTAGATTAAAGAAAAATTGATTTTTCTTTCATTGTTGCGAGCTTGAACGTCCTAAATAGCGATTATTAGCCTTAGAGTGCACTATTAGGCTCCCGTTGTGTTTATTGCGTGATTTGTGGCTTGAGGATACTAGGATATTTGGAAAAGATAACCTCGGTACTTGGCGATCTCGGGTGTTCTAGAGGAGACATACACTCATACAATTGGGGAATTAGCACCGCCCTATGATTAAAACATGGAATACAACGCATTAATTAGGCAAGGATGTGACAATTCAACCGACTAATAATAGATAATTATGGAGTAAGTAAATCTAAGTAAACACGCTTTTAGTATCATAAGAACACTTTCCTACAATCCATAGTTTTACTTTTATCATTTAGTTTAAATAGTTTGTTAAGTAGTTTAATTGGTGGAATACATAAGCCTCCACTCTTCAAACCCCGAGATTTTACTTTGCTTTCTAAAAAAAATAAAAAGACTAAAAAGAATCACCCTCACCCTTGCCTTTTCGTCATACATCTCGACTAGCATCTCTATTCCCCTAGAGAATGATCAACCCCCTGTCTTACCCATACTACACTGCAACGATTAGGTACACTGCCTAGTGGTTTGTAAAGCTTGCTCTTGGAAAAGAAAGTCATTCGACCCGGACCACGCATCAAGTTTTTGGTGCCGCTATCGGGGAATAGAATAGCTAGTTTGTTTTTTATCTCGCTTAGGTTCACTCGCTTGATTCCTACCAAGTGAGCTTTTTTCTTTTAGCTTTCTCTTAGTTTGTTTCTCTTCTTTGTGCTTTTGTTCGTAAATCCCATCACCCTCCATAATTCGCATCTTTTGCCGTAAGAACTTTACACTACCTGCTCCGATTCCCGCCATGGAAAATGCGAATCCACCCAATCTCTCACCCGTTCATCACTTTGGTAATCACCTAGAGCATAATGAAATAAATTGGCACCATAATAGATTCTATAATTTGTTTTGTGATGCATTCTGAGATCGCTAGTGAAACTACATTCGTGTACTCCCTCCGTCCCAAAATTATTGTCCCTTATTGACTTTCTTAGTCTTTCTTTTTTAACTTTGACTATAATTATTTTTGGTTGTGTTATATAATACTTGATCAAAAATATATTAATGTATTGGATTTTAAATGTTTTTTCATTTGGTATAATTTTCATCAAATATTTTGTAACACAAATAAATATATTAATGGAGATTCAAAGTCAAATACAATAAAATGTAGTAAAGATTAACTAAATGATAAGAGGCATTAGGATAACCCTTGTTTTAAACCTGTAATTTAATTACTTCAACCACATCGATTGATTAATTTTCCCCACACCCTTGCGACGTACTCATCTTTAGTACACGATACCCCTAGTTAACCCCTCAGAGTCTATCTTCGCGGTTCTTGTGATGTTCAGGTTTCCGGAATGTCAATGAAGAGAATTTTTACAATCCACCCCCAAATGTTACACCCAAATCGCCTTAACCTACCTTGTATGCACTCATCTTTAGTGCATTATTGTAACTATTGTTTAACCCGTAGTTCAATTATCTAGTTACTTGCATGGTTGCTAAGTCGAGTCACATCTTTTGTACACAGTTTTGGGACGATTGGGATCATGGGTTAAAGTAGTATTTTATGGAGTAACGGGAATGAACGTTAAATTCAAATTCCCTTTATCTATGTAATTAATTACTCCAAGTGTTTTGATTTTTTCAATTCGGGTCAATTATTGTTAGTGAAATAAAAATTCAAGTTTAGGGATGCTCCTATATATCCCTTTACATTGATGTTATTTTAGAGGATGGTACGGTAAGATTGTATGAAAAAATAAAAAAAAAAAAAAAAAAAAAAAAAATTACTATCCTACATCTATCCTTTATGTTTTATGTTTATGTTTTGATTTTGTTCAAAGTTATTAGTTAGTGTTAGTGTAGAAGATTGATTATCATAACACACTTGTATCTTGTGATTTGGCCGAATATTTAGAGAGAGAAAGAAGTGGCAGTTCAGGTCTAGAGAGAGAAAGTGAAATAGAATGTTTACTTGCAAATGAATCTCTAACCCTTCCTCATAGAGGGAAAGGGCTTATATAGTGGTTACAAAAACGCCTCCTACGGGCTATGAAACGGGCATAACTAAATGTTTATTATTAAGACTACGACCTAACTAATGTTAGATGATACTCGAGGTGACCGAGTCTTTCACATGAATTTTCATATTCCTTACAATCTCCCCCTAAGGGATGTCACCTTGGAAATTACAATTTGAATTCTAGCATTCTATTGCATGAATTTAATTTCCTAGCTCGTAGTCTTTGATTCTTCAAAGTTCGCAATCTTTGTACTTCTACTAGTGATCTTTAGATGAATGTTCCTTTGACTTGGGTGATTTTTGAGCTTTCTTCGAGATCATCAGCCACGGTAAATCTCCAACTCATCCTTTGTAGTATCGCCTTCATGTGATGTTGTGACCATCGGACCGACATGCTCACACTCATCAGAGTTGCGGAAGCAATGTTGTACGTCTTTCAATTATCATGATTTCTTTGTTTGTTTGTGAGTGTCAAGAGTGAGCATGTGGTTATGAATTGACATCTCATTGGCCATCATCTGCAAACAACAGTTAGTAATAAACAAATGAAAGTGTCTTTGTTCACTTTCGTTGAATAAGGTCGCAAAAACCACGGTTCCCCGTTGATCAGTATAAATAATGCCTTTAATATTTGGGCTCCGCTATTTTTATTAGTTGGTCTATTAATGCAAGAATTATAGCATCCTCCCTCGATAAGTGGTTCAAATAGATGTGAACCCACAAATATTTATAAGCCTCTTAATCTAGGGAGAGAACGAGAAGAAGAAAAAAGAAGAAAAAAAAAACGCTTACTTTCATAATTCATAAGTAATCGTTTTTGTCGGTTCACATTTTATAGTCTTAATACTGTATTTAACAATATGACCACAAAGTTCGGACACATCGAAAATAAGTGTCATCTTGTGTCCCTGTTGTTATATGCCAACATATTTCAATAAGTTGCAACCAAGTATATTCGCTCAAGGGCTATGGGATAAAGCCCTCGAGGATAAAGAAGTGAAATAAAAATCTCTCAAGTGATATTAAGTACATATATGAAGAACTTGATCAAGACGCCACATAATAAATAGAGAAACAGGAACAGTGTGTCATGTAGCACAAAATAGGTTTCTCTGTTTCTTTTTTCATATCGTTCTCCCATTAAAGCCAGTTTACAACTGATAATGACCAAAAATGTCCTATTTTAAGGTTAAAAAACCAGAAAACCAGGCCAGAAACAAGACGGTAAATTCTAAACACCTAACCTATACGAGATAGTTGAACCAGTCATATTCTGCAATTCAATAAACATCCATTGAAACTCATCTCACATTTTTCCAGCGAATTGAGGATGCCCATTTTCAACAATATCAATCTTCACTCATTGCTGATAGAACAGTATTTCTCCCACAGCGACTGTGATTTTCCTATTTCAGCCATTAGATTCTTGAACTTATGGCTGCAATCTCCTCCACTGCAAAGTGATCAATTGGTTATGAGTTAGAAACAAATAAGTTTTCATAGAATTCATTTTTTTCAAAGACATAAATAGAGTAAACACCAAGGACTTCGCCCATTGGCTAAGATACTTGGGTGCTATCAATTCCTTGTGACGTCAGTTGTGTGCTATTAATTATTTGAGATCACTATTGCTGGCCATAAAGGCTGAAAATTGCCAAACATGTATAGTTGTGCCAAGATGGAACCCGGCATTAGCAATATGGAATGAGCGTTTTGTATGAATCCGGCAGGTTATTAGGTTAGTTGTGTTAAATACCATGGACTTAATAAAATAAAGGGAGAATAAGAAGAGATTAAAAACACACCTGATACGATTTAATGATGAGATAGCTCTAAGTGCACTCCGGATCATGTCTTCATTGCGATCAACTTCTTGCTTCACAGCATCTTGTTTCGGCCTGAAGTTTACAGTTTTTTGGAGGGGGTCCACCAACGAATCTAAAACTGTAAAGGTTCAAACAACTATATTAGCTATGACTGAAGTGTTTGGATGGTCAAAGTGTCAAACTATGAAGGACAAGGCGTACTAACCTGCTAAGACGGACGAAGGACACTTATCAGCAAGTTTTGAGAGGATAAGATGGCAAGGCATCTTAACATCATAATGATCTGTCATGAAAAAATATCACAGTTACTGAAACAGTCTAGGGTAAAAAAACAATATCATAAAACAATTCTTAAGTACAGGTTAGTGACAAGATCTTGGTTCAGACACTACAATGTAGATATGGAAACTTCAACCCATTTAATTGCGAGTGGCTTAATTTGGGTTGTGTTTAATTTCACCCAGGTCAAACATAAAATAGGTAAAAAGGGGATGTGTGGACAAGGTTCAAAGTCGCCAAGAGACCCCTTTGATGCATACAACCTCCTAATCCATATCATGCCAAGCCCATTTTGACCCTCTACCAAATAATTGGCACGTTTTAACCACAACCCATTTTGAGCCATACCCACCCGACCCGATCATCTTGCCACCTCTAAATTCCAAAATTAAATAACAGAGAGAGTTAGTGATCACAATGAGCTTACCATCAAGACCAGACTTAAGGTAAGGCACAATAAAAGATGAAGGGTTCAGCTGATCGAGGCAATTATCAAGCAATGTATCTACACATTCAAAAGCAGCTTTCCTCAACTCAAGGCCATCGTCAACAGTATGCTTAAAAGGACCAAGGTCAACTGTTCGGATGAGTTCTTTCTGCACAAAGATATTAAAGTTAAGACATATATACACCACATGAAAACTTAATGAGAAAGAGAAAGTTTCTCCATTTTGAAAATATAGGCTAAGATGCAAAATGAGTAATAACATTAAGAGGCATCAAATTACATCACTTAAATCCATATATGCACACATGTCATCGGTAAAAGATATTCATTGGGACCTAAACAAACATCCTAGATGCTGGAGAGCTCTATTGGAATTCCTTTTCAATGTCAACTTATTGATTTTTGTCAAGAAATTACATACACCTTGTAATAAATTTTCATTGCAACTCCGGCAAAGCTCATATAATATGTTCCCATATTCGTCCTTTCTAAAATAGAGTCAATCTAATTTAAGGCCAAAATAATTAAATTTGAGCCCCAACCTAGTTATCGTAGATGTTTTGCACCCCCAAGAAGATCCAGTAACCCCTTCTTAAAAAATAGCTCATGTTCCCGGAATATTAAAAAATAGATCCAGTAACCCCTTCCTAAAAAGGTTGTTGGGGTCTGAACTTGAAGACACACATACACATGAGGCAAATGGTCAATCAAAACAAGTTACTAACCAGCCAAAATATACATTTTCCAACTTACTAAAGAATCCCATTCATCTACGTTATTTGCTCATGAGCAAAATCAATAAGGTAATGACTGAAGGATTCTTTTATTTCTTAAAAATAATCAATTAAATCCATAATCCATAACAACGCCCATCAACAGTTACTTCATTCCATGAAAAATGGAATCCTTTCTTCTTGGGATGGTCCTTGAAAACAGCAACATTTCTTTATTCAGGAGGTATCAATTTTATATTTAATTACGTGTCCAATCTCACAATTGCAAGAATTTGATGACTGAAGACAATTAATTAATCCACAAGACTTCCCTATTGTTCAGCTACATAATACATTTTAAGATGTATGGGTGTCCATTGAGACATGCGTTTGGTCAAATGTTGTAAATTTCTTTGGGACAGGGTGTCAAACTTCTACATGTTTTTTCCGAACAGCTTTAGAATATCAGTACTCGAATCCTTCTTACATTTCACTAACAGATCCCCTATCAAGCATCTAATATGCTTTGATTTTGTACCTCACTAAAACACATCTGAAGCTTATTTGCTTTAGAAACTCAGACGAGTGCTATCACAAGTCAATGATTTGTATAACTTTACCTTAATAACTGTCTGATCATAAAGAAGTGGCAAAAGTTCTGGAAGGAGGCCCTTGATCAGGTTTGGCTTGTTGTGGCCAGCTATACTCAAAGCCAAAACAGCTGCCCGCCTAACATGCTGCATACATGTATTAAAAACTCATGAGATCAACTCTAAAAAGTGATAGAATAATCATCTCCTCAATGTTAGACAATACATACAGGTATGTAAGTATGTTTAAAAAATAACTAACATATTCCAAAACTATTCAAACCTCAAAGCATATTCTTTGATAAACTCACCCGATCCTGATCCTTAATTAGCATAAGGAATGAGGAAATCTCTGGGTACAAGACCGAATCGATCTTCTCTGGTCGTTCAACTATAGAATACTTCACAGCAACAACCACCGTTGCTCTAGTAAATGCAGCAGGACTAGTTGTTCGCTCCTAAATAAAAATATAATTCTGAGTATGAGCTTCAACACGTAAAATTGCGTCTAGTTTGACCCCAAAAATATTATGAAGTTTACCTTGAGAGCAGGAACAAGTTTTGAAGGCTTGATAAGAGCAATTTTTCCCAGACATTCCGCCACCACATTGCGAACACCTTCTTCCTCACTTTCACAGTGGTTAAAAAGCAAGTTTAGTATCTTTTCAACGCTAGAATCTTGAAATTCTGCTTTATCTACAGACTGTCGAACTATCGCCTGTAATGTAGGAATGAAGTTGGTTAGCGTGATAGTTTAACTTTATGTAAGCCATTTCCTTTTTTATTAAAGCCATTTATTGGTATCAAAATTGATAAGAGGCAAGAAGATACCTCTTTCAAAGAATGAAGCAATAGGTATTGTTTTTTCTGCTGATTATCGATCTGGTTCAAGATAAATGGCAAGTACTTGGGCAGATTCCCAACAGCAATATTGCCAAGTGCATAAGAGGCTGCAGATTTTATCTCTTCAAAGGGAGACTGAAAAGATTCAATAACTATGGTTTCTATGTGCGCATGTGAGCTCAAATCTTTTCTTCTCCCAATTTCACCCAAACATAGCAAAGCCAGATGTTGCTTGGCCTGAAAAAAAGGATGACCAGTATTGAGACATGACATTACAATTAAAACTTACATAAAATAAATGCCAATTGAGCTAATCTAACTAGGATGATAAAAGACAACAGGAAGTCATAAAAGTACGCTCACAGTTACCAGTTATTATCTATTAAAAAGCCTACCTGGTATACTCAACTTGCAAATGGATGCGTAAACATAAGCATATAGATGTATAAGGTATTATCTGACATAACCACAACCACCCTCCATCAAAGTAGACATGGCTACTAAGAGTAGTGAGCAACTTATCTACATAACCTTACTTAATGATATAGCAAGACACAGCTACTAGGAGTACTAACCTAAAAGTATAGCATCTACTTGCTTAACAGCCACAGAGCATAATAAGGGCTAAAGTGTAAACCAAAGCACTTGTGTCATGCCAATTAGCTTTTCTATAAGGTATGGCAAGTGGTTGGTCATTGTTGTACGATTAAAGTAGAAACTATTAGTGATGATAGCCAATCTGCAAAGTTATCATGTAAAGCCAATGTGGTGTATGGATGTAGCAAACGGCTTACGCAAAAGGAGCATACTTAGAAGCTACCTTAGTGTTGGTCGGGTACTGATATAGCTCCTCTGAGACCACATATACTGCAAACATGGCATTTACCCATCTAAAGACATACAGCAAGATCATCTAAGCCTAAGGCACTATGTCATTTAGCCATCTCCCAAAAATCAGATTGCCCATAAAAATGAAGAGAGAAACCTACCGAATTAGTACTGGTATCAACTTTCAAGATCTCTGTGAGCATCTTTACTGTCGATGAACATTTGTGGTCTCCTGCAGCAAGGCAGAGTACAGCAACACATTGTGCAATGGAAAACAAAGCTTGTTTTGCAATACCACCAGATTGAGGAGACGGTTTAGCAGTTGAAAGAAGAGATTCCAGCAGAGCATCAAAACTCGTGTTTGCAGAGTAAACCAGGGTAGCAAAAAAGTTTTGCAAAGCCTGCATTTACAATCAATAGATCAGGAATACACAAACATCTTCTCTCATGGAAAGTAAATCCTATACAAAGATTGAACAGTACCAAAAGGGCCTGTCCTTGAAGCAATGAACTTTTGACTAAAGACAATGCCTGGGGAAGAACTTTATTTCTGACAGTCAACCCCACAGTCGGACCAGACCTCCTGTCTGACATCAAGGTACAGCAGAGTTCGAGGGCGAGAGCCGTCATATGCAAGTCTGAATCACTGGTAAGTCGAAAAGCAATGATACATATTAGTCTTTTGTCTCTTAAGAAACAAGGAAACAAGCCTAAAAGTCAAGTACCAAACCTGATCAAAGTTGAAAGTTCCACTATGATAACTTCATAAGCAGCAGAACCAATTTTATCACCATAGTTAACAATTAGTGTATTTAAGGTGCCCAGCGTTGCCTGCCTTAATGCTCGGTTAGCCTATTTTCCAAAAAAATATCAGTCATGAATCCAGATTCAAATTTTGCTCCAATTTTCCAAATACAAAGAATAACATCCTTAGAACTATAATAGTGAAAACAATGGTATTGGTTATACCTTGCGTAGGAAGGCAGTTAACTCCACTATAACATGCTCCAGTACACATGAAAGGTCTAAGTGCAGCGGAGAAGCGGCTATGACCGCAAAAGCCTGAAAATCAATTTAAGAATAAGCATCAAAATGCATCAAACTCGGTATTTCAACATACCAAAACAAATCCAGCATATGAATATCGGAAAGCATGTTGATTAGAAAAAGGTTGTGGCAAAGAAGGTATGAGCAGAACCATATCTTATAAAAGATGCCAATGTCAATAACAGATATACGATAGTGCAAATCTTTATACTTCAGCTTAACCATCATGTCCAGTAGAAATGGTAAGAACAGTTCTAAATATCTACTTTCTTCTGACAGTAGTTACAGACCCTCTTAGCTTATTGCATGATAATAGAGCAGCAAATAACATGACCAACAGCGAATAAAAAATGCAACACTGAAACTACTAAAGGCCTCAACTTGGATAAAAACTTGAACAATCTAACAAGGTAGCATTAATGAATTCAATTTAACAAACCTTCACTGCAGTCAGGCGGGTTATCTCATTCCCCATTCGGTCCACAATAACAGGAAGGCATGCAGGTAAGTCTGCCGTGAGGTGATCACCAAAAGTAGAAACCACAAGCCCCATACAAGAAATAGCACATTCCTTAACTTCCTGGAGAAGCAGTACAGTTAGACAAAGCAAACTCTCCACGTAGAAAATTCATAGTGAAATACTAACCTGGTCTTGATCTTGATTAGTCAAACGTGACATGATGGCATTATATAATGGTCGGATATAAGGTTTGAAATCAAAATCAGAAACCTGAACAGAACCACATATAATTTCAGGGAAATAATTTAAAGAAATAAAAGATGTGTTAGAACAAAAAGGATAGAAATGGATAAAACCTTAATGTTTGGCCGCACAACTCGAACAAGTTCCCCACATACTCTTAGTGCCTCAGCAGTAACTTTGTAATAGCGTTCGCCAACAGCAGATAAAACAGGAGCAGAAATAGCCTAAAGACATAATAGAATCTAAATCAATCACACTTGTGTTACTCCTGACGAATACTTGCATACAGATCTTATCGGATTACAGTAATGATGTTAACAGCTATGGCCCTTCAACAAGTTCCTAGGCAAGGTTTATTCAATTAGAGAAGCTATCTACAGCTTTATAAGAACAATATAACCTCAACGATATCTCAAATTCTATAAGCTACCTAATTTCAAAGAGAGGACATCCTTTTCAAATCCACAAATTACCCACAGTAAGTTGGTCCTTAGATATTTCTAGAGTCATGAAACAATATCACAATTCATGTATTTTAATCGACTAGTAGTAACTTTTAGTAACTAATAACATTACCAATTTACCACTTCTATAAATGTTAGCCATGTGTATGCTATAGTGCCTTTCCAGAAAAGAATATAATAAACACTCCTATAGAAACTGTCTACCAAGCAAGACATGTAAGTTGATAAATGCACAAAAAATACATAACTTTTTCTGAGGTTCACCAATATATAAAAAAGTTCATACACTCTAAATTTTAAAACGATTCCCTAATGCGTCAGAAATGTATGATTTATGTAATTTGGCCTGCATCGTTTAGATCTTCATATTGTGTCATGAGATCAATCAACATTTTAATTTGAAGATGTAAGAGTTGAAAATAAAAAGCTCTGAAAGTCAATGAAATCTCTTTCAAAATGCAATTTGATGTCACTTCCACTAATCCACAATGTCCTATGTGGGGCAAAACCATTAACAAGGCGAGAGGCTAGTCATCCAATGAAAACCAATTCCCCAGAAAAGAGTATAATAACCTATATTTCAGAATAAAAAGTTCTGAAGGTCAATGAAATTTCTTTCAAAATGCACAAACATGATGTCACTTCCACTAATCCATAATGTCCTATGTGGGGCAAAACTTTTAACAAGCGGCGAGAGACTAGTCAGTCTATGGGAACCAATTCATCAGAAAAGAGAGTATAATAAACTATATTTTGTGATAACACCACGCTACATCATTTTAACAGCTAATGCAAGTGAAGTCCGAACAACTAGTCCGATGATAAACAATTCAAATCAAGCTCATAACTTGAGCTTCATTCAAACCACACTACAGCATTACCTTGATGTATGGGTGGAAAACAGCCGGAGAATGAGAAGCTAAAACTAATCTCGTAAATGTAAGAGCCTCGATTTTCAGGTTTGAGGTAGAGGATTTTTCCTGGACAGAAAGTATAGGTTAAACCAAAAAACTATGATAAACTATCGCATTGACATGCGATGCAAAAATAACGGATTCTCAAGGAGACATGACTGCAAATTTTTCCTTACACAAAGTGCTTTCTCTATTCCAGGAATGAGCGATCCAATGTGGTCGGCAAGGCAGTCAGGCAATACAATCACAAGTTCTTTGAGAACAGAAAAGGCACCAATCTGAGATAATCATCATGACAACATGAAGAGAAAACAATCAATCACTACGAGAACAAACAATTAGAAGCAAAGGAAGTGTACTGACTAGTATAAAAATGCCGCACTCTCAATAATTACCTTTGTTTTAATAGACTTTTCACGTAGCTGCCTATTAATAGATTTAACAACCTTGGGTACTTCTTGCTTCAATGCCCATCTGGGACTACAAAATATTGAAAATAAATGGGTTTAGAAGCTAGATGACTCAACACATCCACATGATACATTAACATAATATACCACTAGCTAAGAAAAAAATTATAACAATTTTCAGGATTAAGTGCTTAACAAATATATTCCAAAGCTTAAAAACAAGAATCGAGCTAGAGTTGCTACATCGTCCAAGAACTAAGCTTAAAAACAAGAATCGAGCTAGAGTTGCTACATCGTCCAAGAACTAAATATTATATTCTATTGGTTCCAAAGAAACGTGCTGTACCGAAGTCCGGGATTACATCGAAGATAAAACAATAAAAAAAGAAAAAGGATAGGGCAACTTTTGTTCCTGCTGGATCTGTATTGCATACATCTTAAATTCACTTATTGTTTCCACATATTTGTAAAAGATGCTTGTGTCCTCAGATCACCAAAATGATAAGCTACATGAAGTTCTCGATGAAATTTCACAGGTGAAGCCTTGATTGTTTATCCATTATGCAAAGAAAGGTTCTACATGAAGTTCGGATTTGAATTCACGATGAGAGGCAAAATGTTGGCACTTGGCCCTACAAATACTTACCTTAATTTGTCAATATCAATCTGCCCCTTTGTGACATTTCCTGTTTGACGTAGCAACTCGATGAAAGTGTTAAAAACATCCATCTGCAACATTTACGTGTTAGCATCAGTAATCAATCATTTCACTAAATGAAACATAAGAAGAGTGAGTTAAGTTTTTACCTTGACATTTTCTTCCCTCTCTTTGAACCTGTCAATCAACTTTGGACAAGCCTGCACAAATGCACAATAAACATTTGGTATAAAAATAGTATAATTGAGGGTTTAAAATATTGGTGTTCATGTTTCCAAGGATTTGCATCCAAAAGGATTTAGTGATTTATCCGAAACATAAGTAAAAGAAGATCAGGCTTGGGTATCTACGCAGTCCATCATCTATTTCATCTAACCACAAAGCAAAAAATTAAGATCAAGTAAGATCTTCAACAGCTT
This sequence comes from Chrysanthemum makinoi, assembly GCA_910596185.1. Classification (NCBI taxonomy): domain Eukaryota; kingdom Viridiplantae; phylum Streptophyta; class Magnoliopsida; order Asterales; family Asteraceae; genus Chrysanthemum; species Chrysanthemum makinoi. The sequence continues at coordinate 217,367,996 of OU343223.1, read as the reverse complement.
ACGAATAGATTCTATACTACCAAAGTCACTATTTCTTAACTACCAAAATATGCAAGGTAACATTTTACTACCAGAATTTGTAGATGTAATAATATCCATACACAATACAAACTACATATCCTTTGTATAGATTCTTTCAGCTACTTATTAAACTTTTTCCAATTATTAATAAATACTCAATTCCAAAACATAGAATCGGCATTACCTCATCATACAGATTTGAGAGCATCTCGGGACGAGAAACAATTAGTGCTGCCAAGCACTTTGCAGCAGCTCTTCTAACCTTCCAGCTGACATCTTCATCATCTGAATATTCGTTGGCACTATCGCTGCATATCAACCAAGCAAGCAAAACACATTAGACTATATGTTGCTAATAAAAGCCTAAATGATACCATATTGGAAGAAAAGAGAACTAGAAAGCATACTCATCCTCCTCGTCATCATTGATTTCCTCATCAGTGTCCTCTTCCATGTTATCAGTAAAATTGGGATCATAACTAAGATATTCCAACGTAAGATGTAAAATTTCATTACAGTAAGAGAAAATGTCCCTGGGGCATCTAAGCAGAAAACTTTCGAGAGCCTGCAGCACAAAATTGACATAGGCACATGAAGAAAATAATAACCTTTAAACTTGTCAAATATAACGTTAAAAATAAACACAACAATGAACAAGAAGAAAAAAAAAAGAGCATTGACATATGTAATACCTGCAAGCTATACTCACGAAGCTCCTCGTCATTCTCTGATGCATTCATGCAATATTGAATTAGAACCGGAACTGTATCACCAAGATGTGGACCAAACCGATAACCCACAGCACGGCTAGCATATAAAAAATAACAACCAGGTCAGTGGTATGATGTGTAATATGTGACACGAATATTATCAACAAATGAAACAGCCCAAAGTGACACTAGAAATTAAGGCAGCAAGAAGCTATCAACTAATAATTATCCATATAGAACGCTGACAAACCTTAAAGCCCCAATCATCTGAATGTTTGTACGGGTCATTTCAGGTTTTGTTCCCTTACTCTTCAAAATCCGAACAACTTCAACGGTACCCTTTGCTAGCAGGTCATCTGACAGGCTTGAAGCCAGGGAAGCTGTAATGCGAACATATTAAGTTTATGCAGAAAGTAATGATCAGTCTCTATTTCTAGGTACAAGCTTTTTACTTACCAATACATGAGACAGTCTTCTTTCTAACACTGGCTTGATTCGAACTTAACTGAGGCAACAGCGCACCCAGCAGAGCTTCATGCTCTGATGTCATCAGATTTCCAAATTTATGCAGGATGTCACATAAGATATCAAGACATTCACACTTTATGTCTGTCTTCATTGCCTGGAAACCAGATACAGAATCACATAATATGAGCTTGATGAATCCATGTAGTGTTATATTCTTGAACATCATTCCATCAAAAAAGAAAGAGGAACAGAACTAGATGAATATCTCATTATAACCATTGATAGTAAGTATAGCATCAATGAAAACCTGCTTTCCTAACTTACTGAGTGATTATTTGTTAAGGTGACACTTCTAGAACAAGATGGACATGCAAGGAACATATCAATGCCAGGACTAAGTAATGACAATTTATAAATTACAGATAAGACCCAAACTCTGGTCATTACTTAGTCTTGGCATTGCTAATGCCAAGAAAAGTAATGACCATTATAAATCTGAAATAAGATCCAAACCATGAGATCGTGACAATAATATTTTTTACAGGCCTCTGGGAGAAACAAATAGATGTAATCAGGCATTAGCAATACATATGATACTTTCTCAAATTGCCAACTCAGTGCTTGACAGCTTCTCTAATACATTATACATTTTCAAGAATAAGAAAGCTTCATGTCATAAATGATAAAAGAATGTTTTACAAAAGAGCATTGATTGGGATGACTAACTCATATGCCTACAATAAATTTATTCCAAATGTAAACGCGCAAAAGACAATACCTACAGTAAATTTAGAAGGTTAACAAGGTGCATACAGGCCTCTAACTACATTACCCAAATACTATGTGCAGGATTCAAATATAAGTTCAAATGTAGTTTTTTAGTAACTTACAGAGTTTGTTATGCCTCCCATCAACTTTGGTGGAACTGAAACAAGAACTGATTTTGCAACAGACGACGTAGGAACTTCAAAAAAAATTGTCTTCAGAGCTATGCTTGCAATGTCACGATGCTGATCTTTCCCGTTCAGCAATTTATCACATAGCTTATTAGTCATATCCAGTACCTGTGTCTCATTGATTTTCTTCACCAGTGGAGCAAGACTAGAAAACAAATTATAATGTCAACAAGACTAAATAAGACTTCAAAAGTAGCAATTGAACATAATCAGTGGCAAATAAAAGAAATTTACAAACGCTGTATTGATCAATGTGCACAAACTGATAGGGTTTATGTAGCACACCAAAGAATTTCACCATAATTTACGAATCATATGGAGTGGGTGTGTGGCTTCATTAGAAAAATGTTAAAAGCGGAAAGACGATGTCTCTTAAAAATAACTATTTCGGCAAGATTTAATTGAACTTTTCATCACACTATACGCCATATATTAGAAGCATTAAACATGGTCTTTATAGACAAGTACTTCCTATAAGCAGCAATATTCTGTAACTGAAAGTACACCGGACGTAAAGCAAACTTAAGCTATTCAAAGTAACTACTAGCAAGAACAGCATGTAATCAACGAACCCAGCAAAATTAAACCCTTAAAAATAGGCACATTAGTCCACCTAGACAAGAACACAAGATTAAACAATCAAACACCATCAACAATAAATGCATATCTATTCAACTAAGACTTTGCACCCATAACGACCATACAACAAAAAAAAAACCAATCCCGCCAGACAACCAAAGACACGTCCAAAAAATAAAAGGTCAAATTAGTGATGAGCAAAAACCATAGCAGGCAAATCAAGCACAAAATTGGCACAGAGTTGTGCATCAAGATATTAACAGGTTGAAAAGGATAATTAAAGACATATGCAGACGTTATGTAGAACAGTATAAGAGGAACAACAAGCACTGGTCAAATACAACAAAAAAGCAAAAAGAGCATTTTGTTATAACAAAATTTTGAAAATGACTAATTGCATGTAGCAAGCAAACATTACAAACCATTTAACAGCCAATCCAGACACGTCACCAGCTGCATCATCAAGCTGCTGTAGAACAGTACTGGACAATCTCAACTCAAGGTCGCCATCAAGCTTAAACCCCTCTTTGTTCAATTCATTTAACAGGTCTGAAGTTGCCATATATCTGTAATCTTTGTCCTTCCCCGTCATCTACACATTCAAACATGGATCCGTCAACATGTGCAAAATATGAATGTATAATCTTTCAATATAACAAAAACAAATTTTGCTTCACATGATAAGTCTTTTTGCAAGATATCGACGCAAACCAATAAAAAATAACATAGATTCTTACCTTCTCTAGAATACCATGTATAGAAGAATTCGCCATCTTTACGCAAGTCTTTTACAGTCACGATCACGATCTTAAATCAAAACACAAAATACCTGAGAAAGTATACCAAAACACACGATGAACAGATTTTCATAAAAATATCAGATACATAAATTTATTCATGACATCAAACAAGACCTCAACAGAGTAACTTAATCTATTAAACACGCAAAAAGGTAAACCAAAGTGCATCAAGGTCTCATTGCCTACAGTTTTACGCACTAATTCACTTGAGGTCTCAATAATCAAATATTTTACAAACAACTTATCTATATGGTATGCCGTAGCATAAAAATCACTTCCACCTTAAAAAAAAACCACACTACTCTCGTCCAGCCCTTGAATACATTACTCTGGTTCTGATTTCTTAGATTCAGTTACTCAAGTAAGTTCCCAAAAAACGCCATAAAAACTTACGGTAAATTACTGCCATTGTAATTATCACTACAAATTAGCTATCATCCATCATCATGAATATATTACAGCAACAAGATATCATAATATTAAGCTTTTTTTGGGAAACCTAAATATTAGCTAATGGCCTATCAAACTCTGCTAAAATATACTTTCCAAAAGTTAAATATCTCGATACAAAAAACGCGGAAAAAAACATTCCGTCGTTATAATTATCACTACAAATTAGCTGTCATCCATCATCATAAATATGTTATACCAAAAAAATTAATAACATTACGCATTTTTCCAAAACCTAAATATTAGCATTAATAGCCTCTTATCAATATCAAACTCTTCCAAAATATACTTTCCGAAACTCGCGGAAAAAACATTCCGCCATTGTAATTATCGCTACAAATTAGCTGTCATATATCATCATGAATATGTTATAGCTTTCCGAAACCTAAATATCTCTATACAAACTCCGCCTTAGGAGCGAAAACACATACCACCAGAATCCTAATTACTTTAAGCTATAATTTGCATTACAACACTCTATTTAAAACATTGTTACTTATTATTAAGAGTTGATCGATTTATATTAAGTTCAAAAAGCCCTAGTTTTATAATAATAAGATAGAATAAGAATTATACAAAAACCTAATGTAAAGTAATTAATTAGTATAAAAAAGACTCACTTAGGTTAAAACGAATGAAAGCAGTCACAGTGGGTGGTGGTAGCGGCAGCGAAAGGGTTTATGTGTGTGTGTTTGGAGTGAGGGATTTCGATCGGAGTATTTGTTATAACTTTTTCACGATTTTTATTTATATAGATCTTATTATGATGGTATATCGACTTAACCAGTATTTATCTTTTTTATTATAATTATTATAATTATGACTTTGTTTATGGTAAATGCAATTTTGTAAATATTTAAGTGATCAATGGAAATTATATGTTTCCACTTTTCGGTAAATTAACTTATATATTTTCAAATTTTGATAATGATATTTGGTTAAATTTATTTAACAAAAGTAAATTACTTTTATTATTATGATACGTCAATCTCAAAAAGTTGCGACATGTAATTTAAACTAGATTCAAGGCGATGAACGGACTAGCTTTAGATTACATTTTTAAAGAAAATAAAATTATAAGTATTTGTAAATTGAAAAGCTAGCTTTATATTATCTTTGAAAATTAGTTCAGTGGTATGTTAGAAAAAATAACATGCGGACTTTAAATTTGATCAAATAAAACATCTTTAAGATAAAAATGTTTTGTGAAAATTCATCTTTTTATTGACTAATAAGTGGGTTCAATTGCAAAATATAGCATTTATATTGCTAATAAAAGTCAAAATTGAATTAGTTATGTTAAGCTATTGATAAATTAAGTGAAAATTTTTGTTGAAGAAAAAAAACGCATGGCTTTGGCCTTTGTGCGCTTTTAAAAAAAATGAAGTTAAGTGTAAATAAACGATATATTAAAATATATATTTATGCCGCAACATAGAAAAAAAATGATGACCTGGACTACTTTTTCATTCCTTGGATCATGTTACTATACAATCACACTCGCATATACAATAACTAGCTTCATAGCCCGCCCGGGCTAGCTTCATAAGAATACTTGACGTAGTTTAATTGGACGTAAATAAATTTTGAATGACGTTCTATTTGATGACAAAACGCTATATCAATATATTAACACGTTATGGATTGAATTTCCCAAAAAAACTTACATTGGATGAACATAGTCAATAAATGTTATTGGAGTGAAGCGTATCAAAATGTTTTCCATTACTCATATTCAATCTTAGAATAAACATAATACAGACTCCAGAACAAATTAAAATCTGGTGTAAATGGACATGACATATCTAAACATGTTGCCATCAATCCAAACACCTTTACACTCGTTGTCCATCCAAAACCAAAACTATAATAATATTGACCCAAATTTAATCCAAACAAACCAAAAAAAAACAACCACCAAACACTCTCAATACTACTTAGTATGAATCCAATAAGAAAATAAAAATCCAATAGCCATTTGAACAACCCTCAAACATACCCAAATGAACCAGCTTAACTCCAAAAGTAAAGGACCAGGTGACACATAAATCCAAACATACCCATAATGATCCAATCCCAAACAATCCAGAATCATAGCAAACCCCATAATAATAAATCGATACAGACCCATAAGGAAGGTAGACCCATAATCATAAATTAAATATGGAAAATTGTTTAAATGAAATACCATCTCCATGGAAAAAAATGACAACCGTGGCTGCAAAAAAAAAGCCAACTTATTGGTGATAAAATCAAAAGTACAAAAAAGATAAATAATGTTTGATGCAAGACAAACTTGCCAAGGTAAAAAAACTAAGAGATGAAAACCATGGATATGTTCGCCGCCCTTTAACTTCCTTCTCCATCTTAATTGCGACCAGTTTTGGAAACTTTGAATTGCTTCTTTCATCTTCCTCTTCACTATCAGCCTTATTTGATAGATCGATAAACACGCGTTTTTATCACCAAAAGAACTTTGAGCACTTCTTGCGGCATCCTCACCTTTGTCTAAACTTTCTGACATATCCACACCTTTGCCTTTACTTCCTGACGCGTCCACTTCCTTGTTTGGTGTACACATATCAAGCACGCGGCTGCTGCTGATGTCTTGGAACTTGGTTGGCTTGATCAAAATGGCAGGGGTGGTAAACTTTTGGTCATCCTGAATTTGGGACGAATACATAAACTTTGAAAGACCTTGGGATAACTAACGAACCTGTTCAGAGTCACGAATTCCTCCAACCATTTTTTATCACCGCACCATGGAAAAATTCCGCTATTGTAACCACGGGTTTAACAGGTGCGAACACAATCTTAAATTGAGACGCGTCATAGCCAGCACGTTCCTGTACTCTGAAAGACATTATACAAATTGAAAATATATAATTTTGAGTAAGATTGTTTCTAAGTAAAGATATGCAAAGACATGAATTATATACTTTAGTAATATTAAGTTGATAAGAACCTAGTCTTGAATGAAGTTATCTCAGGTATGTTTCAGTTGATGTAAATCTTACTTCCAAATAGTGCATTTTGAACAGTGGGAGTACCTACATATTTTGGCACTTATTAAGGCATACATATAGCTGAATTTCTCGTCAATATAATATAATTAATAAATTTGAAAGTAAAATTTTAAAAAAGAATGAAAATTACTTACCGTCCCAATACTAAACCTTCCCTAGCTGTAGTACGAAAACCACATGTCCCATGCTCTCACGCTTGCTCGCATATTCATCTCACAATTTTGCCCAGGTGTCCCAGAAAGTACAATCCAAGGGAATTCCGCTAAATTATAGTTATAGATATTTGACATTATACTTCAATTGTGTATAATATTAATTTAAATAATAATATTAGTAATGTATTCGTATACTAACTCAACATCCTCAATTACAACAGTCCTACGAATTTTTAGACCAGCAGCAAACTGAACTGGGACATATCCCCAATCTCGATCACAAAATCCATGACATCTACAAAAAAATTGGTCGTAATAAGTGGAGTTATGCATGAAATTAAATTGTAAAATAAACTTATTTTAAAACACCTGCCAACCGCTTCATGCTCATGGTAATGACGGTTGCCGTCCAATAAGCTATTGAATAGCTCTAGAATCAAGCCATTTACATTCTCATCAAAAGGGTCAACTCTAGTCACTTGGGCCCCTTTGAAAAAACTCAGCTTATACTTGTTAGAAATAACGTAACATTGGCCCTTTTCAAACAGAGGTTCAAATCGAAACATCAAATCTTTCTTGATATATATCTGAATCATGTCATTCTGAAATACAATTTATAGTTTATATTAGTAAATAATAATTTAAATCAATAAAGTGAAATTAAGAAAGAAAAAAAAGGTTTGTACTTACTTGGGCATCTTGCAGGACCACTGTGCGCTTCATTTAACTTATTCGAATGCCAAATAAAAATACACATCTCCCATGAACGGAATTGTTATCAAGCATTGGATCAATTTCGCTGATCAAAGTTATTTTATGGTCCTTTTCAAATGCTGCAACATTGAAAATCTATAATAAGTAAGCCATATCTATAAACATCAATCTTGGATCATAAGTAAATATCAACATTTGATCATATAAAACTTATTATATTAATTAACATATTAAATATTAAAACAATTGATAATGCTTATCTACATCTACAGCCATATCACTTAAAAAATATTATTTCGTTATGCACCACATACAATGTGATTAATTCATCAACCACATAGTTAACAAACAATATTTCAGTATGCACAAAATATTAGTAGTAAGCCATATTATAAACAGTTTAAAAACATATAAGAGCACAAGGTATTGTGTTAACGGATAACACGTTATTGGTATGTCACCTCAGCGCCACCTCATCCCCTCCCAATAACACACCAATAACTAAAACACCCCTCCTTCATAACACACCAATAACATGTTATTGGTACTTGTAGGTCCCACAAAATACATCGCCAAATATATCCACTCACTCACAATAAAAAAATAATAATAATAAACAAACAAAAGATGCAAATGGCTTAAGCCATTCCAATGACTCAAACACCCAATGGCTTACCAATGGCATGTTGGTCGGTACCGTTAGCACACGAATGGCATGAAAAAAGATGCATTTGGCATGTTATTCATCTCCATACCTTGTGCTCTAAGTGCATACCACAATATTGAATAACTAATCAGTTTAAACATTAAAATAAAAACTTAAATAAGATAAAACAAACTAATCAGTTTAAAAATTAAACGTGAAAATTGAATCTAATTAAATAAGAAAAAACAAAGACTCAAACTTGGTAAATTGGGTGATTTCCGGTAACCGAACTTGGAACCCATTTTGGAACCCTTATTGGCTGAATATACTTTGCATTTTGTTTCGATTAACTTTTTGTTCCAAAATAAAAATTGTATGTGTGATTTAGGGTTTAGTTTATAATCGATATTTATAGATAGATGGGTAGGTTAATGAAATGCCGAGTAAACTGGCGGGCAATGATTTGGAGATAATATTTTGCCATTAAAAGTCTCTTTGATTTGCTGTATCATTCAGAAAATAAAAGAATCAAACCCCAAAAGAATATACCTGGTATTGACTTGGTGAAGATGATGCGTTTTGAATATTTGGACGGATATGATTTTGGAAATGCGGAGTGAAAAGGGGGCGTTTGAAAAAATGGTTGACTGGCATTGAAGTGGTTTCAGTTATGTATAGTTGATAAGGATGGAAGATATTATAGTTGAAGAAGGAATACTATATAGGAAATAAGTCAGCACACAACAAAATGTGGATTACCTCAATGGTTGAGTCGTCCGTCTTTGAATCTCTAAACCCAGGTTCGAACTTTGCAAGCTACAAATTTTTTTGGTATTGTGTAAATGGATATTGTGCCTAGTCACCATTTCCACCTCATCAAATGATGCTCCATGTCATCATTATTGTGCCATGTAAGCAATAGTGACGTGTCATATGTAGTCCCATATATATGTATAGATGTATTGTTTACACGCGATGAATGACCTAATATGCCTATGCTAAAAAACAATCTCTTCTACAATTAAGGAAATGTATATCTAATATTTTATTGCATCATTCATTGCCTCCTAATTATGAGAAAAGATAAGATACTAATTGAAATATGCACTATATATGTCGCTTAATTCATTGCCTCTTATTACCCCAATGTACTATATATACATGAGTAGTCACTTTCACCTTTAACCTACAAAACACAATCAACTACTAGTTTATATACATTAAAGAACATGGCAAACAATCACGTTATTGTCGTTGATGATCTTCCGGTTTATATCAATTTCCATTTTCTCAAGTTATCTATACATATGCAGAGTAAAATTAAAATGAGAATGGTGAGAAGAAATCACAGCCGCACATTTCAGATGCACCTAAAGAAATAAATGCATCTCCCTCTAAATTTCTCCTCCTCATTTGAAATGTGTGGCTCAAATTTCTTCTCATTCTTCTTATTTCAATTTCTCTTCTCACTAGATCTACTCCCTACATATACAAACATGTTTAAGTATCACTTTATGCATTCTAATCTTTTACTTTTAATCATGATCTTGCTGAAATTATCCATGTTAATGATGTTATGATGGCAAACAAACACAACAACAAGGTGATAGGTTTTATAAATCATGCAGTTTATACTTTTTTAAGTTGTAGTTGTTTTTTTTAATTTACTTCGTGTATTCGCGGTCAAAATAAGGCAACCAAAAAAGAGAAAACTTAAAGATAACCTCAGAAACTCGAAATGGAGCGATGTCATTGTCGTTGATGATCTTCCAGATGAAGTTGAACCTGCTAATGTCCTAAACATTGAGGAAAAAACAACTGAACACCATGGTCTCCGAAAATAACAGTATTGTCACAGATTTGTCAATTCAACATGTAAGTACATTAACATACTTATTTCTCTACTCTTCTACTTTTTTTTTACAAAAATGTCACAAATTTTCATTAACTCATGCACTAACTTCTCATGCAGGAGTTTAGTGATGATGATATCCAATGGCGCCGATTAAGCGAAAAAAAAAATCACCGGAAGAAACAGGCTGTGTCGGCTATTTGTTGAACATGAAAGCGAATAAGATAAAGACAATGAAGTTGACGAATGGGTTTAGGATGAACATAACTATTTTAAGTTTTAGATGACACTATTTCGATTGTTAAGCTACTTACTTAGTAGTCTCTTTCTTTTATTTCCATCAATTAGACTACTATTCAGTAAAGGATCAATAATCAAATCTTATCACAACTTTTTAGTTTACATTGTCGACTATGTTTTTTCATTGCGTCTCTTTTTAGGTGTTCTTCAATAAAGGATCAATAAACAAATCTTATCACAACTTTTTAGTTTACATTGTCAGTTTACAAGAATGATACGCCATTGCCGAACAAATGTTTTTATTGAATTTCATTAGTTCAGAAAAATGGAGCTATTAATATGTCCTTGATGAATTCACTACCACTGCTGAAGAAAATGACTTCTGGAAGAATGTGTTGCATGAGACTTTTCACATGTTATAAACATATGTTTGCAAAGGATTATGCCTCAACTTTTAGTCATTGATTCCATAATCATCTATTATTATTATTATTTATATATATATATATATATATATATATATATATATAATAAAATAAGCTTTTGTATGTGCAAGCCTACTAAGACCATTTTCCATTTATATAGTATAGATATTATATAATAAAATAACGGCATTAAAAATTCGTTTAATGCACTTCCTTATTTAGCTGCCATGTACAACACCTACAATGCATTCTTTTTTCTACACACCATTTATTATATACGCTCCATACAGTCAATAGAAGTCAACACAGTTTTTTTTATAACTAAAGTCAGCACATTGAAACTGCTTTCATTGTATACATATGTCTCTCTCTCTACACCTCCTCCGTAACAAAAACATCACTTCCAAAAAACAGAAAAACCTTCGTATATCAAAAATCAATTCCATAAATCAAGTAAAAACCTTTGATGATGAATATACATAGAATCACTTGCTCCTTACGTTTTGGTCTCCTCTATTTTCGATTACCTATTGTAACATATGTTGATTTGTAAATCTGTAAGTTACCTGTTTTTTCTCATTTACGTTTCAATTTTGTCTCAAATTCTGTTTCGTAATGTGTTTTTTCTGATTATTTATAATATATGTAAATCTGTATGATCCGAATAAATCGAATTAAATTGATTTTTGAATTAAACCCTAATCATTTTATTAGTTGGGGAAAATTGGGGGAAATTGGTAAATTAATTAATTAGCATAATACTTTCCTAATTTATGTTTTACGTGATTAGCAAAAGCGTAAGGGGCAAGTTCCTAATTTATATTTGTTAATAGTTTCCTAAATGTATTTATATTTCTGCCTATATAATGTAATTAGGCATAAAATTGTTTACCACATTAACCTTTCTGATTATCACTTTCAAAAAGCATAACAACCATGGCTACTTACATTGCAGGGTTTATCAATGACTTATCGGCAGTTAAAGACAATATCAAACTGCGTGTGCGAATAGTAAGAAGTTGGATGCAGGACGTGTATGGCAAACAAGGAGTGAAAAACATGGAATTCGTGGTTATGGATGAACAAGTATGTTATAGCAAGGAATCTTTATCAGTTTTGTTTAAACAATCTTTATATCAAGGACTTATCGGCAGGTCTATTTTTTATCAGTTTTTTGTTTGTATGTTGACTCTATTATTTTGAAAGCTGTATGTTTAAAAGGATAAATGTATAAATCAAGTGTGTTTGTTATGCGTTTGAGTTGGGTTTTAGAGGTGATGCGAAAAATGGACTATGGATTGCGTATTTGAGTTATAAAGGATTCATGCTTAAAAACTGATTTGAAGTAATGAGATAATTGTGTTTGATAATGCCTTTTCTTGATTGTTGGTACATGAGAATGAAACTGTGTAAAGGGTTTTTGTAAGTAACAAGTTTCGGATTTTCAATATATTTTGCCCTGCTTCTGTTTTTCTTATAATGGTCTAATGAGATAGATTTCAATATATCTGCTTTATACAAAACTTGAGAATGAAAAACTTGCTTGTATCAGATTCAATCTTTCCGAAACAGCAATAATAAGGTGTATTTTACATGGTACAAATTCTTGAATCATGATGAAAGAAAAAAGGTACAACTGCTAAAAAGTAAGATCATGACATTGATGTAACTAATCAAATATTAATGATAAATAGTACAGATAATTCCTAATTCATAAAACAATTGTATTATACCTGAAGGTAAGTTTATCTGCAGTAGCAAAAGTGTATACTAAACTGCAAGAAAGTCAAATGGGTAGAAAAAGGGTCAAACTTTTCGAAGTATTGAATGCTATAGAGAGTTAAACAGAGCTTGCAAATTGCAATATGTTAACAAAATTTAATAGCTTTACATATTATAAACAGGAAATGAGATAATAGCTTTACAGATAATAAATGACACGACACACATATGAAACGCTTATGGTACAGTATTCAGTTGTACTATTTTGGTGTAATGTATGTGTAATAAATGACACGACACACATATGAAAAGCTTAGATGGTAAAGACAATTGCTTATTTTGAAAGTTTTGTGTGGTTACTAATCTCATGTTCTTCCTAATTGAACAGGGCACTAAGATGCAGGCGACTATGCGTATGGCATTGGTCAATGGATTTAAGCACAAGGTCCAAGAGGGAAGTGCTGTTACACTGTCTCGATACAGTCTTGGGGAGATTCAGCCCAAGTATCGCATGGTCAACAAACCACTACATCTCAGTTTTTTGTCCAACACCATCATTGAACCGTGTCTTGACTTTACCGGTTCGCTTTATGGGTTTGACTTTAGGCCATTCAGAACAATAGTCGATCTGCAACAGGACGAAGACGGACATTTTGGTACGTAATATTTCTTCCCTGTTCAATATATGATAGTATATGTATAAATCAACTCATGTGCTACAAACTTACGCATTGATTTGTATTTTAAATTGTGTAGATGTAATTGGACATGTGGTTGCTTGTGACGATTTAGACAACTATGATAAGAACGGCAGATCAGGCAAGAAGAAGCCGTTGACCCTTGCTGATGCCGAGTAAGTAGCTTTAACTTTTTTGTCTTTTTAAGCACTATAATAAATGAATAAATTTTGTACTCTGTTTTTTTTCTTACAATTCTTAAATATATGCAGTGGTATCGAACTCAGATGCACATTGTGGGGTCCATATCGTAGCAGTTTCAAGATTTTGTCGATGGATGCCCCAACCGTGGTAAAATCATGCTAATTCTTCAATTAGGCATGATGAAGATATGGGACGGTATATCTAATTGTGAATGCTTTTACATATTTTACCTTCGTATATGTTATAATCCCTTATAATCACTATTAATATTGTTTATAAATAGGCAAGATGGGAGTTCGAAATGCCTATAATGGGACAAGGCTTTTTCTGTTTAACGGCAATGAAAGCATCCCAAAAGAAGAATTTATGGATGTGGAGTTGTATAGGCTAAGGTCTGTTATTACAGTTAACTAATTATACCTTCTATTAACTGCAATATTTTATTTTGATGTTCAAATTGTAACTCTTTTGATTATTTATAGGCTGTTTGCTGACAAGGATGAATCCAAGAGTGAAAACACGGCTTCCCGTATTTCTACTCAGTCGAAGCATTCAACTAGAGAGGAATTTCTGAACAAGTATCATGTCAAAAACATTGTTGATCTGCTTGATGTTGATCAGGTTACACTTCTACCTTAGCACAACTTTATAAAATATATCAAATGTTTTAAAAATGTAAGCATTCAGTGCATCTCCATTTACAGGGTAAGGCAAGCGTAATTGTTGGAACAATTATTGCTATACACGAGGAGGAGGGCTGGTGGTACCTCGGGTGCCGGAAGTGCAACAAGAAAGTGATTAAAGAATCACAGTTTGTAGACCTCGAGGCCGAAACCAAACCCAAGTTTGGTTATCAGCAAACACCTTATCAATGGACATGCACCAAATGTGCTAAGACCGTTACCGGGATAAAAACTGAGTAAGATTTTTCTCATTGTCTCTTTATACGTGAGATAGTAATACGACAGTCTTTTGAAACCATCACCTTACAATTTTGTATGCATTTATTTTTTGTTTTAGATTTCGTCTTCAGATGAGAGTCCAGGATGAGTCAGGCACGATATCCCTGTCGCTCTTTAACGATGAGGTGCAAGCAATGGTTGGTAGGTCTGCTTACCAGCTGTGCGACAAATATGGGTGCAAGGTAATCTAAATTTGATACGATTGTTAAATTGGATACGTTTTCAGTTAATAAATTGTGGTAAAACATAAGCGTTAGGTTTTAGGTCTGTCAAATATAATTAAGGTAATTTTCATTAACATCCTCATTAAAGTTTATTGCAAGGTCTGTTTGGTTATAGACTCATGTAGACTTATGCCTATAGATAGATCTTGAAATGCTTAAAAGTATCTTGTTATTGTATATATTGACTTTTGCTTTCGTTGAATCTTTCACATCTGTTGGCGAGATAAACTGTAATGAAATGATTAGTTTAAATAATGACTATTTCTTGGGAATCTGTGATATAGGTTTGGAACAATAAAAAAGAGAAACTGTAATGACAGAATTTGTAGTTATAGCAAGAATTGCTTACCACAAAAAAAATTATATTTTGGCTCGACCTTGTGTAACACCTCAGATTGCGATAGTTAATTCAGCATAAGATCACAGAGTTTCACCTAATAATGTTTGGTTACATTTAATTTCATGAAGCTTAATGTCTGCTGGCAATTTGAATGACTACAAACCACTGAACCTCCTGTTGTGGCATGATATACGCGTAATGGAAGTCTTTGATAAAAAGTAATCCATACATAGTGTTAAAAATTGTTTGTGTTTTATAGAAACCTTTTAATATCACTGTCTGACCTGAGGGATAGGTTGGCGTTAGGATTAGATTTTGATGCAACAAAGTAGTTAGGCATATATTGTTCATGTTTGGTCGCTTAGGTTAGTATTAAGAGGTTAGAATGTAGCTTTTGTTTAGGTTAGTTTGTACCATACAGGGCTGCCAACATCAGGCATTGCATACACAGTGGACTAACAATGGACCTGTATTTGATATTTACCCATTTTTTTAGCTTTGCCGATTAGGTAGTAATTGTAACCAAACATGATTCATTAGCAGTTGGAAGGCTGAACCATTAGCAGATGGAAGCCTGAACCCAAAATAGTGTGGTAACTGTAATTACTTATAGACAAAATTCCTATATTTCTATGTGTGTTTTACTATCTTTAAATGTGTGTTGTATAGCTATAAAATATGGGTCCAATGGGTTGGATAATGGATATGCTTATTAAGTTGAAAACTTTAAATTGGCTAAAAGCATACAAAGTCACTTATATATTTTGACTTTCTTGAATGAGGTTAAGAGCTTGAATCATGTTTGGTAACATTTATTTTCATTAAGTTGGCATATCTTTATGAGTGAAAAGGTCCTGATGTGATATTTTGAGTTGCATATATTACAACTTTCAAATTAATTGTAAACGCTTTTAAAGGTGTCAAGTATTTCTTTTCATACAACATGATTATGTCCATAAATGCCTTATTTGTTACATGTAGAATGCAGAAGATCAAGACTTCCCAAAAGAGATCACCACCTTGGTTGGAAAGAAGTACGCTTTCAAGGTATCCATCGATGAGGTCAATGCCAAAAAATGTTGCTGTGTTCACTGTGCTCCGTCTGACGGACGATGCTGAGATTTTGAAGTCTGTTGTTGCCATTGCAACTCCCGTGAAGGTAATGATTCTGCGACATATTTTATATAATCCATACTGTATTATTCAACATGTAGTTCGGTGTTTAACACTTACTTTTAAATAGGATCACGATTCAACCAGTTTTGCACTACCTCAAATAACTCCGTTGGTAAGTGCATTATGTTTTTTGGGATGTAAATTTTATAATACTCGGTAACTCATAATATGTTTTGATCATGTTTTGATATCCAGGATCTGGAATCCCAAACTGACGAAAATACTACGCCAGTTGATAAACAAAAAAGTTGTAAACGTTCAGCTGATGTGGAGGATGAAAGCGATGGTTCAAGCATGAAAAAACATATTGTCGAGATTAAGCTTGAGAAAGAAGGTGCTAAGTGAAGATCCATCATTCCCAATAAATAAATGCTTCTATTTTGCATTTTCAGTCATGTACTGAAATTGTCTCCATTTTCAATATGCATTTCTGTATCGTTTAGACAATATCTTGCTAATAAGCTGCTATTATTATTAACATTTACGATTGTCTTTTGATATGAGGAGTCCCATTCTCTATCCTTTTCAGACATTGGCAATTTTGAAATTTATATTTATGCTCATTGGTAAAATTTGTAAATGGCTTGCAGTTAAGAGTGCCCAATGTGTGCCAGGGTGTGATTATATATGCTTCATATATGCTTCATAATCAAGTAGAATACCATAAAAGTAGCATTACGAGTAGTTATCATTTTACAGGTTTTATCGAAATAAAACATGGCCATTATGCAGAGAACTTGTCAAACTTCAATGGAAGCAGACAAGTCTCTTTTTCAGATATTTTGATACTACTAATCACTTCTTGATCATGTAGTGTATCTTTGTTTTCTTTATCACCCTTATATATCAACTACGTATCTCAGTTTATTCATACTTTTTAAATAAATATATAACAGGATGTGAGTGCTGTAAGTTTGGCACAAGCAGTACCATATGTCCGATATTTGTAGTTTCAGCCATTCTCGATACATTAGTACATGTACAATAACCATTTGATGCATGTTTTCCGATTCCTGTTTCTTGGTCTCAAGGATTCAAGCCATTGTATGTTGGTTGGATTCTGTCTTTAGTAACTTAATTTTTCCAAGTAACTCATGTACATGGCTTAAGTTTTTATTAAAAAAAATCTACAGGTCCTGTCCGCTTCAACCCCTAAAAACTTAATACAATGGCTTTTACTGTTTTACCTCAAAACTTTTTAGCAATGGCTGCTATCCAGGCTCTGTCTTTACTGTTATATCCAAAACTGTTATTCAACTTTCAGATTATATTATGCATTGTTAGTTGACATACACAACTTTCACAAATAATGTTATTGCCTTCTACATCCTATTATATTACATGATAGTTATAAACCAAAATATGATGATCAAAACGTTTGATATATATCATCTCCTAAAATACATTTATAACAAAAATTAATTCCGTTTTTATTAAATGTTTTTTTTATAATAATACAAATTATAGTGACTATAAATAAATTCGAAATTATATGTGTTTTGGCTCAATATTATCATCTCCTAAAATAAAAATATTTGTTTCATATAACCATCAAAGATAATATGTAATCTACAAATAAAATACAATATGTTCTAAATCCATTCCTTATATATATGCCTTCATCTTCTATAAAATCAAAACATACAATCATTATACATTTATATTCTTATTAGTTTAGTTTTTTTACCTGGCAAAAGGAACATGGTTAGCAACGATTCATCCAAGGTAAATTGTATTTTTATTATTATTTTTTTTCGTTTTTTAGTTTTTTTTGTTTGTTTTTCGTTTAACTAAAATTGTGACAAAAGTTCATATATTGTTTTATACGTATGTTTTTTTTTCTTTCGATATGGGCAAGCAAAGAACAAGAAAATGATAAAGCATTAGATTCTGGAGATGTGCCCGGTAAAGATATACCGGTGATTGAAATTTCAGGTGATGACGTGGTAATAATTAAACTTATATATTGGCGCCATAATTTGTCATAATATATTTGTGGTCATAAGGAATGTACACTTTAATATAGCTTTAATTTATTTTTAACTTGTGTAGGCTAAACCCGTCTCTCTAAAACGCGGAAGATTGACTAAAGATGGAAAAGTTGTAAACAACGATGTCGTTAATATTAGCTCTTCTGACGAGGTAAATGCATAAACATTCTAACAAAAAAAAATTATGGTCTTATGATGACATTCAAAACAATTATATAAACATATTAAGTGATCAACATATATTATTTTTGTTCAATGCTATACTTTATTATTATTATTATTATTATTATTGTTATTATTATTGTTATTATTTGATGAAAAATGTCAACATTGAAAAGGCTATATTTATACAACATACTATTAACGTTAACTTTGTCTACTCTTTTACATAGGACCATGATGAGGATTCGCCTCTCACTTTCCGTCGCTCAAACAAGAAACCAAGAACGTCGTCATCCAATCAACATCCGTTTACTTTGATTGACGAAGAAACGGATGACGACATTGAAGTTGATAACTCTATTCACATTAGTGATACGGTTGAAGAAGGTTCGGATGAGGAAGACGAAATTGGTTTAGATGACCTTGAAAGTGACGACTCTTGGATGGCGATGATGATGGAGATGACTTAGCAGACTTCATCGACGATGAAGATGCACCGTCTGATGATGATACCGATTACGACCACGACGATTTTTGATAATCAAAAAATCAAAACTTGAACGTGGTCAGGCTTTTTCTAAATAACGACATTATTTCATTTGAACTTTACCCTTTTTTCAAGGTTTATTTATGTGTTTTGTTAATTTCCAAAGTTTGATTTGAATTTTATACTTTCTCCAAAGTTTTATTTATGTGTTTTGAGTTTTATACTTCCGACATCTCATTATCTTTCAGCTTATGAACATTACTTTAGCTTTTGTTAATCAATATAGTATGATAATAAGTTGTCTATGTGGTCGTTTTTTATGTAATAGAGTTATTGATATGCTAAGCTTGAATACATCTTTTCAATAAAATTTAACGATTCAAACCCATATTTCAAATCAAATATTTCATCTCATTGAATATGAATAAAACTTAATAATACAATATCTTTTTTTTTCGGTTACAAATATTGTGTAGGATATCAATACTAAACAAATAATAAAACATTGACATTTTAATGTTCCTGGAATATTGTGTAGGATATCAATATTGTGTAGGATATCAATACTAAATAAATAATTTAACGATTCAAACCCATGTTTCGGTTACAAATATTGTGTAGGATATCAATACTAAACTTAATAATACAATATCTTAATAATACATTGACATTTTAATTATAGTTGTTTAAAAAAATACTAAACAAATAATAAAACCAAAACAAATAATAAAACCAATCATCCTGGAAAAAATATTTCGTACCTGAAAAAAACACCCCATTTCATGCACTTCTCTTCAATCCAACTACCCTAACCATGGCAGAAAACAAACAACCCCATGTGAGGAAACGTAAAAATTCAGGTGTGCCTGGCCAAAACCCTCAACCTTCGAATCAACAAAATGTTCCTTTGCCACATGTACCGACGCCTCAATATTCAAACCCACGAGTTCCGTTGTCCGATCTACTCACACCACCTCCAAGCAAAAGAGTTTCTTTGGCCGAGATTCTCACGTGTAAGTTTCTGTATGTATAAAATACAACATGATATAAATTGGTTACATGATTTGTAATTTTCTATGTTTGTATGTTTTAGATGATCCACTAAAGGAAAACGTCCATTCATTTTCGTTATCAAATAACTCTTCAGTGCAGCCGTCAAATAATGCAGGTTTAAAACATTTTGATAAATTTATTATTTTATTCATTGGTTTTGCTTTATACAGCTTACAAACTGATAATACTTCTTTTTGGTATAGGTTCATCTACGCATTTTACACACAAACAAAGAAGACCTTATAGTAGACCGCCTCTTCAAGACGTTACTAATCGTGAGTATCTTCTTCAATTACGACATACAAAACTACTTATTGCTCATCCTTTTATCTTGTGTGTTGCCTACTCAACCAACTATAATGCGCCTATACTACTTATGTCATTTCAGGATTAAATTTTCAAACAACAAACAACGTATGGCCCTTAAATTCTCACGTCCCGCTTGCAACTCAGTTGTCACCGTTGACTCCAACTGCTACCACAGATGTTAGGCGAACTACAACTTCAACTTTTCAATCGCATTTAGGTTATATATCTATTCTTTCTACTATCCTCCATTTACTTTTCACGTTCTTATAAGAAAAATAATGCAGCATATACCATCAAATAGGAGATCACATTTGTTCATTTTGTTAGTCCACTGTAAAGAATAGATATATTAGTTCACATACTTAAGGCGAAATTACATATTGTGATGCAATTGGAAAATTTAAACTTGGACAAATATTAACAAATATTACCTGACATGCCTTTAAAAGTTTGGTTCACATATTCCTTGCTCGATATAACAATTCCAAGGTCTGCAATGTTGGACTTTCCTAAGTTTTTAGGTAATAGTAGCCCGTACACGTATAAAGGCAGAAGCTACTTTGGAATTTTTAAATCATAGGACTCGGAATTTACATTTTTTGGTATAAAGGCAGAAGCTACTTGAGATATTAGGTTCAATACTAATCACTGGTGGATTGCATTACTGGTCTTGATAACCAATAGTGAGGGTCATGTAGGATTAACGGGTCACACTCTTTTGTCCATTTCATTTTTTCTCAAATACATAACTAATGCACATACTTACCACTTCTAATGGTGTAGATCAGGTCATTCAAGAAAGCAGTTAGACACTCCGTTCATATTGTCCACTGGAACTAAAACAAACAATTGCAGCCACATTCGATAAGAGCCAAACTCGAAAACTAAAAGAACAACAACGCATCAAATCAGTCCCACAGTAGAATATGTTGTAGATAATAGGTTCACGATTGGATTTTACAGAATATTTTTTTTAACCTTATGTCTTTTTAAGGTGCAACAATCAGGTAGTATATCTAAGGGTTAAGTAATAAGTTTTAGATGACCAGTTTCATATATTCAAAATCAAAATAATCTATTTGTACATCTAAAGTCATATTTATGATGTTAATTACATTATCAGTCCAAGACTATGTAAAGAATTAAGAAATCATGTTTGTAACAGTAGCATCCGAAAGTAAAGTTTTCATTTTGACACCTTTTAATGGCATGATAGATCTAATATATACAAAAACTATTTTAACCAAATCTATGAATCTTGAAAAATGGAACAGGCCAAACACATTGTACTTAGAAACTATTTTACTCCACGACCCGTTTACTTGTGAACTACAAGAGAAAACCTCTATGCGTGTTAAAAAGAGAACCCATAAACCCTCCTCCAATCATATGCTGGTCAGCGTTAGACTAGAAGTGTTAAGAGGCTAACTTGCTATATGCTTTTATGGGGACATTTTGAAGAGACGTGTATTTAAATGCCTGTTACATTGCTAAGCTGTATGGAATTAAGCACATGACTGATAACATCCTAACATAGTCACACGCAGAAAAAAAAATGAACGATGAGTGGTTTGTAGGTATTATGAACGATGACCCGTTTACTTTTGAAATATAGTTACAGGTCATGTTTCACCATTGTTACAACATCCCCATGAAGGCTTTTCTCAAGCTTATTCCAAGCTTTTGAAAGCTCCCCATAACTCCATAACCTTACGTGTAGTCATTTTTCAATTGTCTATCACGTGTTTGTGAGACCCAAGTGTAGGTGAAATTAATAGAAGTTTGATAAGATACGTGCTAATAGAAAAAAAAATGCATAATTAGTTCAGTACTTATAAGCTCTAAAAGTTATCTGGTATTCAAGCTAATTGAACCACTTTTGGCTTATGACTTTTTTTTTTAAATATGCAACGGTTGACTAAATTGAACTTGAATTGATGCTAAGTTAATGTAACTATGATTATAAGGTGCGAGCAGTAGTTTGGTTAGCCTCTCTACCAAGCTTGCTTTGCAGCTTAGAAATAGTAATGTAGTCCATTGGAAGAGCATGATAGAGTGCCTGCATTAAACGAAAAAAGTATAGTTTCAATAAATGTCAACAAAAAGATAACTGCAGACAGATGTGAGATCACCTTCATGTAGATATGAGCTTCAAATGTGTTGGATGGACTTTTCTTACTTGGTGAAAAATAGCCATCGGCTTCATTTTCACAGATCAAATTCATCTCCCAAATTTTACTGATTGCAGTTATTAAATAACAAAAAGAGTTAATGATCAAAGGGGTATTGAAAAATTAAGTAAAAGAAGCGTAGGAGATGACCCTTGGCCTCATGATGCTGAAAATGCCCTTTCCAGCTCTTATTAGCGTGCCTTCATCAACAAGCTTTTCCGTAATATCTAAAAAAACAAAATTAAACTTATGGAATGACTGCAACGAATATCAGCGTATTAGCTTCATTTTCCGACCAGATTAGTTGCTTACCTTCAATCAGAGTCTGCAAATACAACAAACAACAATATGTCATTGTTGCATAATTGAGAGGAATGAACATGCTCATTGGTGAAATAAAGGAAAGAAACTGTACCAGTGAATGCAAAATTGACATTATAAAGAATATATTGACTTTCATTGTATGACTACTGAACTAATGAAACTATCATAACCACTCACAATCAACTTGATCACAGTCAAACTAAATGTTCCAAACACCCCTTTATAATCTGTTTAATAGTTTTTTGTGAAGTAACTATGTGATTAAATCAACCAAATCACAACACAAACTGTTAAAATGATCAAAATTTAAACTGCGACAACTAAGACTTATGATATTAATAATGCATGCTTCTGTTGTAATGTATCAAAAATTAATGCGGATATAATATTGAATTGCAGAACCAATCCACCCGAATCATACTCTTTATCAGCACCCCCTTGGTATTTTAGCTGTTTTGCAAGATACAATGCTACTTTATACATGAGAATATGATACCTCCGTGTAGACGAATTGGGGTAAACAACGCGTGTAGTCATCACATAAACAAAAACGATTAATTGATACATGGAAAATGAAAAGTTAAAGTTAAGCCCTTCTATTGAAGTAAAGAATAAAGCAGGTTAATAGATATACCAAGATAGCTGAAATTGTTACCCGCTAAACTCCCCTCCAATAGAAACTTAGCTAACGGTTTGACCTGAAGTCATTAAGAGAAAATAAAAAAAGAACAGTGAACAGTGAAAAAAAAAGAACAGTTTGACTTATAATAAGCTGTGATGCCAACATATACCAAACTAATACAAAGTTTCAAAACCTGAAGCAACCATGTTGTTAACCAAATAGTACCCATATCTTGACAAAATGGCTGTGATGCCAACATATACCAAACATAAAGATGCGCCCCACATTACTTTATACTATAGCATATCAGTCAAGGCAATGAACATGTCATACCTAAAGATTAAAACCAATATGAGAGCACTAAGGACAAAAGCTCATCCCATTTGGACGTACACCAAATGAAAATAAACTTGACCCCACTGCACCCATAGCCAAACATAAAACCTTAAACTGTATCACACATTACCACTGATGACCTGCACCAACTCCACTTTTGTACCCACTGTTCTCAGATTATTGTTTTCCTTATATTCTGGAAGCCAATAACAGAAAATTGCGACCTGCTATTGTTGGGACAATTCGTCTAAATCTACCCGAAAAATAGCATTTCAAATGAACGATGAGTGGTTTGTAGGTATTATGAACGATGACCCATTTACTTTTGAAATATAGTTACAGGTCATGTTTGACCATTATTACAGCAGCCCCATGAAGGCTTTTCTCAAGCTTATTCCAAGCTTTTGAAAGCTCCCCATAAGTCCATAACCTTATAAAATCAAAATAATGCAAGGCGAGTTTGAATTGTTTGAACCACCCATTATTCTGAAACCTCATCACAGCCCCTTTTCACTTTTTATTTAGCTTTTTAATGTTCAAATTGTGTTTATTAGGTTCCCTACATTGGTTATTTTAAATAAAAACTTCATGAATATGGATATTAAATTAAGCCTACTTTTGCTCTCATATGTATAATCATTTAACACCAACCTAATTCTCATCTATTCGGATCATATATCTCTAATAAATCATTTACAAATAAATTTGGTAGGTGCTTTTTCACTTATGGCGAACCAACCAGAAACCGTTCGACCATGTTCTTCCTCAAATCGTTAATCGAACTCCGCTTCGAAACTCAAGCGGTAAGAAACATATACATTTTTGTTATACCTATGTACGAAGTGACTAATCTTTTGTGATGATTGAACTCTGTATGAAACAAACACTGTCTTTCCATTGACATGTATACGACCGGACTTAACATGACCCCTTTTAGGTTTTATTTAGCTTTTAATGTTCATATTTTGTTTATTCGGTTCCCTACATTGCTTATTTTAAATAACAAATTCATGAATATGGAGATAACAATAAGCATGCTTCTGATCTCATATCTATAATCATTTAACAGCAGTCTACTACTCATCTATTCGGATCATATATGTCTAATAACATCATTTAAAAATAATTTTGGTAGGTGCTGTTTCACTTATCCCGAATCAACCAGAAACTATTAGACCAAGTTCTTCCTCTAATGCGTTCTTCAGAACTCCACCTTCTCGAAACTCAACTGGTAAGAAACATATACATGTTTGTTATAGCATATGTTTTTAAAAAATGACAGTATTTTCTGAGTTCGTTAATTCAATTATTTATAGTACCGACAACGCCCTTTGATTCGAACTCGATTGACACTGTTAATCGTGGTATAAGCTGCACTAATGCCTTGCAAAGAAGTTGTGATCAAGTTACACCGTTTAGTCAACACATACACAACAATCTCCTATGACTAATGTTTCAAACGGTAAGTTTTGAATCATAACATATTGCTATGAGCAACATTTTTACATGTTTTATTTGGTTATAATTTTGACCATTTTTGTTGTTTTCAGTTTCTTTGCAAGGACCATCTATTCGTCGTGCTAATCAATCCAACAATATAATCTCAACGGCTTGTGTTACACCAAGCATTCCTGCTGTAACAACAGAAAAATCAACATATGAAGTAGGTCAATCATCAAGAAGCACAAACAGGTCTAACAAACCAGTTTTACGGTCTCAAACGCCGGTTAGTTTTAATCTTAATGTTGACGGTCGGGATGTGAGCAAAGAATATGACAAGTACATTGGTGTATCTGAAGGTAATTCCTTTAACTCATACACCAACGCCTCATCCAAAAAAAGTTATTATAAATTCCACATTAACGGTTACTAATAACGTAATTAAATTTGCAGAGTACTTTGATCATGGTGATCCGCCGTACGAGTGCACAAAATGTCATGCTTTGGTATGGGAGGCGGAAGCAAGAAAAGGAAACGCTAATCCAACAAACAAATCCTATAGTATATGTTGTGGCAAGGGAAAATGTTTATTAAACAACCGCCTTTGCCCACAACCGTTGCATGATTTGTTTTATAATGACGATGCTAAGAGTAAAAATTTCAAAAAAAATGTCCGAACATACAATAGCATGTTTTCGTTCACCTCTATGGGTGGGAAGGTGGACGATACAATCAACAAGCAAGGCCGTGCTCCATATGTTTTTCGGCTGCACGGACAAACATACCATAGTATTGGTAGTTTGCTTCCGGAAGGAGGTGCTCCTCCTAAATTTGCTTTCGCTATATATATATGACACGGATAATGAGAATGAGAATCGAGCAAAAGCGTTAAGGTAATATCGTCCTTTGGAATTCTCAATTTCTTTGTGCATATTCATTAAAACGTTGTTTTTAAGTTTATGAAGTTAGCTCTAATGACATTAATGTTCTCATTTGCAGCGGTTCTTCTTTGTCGTCTGGTCATAGCACTTCAAATGACCGTATTGATCGAAACATTATCACTGGTATAAGAGATGTTTTAGACTCCTCGAGTGATTTGGTTCAAACATTTAGAAGAGCGTGACGGTACAACGAAGACAACGGCGAATATAAAAATAAAGCTCATTGCAAAGAGAGGCAAAGATGGACGCAATTACAATCTTCCATCGTCAAATGAGGTTGTTGGTCTTATTGTAGGTGACTTCGATACATGTATAGAAGATAGAGATATTGTTATAGAAAAGCATCGTGAAGGCTTGCAACGTATCAACATTTTCCATCCTATGTACCTTCCTTTACAATACCCTTTGTTGATGCCACGGGCCCAAGATGGTTATTATTTGGGTATACCGCATAGAAAGAAAGATGGGAGGCATGTTCGGTCTTCCAACGCTGACCCGTCCGTGGAAAAAACGGACAAAACAGTCACTATGAGAGAGTGGTTTGCTTTTCAGATAATGGATCGCCCAAATCAAGAAAATTTATTTACGCGTGGAGTCGTTTGTTTGAGAATTTCTTGTGGGCGGTTACACTATGGTTGAGACGGGCGTTTGTTTTACCATCGATCAAAGCAGAAAAACTTAGATGTGATACGTACTCAAGCATTCGTCAAAGTATTGCGTCTGGTAACAACGACCCCACTACCCTTGGAAAGTCCGTCATCTTGCCTTCTTCTTTACGGCGGACCAAGGTTCATGAAACAAAACTATATGGATGCCATGGCGTTGTGTAGATGGTATGGCTATCCCGATTTTTTTATTACCATTACTTGCAATTCTAGCGGCGGAGATTGCAAGATACATCGAACCATAACCTATCACTTCTGGATCGGCTGATGCGCTTACAAGAGTTTTAAAATGAAACTGGACCGATTAATGATTGATTTGAAAGAACGACGTTTATTTGGACGCGTTCAAGCAGGTAATGTACATAACAGTTTACTATATATATTTTAACGTTTACTATAATCAATTTTTTATTATGTCACAAATTTTATACATGTGTATTTTTTCAAACTAAATGTTACAAAATTTTGCAGTTGTGTACACAGTTGAGTTCCAAAAGTGAGGACTTCCTCATGCGCATGTTTGTTTGTTCTTGCAAAGGGCGACAAGGTCCCAAATCTTGTCAGTTGATAAATACATTTCGCGAGATACGGATAAAGCGAGGACCGGATTTGTACAAGTTGGTTTCTGATTTTATGATGCATGGTCCTTGCGGTGAAGATGATCCAAAACAGGTTTGTATGGATGACGGTAGATGTACAAAACACTTTCCTTAAAAATTCACACAACGCAGTTCTGTAGACGCGGAAGGATATCCCGTTTATAGAAGAAGGGACGACGGAAAGTATGTAGAAAAGAATGGTCATCAAATGCATAACGGTTATGTTATCCCCTATAACGCTATGCTTCTCAAACGTTATCAATGCCACATTAATGTTGAGTGGTGTAACCCGGACGGTTCGATAAAATATTTGTTTAAGTATATCAACAAAGGTCGGATAGGGTGTAAACACGATTGTATAAGCGGGTACCACCGCAGAGGGTGAACAAGTTGATAAAGCTGTTGATGAGATTCAAGCGTTCTTGGATTGCAGGTGAAATTTTGAATTGGCGATTTCAACTTTATTTATTTAAAATGAATATACAACTCTTTTAGGAATTCATTGTTTGTAACGAGTTATTCATATTAAATCGTTCTTGGATTGTAGGTACCTATCACCTGCTGGCGGCTTGGAGAATATTTGGTTTTGAGGTTCATTATAGAACACCGAACGTTGAGAGGCTATCCTTTCATCTTGAAGCGGCGAGACATTGTATATGACGAAACGCAGACCTTGAATCGGTTATTCAAAAGCCAACTGTTGCCGCTTCTATGTTTGATGGTTGGATGCAAATGAATGAAGCATATCCGCCGGCAAGGGAATTAACTTATCTTTGAGTTTCCTACAATGTTTGTTTGGAATGCGCCAAAAGAATTTGGGCGCTTAGAAAACAAGGTAGATCAATCGGAAGAATTCATAGTGTTCCTATAGGAACGGGAGATGGTTACTATTGTAGGATGCTTCAACGATTGCAAAAGGGTGTCGGACGCTTGATATTAGAAAGGTTAACGGTGTCGTTTATCCTACCTACAAAGGCGCTTGCTACGCGGTGGCCTTTTGGAGGGCGATAAGGAATATGTTGAAAGCATCAAAGACGCAGCCCATTAGGCGTTCCCTGAACAGCTTCGTGAACTATTTGTCACATTGCTTACTCAAAAGGAACTTACAACGCCTTTGACAGTTTGGCTGGAAACATGGCATCTGCTGGCACAAGATGTTCAATACAAAAGAAGGCAAATTTTAAGGATTCCAGGTGTGTGCAATATACATATTACAAGTTTTTTTTACCATATTTTTAATTATAATACATTATGAATCACAAACTGCTTATAAGCTTGGTCCGTATACTAAGAGCATCCAAGTAATAATAGTCGGTTAAAAGTCTACGAGTACCTTTAGTGCACGTTATGTTGTGTTAAGCAGTCAGCTTTAAAAGTCTAAAACACAAATTCCCATGTAAAAGAGTAGCAATGGAAAAAATTCTTCAGAATTTACAGTATTTGTAGTAGGGGACTTTTATAAACACCATAGCTTCTTTCTAAATTGAATTGTGCCGCCTACTTTGAAAAATGTATATATAAATTTTGAAGTTCTGTGCACGCATATTATTTTGAAAGCAAGTTAAGTTTAATGAATTATTGTGTTTATATATGTTATAATCACGTACATATACGAGGTATTAATATAAAATTTAATTTAGTTTCATAAAAATATTATAAATATTGTTTATTTAAACAATTGAAGTTCATATTTCATGTATTCATGTATTTATTTGTATATCTTAATATATAGCATAACTTGCAATGAGTGTATATTATGTAATCCAAAATATTTCTGATCTTCCTGTTAAGGTACGTAAGATAGTGTCATCTTGCCGACTTATAAAAGTCTATAATGTTTGTATTAAACATTAACATGTCCTATTTTATATGCAGATTTGATACTTAGCGATGAGGAAAAAAAATATCGCTTTGTACTACATTGAAGAACTTATGCGATCGAGAGGAAGTAGTTTGAGGCGTTGGCCAGAGATGCCTTACCCTGATGACAGATACATCAATGAATTTTGAAACCGACTTATATATGATGAAACTGATTATAACCCGGTCGAGATGGAATCTGAATATCAACGTTTATACGCCTTATTGACAACGGAACAGAAGGGTGTATATGACACGATCGTGAAATCCGTTGATAGTGGAACAAGGGGTATCTATTTTGTTTACGGTTACGGAGGTACCGGTAAAACGTTTTTTATGGAAAACACTTGCGGCCGGCATTGAAGAAAAGGTGATATAGTTTTGAACGTTGCATCGAGTGGTATTGCATATTTGTTAATGTCGGGAGGCGCTAACTGCTCACTCCGGTTTCATATTCCAATAAGCGTTGATGAGACCTCCACTTGCTCAATAAGTGATCAAAGCGATCGGGAGCAATGTTAAAAAGTGCAAGCTTATTATTTGGGACGAAGCGCCTATGACGAATAAGCTTTGTTTTGAGGCTTTAGATCGGTCATTGAGAGACATACTTCGTAGGAACCGGTATGGCCGTGTGATCGACCTTTTGGAAACATGGACGATGGTGTTTGGTGGTGATTTTAGGCAGGTTCTTCCAGTCATTCCGAAAGGATCACGCCAAGACATTGTTGGTGCTTCTTTGAAGCAATCATACCTATGGTATTCTTGCAAAGTTCTTAAGCTAACCGCTAACATGAGGCTTCTTGTTGGTTCACGACCGGAAGATGTTACCGAGATAAGAGAGTTTGCAGATTGGATATTGAATGTGGGAGACGGCAAGCTTGGAGGACCAAACGAAGGAGAGGTTTCTATAGATGTGCCGGAAGATATTCTAATAGATCTTGATGACCCCATAGCATCTATTATTGACTTTACTTATCCAAACATGTTGGATAACATACATGATCCGACCTACTTCCAAGAAAAGCGATTTTGGCACCCACAAATGAGTTAGTCGACACTATAAATGAACATTTGGCCAAATTTCCGGAGAAGAAATGGTCTACTTAAGTTGTGACAACGTGGATAAAAGTGAACGTGGTGTTGTCATAGATGAGTCTATTTTCTCGCCTGAATTCATTAATGGATTGAAGTTCTCAGGTGTTCTAAACCACAGTGGCTTTAAAAGTCGAGTGCCGATTATGTTGTTAAGAAACATAGACCAATCAAATGGTTTATGTAATGGTACAAGACTTCAAGTACTTAAATTCACAAGAACCTCTATTCAAAGCAGATCATTAACGGAACCAACTTCGGAAAAAAAGTGATTATTCCAAGATTGAGGATTACTCCTTCAGATAAGCGTTTGCCTCTTAAGATTGTCAGGAAACAATATCCGATATCATTATCTTTTGCCATGACAATCAACAAAAGCCAAGGGCAATCGCTTTCTAAAGTTGGTTTGTACTTGCCTCGTCCTGTGTTCACACATGGACAAGCAGTCGCTGCCGTATCAAGAGTAAAGAGCAAGCGGGGTTTGAAGGTTGTTGTTTGTGATCAGGATGGTAATCTCTCGAAAACCACAACAAATGTCATGTATAAAGAAGTACTTGAAGGTCTTTGAACAAAGTTCATGGTTATATCATGTATGTATCATTGGTGTAATCACGTTATATTAGACTATGGTTCATTATTTGTAATGTTACAAGATTTGTTGGCAACTTAAATTTTCATTGAAATCACACCTCATTTTATGTTTGACTCAATCTATTCTTATTTTACCAACACGATGGTTGTAAATCGATTGTGACTCACACATATTTTAAATTTAACAAATTTACGTTATTACTTTTATTATCATCTCATTTATCTATTTCTTTAAAAAATAACCCGGTGTCAACGGGTCTCTAAGCTAGTCATATATATAAGAAAACAAATATGCAATGCATAATAAATGATTTCTATACGTCCAAAATCTTTGTGATCTTCCTGCTCATATCTACAAATCAATAAATAAGGAAATGTATATTTACCCTTTTTAACAAGCATCGTGTTTACAAAATAGCACCTGATACATTCACCTTATAGTTTAATCCACTTTATAGTTTCATTTATTATGCAGATGAAAAACACACTAAAATCTACTTTATACTTATGTATTTTAACTTTATATATTCAAACTCTTTCTAACTAATATGAACATCATAAAAAGTAGTATACTCGGGCAACGCACGGGTATTGCACTTGTTTTGATTGGTTAATAGAATTTACAATCAACCATAAACTTTTAAAAATATGCTAATCTTAAATATAATTTTATAGACTTATGGTAAAATCCAAAATCGTCATAATTATATTTTACAAAAAAAAGGAAAAAAAAAACTGTATACTTTACTACTATCAACATCATCATTATTAAACTGGTCGTAATACAAAAAACATCACCAATGTACACCTACATATTATTGAGTATATGCACGAGATTAAATATAACCTATATAAACATTTATATTCAATGAAATTGAATTATATTAAAATATGAAATTAAACTACTCAATCAATAAGATTGTTAAACAAATTTGATCATATTTTCAAACCTGAGCAAACATAGTTGAAATATTATTATTAGTTATAGTCATTGTCCTAACCTAAGGCCATCCTCAATGCATGGTTTAATGGAAAGTCTAAAAGGATGTGACATACGTTGAATGCATTGTGAAGATGCCAACTTATCCATAAGTTTAAAGACCATATGTCTCTGAACACACGGTTGAAATACCATGGAGGTGGGCCAACATGATTTCTTTTCTCTTTCTAATTCTTTTAAACCTTTCACCCCAGCCACTGTTACAAGTAAATATGCAATATGCTTTTGATTGTCTATTTATTTTCTAGTGACTATATGTAGATAAATTATATGCCATTACAGTTTTGGTAAAACACATATTTATGAACGCAAGTTTTTTTTCCAGCAAGTAAATCAAATATAACTATATTAAAAGTAACTGATAAGATATTCTATGTGTATATAAACATTACATAATTATATTTTATTTGTTTTAGTATTTCAATTTATGACATTTATAAACGTTCATGATCTTTTGTAACTTAGAACACTTAGAAAAAATATTATTAGCTATTCAATCTATAAGCAATTTAAAATAATATGAAGAGGTGCAAATATGTTAAACTGTGTAATGTTCAATGCACTGTGAGTGTATTTTATGAGAAGTTGGGCGTTGATGTGGCAGTGAGTTGACACTCTATTAAACTCTACATTATACTATGTGTTGTTCCCCGTTCACTATCGTTTAAAACAGTTTAGAAATATAAAACAAGTTAATAGTGAACAATGACTGAAATTAACGTAAGTAAAACACACTAGATAATTTTCAACATCATATTCTTATTAGAAATGAATCGCAAAGAATACGTTACCCAAGTACTTGCGGAATAGCACTTGGGATTGAAATGACAAAGGTTGGTGACTCCTCTCTAAGCTCAGGCTAAGTCTGAGCACAACTCTTAGAACCCACTGAGCTATCTCAGGGATAAAGTTGTATTTGGAGGAGTGAAAAGATGGCTTACGTGTATGTGTGTTTTTACAATTCACAAGCTTAACATTTTCACTCCATCTCTTATGCTATTTATACATGTGTGAGATTTAACTCTTTTCTAAGTGACAAACTGACATCTTACACAAGACAAAATATTGATGCATTTTGCCTCTGTTTACAAAGGCTATTCTAGGTAAGAGACAAGACTACTTTCCTAAGGTCAGTGATGACACTGAGCCCGATCTTTTGCCATCCAGGGAAAGTTGACTTTGGTTGATAAGGACTTCGTCTTATCTGATTCAAACTTATCCCGCCATATCCCGCTCATTCTTGATCTTCTACTTCAGTTTGTCTTCATGTAAGTAGTTGGAGAGAGTCTTAGGGATTCGATGAGTTATTGTCATCGCTCACTGAATCCACCATCTTCTTCTTGACTCAGTCTTCACCCTTTAAGTTCCGCCTTGCTGAGTGGAGAGACAATCTTGTTGCCTCGTCTGAGTATCACGAAGATAGCTCAGAGAGACTATGCACTAGTGACTGTAAGTGTTTAATGGACTAGACACTTGGGCTATTTTCTATTCAAATCCTAGATTAAGGGGTTTGGGTATTGAACCCAACAGTCTCCCCTATTTGGATATACAAATAGCCTAAGTGTTTGATCAGTGTAAGTGAGTAAATGGCTTCTTCTTACACTGAATGTACTAATGAATACAATCAGGAACACGAGTAATTTAACAAAACATACATCTTTTATTGATCAGATTACATGGCTCCTATCACTAGTACAAAACATAAATCATAATGATCAGTCTAGATGGATTCCCAGTGCTTCAAGCTTGACTTTCTTTGTGATCGGTGTTTCCCTGTCAGGATGCTCTCTTATCTTGGCATTTAAGTCAGCACAAAACTTGATATTTGCAGGAGTATGAATTTGAGAAGCCAGCGGTATGTAGCTCGGCATCGTTGCCACTCCAGCCTTATCAATATCGCTCCACCTTTGGAACGCTGGGTTTCCATATTCATCAATGAAAAATAGCCCTCTTTCGGGCTTTTCAATCACCAAACAGTTTACAAACTTAACACCTTCAGGCGGCTCCCTGTTGCATTCGAAGCCAGACACTTTTATCTCAGGTGGGAACTCAACTCTCTTCCTTTTGCCAGTGGATGATTGTAGTTGAGATCCTTGAGGTCTGCGATTAAGGCGGTGAATCCTTAGTTGTCTGGTGCATCTCTTAGTCTTTCATATCTTTTGTTGAGCATCTTCATCAGCTCCTTAACCACCGCATTCTTCTTCTTTTCAATAATTGGACCAAGCTCATCGAGTTTAGTGATCCCAAAGTCAGTGAATTTTAGGGGATCATGAACCTCGAAGTGTCTTTATCTTCCCTCTAACGTTCATGGCGGTGGTTTGGTATTGGGGATGATCTTGACATCTGTGATCTTTTCAGGTAGCCTTCGGCTTGTCATTGTCCAGTTGTAATGCTCAATTCGCTTTGCACGAGGGCTTCGGTTTTCTTCTTCTTTTCTTCCAACTGTTTTCTCATTTCAAACCATCGAGCGACTGAGCTTCCTTGAACTTTTGTCCCTGACCCTTTTAAGCTTCTTAGCATCTATTCCAACGTTTTCATCTTCTTGGCGACCACCTTTACTAGTGCCTCTCTGCTTTTTCTTTCTTCCTCGGCAAGTTTCTGTTTCCTTTCTTCTTTTGCAAGATAGGCACTTAGCTGTTGTGGTGTGGCAGGTATTCATGTCGCCGATCTTAAAGGGAATCTTCTCAGGCTCAGGAGGTGTTGTCATTATGCATTTTCCTTTGTCCTGGCCTGAAGAAAAAGATGCTACCAGGGGCGGTGTTGTTGTTGTTATTATTGGTGTAATCACTGTCAGTGTTGTTGTTGTTGATGTTGGTGGTGGGATTGATGAGATAGGTATTGCTGAGACTGGTGGTAATGATGAGATTGGAGTCACATACTGGTGGTGTTGTCTCCCCTCGGTGTGAAGAGGAGTTTCTTGACTTTCTCCCCTCAATTGTCGAGCGTCAGTGAGGGCAAGAGTTGGTGTTGGTGCTGAGGGGGACTGAGCTGCTTGTCCCTTGAAGGCTTGATAAATTTCAGAAATCATGGCCTTGATGTCTGAAGTATCTGCTTGAATACCAGTGACTTTGGCTTCCAAGTTAGAATGAGATTCCTCCAAAGCAGTCATTCTAGGTCCAAGATTCCAGGTCATAGAAGACGAGGCCTGAGTCAAAGTTGCCACCTGAGTAGTCAAAGAGCCCAAAGTAGCGTGAAGAGACTTGACTGAAGATTGAGTACCCTAAACATTTTCAGATTTTAGGGTTTCGATCAGTTCAGTGAGGCTGGATGATTGTTTCAAGTACGCCTCAGTAGCCTCCAGCACTTTAGAGTTGAGCGCTGGGTCTTCTTTGACAGATTCCCTGATTTCATCTACCGTTGTGCCAACACCCTGAAGATGTCTGAAGAATTTAGCCAAATTTTCATCTAGTCTGTGAATGGTGTCATACATCAAGTCCCTGTGCTCATGAACGTTTTCTTCAAAGTCTTGGACCTCAGCCTTCAGATCTACATAACTTGCACCACCTCGGTATGTTGTTCCCACAATGTTTGATGACCCCGAGTATAATTTCCTTGAAGCTTCGGTGATCCACTGAACTAGCTGTCTTTCATTTAGTGGAAGAACATTGTCAAACTGCTTGAATTCATCAGAGCTTGATGAGGAGGCAGAAGCATTATCTTCAGGTTGAGATGGGGATTCAATATGCTCCTTTGGATCAGGCTGAGGTTCTTGTTCAGATTGAAGCTCAGCGTCCACTTCTTCCCCTGCTGATAAAATTTCATCATTAGTGTCAGCAAGCTCATCTTCAGAAAATAGTATCCTAGTAACATCAGCAACGGTTAACAAGGGGTTGGTGATGGGTTCCATATTAGAGGGTGGTATATTTCCTCTCGAGTCTTTGTCCCCGTTGACCCCTCGGACACCGGTGGGCGTTTCCGGTGCCTTCTCTGGAGTCAGGATTGGTTTTGGGTTCCATATCGGCGGGTTGTTTCTTTCCCTCCGAGTCTTTGTCCCCCTGAGACCCTTGAGACACTGGCGGGTGTTTTTCAGTGCCTTTAGCGGAGTCGATGGCGGTGATATCCCTATCGGTGGGTTGTTTGTTTCCCCGAGTCTTTGGGATCATTCAGTGTGCCCTCGAGAAAAGGCGTGATTTGCTAATGTCATCCTTGGGCGTTGTGGAAGGCGCTCCCCTACCAGCGGGTTGTTTGTTTCCCTCTGGATCTTGGGGAGTAGTGGTTAGGACCAAGGGCACTGACTGTGATTTATCAGTGTCCTTTGTTGTCACCAGGGTAGATGATGATTGGCCTCCGGTGGGTGTCAAATCGGTCTTAGGCCTTCTTTGCCTTTTGGCGGTGCTCCGAAGCCTCAGGGCCCTAAGACTTGGGTTTGGTCTTAGTCCCAGTCTGAGACTTCCCCATTTTCTTTAAAGGAGCAGGGTTAGGAGACACTGATTCCCTCTGGTTGTTTACAACAACCATATGGGCCGTCAATTCAATGTTTATGATAAGGGATGGGTACTTTTGAAATTTTGATTGGCTCGGGATGCCAGGTAAAGCACCAAAATTTTCTTCCTGAGGATAATTTGTACCCAGTAACACTTGCAAAGCACAAGAGACAAACCTAGGATACGAAACGTATTTTGTCCTAATTTTGCTCTGTAGCTTGGTTACGAGATCACTGTAAATGATCTCCCCTATGTCGACATTGACCTCATTCATCAAGCAGTATGCCATCATCAACTGATTAGAGTTAACTTGTTCAGTGGATGAGTGGTTTCCGCCGAGGACCTGAATCACAAAAGTGAAGAGGATCCTCCAAGCCACGGGAAATGAGCTTTTGGTGACTGGGGTCTTGTCCAAAAAATTTGGATCTAAAACAATTTTTTTACCCATCCATTCACTGTGGAGGGTTCTGGATAGGCTACATAAACACCTTTGTTGTAATCTAACCCTGTGGAGGTGCAAAAAGTTTTATAATCCAGGATGAATTGTTGCCCCCATTAAGACCTGAACCGATGAGATATTCCCGAGAGGTCTAAGGTTGTTCTCATCGGAGGGTGTCGGGTCAAAGGCCTTGGATCTGTAGCCCAAAACTCCCGAGGAGGTTTTGGTACAGTATTGAGGACACTGAACAAAGGCCGTTTTGGTGGGCGTTATATAAAAATTTCATAATGTCCTTATAGGTTGGGACAGTTTGAGGATATTCAAAATTGCCTATGACATTATTTGTTTTAAATTCAACATTTGAAAGATCCCATACCCACTGAGAAGCAAACTAGAGAGATTGTGTACTTGCCATTTCAAAAATTTAGGGTTTTGATAGGACTAGTTGGACAAGAACAATCAAAGAGTTTTAAGATCTCTCAAGTTTGTGATGAAAAACTTTTGTAAATGTTTACAAAGAAGATTTTTCAGAAAAGGTTTTGAAGAACACAAAGATTTCTGGGTTTTAAAAGAGATTTTGACAGAGTTTTGTTAGCAGAAATCTTTTGTGTGTGTTTATGAGGTTTTGAAGAGGGTATTTATAGAGTGGTGAGAGGGGTAGTTTTTGCACAAATGGGAGTATTTAGAGTCAGTTTTAGAAAACGTTTGAATTTCCACATTTAATGCCACCACTCCACTACCCGCAGTAAAATCCCGTTTTCAAGGAACGCAGTTGCACGTAAAAGTGCACTTTTGCGATAATAAAATATCAATAAGATATTTCATGAGAGAGGACGCATTTAATGCCAAGTGGGGATGAGGTATGTTTGTGAGGGACCCTTGATATGGTTGACAGTAAGACAAAGAGACATATATTCCTATATTAAATTGGCATAGTTACCAACCTAGGACATTTAAGTAACTGATACTTGGATCATTTAGTTACTCATTCAATGCTCAATATTAACTTCAGGGGTCCCTGAATGAGTCTTAATCATTCGGTGAGAGGTTGTATTGTGGGTTTCATTCAGGGAGGAGGAACCATTTCAGAGAACTTACTGAGATTGGTTTTCAAATGCGACTTTCAATGTCAAGCATTCCCAATTCAGCTTTCAGTCTCCTGAAGGTAGGTTCATCCAAGGGATTGGTGAAGATATCAGCCGTTGATATTCAAGTAGGGATGAAATGAAGTTCTATGTCTCCTTTCATAATGTGGTCCCCGATGAAGTGATATCGATATCAATGTGTTTGGTTCTTTGATGAAGGACGGGGTTGTTGGAGATTGCAATTGCACTGGTGTTGTCACAGAAGATGGGTACCATTTTGTAATGGATGTCATAGTCACCGAGTTGACTTTTCATCCATAAAACATTGGCACAGCATCCTGCAGCAGCCACATACTCGCTTCGGTGAAGACATAGCCACGATTGTTGCTTTTAGCACTCCAACAAACCAGTTTTCCTCCAAGAAATTGACAGGACCTGAGGTACTTTTTCGTCCATGTTGCGGCCGGCATAATCAGAATCGAGTAACCCTTGAGATCAAACCATGCGCACTTTGGATAATAGAGTCCAAGGTTTGGGGTTCCCTTCAGGTACCTGAGTATTCTTTTAGCTGCAGTGAGGTGGGATTCTTTAGGATTGGACTGATATCTTGCTATTAGACAGAATGGGAATTGTATGTCTGGTCTAGTAGCGATTAGATACATCGTGAGCCAACAATCCCTCTGAAATGGGTTTGATTGATGATTTGCCAGTGAGATCGAGGTCCAAGGTTGTTAGGAGGGACCATTGGTGTCTTCACGAGGCACGTCAGATATCTCATATTTCTTCAAGAGATTTCTTGTGTATTTCTCTTGACTGATGGAGATTCCTTTATCGGTTTGCACGATTTGTAGTCCAAGAAAGTATGTGAGTTCACCCATCATGCTCATTTCAAACTTCTTAGTCATCAGTTTTTCAAACTGTTTGCAAAGTTTGTAGTTTGTTGAGCCAAAGATGATGTCATCAACATATACTTGAACCAATATCACATCTTGTTTGGTCCTATAAACAAACAGGGTGTTGTCTATCTTTCCTATGACAAAGTTGTTTTGTATCAGGAAGGCTGAGAGAGTTTCATACCATGCCATGGGAACTTGTTTAAGTCCATAAAGGGCTTTGTCAAGCTTGCATACATAGTCAGGGAATTCACTACTCTCAAAGCCAGGAGGTTGATGAACATACACATCTTCCTTGAGATCACCATTTAAGAATGCACTTTTGACATCCATTTGGTAGACCCTGAAGTTCATGTATGTTGCATATGCAAGGAAGATCCTGATGGCTTCCATTCTTGCAACAGGAGCAAATGTCTCATCATAGTCAATGCCTTCTTGTTGAATGTAACCTAGTCTGGATTTGTTTTTAATGACAGTGCCGTTTTCATCAGTTTTGTTTCTGAAAACCCACTTCATTCCTATGACAATGACATCTTGAGGACATTTGATCAAGGTCATGACCTTGTTTTTATCAAACTGTTGCAGTTCTTCTTGCATAGCCTGAACCCAGCTTGGGTGCTTTAGAGCCTCAGTGACACTTTTGGGTTCTATTTCTGATAGGTAATCAGCATATAGACATTCATTGGCTAAAGCTGCAGTTAACTTAGCAGCCATGCTTCTAGTGAGCATGCCCTCAGTAGGTTCACCAATGATGTTTACAAGCTCAATGTCCTGAGATCTTGTCCACTTACTTTGTGGTATAGGATCTGAACTTGAAGAGGTCACTGGAAGCTCAGGAGTGAGTTCAGTTTCAGGAGCAACAGAATCATTTAAAGCATCTGTTGAGATGTCCTGTTCAGGTTGGGTTTCTTGAATCACAGGTTCATGAACATTTGGTTCAGTATTACCTATCCTAGTAGGGACTGATTGATTATCAATGAATTCACTGATAGTTGGTTGGGGAAGGTTGTGAGGTAAGACATAAAATGAGATGTCGATCGGCTTGATATGAGGAATTGAATTCAGTGTTGTACTCATCATGAGGGTATCTTGATGAGTCATCAATTCCTATTTTCTCCACTAAGGTGTTGGTGAACCTGATGCTTTCAGCACTTTCATCAAAGGTGACATGAAAGGTTTCCTCAACTTGTTGTCTCCTTGTGTTAAAAACCCTGAAGGCTTTGGAGATCAGTGAGTAGCCTAAGAAATATCCATCATCGGCTTTTGCATCAAACTTGCCTAGATGATCCTTATGGTTATGAATGAACACAGGACATCCAAACACATGAAAATAGCTGATGTCAGGAAGTCTACCTTTGAAGATCTCATATGGGGTTTTATTATGTCTTTTGACAATGATTGACCTATTTTAAGTGTAACAGACAG
The DNA here is from genome assembly GCA_910596185.1 of Chrysanthemum makinoi. NCBI lineage: Eukaryota > Viridiplantae > Streptophyta > Magnoliopsida > Asterales > Asteraceae > Chrysanthemum > Chrysanthemum makinoi. The sequence continues at coordinate 217,327,740 of OU343223.1, read as the reverse complement.
TTTTGACTGCCATCCATAAATGCTTTGAGAGGGTGAGCCATTTAGCATAGTTCTAGCGACCTCAATGAGAGTTCTGTTTTTCCTTTCAACGACCCCATTTTGTTCAGGGGTATAAGGAGATGAGAAATTTTGAGAAATTCCTTTTTCATCACAGAAACTCTCAATTTCTTGATTTCTAAACTCGTACCATTGTAGTTCGATTTGTTTAACAAGAATGTCATTCGGTTTTCAATCTTCTTGATGAATGACATTATTGTATCACTGACTCTTTTGGAAAGAAAGTATACCCAAGTGTATCTTGAGAACTCATCAACAATGACAAGTGTATATTTCTCATGCTGGATTGATCCTGGGACCGACCGGTCCAAAGAGATCCATGTGCAGGAGGTGAAGGCAACTTTTGATGGAGAAATTTTGTTTGGTTTTGAATGATGCTCTATGGTGTTTACCTTTTCATAGGCGAGCATGGTTTGTCTTTGCAAAAACCAGTGATGGTAAGCCAAGGACCTTGTTTTTTTTTTGCCAAGTTTTTGAGGTTTTTGAAGTTTAAGTGTGAGAGTCTCTTATGCCACAACCAATTGATAGTTTCAGTGGCTTTAGCAAAGAGACAAGTTCCATCTTGGGAGAGTGTTGACATGTTTAACACGTAAACATCATCTCTCCTAGGAGCTATCAACACAACTTCCTTGTTGGCATTGAAGATGGTACCTTGTTTGTCATTGAATTGCACAATGTACTTAGCATCACATAGTTGACTGACACTGATGAGATTGTATTTTAGACCATTGGCATAAGCTATTCTAGAGAAAACTATTCCATTGCAGTTTACTGAACCATAACCTTCAGTGGGATATGATGAGTTATCACCAAATACTACCTTGGGTCATGGTTCCTTTACATACTTGTGCAGATACTCCTTCACACCAGTCATGCTTCTTGAGCATCCACTGTCTAGATGCCAAATAGGCTCCCTAGCGTATCTCTGCACAAGTAGTAAACTGAATTAGTTTCTCTTAGTGACCCACACTCTAGTGGGCTTGGATCTCAAGGTCTGTTTGAATTTGGCAATTGACTCATGGTCAGTGGTTGAGTGCATTGTGCTACCACAGGTTTTGCATTTAGAGACTGAGGATGACTCAGTAACTCTGGGTTGTTTTGTACCTCTCCTTGCATGAATGATACTGTCATGTTGGGATGTCTCATGAGATGGATTACTGCATATATCACAACATTTGTTCATGAGACAATCATCCTGATGATGATCATTGAAGCCACAGTGTGGGCAAAGAGGAAAGGGTTTAACTTTATGTTTGTAAGCTGACTTAGAGGATAAAGCATACTGATGACCAACTTTGGTATAGTTTGCCTCACTGAGTGAACTTACATATTGTAAGTGATTAGAGGTTCTGTGATCATCCTTTTTGCAGATCATAAGGATTCTATAGCAGTTGTTAGTGGTATGACTGGTATAGTGGCATAGATCACACTTCTGCTTGGATTTGGGGTTTGACTTAGACTTTGAGAAACTAGAGGAAGCTGACTTTGTCTCCTTGATTGATTCAGGGACCTTTTCAATGGATTCCATCTTTTCAGTTAGCTTCCTCACAAGTTCAATCAGTTGCTGAATTTGATCTGCTTCAGTGGGAGCTGAAGATGTGGAAGTCTCAGTGGGAGTAGACTCTTGTTGAGTTGGTTTTGATGGTATTTTGAGGATGGTTCTACCAAGTCCAGACCTTTCTTTTGGTGAATGAGGATTGAATTACATTGGAGTAAGCTCAGAGCTTGGTGCAGCACCCTAAAGAGGTTTCAGGGGTGGAAGCGTTGCATTAGAATCTGCTTCAGACTTAATGTGATCAGTATTACTGGGCACATTAGGAAGTCCAAGCATGCTCTTAAGAGCTTAACTCTCAGGCTCAAGAATTCTTCCAGAATCGAAATTAGGAAGCTTACTATCAGGATTAACCCGATCAATCCAATCACTGGGCTTGGAAGTAGTCAACACATTGGTAATCATGCCACCAGACACAAATGATTTGGGAGACTGGTCTTTGTTATGAGAGTCAGGGAGATGATTTTCACCTATGACTCTCTTTTTTCTGTTGGGGGCTCCCACAGCATCAAAGACTCTTGGATTCTTAGCAGTCCAACTAGCAATGATATCTTTTTCTTTCTTAAGTTCATCTTGAAGAGCCTGATTTCTTTTAACTAATTCAGTGTTTTGAATTTGCAAAGTGATAGCCTCAAGCTTATTTTGTTTTAAAAGAAGCTCATCCCTACACTTGTTTAATTTAAAACTTAGCTTGTTGTATTTTGAAAAAAGATTCAGTCTTTGCTCTTCTACGGACTTAAGGTCAACATTAAGATAATTCATATAGGACTGCCAATCAGAGTCATCATCCATAGAAAGTAAGATATTTACCTTCTTCATTGTGATATTAACCCATTCTCCATTCTTGGCATGATTCTTTCCAACAGCTAGCTTGTCCTCTTTTGTGACACTTTAAGTATTCAGTGTCCTCATTTGCTTTGGCATTTGAAAAACCTTTGTTTCTTTTTATAAACCTTCGAGAGTTAGCAAGGAGTGCCCTTTCCTGAAATTCAGTGTTCAGGTCATTTAGGTACTCCTCACTTGATCTCTCATCAGGCTCATCATCAGAATTTTCCTGAAAATCTTGAACAACATTGTTAGAATAGAAAGCAGTTGATATTGGTGATGAGGTGGTGGTTAGGGACTTCTTGACTTCCTGAGACTTCTTTAAGTCGGGTATCGTCTATTGATGAGGTTTTCCTCATAGACAAATTTCCCATAAATTTCAGGAAGCTCAAGATTCTGGATATGATTAGCATTCCTAAGTCCCTGAGAGAAATTCAACCACTTCTCAGGGAGACTGTTGACAAAACCAACATTGATTTCATGTTTGGACAACTTAACACCATCATTTGACAGTTCATTTAAAAGAGTTTTGTATCGGGTGTAAGTTTGAGAGAGAGTTTCTAAGTCCTTAGCCCTGAAGGTGTGTTATACTCAAGTTTCAGGTCCATTATCCTGTTTTCCTTGGTATCAGATGGTCCTTCATGACTATGAACTAGGTCATCCCAGGTTTGTTTAGCTGTGGTACAGCTTATAACAGACTCCATAATATCGTCAGGAAGACAAGATATTATGATACTTTTGAGTCTTTGGTCCTGGTTGACCACTCTCCTTTCATCCTGGGTCCACTGAGCTTCAGGTTTAGGCAAACCTTCAACAGTCTTTGGGACAAATGGACCTTCATTTATACATTTGATATAATAAGGTTCCATCCCAATCAAATAGCAAAGCATTCACTTTTTCCATTTGTTGAATTTTCCAACTTCAAGTCTAGGGGCAACAGCTGAATAAGCTCCACCCTTTTTATCGACTAGTTGGGGTACATCAATTTCAGCCATTTAGGATCCTAATTTAAAAACTTTTAGATCGGCCTAAAAAAATGTTTTATAATTAGCCTTGATCTGATACCACTTGATGTTCCCCGTTCACTATCTTTTAAAACAGTTTAGAAATATAAAACAAGTTAATAGTGAACAATGACTGAAATTAACGTAAGTAAAACACACTAGATAATTTTCAACATCATATTCTTATTAGAAATGAATCGCAAAGAATACGTTACCCAAGTACTTGCGGAATAGCACTTGGGATTGAAATGACAAAGGTTGGTGACTCCTCTCTAAGCTCAAGCTAAGTCTGAGCATAACTCTTAGAACCCACTGAGCTATCTCAGGGATAAAGTTGTATTTGGAGGAGTGAAAAGATGGCTTACGTGTATGTGTGTTTTTACAATTCACAAGCTTAACATTTTCACTCCATCTCTTATGCTATTTATACATGTGTGAGATTTAACTATTTTCTAAGTGACAAACTGACATCTTACACAAGACAAAATACTGATGCATTTTGCCTCTGTTTACAAAGGCTATTCTAGGTAAGAGACAAGACTACTCTCCTAAGGTCAATGATGACACTGAGCCTGATCTTTTGCCATTCAGGGAAAGTTGACTTTGTTTGATAAGGACTTCGTCTTATCTGATTCAAACTTATCCCGCCTTGTCCGCTCATTCTTCTTTCATCTTCTACTTCAGTTTGTCTTCGTAAGTAGTTGGAGAGAGTCTTAGGGATTCGTGAGTTATTGTCATCGCTCATTTGAATCCACCATCTTCTTCTTGACTCAGTCTTCACCCTTTAAGTTCCGCCTTGCTGAGTGGAGAGACTATCTTGTTGCCTCGTACTGAGTATCCTGAAGATAGCTCACCGAGAGACTATGCACTCAGTGACCTGTAAGTGTTTAATGGACTATACACTTGGGCTATTTTCTATTCAAATCTTAGATTAAGGGGTTTGGGTATTTACTGAACCCAACACTATGCATTGAAGATGCCCTAATCAACGTCTAATAACTCTTCGTACACGGGTAAAAAACTAGAACACGGATAAAAATAATAATTTAATAGTAATTAAAAATATATTTCGATGCACGTGATTATAAGTATCAAAATGAAAGCACGACTTATAAGTATGCAATATGCACCAAACAAATTTTGTTTAAATATAATTATTAGTTACCCTTATAGTCTGAACCTCGTGCATGTAATATCACATTTACAAACACGTTAAACACTGCCAATTCCTTATATGTCCGTATATTAAACTAAAAATTAAAATAAATTTGATTTATTTGTAAACTTCATGCGTTCAAGGGACTTATAACTAGTTAGGTATACAACAATTTCTATCATAAACATAATGACACTTACATGATGCAAATTATCATCCATGCACCATTCATATTTGTGGCATGTTGATTCAAAAATAACATATCAGTAATAACACAAAAATTGAAAGCCGCAAACAAATTATCAACTAAAAGTTAACAACAATACAAGTTGGTAATTTCAGTTGTAGTTGTAAACAATATATAAGCATTATACCAAAACAATAAAAGTATGCATCAATTATAGAAAAAAACATATTTACACATATTCATACGATAAATACGGAAAAGTGTACTGACCAAATACAAAACTACAAACATTTAATAATTTGTGGAGGACTTATTTATATACAACTAGCTTATACGCACGTAGAATCACGGCTACCCTGAAAGGGTCTATTCACTAAAGAGTTAAGTGTGTAAATGAATTGATTTTTTAAAGGAAATAATAAGTACTGTGTCAATGCTACGGTAAAAAACTTAGTGTGTAACTAATAAGAAAATAAATGTGCATGTGTCGTCTTCTTCAATTGGTAAATAGTATTTGAGAGGAAAGGTATGTAGTCAACGTCAAACACTTGAGTAGTCCATATAGATTGCATGAACACCTAAATATGTAAAAAGAAGTTAAACTAAAAGAAGTTGTTGATAAGACTATAAAAGTATATATAAAGTTTAAAAAGTGTATGAAACATGTCATTTATATACTAGTAGATATCGGTTGAACATTTATCATAGACCTTGAAGTACTTCTTTGTAGATAACGTTTTTTTTACGATTTGGGATATTACCGTCTTGATCACAAATAACAACCTTCAAACCTCTTTTTCTTTTTACATTGGAAATGACAACGTATAGTTATCCATGTGTGAAACTAGATGTGGCAAATACTAACCAACCATTGAAATTGATTGCCTTTGGCTCTTGTTAATTGTCATAGCAAATGAAACGCACATGGGATATGTTTTCTTATGATCTCTAATGGTAAACTTTGTGGAAAACTAGAAGGGAGGTTGAATAGTTTTTACCATTTTTAAGTTTTTTTTAGAAATACTAGATTCGATTGCTTAGTGTGAAATCAACACAACATACAATGTATAAATGAACAATAAACAATAAGTAAATGTGGAATGTAAAAGAAAGATCAAACCAATAGGCATGATGATTTATAGTGGTTTGGCACAAAGCTATCTTCCTCGCCCTACTCTACTCCCCGAGTATCCAGCTCGAGAGTTCACAAGCAATATATCAACAAGCCCCCTTTCGGAGGAGAAAACCTTACAACGTCGCTTCACTTCTTTACCGTTACTAAGCTAAATATCGAGTCTTTCCCAAGGCAAGACCAACCTTATCGCTCAATGTATTTTGAGGCCTAAAATACTAACCTAACTCACTAAGATGATGCGTGATGATGACTACCCAAGTTGGTAGATGATGGTGAAGTATAATGACACATAAACAATATACAAAGTTACACAACTAAGTATATGATGACACACTGAGATCAAAGTGAAAATCGTTGGATCACTTTGAATGTGTTATAGGTTAAGTGGAATGATCAAAGAGTGTTATAATGATACTAGAAGATGAGTGTGTTAGTTAGAATTTATAAAAAATGGCTTAAAATTATTAGTCTCAAATGAAACTGTGAGTGTCTATTTATAGTGGACATTCTGTCCAAAAACATGCATTCGACGAATCCGCGGATCCGTAAAATACGGATATGTCCGTGTTAAATATGGATTCGCGAAGCGTATTTCAAACACTCCTTTGTTTAGTAAATTATACACTTCCAAGTACCAAAAATCATTATTAAATTCAAACATCTAGAATTACTTGGGCAATAAAGAGTTAACTAAAATTTGTTTTTATTTAATTAAATGTATAAATAAAATATCTAGTGAATTTAATTAACGTGTATTTTATATAAAACATTTAATTAAAATGTATTTAAAAATATTTTAAGTGTGTTTGAAAATATTTATTTACTTGGGTTCTTTGACCATTCGACAGACGATATAATCACATTATTCATACATGAAGTGATATATGTCGGAATGTAAACTTATAACTAATAACTTGGTTACGTAAACTTTTACATCGTATAAATTTATAATTGTCATTGTCAAAGAGACCGTAAAATATAAATAACGTTTTTACGCGATATTAACAATCTCCTCCATTTTGATGATGGCAAAAATATAAACTCATATTTGATAAAAATTTAAATATGCAAGTTTTTAATTGTGAGTATGCTCTTTTCTTTCCCTTTTTGCCGAAACAAAAAGCGTAGAATGGCCTGGTGGAAGCTTAATAACTAATGCAAATGCTCCCTCTCGGTATATACTCCCCTTGATCGGCGCACCAAGAAATCGAGCTATGAATTCGTGCTACAAAATAAAGTTAGCGTACAAGCACGAGTATGATAATAACCACGACATCACAACCACAATATTGATACAATCATAAAAAACAGAAAAGCACACTAATAAACATGTCAAGAAAGACTTAAGATCACCGCAAGATACAAGAACACACAAACTAAGTAACCTCATTTCATTCGTGTTTACCAAACAAAGTGTGCATTTCCGTGTTAAAGCGTGAGTTAGTCTATGATTTGTGTCTTTTTCAAGGTTTGCGGTTTGATAAGTAACTGGTAGCATTGGTTGTGTGGACTTAGTCTATTAGTTTTGTTATTTTTATTTTACACCAATTATAAATATTTCACATGCCTTATTCCTACCCTATATTGTTCTTCATCTTCACCTTCAGCTTACTTAAATAAGGGAATTGCGCAATCATGTGTGTCTCATTCATGGATTTGGATGTGCATATGTGGTTTTGTCGCCCTCGTTGGTTTAATATTTTTGGAAAAGGTTACTTAGTCCTATCTTTAGCTAATTCGAGTTGAGGAATTAAGCAATCACAAGTGTTGCGGTCATGGATTTAGGCGTGCATTTGTGGTTTTGTCGCCTTTTCTGGAATATTGGTATCGATAGAGAGTAAAAAAATGATCAAACCTTAAGACTTTAGTGGTGGAGATGTGTATCCTTGCCAAGCTTATGATAGAATACTTATCACGACTGAGCAATTGATCGGATTACTAAAATGTTATCACATAGATTAGTTGAGTGATTTGAGTGTTTTCATTTTCTTAGTTCGTGAGGTGTTTGGTTGTGCACTTTTGATTGAGTAATAAAATTAAAAGATTATTCCTAGACTCTTGTTTAGGATATGTCTTCATAAGAAAAATCTAAGGTCTACTTGAGGACAAGTAAAATTCAAGTGAGGGGATATCTGATGACATCAAATAGGACTAATTATATGCATCATTTATCCCATATATATTGCTTATTTTATTTTATTTATGTAAGATATGATACTTTATCACTTACTTTTGTTAATTACAGTAAATAACGGAACAATTGATGAAAGTTAAGGAAATGGACGTGATTTGGAGCTAAAACGAATAAATCAAGCTAAGTACACTTTATAGAGATCCAATACGCTGTATTCATCACCTGGTATATGGCGTATCCAGTTCAAGACTTCATCAAATCCATAAGTCACGAAGGGCCTACGGCGTATCCATTGTGGCCGATACGCCGTATCCACTAGCAGTTCGTATAACTTCTAAAATATTTTAATCGTGGGTCTTAAACTATTTTGCCCAATACGCCGTATTGGAGGAGCCAATACTCCGTATCGACCTAATTCCAGAGACTATATAAAGAAAACCCTTATTACTAATTCTACACATATAAAGAAAACCCTTATTACTAATTCTACACCACTTTATACCACAAGACTTGGTTCCTAGACGATTTAGAAGGCAAGAAGGTTTTTCAAACTCAATCATTGCTTAGGAGAACTCTTTGTAACCAAGTTTCATCATATAATCATTCGGTTAACGTATCGTGTTTACTATGTTTAATACAATTTACGTTTTTATTATGTTTGTTTGCTTTGTTACTGAGATTATAGGCTAACACCTTTAGGTGTTAGCTAAGTTTATGAAGATTATGTGCTTTTGATTTTTTTACATCGATTACTAGTTTACCTCGTTGGATATTATTTATGTTTATCGCATGTGCTCATTTATTTACTTGTTCTTGGTTGTCTTGTAACTAGATCTTTGGAATATAGCCTAAAATTTTGTAACTTAACTAACGGTATAGTGGTTATTTAAATTATAATGTTAGTTCCAAATCATGATAATTTAATACAGGAAACCATCTGTAACGGTCCTAGCTTAGGAATACTAAGTCTGCAAGAGTCCCTAAGTAGGTTCTTTTATTGTGACTATTGCGCGTGATGCAATTAAGTAGATGATCACAAGAATGAGGCAAATAAGTTAGTAAAACTCGTTAGAAGTTTATGTTGCATTTATATCACATCAGATAGATTATAAGTAGTAGTTAAAGTACTTTATGCGGGCTTCATTATTGGTAACAACATTAACCTTTGTCAAAACCTTGGATTAAAGGAGAAGACCTACCTTGTTTACATTAGCAAATCACCAACGAGGGTATGTACCTAACTAGAATCATTGCACTCGTGAAACATGATAATAACACGTAATTGGAATAGAATTGGCTAGCACGTTCTTCCTATCATTGATTTGGTACCTTTTTACTTATATCGTTTGTTTTGTTTTATATGGTTTAAATAAAACAAACTCGTGCTAGTCTCTCGGGCTAAACCCCCTTTGCGTTATTTTAAGTTAACTAGATAGTTAGAATACCTAATAGGACCCAACGAGCTGAAAGACCCCCGCAATGTTTCCGACTTTCACTTACCTTTAGAGCTTCCCGGGCTCTAGGCTCCACAACGTGCACGGGGACACAGAATAAGACCACTTAGATCAGAATAGCATTCACAGAAATGTTCTAACATAGAGTAGAATCTAACATTGAAGAGATTAGTTGACAACATTAATAATTTAGTAGTTCACTCTTGATGAACGACTCGTACTTACCCCACTACCTACATTGATTGGGTCCTCTGCCCGTTAGTGTTAGTCTATATGTTAGTTCGGAAAAATATAAATACTAAAACTTGGTAATAAAATATATAGACCTATTAGAACACATCAGTAGACCATGGCTACCTGTTGATTATAGTTGTTTCGTAAATGATAACCAAGTGAAAGACACCTATATTAATCATTAACCTACCTTGGCAAGTAGGATAGTGGTGGACGTGATACACCGATAACCAAGGTCATACACCAGGTTAAAATGGTAGACAATAGGGTTTAAGATTTAGTAGTGACATTGGCGATTGACCGATAACCAAGGCTCTTTACCCTTTATCAAGAAAACTAAGTGGTTACACAAAAACATAGGTTATGATAACATCAAATACTCCTGATATTCTAAGTGTTAATTTCCCCATTTATCATCACATTATATGTAAAGTGCTAGTGAAAATATCTTTATTCCTTATTATTTCATTTCAGGACCTATTTTATGCAAGGAAGCGATAATTGGACATTTTCAAGCCCAAAGGATGAGTTTTCTCTCAACTACGGCGTAACCAAGTGATGAAGTTACGGCGTAGCAATGATTATGAAGATTACGGCGTAACCATGGAATATAATTACGCCGTAACATGACTACTGAACATTATGCAGCTTACTTGACAAGAGATACGGCGTAACCCTCAGCTCAGGTTACGCCGTAAAAATGGATAAACATCAATCTACAAAGGCTACGGCGTAACCAATAGCTCAGGTTAAGCCGTAACAGAAGATAAGCACATAATTTACAAAGACTACGGCGTAACCCCCAACTCTGGTTACGCCGTAACCATGGATAAATACAGATTTGAAGAGTTACGGCGTAACTACTTAATAAATGTTACGCCGTAACTAGTATCCGAGCCTATAAATAGTAGAAGATTTCATCAGTATTAATCATCTCTCCTTTCCCAAACCTTCTAGGGTTTGGGAAGATCAGCATGGCTTAGGAGCATTGAATAACGAAGTTCTCGTCTACGATTTTTGTTGTATTCGAGTTTGAGTTCCTTTTATATTTTTCTAGGACTTATACTATGAATTCATATTATTAATTGAAGTTTGCATTTGTGATTTTGATCTTCTCTTTAGTTCTTTATAGACATTTACTAGTCTTATCATAGATCACTAGTCTTGGTACTATTATAAGCTTGTTAGTATCTAAAGGGTTGGGAGATATGACCAACTGACCCCAGTTTGATAGCTTGCGAAGTATGGGAGGAATTGGCCATAGTACAACCACTCTTCGTGTGCGAACTGACCAAATGATCACCTATCAAGTGGAGGTATTTATGAGGTTAGGGGAAATCTAAGTTCCTAACGGCCGGGTTTCCACAGACTAGATCTAGTAGATTTGGCCCTTAATGACTGCTATTAGGTTGCCGAATGATCCCGTATGACCTGTTCATCTTGGTGAGGAATCTAAGAACCATAGGCCATGACGAATTGACCAAAGGAGTCTGGTGATAATTAACCACTATATTTAACCTTTATATCGAGATTCAATTCACATTTGTGTTCTTCATTAAGCTTCGTTTATCTATCTCTTTATCCTAAATTTCTGGTGTCTGTGTGTATGGAATAATAGCATGTCGATGAATTACAACAATCTTATCACACCAATATATTATCAATATCATTTCTAACCATCTTAGTTCTTTCAAGGTCACAGCTCTCTTGGGACGATACTCGGATTTACCTAAGGCTTTACTACATCTGATCGGGTTCTCTGCCCGTTAGTATGTGTTTATCCTAAGTTATCTAAGTTTTATAAATATTAAAAGCAGGATGAAATAGCACATCAGCTTTTTGGCGCCGCTGCCGGGGAGCAGTTAATGGAAGATCTAAGGTATATCATATTTACCTAAATAAGATATTTGAGTACTTCCAAACCAAGGTACGTATGTCAATCTCTCGTATTGAAATATAACACATTTATTGTTCGAAGCTTTTAGTTACGGCGTAACTTCTGTTAATAGTTACGACGTAACCATTAAATAATTTTAAGAATTCTAAAAATTAAAACTTTAATTAAAAATTTAGTTACGGCGTAATTGTTGTTCCCGTTTCGCAATCGGATTAAACAGTTAAAAGCAATAAACAACCAGATTGAAAATAATGACTGAAATCGAGTAAGTAAAAACACACTGAATAATTTTCAACTTAATATTCTTTATTAGAAACAAATCAAAAGAATACATTACCCAAGTACTTGCGGAATAGTACTTGGGATTGAAATGACAAGTATGGTATCTCCTCACTAAGCTCAGGCTAAGTCTGAGCACAACTACAAAGGAACCACTGAGCTATCTCAGGGACAGAGTTGTATTTGGAGGAGTGGAAGATGGCTTGTGTGTGTGTTTTACAATTAATCTACAAGCTTAAAATCTTCCACTCCAACTCTTATGCTATTTATACAAGTATGGTTTTTAACTCTTTCCTAGAGGACAAACTGACAGGTTACAGAAGACAAAATACTTATGTATTTTGTCTCTGTTTACATTGGCTATATTGGGTAAGTGACAAGGCTGCTTTCTTTTTGTCAATGATGACACTGAGACTGATAGTTAGTGATTCAGGGAAAGTTGACTTTGGTTGATAAGGACTTTGTCTTATCTGTTCAAGCTTATCCCGCCTTGTCCCGCTCATTCCTCAGTCTTCATAGCCTTCAGTATTTAGTCTTTAGTTTGTCTTCAGTGTTAGTAGTTGGTGAGGAGTTTCGGGATTCAATGAGTTATTGTCATCACTCACTGAATCCACCATCTTCTTCTTGACTCAGTCTTCACCCCTTAAGTTCCGCCTTACTGAGTGGATAGACTTCTTCTTTGTCTCTTACTGAGTATCCTGAAGATAGCTCACTGAGAGATTATGTGCTCAGTGACTTGTTAATGTTTAAGGGATTAAACACTTAGGGTATTTTTTATTCAAATCCTAGACTTAAGAGGTTTGGGTATTTACTGAACCCAATAGTCTCCCCCTATTTAGATATACAAATAGCCTAAGTGTTTGATTAGTGTAAGTGAGCAAATGGCTTCTTCTTACACTAATGAACATAATAAGGAACACTGAATATTTTAACAAAACATACATAGTTGATTGATCAAATTACATAGTTCCTATCACTAGTACAAAAGATAAAACATATGATGTCACTCAAGATGGATTCCCAGTGCTTCAAGCTTGACCTTCTTCTTGAGGAGTGTTTCTTTGTCAGGGTGCTCTCTTATCTTAGCATTCAGGTCATTGCAGAACCTGATGTTTTCTGGAGTTTGGATTTGAGAGGCCACTGGTAGATAGCTTGACATTGTAGACACCCTTACAAGATCAATGTCACTCCACCTCTGGAATGTTGGGTTTCCATAGACATCAATAAAGAAGAGTCCTCTTTCAGGCTCTTCTATACAAAGACAGTTCACAAATTTCACACCTTCAGGTAGCTCCATGTTGTAGACCAGGCCAGGTACCTTGAATTCAGGTTCAGATTCAACCTTTTTTCTTTTACCATGGGTTGGCTGAGACTGAGATCCTTGTGGTGCAGTTAGAGCATGCTGAATCCTAAGTTGTGTTGGTGCTTCCCTCAGTCTTTCATACCATTTGCTTAGGGATTTCATCAGCTCCTTGACCATTGTATTCTGCTTCTTTGATATGATGGGACCAAGCTCATCAAGTTCAGTGATCCCAAAGTCAGTGAACTTCATGGGATCATGAACCTTAAAATGTCTTTTATCATCCCCTCTGTAGACATTCATTGCCAGTGGTTTGGACTTGGGGATGATTTTTACATCAGTGATATTCTCAGGTAGCCTTCTGCTTGTCATTGACAAATTGTAGTGGTCAATCCTCTCTTGCCCGATGGCGCAGCTTTCATGTTCTTTTCATCCACTTCTTCCTCATGGCGCCATTTGAGCAGGCTGAGCATCTTTGAACTTTGTCCGGCTTGTCCCTTTTCAAGCTTTTGGGATCAATTCAATGTTTTCACTTCCTCACCACTACTTGTACCGGTGCTTCTTTGCTTTTCCTTTCTTCTTCAGCCAGTTTCTTTCGTTTGTCTTCCTTTTCAAGAAAGGTTGTTAGCTGTTGTGGAGTAAGCAGGTACTGTGTGTTGCCGATGATATATGGAATCTTCTCAGGCTCAGGTGTGGTCATTAAGGCTTTTCCTTTATCTTGAGCAGAAGAAGAGGATGCTACCAGTGGAGGTGTTGTTGTGATGATAGGTGGTGTTGTTGCTACTATCATTGTTGATGTTGTTGATGATGGTGGGACTGATGAGAGTGGTGTTGCTGATATTGGTTGAGTTGGCTCCCCCTCAGTGTGAGAGGGAGTCTCTTCAATGGCTCTCTCCCTCTCTACTGTTGCTGCAACATTAGTGAGAGCAAGAGTTGCTTGGGATACTGAGAGAGTTGGAGTTGCTTGACCTTTGAAGGCTTAATATATCTCCGTGACCATGGCCTTGATGTCAGTTGTATCTTGTTGAAGACTTGTGACCTTTTCAGCAAGATTGGCCTGAGATAATTCCAGGGCAGTCATTCTAGGCCCAAGATTCCAGGCCATAGAAGACGATGCCTTAGCCAGATTAGTAACTTAAGCATCCAAAGAACCTAATGTTGATTGAAGAGACTGAATGGAGGACTGAAGACCCTGAACATTTGCAGATTGAAGCATGTTGATCAGTTCAGTAAGGCTGGAGGAATTCTTCATGTAAGCCTCATTAGCCTCCAACACTTTGGAGTTAAGTGTTGGGTCTTCTTTTATAGAATCCTTGATTTCATCCAGCTTGGTGTGAGACTCCTGAAAGTACTCGAGAAATTTGATTAGGTTGTCATCCAGTCTGTGCAGATGTTGATACATTAGATCCCTGTGCTCATCAGTGTTGGCATTGAAATTGAGCACTTCAGATTTCTGATCAGCATAACTAGAAGCTGCTTCAACGTGTTGATCCAGAGAGTATCAAGTAACACGAATATAACTTCCTTAAAGCCTTTGTAATCCACATAACCAATTGTCTTTTCAGTCGAGGATGAATGTTGTCAAACTTTTTGAATTCCTCAGGACAGGATGAAGTAGAGGAATCAGAGTCATTTTCTTTAGGTTGAGCATGTAACTCTTCAGTCTCTTGTGGATCAGGCTGATGCTCTTGTTCTTGAGTTTGAACATTAGCGTCCATTTCTTCTCCTACTGAAAGTATTTCTTCCTCACTGTCAGCAAGCTCTTCATCAGAGAATAATATATCAGTGACCTCAGCAATAGTTAACAAGCCAGTGGTGGTGATGGGTTCCATATCAGTGGGGTGGTATTTGTCCCTTTGAGTCTTTGTCCCCCTGTGCTCCTTCGAGCACTGGTGGGTGATTCCCAGTGCTATCCCTAGAAGCGGTGGCAGTGAGATCCCTATCAGTGGGTTCTTTATTTCCCCCTGAGTCTTTGGGATCATTCGTTTTGCCCTCAGACAAAAGCTATGATTGGCGAATGTCCTCCTTGGGCTGTGTGGAAGGCGCTCCCCTACCAGCGGGTTGTTTGTTTCCCTCTGGATCTTGGAGAGTAGTAGTTGGGACCAAGGGCACTGACTGTGATGTATCAGTGTCCTTTGTTGTCACTGGGGTGGATGATGTTTGGTCTCCTTTGGGTGGCAAATCAGTCTTTGACTTTCTTTGCATTTTAGGCTATGTTCCTGAAGCCTCAGGGCCCTGAGACTTGGGTTTGGTTTCCCAGTCTTAGACTTCCCCTTTCTCTTTTTGGGAGCAGGGTTTGGAGACACTGAGTCCCTCTGGTTGTTTATAGCAACCATATGGGCCGTCAATTCAATTTCAGTGACTTGGGATGGGTCTTTTTGAAAATTTGATTGACTCAGGATACCAGGTAAAGCGCAGTATTTGTATTCCTAAGGATAATTGCAACCTAGTAACACTTGTAAAGCGCATGAGACAAACCTAGGGTACGAAACGTATTTCGTCCTAGTTTTGCTCAGTAGCTTGGTTACGAGATCACTTAAATGATCTCCCCTATGTTGACAGCAGTCCCTGTCATTAAGAAATATGCCATCATCAACTGAATAGAGTTAACTTGTTCAGTGGATGAGTGCTTCCCGCCGAGAACCTGAATCACAAATATGAACAGGATCTTCCAAGCCGCGGGAAAGAGTTTTTTGGTGATAGGTGTTCTATCCAAAAACTTTGGATATAAAACAATTTGTTTTAACCCATCCTTAACTGTGAAAGGTTCAGGATGAGCAACATAGCTTCTAGTATTATAGTCAAGCCCTGTTTATGTACAAAACGTTTTTTAGTCCAGGGTGACTGACTTTTCCCCATTAAAAAGACTGAACTTGATTAGATACTCCCTGAGTGGTCTTAGGTTTGTCTCATCAGTAGAGGGTGTCGGGTCATAGGCCACAGCTGTTGCCCAAAACTCCCTGAGGAGGTTTTGGTACAGTATAGAAGGGGACTGAGTAAAGGCCTGTTTAAGTGGGCAGTTGAATAAGAATTTCATGATTCCCTTATAGGCTGGGACATCAGGGGGTATTCGAAATTGCCTATTAAATTATTAGTTTTGAATTCCACATTTTCAAGATCCCCCACCCACTGAGGTGCAAAATGAAGGCTTTGAGTTCTTGCCATTTCCATTGAAAGATTTTTAGGGGTTTTGAAAAATATTTGACAAGAACAATCAAAAGGTTGAAAAACTTTAGAGTTTGGTGAAGAAAAATCTTTTGTAAATGGTTTACAGAGAAGATTTTGTTAAAAACTGGTTGAAGATTTGAAGAACACACAAGTTTTTATGGGTTTGAGAAAGAATTTTGACAACGTTTTGTTACAGAAATAATTTGTGTGTGTTTTTTGATGTTTTAAGGGGGTATTTATAGAGTGATGAGAGGGGTCAATTTTGCATAAATGAGGATTTGTAAAGTTGGTTTTTGAAAACGTTCCATTTACCTCATTTAATGCCACCACTCCACTACCCGTAGTAATTTCCCGGTTTTCAAGGGAACAGTTGCAGTGCACAGTAAAAGTGCATTTTGCAGTATTAAAATATCCTTAGGATATTTCTTGTAAGAGGAGGCATTTAATGCCAAGTGGGATGAGGTAAGGTTTGAGGGACCCTTGACTTGGATGACAGTAGGATAAGGAGACATATATTTCTATATTAAATTGGTATGTTTACCAACCTAGGACATTCAAGTTACTGATACTTGGTGCATTTAGTTACTCATTCAACGCTCAATATCCAAAGTCAGGGTCCCTGAATGAGTCTTACTCATTCATTGAGAAGGTTGTATTGGGGTTTTGTTCAGGGAGTGTAACACCCCGCCTTTTCGGAGCATTAAAAACCTCAAATTTACCTTATATCAACGGAAGCTTCTACTCATAGTCAATCTCAAATAATCTCCTGATTCCTAAACAGCTCATATGGGTTGCACAAATTTAAAAAGAGTTTTGGATCAGCCAAAGGCCTAGTGAGAATTCATGGTTTTCACGTATAAAACAATTCTTATAATATCAAACACTTTTCCAATAACATCAAACTTGTAAACAATCATGCAACTTGCTCAAATATCATTTAATTACTATTAATATTCTCAATACTTATCAACAGTCAACAAAATCAACGATTCAACACATATCACCAAACCATATAAACCAACTATTCATTATTTTCCGTTCGGTTCAACGGTTCCAACTTTCTTTATTTCCATGATTCACAATTCAACATTTATACGGTTCACGATTTATAATCCAACATTTATATATCTCTTCATGTACATATAGCATATTTCTCAACATTCGCTTATTATCGAAGAATCCAAACACGTAGTAAATAACGATCATTTAAACAAGTTTGCATGATACTATTTCGAATAAAGTGCAACCCAATTTAAAAAGCACATGAAAACTCACCTCGAAAATGCTCGGAATGAATGTTCACTTTGGGCAAAAAAAAACCGTCACCCTCTCTTCAATGAATCTACATAGATTAAGGTTCGTATGATAAATATCTGAAAGTTTAGGGTGTATTGTGTCATTTCAATATAGTTCAAGGTTTGCATGTGACAACATTTAAAGATGAGGGTTTATAATGCAATACAACTTAAAGAGTTTATTTTTCTTTGCAAAATTTCTTAACATGTTAATAAGAAAACTACATGCTTCATATTACATCTTTTATGGACATGGTCGACTTATATTCAAGCAGGCTCGCGGTTCTTAATATTAATATTTACTGCCAAGTAACCATACCAAATTACTAACTCCCGGCTCACCTTCCCGACACACTTTCAAGCATACAAAACGGTTTACCCATTTGCCCCGCGATTGCCCTTAAACATAGCCCCCTGGTTAGGCCACTACTTACTCACACACAACTTTTAGCTTACAATCTGAACACACTTTGACATAACCATTAGGCCAATACATGAAAGGAAATACAATGAACATGCTCAAACTATTATTTGACACCACCATGCACGCTTACAATGACCATTTCCAACATCCATAAAACGAGGTAAACAACCTACAATCGCTAACATGTAATCACAACTCAACAGCCCCTTTTTGGTCGACCTTACACACACCATTTCCCCCTCCCCCTCGATACCATGCAACGCGACCAACACATGTACCTGGTCCTGGACATAACTAGTCCCACACATTACCAACTAATGTCATGGCTATTAGCCACCTTTATTCAGGTTGTAACCTGCTGTTAAGAACCTTACACGACCTACTAATGATCACCCAAGCAAGCTCATTCGACATTTAAGTTTTAACGTGACCAAGCTTAACCAACTTTTATAATTCATATTATTCAGTTTGCAACCAGGTATACCCATATCTTTTGACCACCCAAGAGCAGATTTATTGAAGTGTTTATGTCGACAAAACATAGGTTATTATCATCTTCTCATAGTCCCATTAATTCAGGTTATAATCCCCACGATATAACATGCATTAGACATAGTTTAAGAGGTTTAGAAAGTGTACAAAAGGGGTACCAATCCCCACGACCAGAACTGGAACAAGGACCAGATTTTTTTATCACTTGTGTCGACCCATATCAAAGGCTATAACATGGTTTTAACGTAGCCCTATATCCAAGCCACCAACCCTAGGTTTTCACACACGCCTAGCATGATCTTTTAGAGACAAAAACAACACATATGTGGCTGGAAAACATGCGACCAGGGTAAGAAACAAATGAGTATGGAGATTACCTTAGTGTAGCGTGAAAACGAGATGAGAAAACAAGACCGAATAACCAACAAAAGAGACTCTCTTGAGCCTTCAAACCCACAACAACCACAGCAGCTTATCACCCTACGATACAGCCAAGTGTAACTCCGTTTCAACGCGAAAACAACCTGCTTTTGCAAGCCTTTCGAACCACCTAGGACCAGAATTTTTTTGTCGACACAAAGAATGAAGTGGAGGAGGGTTTTTCTTTTCCTGTTTGCCGTATATTTGAGGAGGTGTACTAGGGTTTAATTGTGCTATATTTAAGCTAATAGGCTAGGATTTTAAAAGGATAATTATCACTTAAATTAGGAAAATATATGGAGCATCATATGGATGTGTGAAGGCTTCCGTTGGCCAAAATTTTTGGTTTCCACATTAACCAAATTATTTAGTTTCCAAAATATAATTTTTACTCTTTATTATTGTGTTGAATATTTATTGTATTAGTGTTTAAATGTGTTTATTTAAATTTGTAAGTAAAATGGAATAAATAGAGTTCAAATGTTCTATATAATTTTGTTATCATGAGTATTTGTCGAGCTTGGTTAATTTACGGATTCATAGTTTTTAGGGGCATAATGGTCATTTCATACTTTAACGATTTTAGGGTTTTACAACTCTTCCCCTCTAAAAAAAAATTTTCGTCCTCAAAATTTAAAACAAAATCAGTCATGGGCGCTTTGTTATAACATCATATTCGTTCAATACTCTAAACTTTATTATGCAACTAAAATTCAAAAAAAAAACCAACCAATAATGTATGCAATCCAACTTAGAAGCATAATCCCATCGAAAATAAACCAAACTTAATAATTCAAAAACGTCAAAATTCATAATCCTTAAGAACTGAAGGGTACTATTAGGCGTCACATGCTTCTTTATTATATTCTTTCTAATATGGAGTGTCTTAAGTCTTCTCTGTTGTTAGTTGAAAAACTCTTCCCATCGTCTTTCGTGGTTGAGTATCCTTGTACTCACCTCGCTTGCCTCCATATCCTGCTTTCTCTTGTGGATCGAGAGGCTTCCATTCAGGACAATCAGCGATCTTGTGCCCCGGTTTCTTACATCTAAAACAAACCCAATCAGCTTTACAGTCCTTTGTTGCATGTCCTAGTTTCCCACAATTACGGCAATCTTCATGCCAACATTTCCCCTTATGGGTTTTCTTGCATATGGTACATGGTTTATACTCCCCAACATCCTCTACTTTCCCACCATTGATTTTGATTTTCTTTATGTCTTCATCCCGACTCTCTCTATTCCTTTTGTTATCTCCTCCTTCCTCTAGCTGTCGGTTATTTTCTTTTTCTATCATTAAAGCAAGCTCCACTGCTTCTTGAAAAGTTGCAGGTCGTGCTTGTTGAACTGGACCCCTAATTCCAGCTTTTAAACCCCATATGTATCATTTGATTCTTCTTTCCTCAGTAGCTACATGATATTTTGCAAATCTTGCCTTTTCATTAAACTTTGGCGTGTATTTCGGAACTGTCATATCATTTTGTTGCAGCTTCAAGAATTCCTCCTTAAGCTTATCCATCAATCCTTGGGGACAATAATTTTCCATGACCAACTCTTCAAATTGTTCCCATGTCATAGCACTCACAGCTTCATTACCACGAGTGATCTTGATCATATTCCACCAATGTCGCGCTTCTCCTTTAAGCAAATGGGATGCATACTTCACCCTTTGTCCATGTGAGCATTCACTAATTTCAAAGATGTCCTCTATCTCCTTTAACCAGTTGGTGACAATCACAGGGTCGCTATCTCCATGAAATTCAGTCAGTTTGCAATTTAAAAAGGATTTGTAGCTACACCCGTCTCTCTGGGCTTCTTCGTTTCTTAGTCTCTCAGCATTTTCTGCGTTTTTCCTATTTTGTTCAGCATTTCTTTTCTTTTCCTGCTCCTCTGCAGCCCTCTTATCTTCCATTGCTTTTCTCCTCCTCTCAGCATCTTCATTTAACTTCTTCTTTTTCTCAGCCTCTTCTGCAGCTTTCCTAGCTTCTTCTTCCTTCCTATAGTTTTCTTGACTTTGAGCCAGAATAGTGGGCATGTGTTCTGACATAATTCTTATGATTTCGTTACTTAGTTCTCCTTTGGTAACAAGCACATCTTGGTTCTTTGTTGGATTTAACTTGGAGCCACCACCACCTTTTCCTTCCATTTCTCTCTGCCATTATCATTTAAGTCCATAAGATATCTAAGAGGCCAACGTATCTATCTATATAAAGGCATATAATTCATGTCAAAATACAACTATTACTCCTTATCTTTAATGAGCCTAGTAATCACTAACTATCAACTATTTTTGCAACTTAAATACCTAATCTGGGTTTAAGACTAGGTTCCTAAAACCTAATTCACTTAAACCTATGGCTCTGATGCCAACTGTAACACCCCGCCTTTCCGGAGCATTAAAAACTTCAAATTTACCTTATATCAGCGGAAGCTTCTACTCATAGTCAATCTCAAATAATCTCCTGATTCCTAAGCAGCTCATCTGGGTTGCACAAATTTAAAAAGAGTTTTGGATCAGCCAAAGGCCTAGTGAGAATTCATGGTTTTCACGTATAAAACAATTCTTATAATATCAAACACTTTTCCAATAACATCAAACTTGTAAACAATCATGCAACTTGCTCAAATATCATTTAATTACTATTTAGTGATCACATATTCTCAATACTTATCAACAGTCAAAAAAATCAATGATTCAACACATATCACCAAACCATATAAACCAACTATTCATTATTTTCCGTTCGGTTCAACGGTTCCAACTTTCTTTATTTCTGTTCGGTTCAACGGTTCCAACTTTCTTTATTTCCGTTCCGTTCAACGGTTCCAACTTTCTTTATTTCCACGATTCACAATTCAACATTTATACGGTTCACGATTTATAATCCAACATTTATATATCTCTTCATGTACATATAGCATATTTCTCAACATTCGCTTATTATCGAAGAATCCAAACACGTAGTAAATAACGATCATTTAAACAAGTTTGCATGATACTATTTTGAATAAAGTGCAACCCAATTTAAAAAGCACATGAAAACTCACCTCAAAAATGCTCGGAATGAATGTTCACTTTGGGCAAAAAAAAAACGTCACCCTCTCTTCAATGAATCTACATAGATTAAGGTTCGTATGATAAATATCTCAAAGTTTAGGGAATATTGTGTCATTTCAATATAGTTCAAGGTTTGCATGCGACAACATTTAAAGATGAGGGTTTATAATGCAATACAACTTAAAGAGTTTATTTTTCTTTGCAAAATTTCTTAACACGTTAATAAGAAAACTACATGCTTCATATTACATCTTTTATGGACATGGTCGACTTATATTCAAGCAGGCTCGCGGTTCTTAATATTAGTATTTACGGCCAAGTAACCATACCAAATTACTAACTCCCGGCTCACCTTCCCGACACACTTTCAAGCATACAAAACGGTTTACCCATTTTCCCCGCGATCGCCCTTAAACATAGCCCCCTGGTTAGGCCACTACTTACTCACACACAACTTTTAGTCTACAATCTGAACACACTTTGACATAACCATTAGGCCAATACATGAAAGGAAATACAATGAACATGCTAAAAATATTATTTGACACCACCATGCACGCTTACAATGACCATTTACAACATCCATAAAACGAGGTAAACAACCTACAATTGCTAACATGTAATCACAACTCAACAGCCCCTTTTTGGTCGACCTTATACACACCATTTCCCCCTCCCCCCCGATACCATGCAACGCGACCAACACATGTACCTGGTCCTGGACATAACGAGTCCCACACATTACCAACTAATGTCATGGCTATTAGCCACCTTTATTCAGGTTGTAACCTGCTGTTAAGAACCTTACACGACCCACTAATGATCACCCAAGCAAGCTCATTCGACATTTAAGTTTTAACGTGATCAAGCTTAACCAACTTTTATAATTCATATTATTCAGTTTGAAACCAGGTTTACCCATATCTTTCGACCACCTAAGAGCAGATTTATTGAAGTGTTTATGTCGACAAAACATAGGTTATTATCATGTTCTCATAGTCCCATTAATTCAGGTTATAATCCCCACGATATAACATGCATTAGACATAGTTTAAAAGGTTTAGAAAGTGTACAAAAGGGGTACCAATCCCCACGACCAGAACTGGAACAAGGACC
The DNA here is from genome assembly GCA_910596185.1 of Chrysanthemum makinoi. Classification (NCBI taxonomy): domain Eukaryota; kingdom Viridiplantae; phylum Streptophyta; class Magnoliopsida; order Asterales; family Asteraceae; genus Chrysanthemum; species Chrysanthemum makinoi. The sequence continues at coordinate 217,304,556 of OU343223.1, read as the reverse complement.
AGATTTTTTTACCACTTGTGTCGACCCATATCAAAGGCTATAACATGGTTTTAACGTAGCCCTATATCCAAGCCACCAACCCTAGGTTTTCACACACGCCTAGCATGATCTTTAAGAGAGAAAAACAACACATATGTGGCTGGAAAACATGCGACCAGGGTAAGAAACAAATGAGTATGGAGATTACCTTAGTGTAGCGTGAAAACGAGATGAGAAAACAAGACCGAATAACCAACAAAAGAGACTCTCTTGAGCCTTCAAACCCACGACAACCCACATGAGCTTATCACCCCACGATCCACCAAGTGCAACTCGTTTCAACATGAAAACAACCTGCTTTTGTAAGCCTTCGAACCACCTAGGACCGATTTTTTTGTCAACACAAAGAATGGAGTGGAGGAGGGTTTTTCTTTTTCTTGAGTATATTTGAGGAGGTGTACTAGGGTTTAATTGTGCTATATTTAAGCTAATAGGCTAGGATTTTAAAAGGATAATTATCACTTAAATTAGGCAAATATATGGAGCATCATATGGACGTGTGAAGGCTTCCTTTGGCCGAAATTTTTGGTTTCCACATTAACCAAATTATTTAGTTTCCAAAATACAATTTTTACTCTTTATTATTGTGTTGAATATTTATTGTATTAGTGTTTAAATGTGTTTATTTAAATTTGTAAGTAAAATGGAATAAATAGAGTTCAAATGTTCTATATAATTTTAGTATCATGAGTATTTGTCGAGCTTGGTTAATTTACGGATTCATAGTTTTTAGGGGCATAATGGTCATTTCATACTTTAACGATTTTAGGGTTTTACAGGGAGCATGGACCATTTCAGAGAGAACTCACTGAGATTGGGATGGATTTTCAGGTTGCTGACTTTCAATATCAAGCATTCCCAATTCAGCTTTCAGTCTCCTGAAGGTAGGTTCATCTAAGGGTTTGGTGAAGATATCAGCAATTTGATATTCAGTAGGGATGAAATGAAGTTCTATGTCTCCTTTCATTATGTGGTCCCTGATGAAATGATATTCGATATCAATGTGTTTGGTTTTTAACTCTTATGCTATTTATACAAGTATGGTTTTTAACTTTTTCCTAGAGGACAAACTGACAGATTACAGAAGACAAAATACCGATGTATTTTGTCTTTGTTTACATTGGCTATATTGGGTAAGTGACAAGGCTGCTTTCTTTTTGTCAGTGATGACACTGAGCCTGATAGTTCGTGATTCAGGGAAAGTTGACTTTGGTTGATAAGGACTTCGTCTTATCTGTTCAAACTTATCCCTTCTTGTTCCGCTCATTCTTCAGTCTTCATAGCCTTCAGTCTTCAGTCTTTAGTTTGTCTTCAGTGTTAGTAGTTGGTGAGGAGTTTCGGGATTCAGTGAGTTATTGTCATCACTCACTGAATCCACCATCTTCTTCTTGACTCAGTTTTCACCCCTTAAGTTCCGCCTTACTGAGTGGAGAGACTTATTCTTTGTCTCTTACTGAATATCCTGAAGACAGCTCACTGAGAGACTATGCGCTCAGTGACTTATTAATGTTTAAGGGATTAAACACTTAGGGTATTCTCTATTCGAATCCTAGACTTAAGAGGTTTGAGTATTTACTGAACCCAACAGTAATCTTTATTAAAAGTTACGACGTAACCGTTTAACAATAATAAAAATTATAAATCTGAAAATTTAGTTACGGTGTAACTATTATCCTAATTACGCTGTAACCTCCTGACGGTATAAAACCTTATTCGGATGAAAAACTAGGTTTTTACATAAACACTTTTCACCGCCTCCCACAACAGTAAAATTTTCTCTCAAAATATTTCCGTCAAGATTTCTTCATTCCATCACTCAAACCATGGCTGGTAAGATCTATTAATACTCTTTTTGATTCGTTCAATTCGATTATTCAATTAGGGTTTAAATTTTAATATTTTGGTGATTTTGCTTGTTTCATTATTTTATTGCTATTGGTTTGATTAATTAATAATTATGATGAATTCCCCATGTTATTTTGATTCGTGTCCTATCATTATGGGTCGTTTGGGATGTTTTGACTTAATTTAAAAGGGTTTTGGGTCAAACAAAAACCTAGTAGTTTAGGCGCGGTCCCTCAACACTAATAGGTTAAAAAATTATTCATTCTTTTTACCACTTGGAAAAATTGATGGTTCCGGCGTAATCTATTGCTAATTGTGACCATCTGTTGTGCTGAGTTTCTGGGGAAGGTTACGGCATAACCTTTGGGTTAAGTTACGCCGTAACTATGTGAGTAATTTAATTACGGCGTAACCTTTGGGTTAAGTTACGCCGTAACTGTTTTAGTAATCTAATTACGGCGTAACCTGTAATGTTGGTTACGCCGTAACTAATACATCAGTAGGGTCTGCATCTAACTGATATCTGTTTTCTTTGCAGGCGCGAACCCCGTTCCCAACCCTGTTGAGTGGGTTAGGTTTCTGGCATTCTGAGATGAAGGGATTAGGCAACTATGTCTTGAAGATTATGAGAAGTTGAGAAGAAAAGACATTAGTCAGCCCAAAGCCTTGGATTTCGAGGCGTTTGATAGTATTGCCAATGGGGCTGCTGGAAGGAAGTTGAGAAAATTTTGCAAGATCAAGTACACATGTTCGCAGGGGGATTTCACCTGCAATGTTTGGATAAGGCTCTTTAGGATCACCGAGCCGGTTATTCCGAAATATGTTTGGGAGTTTCTTGCTACTGTTGAGTTCAAAAATGAGATAGAGGATGATAATGTGGATTCATTGTATTTTCAGTTGGGGGGTGTGAGAAGGCGTTTAACTTTGAAGCAATTTACCGAAAGAATGGGTTTGTATACTCGGGAAGAGATGGAGTCTGAAGCCTTCCAAATGTTTTACAACACTTGTTGGAGGCATACGCCTGAAGATCATGTTACCTCCGCCTACTTCAACCGAATTTCTGCTGTGGATGGGTACGATTCGAAGCACCCACCAACTTACACCATGGAAAGGAACCATATCTGCCTTTTGGTGCACCGACTCATTGCTTGCTCTATTCGGGCAATGTAACACCCCCAATTTCATGATATGTAGCGGAATTCAAACTGGGTGTTACTCGATGGCACAACAATCATAATAATAGAAAACAATCTCTAAAGGAGTCGTTTAAAAAGGATTTATCATTCAAATTATTGAAATATATCAAAGTTTACAAAATAGGTCCCAGTTGGTTCCATTGTTTACAAAATGCATCAATATAAAGTCTTTTGATGTCTTTACTGAATGATAAAATAATTATAGCCTTCTTGATCTAGTCATTGCTCTTCCGTGCCAGCTTCTGACATTATGGACCTGAAATACATGCTTAAAACTGTCAACATAAAGGTTGAGTGAAATTAATAGAGTTTAGGAAATCAGTTGAACACATAATATTTGTGTGGGTTACGTTGTTATACACCCATAATGTTGAAAACAAAACAGATATTATTGCACTAAGCTCATGATACCGAAAACGTTAACAGCTTGTCAATAGAAATTGATATAATAGTAACAGTTGCCCTAATAGGTAATTTGCCAATAAACTTATAGATCTTCAAATATAGTGCGTTTGTTTGCCTACCCGGTCAACACAAACGGGATTCGTCAATCCCAATAGGCCTATCCGCAATATTCGCGTTCACTTGCAAGTGCTTAATGGTTCATGATAATAGGGACTTAAGATTGGCAATAGTGGTACTTAGTGCACATAATACATTCAGATAAGCATACAGTTTCAAAGCAATGTGTTCGGTTTGTAAAACAATTAAGTAATAAAAAGTGGGGCTATGAACTCACCGAGAGTTAATGATGTTAAATACTCTAACAGATGTGATGGATAAACCAGGAAACTTCTACGTGCAACCTAAAAATAGAATGTTGACTTAGGTTTGGAATAATGTTTAGGAAAAACATAAACCATCCTATATATATATCTCTATGTTGATCATGATGTACTTATTTATAGATTGATTTTTGTAGTAACAGTTTTAATATGTGAAAACGTATTTAGTTTATAGATATCGTACTACCATTTCAGGCCATCATAATTCAGAGGTCATGTAGAAAACGTTCGAGGAGCCAGGACACTTTAAATCGTAAAACCAGCAAACTCGTCGATACGTTTTACCCAAATGAAACCCTTCACATGAAGCTCCCTACTATTTTAGTACTTTAGTAAAGAAAATATGTATATAATTTGAGTGGGTGATTATTATATTATAAAAGTTTTATTATGTTTTTAACAAACATTTAGTTTTTATAATTTCTCAAGTTTACAAGTGGTTATAACTTTATTAATTTACTCAATAATGAAATTTTAGTAACAATTCAATATATAACTAGTTATAAAAATGACATGGTTTTTATATTTTTAACTTGTAAAAATCCAATTTTTGCCGATAACAACTATTTTACAAATATTAGGCAGTTAATGACATCATTTGGTCTTTTTAGGCCGAGTTTCTGTATGGTAGACGTAAAACATCGTTCCGGACAACTTTAATGTTTTACGTTTTTGATGATTCGGAACAGAAGTACCACTTTTTGTAAGACAGATTCAGCAGTAAACAAAAATGGTCATTTCTAGGTTTTCGCTAACTTCTTTTTACTAACTTTTGACTCGTTTGTCCGTTTCGGGTGATTCAAGTCGCTATGTTTACCTTTTTATTTTGTCTACCGTAATATGTAAGTTACCAAGTCCATATATAGTTTTTTTAAATGGCTTCAAATATATATAATATGACTAGTTTACTAGTTTGTTATTTTTACAACAATATGTGAATTAAAATATATGATTGAGTATATGTACATCATGAATCAACATAGTAACCATATATATAGCATGAAATTTACAAGATTAGGAATAATAAACATGAGACAATGGAGTGGTGGTGGTGATGAGTTGCTTACAACTTTTGGCTTTCAAAAAGAAAGGAGTAACTAGTAAGGATTGGACTTTGATTGATCAAGCTTTTCACACCTTGGTACCCTTTTACACTTCTTGTAATAATGAAGGATTGGTAATGAAGTCTTAAGTGACTTGAGTGGATTTAAACTCAAGAGGATCACTTAAACTTGCTAGAGATTTGATGTAGTAACTTGCTACTTGCAACCTTTTTAGCATCAACTTGAAGTCATGAATCAAAGTGTGAAGTGTGTGTTGGTTTTATGATGTAAACGACCAAAGGAGCGGGGGGATGAGGGTTTTGGGATGTTTTTCACTTGCTATTTATAGGAGGGTAAGTTTAGTTAACCATGTATCGGGTTAGATAATTACCATAGTTGAGTTAGGGACACATGTATGACTTAACATGCAAAATAGATTAGGTGATGCCACAACTATGGTGACTCACCCATAAGGGGCTGTCACATACAGTTAGTGGATTAGGATATTTTGTTTTGATATTATCTTGTTTACGGAGTGAGTGTTGCTTCCGTTAAATGCCAACCGTAAGATGTTAAGCCATAAAATGTAAAACCAGGTATCGTAAAAATACGAAACTTGCAGGAATGATGAAACTCATCATTATAATCCATATAAAAATATAAAATGGGTGATAAGTCTCATTGGGTGCTAAAACGCTGTTTAGAGCTGGAAACGCGGGTCAAAAACGCGTAAAACGCAGAACTGGAAAACGAAAAATTCCAAAACTTGTGGAATTGTCATAGAATGGTAGAATTACATATTTTTAATATTTATGGTATTTTATGGACATAACGGGATGCCCAAATGACGTTTTAAACCCTAAAGTAATTGGTTTTGTGAAATCGATTTTGTATGGATTCAACGTACGTCGTCAGGACGACTTGTCGAGTTTTATTTATCTTGTCATTATGGTAAAATAAAAATAAAAATTTTTACAGGATGAATAGTAAAAGTCAAATAGTCAAAAAGTCCAAGTCAAAGGTCAACTTTAAAAAGTCAAAGGGTAAAATAGTCATTTTATCTTATGAAAAATTACGGGTTGTTACAAGCAAGGCACTCTGTTAAGGAGAAGATGACCATGGACGATTTGTACCTCTTAGAGGGGATGGACAGGGGAAATCACATCAATGTTCCCCATTATTTGGCGAGGTTCTTGGGCGGTGGTGCTAAGGGGTTTACCGGGAAGAGTCCAATTCAGGGGGCTCATTTTATTGGTAGGTTGGCGAGGAGCTATGATTTGATGACTGATGCGGCGTTGGCTTGGGTAAGCCGTGGAATGGAAACTAGCTTGATTGGGTTGAATAAGCTAGTTGAGTTCGGGATTTGTACCGAAGATGTGTATGGAGTGATTGAGTTGGCTGGAATAGCCCCGAGGAGAGAAGTCGGGGAAGGTAGTGGTGCTGGTGGTGCCCAAGAGGATGTTGAGGAACGTGTGCCTAGGGGTAGACGAAGGGCACATGTTAATGTTGGGGAGAGGTTACAAATGATCGATGGTCGGATAGAGGGGATGTCTACCCACTTCAACGAGGAGATTGATAGCCTCGGAGTGGGTTTATATGGTCTAAGTAACCAATTTGAGGGTTTTGCAGGTACATTGGATCAAGTGCAGCAACTCCAGCAGGATTTCTTCAACTAGAGTGCAGATCGTACAAGCCAAATGCTCCAGAGCATACACTTGAGCGACCCTAGATGGCATGGACCGGGGTATGTGTATCAGCCCGACATCCCCGACATTGACGTCCAAGGAGGAGTGGCATTTATGCAGGCCGAGCCACTCCTGGCAGCACCACAAGCACCCCGTTCGACCAAACTCAGTTTCACTCCATGGACCAAGATCTTAACAGGGATGATTGATTCCCCTGTTTGTTGAAACAATTTAAAAAAATTTCAAACATATGTCTGTAATAACTGAATAATTAGGATATTTTTGTGCTTGATAATCGATTGTACCCATGGGTACAAAATTTTCCTATGTATTCTGTGCAGGTTTTGGTTCTGTGATGCGAATTACGGCGTAACCTTTTGGGTCAGTTATGCCGTAACTTGTGAAGCAGTAGGAAATTTTTTGGCAACATATTAGTTAAGGCGTAGTCACCGGATATGATACGCATTAGCAACCTCGTGACCCACCTTCAACCTTTGGTGAGACATCTTGGGCAAGCATTTGAGAGGGGAGTTTATTTCTTTCTCGGTTATTTTTCATTTCTATTTTATTTTCCATTTTTTTGTACAAATGGGACTTTGTACACTTCAAGTAGGGGGATAGGAATAGAAATGAAGTGTATGATTACTTAGCCTACTTTCCCTAATTTTCTAGTTGGTTTTAAAATTTTTAGCTTGTTTTGAAAAATTTTGTCACATTTTTAACCATTTAGAATTACATATAGCCGAGCACACTATAACCCTTATTGTCATTGGTGAGATTTAGCCTTTCCGTTTATCTCATTTTACCAAAATCTACCAAATATTGAGTGTGCCGATAGTATTGTAAACTTTAGAACTTGGCTTTTACATCACTTCGAGACCATAGACGAGTAATGTATCAAGTTAACTTGGTGCGTTTGGAAGAGGCGATTTGAAAAAAGTATATGTTTTAGGATTGAACCTAAATAGCCCATATGTGTTTACTTGTGTGTGTTTATCGACTAGTCACATTGACTTTTCGACCTCCGTGTTTTCCCTTTTATTACACTCTCCTTTAGTGCAAGATACCCCTAGTTACACCTTTTTGAGCCTATCCTTTCATTTTCTAACCCTTATTTTCGTTACACCCTTACACCTTAGCCTACCGTGTAGTCTTATCTTTTGATCTTGAAGTCATTGATTCGCCCTAGTTCGAGGATAGAATAAAAGTTTTGGAAGGCATACCACATCACCTACATCTTATTGAAGATCATTAAAGACCTCCAATTATCTCCTTATGCTCATCTCAAGTGGGGGGATTATCATCAAAAAAAACCTTTTGCGTGGTAGTCTCTGTTAATGAAAGTGCGGTATATTGTAAGCACCATATGAATGAAAGAAATTGGCATTGAGAATAAACTTCTCGATCACGTTCGAAGGTTGGAAGATAATTCAAGAAAGAAAAATGGTGTATTCCCTTAACGTATCATGATTATGAAGATAATCCTCGAATGAACGGTGGGGCGATGGCAACTTGGTTTTAAGCTAAGACTATTTGTTTTCTTTTTCTTTTCACCCGATAAAATATCCCATGCCTTACCTTACCCTTTTTGTCGTGAAGCGTGTCTAGGTGATGCAATGAGCAATCCTTGATGTCTTGGCCATGGATTTGGTCATGTATCATTGATTTTGTCCACTTCGCCGTGACACGTTAGTAATGACACTACCCCATAGCCTTTGAATCGCTATCACCCAACATTGCTTTCTAAAATCTGTCTTAACCTTAGCTCTAGTAGTGGAGTTGTGTGTAATTGCCAAGCTTATGATAGAATACTTGCTATGTCCATCCAATTGAGTGATCACCTCGAAATTAACACTTAGATTAGGATGAGTGTGAGAGTGTTTTCGTTCCCATTTCGTGAGGTGTTCGGCTCTTATTAATATTCTAGTATGGAAATCTTAACTGCACATTCCTTGGGGATGTATCTTTTACAGTTTAAATTGGTCTACTTGAGGGCAAGTAGAGTTCAAGTGGGGGGATATTTGATAACATCAAATAGTCATGATATTCTAAGCTTTAATTTCCCCCTTTATCATCACATTATGAGTAAAATGCTAGTGAAAACATCCTTATTCCTTATTATTTCATTTCAGGACATATTTTATGCAAGGAAGCAGTAATTGGACATTTTCAAGCCCAAATGACGAGTTTTCTCTCAACTACGGCGTAACCAAGTGATGAAGTTACGGCATAGCAATGATTATGAAGATTACGGCGTAACCATGGAATATAATTACGCCGTAACATGACTACTGAACATTATGCAGCTTACTTGACAAGAGATACAGCGTAACCCTCAGCTCAGGTTACACTGTAACAACGAAGAAACATCAATCTACAAAGGCTACAGCGTAACCATTAGCTTAGGTTATGCCATAACAGAAGATAAGCACATAATTTACAAAGACTACGGCGTAACCCCCAGCTCAGGTTACGCCGTAACCATGGATAAGTACAGATTTGAAGAGTTACGACATAACTACTTAATAAATGTTACGCCGTAACTAGTATCCGAGCCTATAAATAGTCGAAGATTTCATCAGTATTCATCTTCTCTCCTTTCCCAAACCTTCTAGTGTTTGGGGAGATCAAAAACAGAAGAAGAAGCATGGCTTAGGAGCATTGAATAACGAAGTTCTCGTCTACGATTTCCGTTGTATTCGAGTTTGAATTCCTTTTATATTTTTCTAGGACTTATACTACGATTTCATATTATTAATTGAAGTTTGCATTTGTGATTTTGATCATCTCTTTAATTCTTTATAGACATTTACTAGTCTTATCATAGATCGCTAGTCTTGGTAATATTATAAGCTTGTTAGTATATAAAGGGCTGGGAGATATGACCAATTGACCCCAGTTTGATTGTTTGCGAAGTATGGGAGGAATTGGCCATAGTAAAACCACTATTCGTGTGCGAACTGACCAAATGATCACCTATCAAGTGGAGGTATTTAAGAGGTTAGGGGAAATCTAAGTTCCTAACGGTCGGGTTTCCACAGACTAGATCTAGTAGATTTGGCCCTTAATGACTGCTATTAGGTTGCCGAATGATCCCGGGTGACCTGTTCATCTTGGTGAGGAATCTAAGAACTATAGGCCATGACGAATTGACCAAAAGAGTCTGGTGATAATTAACCACTATATTGAACCTTTATATCGAGAATCAATTCACATTTGTGTTCTTCATTAAGCTTCATTTATCTATCTCTTTATCCTAAATTTCTGGTGTTTGTGTGTATGGAATAATAGCATGTCGATGAATTACAACAATCTTATCACACCAATATATTATCAATATCATTTCTAACCATCTTAGTTCTTTCAAGGTCACATCTCTCTTGGGAAGATACTCGGATTTACCTAAGGCTGTACTACATCTGATCGGGTTCTCTGCCCGTTAGTATGTGTTTATCCTAAGTTATCTTAGTTTTATAAATATTAAAAGCAGGATGAAACAACATATCACGTTACATAGATCAGCTGATGACACTTAATGCTTGGAATATTATTTAGGGTAGCAGGACCGAAAGGCGTGCCCAACATTTAGGAAGAAGTTAGGAGGAAGATTGATAACCAAGTGACTTTTTATATCTTTGATTCACCAAAGCACACTAGATCATTGCACCTAGAACTATGTCATTAATGAAATTAGGGGATTAGCAAGGCAAGCATGCCTTTATGTCTTGATCTTCTTTTCACCAGACTGCCATATTATCTCTATTTTATTTTATTTTCAGTTTATTATATTAATTTGGACTAAAAACATTATCGGCTGATTTAAAATGTACGTGACAACCTTAAAACTACTAGAAATTTAGGATCTCTTCCCTCCCTATGAACGATCCGGTCTTGCCGAATCACTATATTACATGAACGGGTACACTGGTCATAAGTGTTGGTGATTGTCTAAAGGGTTTGATATAATATAAATTTATAGCATAGATACAATACATCACGGGTTAATAACTATAGTCATTTTATTAGGCCAAGCTGGTGGTAGCTCAATGTGGGTAAAGAGTAACAGTAAACCACCACTACCTCCTTGAATAGGAAGATGCCAGATAGGCCTAGGAAGAATAGGATAAAACATCAACCGAGAATGTGAATGAAGTTTCTAGGACTGGTAGACACATGGCTTGTCAAACACAGTTGCGAGTAAGGGCATAACACAGCTAGATGTTATAACCAAACCAGACTAAAACCACAAAGAGAAAAAAAGGAAACTTGGTCGGAAGAGTAAGAATGCTCCCAATCAGTTATTTATCCCACCAAATGAGGATTCTGCTCCAAGTAATGTAGATGCAGATCCATATACAAATTTTAATGATGGTGTAGATCCAAATGATGGTGTTGGACATAGTTCTGGTGATCCAAATTTTGTAGATGCTAGTGATCCAAATGTTGCAAATCTAAATGCATATCTAAGTGTTACAGATCCAAGTTTTGAAGATCCAAGTGCTTCTGGTCAAAGTGTTGCATAACTAAGTGTTGTTGATCAAACTTTTACTGGATTGCTACAAAGTCTTGAAAAACTGGTATGTTTTAAGTGAATTTGTTATCTTTATGTTAACCACAATATGAAAATCTAACTTGATTCCATTGACAGATAAATGAAGTTTCTAAAATGACAGAAGCAGAAAATGCAGCTAAAGAAAGTAGGCAAAAAGATGCTGAAAGGGTTATTGATCAAGTATTGAAGATGTGAGTTTATAGAAAGAGAGGACTTGGTGGATGAAGGGTACCATCTAAGAAGATAAAGAATCAAAGGATAAAGAATGAGGACCCTAATGGGCCTGGAAAACAACTAGATAGAGCACTTGATGTATCAGATTGAATTACTTTGGAATATTATGTTGTCTTTTATTAAACATTACCTAGTAGTCCTTTAAACAATATGTATTTATGTTCCCAAGTACTAAGCAGTATGTGGTTGGACCACAAAATTTGTAAGAATCTAGGTGGTTGTTTCTCTTGATGTTAAGGTATTGACTTGTTGCCTATTTTTACCCATTTTGACATGTTGTCTATTTTTACCCATTTTTACTTACAGTAAACACCATCAAATAGACTGGATAAACAACTTTCATTTAACAAATCCTATTAGAAAACATCCATTACATGACATAAAATAAGTATAATTCCATAACATAACAACATTCATCCCTAAAATCATTAAAAAAAATCCGTCACTAAAACCATTAAACCTAAACTAAAATACCAACTTAAACTACACAAAATTCATCCCTAAAACCATTAACATCAGTTGACTAGGAAATACATCACAAACACTACCACAATAAACATAATAACAACTTTCTTGTAGCATTCACTAATGATTGTTATGCCATTCACTTCCAACTCTAACTAACGAATTCTTGCCCTATATATGTACTCTTACACTTGTATTTATCGCCTTAGTTCTTGGACTTTAGTATAAAAGTTATGCATCTCAGATTTGTAGTAACCATACCGTAACTCAGGGTCAAGAAAGTAGTAAAATCTGCATTGCTTTCCGGAATCCTAAAATTAACAAAATCAAAAGAAAAATTAAAAAACATTCAAAGAAAATAAAATAAAAGATCAATGCTTTAACTTACACTATTAAAAGGGTAACACATAAATCTTCTATCAAGGTTTGTAGGAGTTTGTGATGTCCTTTCTACCACGGGCTCCTCACATAAGAAATGGGTGAGAATTGATCAAAATCAAGAGGAAGATAATGACATTGTTTTGGGTTTGGAGAGTTATTAATTTGAGGAACAAAATAGGGTTAGAATGAAACGGGCTATTTGAGGGTGGGGTGTATAAAGATGAAAATGATGAGTTGGATGCAACGGTACAATTTTAATGATATGACATGCCACATCATAGAATTGAAGGTTAAGCAGGTGACAAAAAGTTTTGACGGCCATATTAGCACAAAAGTTAAAGTAGATGTGTTAGACGAGTAGGTTTTTTAGTACATGTACCACATCGATAAATTTGAGAAATTATGTGTCTATTGTATGGTTTAAACCAATGTTTTGAAACCCGGGTCGACCCGGCCGGGTTAACCGGTTGGACGGTTCCAGACAAAAAAAGGGGTCAAAAACCCTGGGTTTAAAAAACGGGTCAACCGTTTAGACCAATCGGGTTTTAAGTGACCCGGGTCTCGAAACCCGATCGGGTTTGGTTTTTATCATTCTTTTAATACAAAACCTCAAAAAATAAACCGTGAGTATTTTAGTTCACTTTTTCACTTTTTATTTCATCCCTTTTTCATTACAGCCACGAATAACCCTAACATAGTTTCACCTACCATCAAATTTGATTGAAACAAACATCCATAATCATTGATAATTACAACTTTGCAAGCACTCACACAGTAACCCAACATAGGTGATGGTCTGATACTCTAATGGAGGTAATTTTGACTCTTTATTTTTTCTATTTTCCATAATTAAGGCGCTATTTTTTTATATGAGGATTATATGCATAAATTAGAGACATCATTGTATTTACTTGCATTTGAACTAGTAAAATCAAATTTGGTACTACTATATCGCACTTTTAAATCGTGAAGACTTGTTTGATAATAATTATTGACTAGCTTTAGTAACTTAATTATAGAGACTAACCTTTCTATTTGAACAGTGAACTTTTTGAAGTCTAATTCTGACTTTTACAAGTCAAATATGAAATGGATGATATATTACAAGCAATGTTTTTTTACAGTGAACTATTTGTTTACCACTAGACAATGTTTTTTTAAACATAAACATCGAGTATGCATATCTTAGAGATATCAAAGTATTTATTTAGATTGTTTTTGTATTTTGTTATCAAAGTATTTATTTGGATTGTTTTTGTATTTTGTTATTTTTAGAGTATGGATTCTAAAGATAAAGCACCAAGTGGGTCTCAATCTCATACATTAGTTCAATAGACTTAATCAAGTGTAAGAACGAAGTTAGATAAAGCATGGGATCATGTTACACAACATATCAGAGAAAACGGGAAAAAAATGTTTATTTGTAACTTTTATCATAACATAATTCGTGGTGGTGGCATTAATAGAGTTAAGAAACATCTTGATGGCCGAAAGGGTGAGGTAGCACCGTGTAACAAAGTAGCTCCGGATGTAAGGTTTCCCATGGAAGGTCTTCTGAAAGAAAATGACCATAAGCCAAAAGGGAAGGCTACTGAATTTGGCGAGAGTTATGTCATATCTAATGACGACGATGAAGAACAAGAGGTTCAAGAGGTATTCCAACTAAAAATGGGTAAAAGAAAACTCCATCAGGTTTTCATCCTTTCTTTACAAAATCTATAAATGATTATTCTCAACCCACTATTAAGAAAGCTATGCAAAGTAAGGAAACATTACATGACGTCGATTTGGCTATTGCTATGTGGTTCTATGATGCTTGTATACCTATAAATGCTTGCAATTCTCCTTATTTTCAACACATGGTAGATAAAATAGTTGGTGTTGGCTTTGGTTACGAAGCACCTAGTTATTATGCATTGAGGGAAAATGTGTTAGCATATGCAAAAAAAATTGTTTCTTTTGTTGATTAACTCGTATAGAAGCCAATGGATTGATAGTGGTTGCACGATTATGGGTGATGGTCAGAGGGATATTAGGCAACGCCCTTTGATTAATTTATTGGTTTATTGTCCTAGTGGGATCTCATTTATTAAATCTGTTGATGCATCAAATATTGAGAGCAATGCTGAAAATTTGTGTAATTTGTTTTCTGAGATTGTTGAAATGGTTGGGGAAAAGAATGTTGTTCAAATGGTTACCGACAATGGTGCTAATTACAAAGCTGCAGGGTTATTGTTAAGTGAACGATATCGTACTGTTATTTGGTCCCCATGTGCAGCACATTGCTTAATATTATATTAAAAGATGTTTCGGAATTGCAAAATGTGAAAGAAATCACCACTCTCGCATCTAGGGTTACTGTTTTTATTTATAATCATAAGTGGCCACTGAATTGGTTAAGAAAAATACCTGGTTGGACAGAAATCATCCGTCCGGGTGCTACTCATTTCGGTAAAGCATTTATCGCCTTAAAAAGTTTGGTTGATCATAAAAATGATTTGCAAGATATGGCCATATCTAGTGAATTTAAGAAGATGTTGAAAGTGAAAAATGCACTTTAATGTAAACAAGTTATCATGAACGAATATTTCTGGAACAATAGTTTGATTACAGTGAGAGTGATGACTCCGGTGAGGCTTTTGCGGTTGTGTGATTCAGATGTAAAACCTGCTTTGGGTTATGTTTACGAGGGAATGTTTCGGGCAAGGAAAGGGATCAAGGATTTATTTAAAGGAAAGAAAAAATTATACCAACTGTTAATACAAATATATTGTATAAATGTTTATTCTTATTTAGTTGATAACAAATATAAAGTTATCATAAGTAAAATTATAAGGATACATGTTATTTTTATAAAGCATTTACATATAGTCATTTAACATAAATTGTTGTAATAATTCATTTGTTGTAATAGTTTATAAAGATGGGTAAAATCCATAACCCATGACCCATACCCATAGAGCAAATCCATAACCCATGATCCATACCCATGATCCAATGTCTAGATACATTGTATCTATTTGGATACCCATGACCAAAAGTCCATGACCCATAACCCAAATAGGAGGTGCGTCTGGCGGATCCCCTAGTTTACACTGGACGGATCCCTCATGTAAGGGATTTGTGGGATCCAAGGAACAGTAGAGGTTTTTTGCCTATAAATAGTGAGTCATTTCTTCATTGTAACTCACCCCTCTTCTTACAAACTTTCTCACATATTACTTATCTGTTCTAATCTCAGATCTCTTGATCTATATAGTAGTTCTTCTTTCTTTTGTTGTGATTCTCATATAGGTCCTTCTCAACGGCGAGATCACGAGATACCACAAGTTATCCAAGCAAGAGGTCCTTGATTGATTTGTTCCTTCACAAGATTTCTGTAGCAAGATCTTGTATTTCATATTTCAGATAGTTGTTGTGTTATAGTTGTGTTGGTTTGGTCCTCCGTGTTAAGGACTCGGTATTTAGCTTTGTACCGGAAAAAGTGTAAGCGACATTGTGAGGCTTCTCTGCCAATTTGAAGGAGCTTGTTGACATAGTGCTTGAACTCTCGAGTAGGTGACTCGGGGAGTGGAGTAGGGCAAGGAAGGTGTCCTTGTAGCCGACCACTATAAATCGACGGTGTCATTTCTATCCTTTACTTTACTTGCTTTCATTACTTACATTACTTATTGCTTTATACTTTCTATCCATCCATACGAATTCACATAAGATCGAATCTAAAGTTTTTGAAACTAACTTAAAATCGGCAAAACTATTCAACCACCCTTCTAGTTTTCCACAATTGGCATCAAGAGAAAGGTTTACAAAAGTTTTAAAGTAAAATCGTATTTTAAAAACTTTTCGATCACAATGGTTTTTGAAAATTATAAAGAAGGGAAATCTATGCAACGACCTCCACTACTTGAAACTAATGGTTTTATTTATTGGAAAAATAGATTTGAAACTTATGTGAAGTCAAAGGTATATTGATCTTTGGTACATCATTGTTGAAGGCGACTTTCAAGCCACTACAAAAGATGATAAAACCAGCAACCAAATAAACACACCTCATGATCAACTCTCCGATGATCAAAAGAAAAATCTTTTCAAAAATAGCGAAGCTAAAATGGTTTTATACAATGCTTTACCCAAAAAAGAATTCGAAAGAATTTCTATGCTTAAAACCTCTAAAGAAATTTAGAATTCTTTAGTTGTAACTCATCAAGGAAATCAACAAGTTAAAAACAATAAAATAGATTTATTTGTTCAACAATATGAACAATTTTTAAAATCGGATGAGGATAGTATAGATAATTATTTTGCTAGCTTTAATACTATAATTACATCATTACAAGCACTTGATGAGCCTTTCTCTAGTCGTAATCGTATCAGGAGATATCTAAGGGCACTTCCATCCAAATGGAGATCAAAGGTGACGGCCATCGAAGAATCAAAAGACTTATCAATCCTCATCCTCGACGAACTCATAGGTAATCTAAAGGTCTATGAGCTTGTCTTTGCAAAAGATTCCGAAGCCTCAGAAGAAAAGAAAGAAAAGAACAAATCTCTTGCCTTAAAAGCCAAGAAGGTCTCAAGCGATAAAGAAAACTCTTCTTCGGAGAGTGATGACGAAGAATATGCCATGGCGGTAAAGGATTTCAAGAAGTTCTTTAGAAGAAAGGGAAGATATGTTAAGCAACCATATGACGACAAGAAGGGGTTCCGAAAAGGCAAAGACGACAAGAAAGCAAGGGATTAACGCGCATGTTTTAAATGTGGGGACCCTAATCACTTCATTAGTTAGTGTCCCAAACGTGACGAACAAAAGGCGTTCGTAAGCGGTTCATCGGGAATGAGTGAGAAGGAGAAAGAAGAAATTTGTCTCATGGCAAATGACTTAAACGAGGTATGTCCCGAATCTCTCTATTATAGTAGCTCATCATTAGATGATGAATCATTACATCATGAATATGATAAACTTTGCAAAATTAGTCTAAAAGTAATTAACAAAAATAAGATTTTGAAAAACAAAAATGAACTTTTAGAAAAGGAAGTCATTGAGTTAAAAGACAAATTAAAAAGGGGAAGACAGTAGATGGGGAATGTGAGCTTTGTGTTCAACTTCAAAAATTAGTTGATAATCTTGATTCCAAGATTGCTAGAATGAATACTAATACTCTAGATATAATACTAGATCGTGTTAAAACAGGAAACAATCAAAAGGGTTTAGGTTTTCAGCAACTTAATGCATCAACTAGCGAGAATAAAGAAACACAATTCGTCAAAGCAACTGAAAAACAAGTTACTGTAGTCACGGATCCCACGGATCCCTTGAAAAGGGAACCGTCTAGTGTAAAACCAGGGATCCGTGGGTCTGTACCAGCAAACAGTAGAAATAATGTAGCTACTTCATCTAGAACCGACTTTGTTATCATTAACAAAAAGAAACCAACCCACGTTAATGTTAAACAACCACCTCCACTAAAATAAAATCAAAGTTTTATAAGAAACAAAGGTACATCGTTTTCAAAACCAAACACGTTTATAAGGAGACATAATAATGTTTATTCGAGAAGTAACCACCATCAAATGGGACGGAATCCTAATGTACAAAACGGCTTTCCATTTCAAAACTTTACACCATGGAATGCGTTCTCACCTTTTCCATATATGCCTAGCATGAATGAAATGTATAACACTTATGGACCCATGAACAAATGGGGAACAAACTTTTGAGTTAATTGTTTTCGTAGGTGTGCTTAAAGGTCGACCTAGATTCAGATGAATGGATCAAGGATAGCGGGTGCACGAGGCACATGATTGGTAACAAAGACTTGTTTTCCACATACGAATCCTTCAATGGAGGGAATGTGGTATTTGGTAATAGCAAGAGCAAAATCATCGGTAAAGGTACAATTTCTCACAAATCTTTAACCATTATCGATGTGTGTCACGTAGAAAACCTAAACTTCAACCTTCTAAGTATAGGACAAATATGTGATAAAAAGTGCAACGTACTTTTTAGTAAAACAGGTAGTAAAATATTGAAAAACGGTATTACTATAAGAAGAGGCATTAGAAAACATGGAGTATATGTCATTAAAATCGGTAATGAACCTAAAGACAAACTTTGTCTTACTTCTATGGATGATACTTCGACCTTATGGCATCGAAGAATGGGTCATGCCAATGTGCGACTTCTTCAATCGCTATCGTCTAAAGAACTAGTAAGAGATCTACCAAAATTAAAATTAGAACATCATTTTTGTGATGCTTGTAACGTAGGAAAGCAAGTCCATGCTAGTCACAAAGCTAAAAATATGGTCTCAACTACTAAGTGCCTAGAACTACTTCACATGGATTTATTTGGTCCATCCGGTATTCAAAGTTATGGAGGTAACTACTATACTTTGGTTATAGTGAATGATACTCTAGGTACACATGGACTAAATTTTTAAAGAATAAAACTGAAACGATCGATTACTTTGAAATATTAAGTAAGAAAATCTAAAGACAATTAGGAAGTCCTATAGTGTCTATTAGAACGGATCATGGTAGGGAATTTGATAATGAAGTGCAATTTGGAGCTTTTTGTGATGTTGATGGTATTACTCACAATTTCCCGGCTCCTCGCACTCCACAATCAAATGGGGTAGTTGAAAGGAAAATTAGAACCCTACAAGAAATGAGTCGCATCATGATTAATGAGCAATCTATTCCTCAAAACTTTTGGTGCAATGCCGTTGATACATCAACCTACATACTTAACCGAGTCCTATCTAGACCATTCTTAGGTAAAACTCCATACGATTTATTTCGAGAAAAAAAAGCCTACGTTAGAACATTTTAGAGTCTTTGGTAGCAAATGTTTCTTACTTAACACTAAAGATTACCTAACTAAATTTGATCCTAAATCAACCGAAGGTATCTTCTTAGGTTACTCTCCTAATAGTAAAGCTTATATTATATTAAATAAAGAAACAATAAAGGTTGAAGAATCATTAAACGTAAAATTTGATGAAAGTCCACCTAAACCTACCCAACCTCTTGTCGATGACGAGATAATCAAAAGTGAAGCCATAGAAATCAAGGAAAATATAAACAAAGAAGATGAACCATTAAACAATGAAATCATGAATATTAAAGAGTCTAAAGATCATCCCGTAGACAAGGTCATAGGAAAGTTAAATGAAAGAACCTTAAGATCTCAAGTCCAAAACCAAAGTAGTTTATTTTGTTTTGTCTCAACCATAGAACCTAAAAATACGCAAAAAGCCATAAAAGATGAAAGTTGGTAATGGCTATGCAAGAAGAGTTAAATAAATTTGTTTCTAACGATGTTTGGACACTTGTCCCTCCACCTAATAACCAAACCATAATTGGAACTAAATGGGTATATAAAAACAAGTTAGATGCAAACGGTGTAGTGTCTAGAAACAAAGCTAGACTCGTTTCCCAAGGGTATAATCAACAAGAAGGCATAGACTTTGATGAGACCTATGCTCCCGTGGCTAGATTAGAGTCTATAAGAATACTTCTTGCTTATGCTTGTGCTAATGATCTTAAGCTTTTTCAAATGGATGTTAAAAGTGCTTTTCTAAATGTCTTTATTAATGAAGAAGTCTATGTAGCTCAACCTCCAGGCTTTATCGATTTCGAAAAACCTAAACACGTGTACAAACTAAAGAAAGCTCTTTACGGTCTTAAACAAGCCCCAAAAGCTTGGTATAATAGACTCAAATCATTCTTAATAAAAAATAACTACACCATGGGGTTAGTTGATAATACACTTTTCACTAAGAAAAATGAATCACATATAATTATTGTTCAAATATACGTGGACGATATTATATTCGGATCGACTTGTCAAGACATGTGTGATGATTTCTCAAAAATCATGCATGATGAGTTTGAAATGAGTATGATGGGAGAACTAAGTTTCTTTCTTGGTCTACAAATCAAACAACTAGAAGATGGTATCTTCTTTAATCAATCCAAAAACATAAAAGAAATGTTAAAGAAATTTGGTTTAGAAGAGTCAAAACCCATAAGAACACCTATGTCATCCGATACTAAACTTACAAAAGACGAAGATGGTGAATCCGTTGATAACACAAAATACCGTGGCATGATTGGTAGCCTTCTCTATCTTACGGCTAGTCGGACGGATATCATGTTTTGTGTTTGTCTATGTGCTAGGTTTCAAGAAGATCCTAAAACATCATATCTAGAAGTAGTCAAAAGAATATTTAGATACATTAAGGGTACGACTCAATTGGGATTATGGTATCCTAAGGGAACGGGGATAGAAACTATTGTATATGCGGATTCTGACCATGCATGTGATTATGTTGACCGAAAGAGTACAAGTGGTGTATGTACTTTTATGGGATGTTGTTTAACATCTTGGTTCTCGAAGAAGCAAACGTCATTGGCCATATAAACAACTGAAACCGAATATGTCTCCGCCGGCAAAGCATGCCAACAAGCACTATGGATGAAACAAGAGTTAGTTGACTACAACATTAATCTAAGTGACATAGACATTTTATGCGACAACAAAGGTGCTATTGACTTGAGCAAGAATCCAGTGTTTCACTCTCGCACCAAGCATATAGAGATCCGTCTCACTTCTTAAGAGATAATGTTCAAAAGGGGAACATTTCTATTGAGAAGGTATCATCCGAAGATAACATAGCCGACGTCCTCACCAAACCATTGAAGCGGGAATAATTCAACTTTATTTGTCTTGGTCTTGGTCTCATTGAACAATTGTCGTAATTTGTTTCTCAATTCTACAAGGTATGTAAATGTTAGCCTTACCTTCTTTTCTGAGTCTAGGATCTCTATTTCACACACAACTCACAAACAATATGGGGATTTTCAAAACTCAAGGTATATTGTCTTTCACGCTTTCAAAACTAACGATAATTTTTTTTTCTCTTTTCAAGAAACTTTTCGAAATGTTTTCTAAAAAGATACTTCTCCCCATATCATTTTTCTAATGCTATTCTCACGTCTAGGACAAACCTTTTCATTATTAATACAAAGTAAAAACCCGTTTTCATTGCATCTCATGTCTTTTGAATGCTAAAGGGAATACATAACTAATATGTGTTTTCGGGTACATTAATTTAAGCAACAATGAATTAAGGAGCTCTCGGTTTATCTCACATTATAATATGTTTTTTCACTTCTTAGTTTATTTTCTTTTCTTTTTAGGAGTCGAGATAACCGCAACTCCAAATGGTTTGCATATAGGCACACACTAGGCACCAATGTTTCCAAAAGGAAGAATTTGAGCTGCCTGAGTCACCAGTACCACCGATCCCAAAGATTTACGCTGGACAGTTCCATAAAGGAACGGATCCGTGGGAACCGTGGGACAAAAGCTAAATTTCTCTTCTTTTTCCCCACTTTGGCTATAAACCTTCATATTTTTTTTAATCATTTTACCTCTTTCACTAATGAGTATGTTACTTAATGCTTGTGTCCTCATGATCACATGCCTTAAATTCATATCTAATCATTAGATTTTAGTCCATATTTTGGGTAGAGCATTCATTACAATGCACTATTTTCTCTATAAATAAGGTTCCCAAAATGCTTGCATCTTCATCAATCTCAACCTCACATACAATCATCATCATGTCATTCAAAAGATCTTCCAACATCGATGAACCACTTAGTAAAAACAACCCTCTTCAAGAAATCCAAAACTTTATCCTACCACCTTCCATAGTGTCACCACCCAAATCTAGAAAAACAGCACGGATTAGCATCCGGCCTTGTTGTTTAGCCAAAACATTGTCAAAAAGTTCATCACCAACTACTCATTCACCACCAAATGATTCCATAGTAGCACCTCCATCATCTCCAACAAGCACATCACCACCATCACCTATCAAGTCTCCACCTAAAATCACCTAAAATCACCTTATCATCAATTACAAGATTATATTACATGTTACTACTAACATTTTCTTTGTAGGTATTATTTTTTCTCACTTGACGCCCTATTCTAGGAAGATCTACCGTCAAGGGGGAGTTAGTGCTTCATGGATTATACTATTTTTTTCACACTTTATTTCTTCGCTAGAATCGCTTTTTGTTTCGACAAAAAGGAGGAGAAGAAGTAAAACTTATATATTCTTTCAAAACATACATCTAATCTTAAGTTTTACTCATCATAACATTATGTTTTGTCATCAACAAAAAGGATGAGATTGTTAATACAAATAAATCGTAAAAACGTTTATTCATATTTAGCGATCTCTTTGAGTTTTGTTGATAAAAAATATAAAGTTATCATAAGTAAAATTATAAGGATACGCGTTTTTTTGTAAAGCATTTACATATAGTCATTTAACATTAATTGTTGTAATAATTCATTTGTTGTAATAGTTTATTAGGATGGGTAAAATCCATAACCCATGACCCATACACATGGAGCAAATCCATAACCCATGATCCATGCCCATGATCCAATGTCTAGATACATTGTATCTATTTGGATACCCATGACCCAAAGTCTATGACCCGTGACCCATGATCCATGACCCATAACCCAAATAAGAGGAGCGTTTGGCGGATCACCAGTTTACACTGGACGGATCCCTCATGTAAGGGATCCGTGGGATCCGGGGAATAGTAGAGGTTTTTTACCTATAAATAGTGAGCCATTTATTCATTGTAACTCACCCCTCTTCTTACAAACTTTCTCACATATTACTTATCTCGTCTAATCTCAGATCTCTTGATCTATATAGTAGCTCTTCTTTCTTTTGTTGTGATTCTCATATAGGTCATTCTCAAAGGCGAGATCACGAGATACCACAAGTTATCCAAGCAAGGGGTCCTTGATTGATTTGTTCCTTCGCAAGATTTCTATAGCAAGATCTTGAATTTCATATTTCACATAGTTATTGTGTTATAGTTGTGTTGGTCTGGTCCTCCTTGTTAAGGACTCGGTATTTAGCTTTGTACCGGAAAAAGTGTAAGCGACGTTGTTAGGCTTCTCCGCCAATTTAAAGGAGCTTGTTGACATAGTGCTTGAACTCTCGAGTAGGTGACTCGGGGTGTGGAGTAGGGCAAGGAAGGTGTCCTTGTAGCCGAACCACTATAAATCGGTTGTGTCGTTTCTATCCTTTACTTTACTTGCTTTCATTACTTATATTACTTATTGCTTTATACTTTCTATCCATACAAATTCACATAAGATCAAATATGAAGTTTTTGAAACTAACATAAAATCGGCAAAACTATTCAACCCCCCTTCTAGTTTTCCACACCAACCATATACTAAGATAATCAATGAACGTTGGGACAAGATGTTGCGTACTAGTATTCACTGTGTAGCTTACTGGTTAAATCCAACTTTTCTATATAATCGCAAGAACCTTTGCAAGAAAGGTGAGGTGTGGAACGAAGTTATTAAAATGGCTGAGAAATATTATTCTGGTGACGAACTTACAGATCTTAATAAGGCTTTAGGACAGTTTCGGGACAGTAAGGGTAATTTTGGTAGGATTAGCGTTGTTCAAGGTCGTACTAAACATTGTCCAGGTAACACTATATCTTTTTTGTATCATATTATGAAATATATTAATATGTTGTGGAGAATGTTTTTTCCTAAATATTTTTTTTCTAACCATTTTTATATTAGATGAGTGGTGGAGAATGTTTGGTGGAGATTTTCCCATATTGCAGAACTTTGCTATTAGGATATTAAGTCAAACTGCATCTTCTTCGGGTTGTGAACGTAATTGGAGTGTCTTTGAAAGGATTCACACGAAAAGGAGAAATAGATTGGAACATCAGAGGCTAAATGATCTTGTGTATGTTCATTACAACTTGTGTTTAAGACACAGGTATTATATCTATAGCTCAATTCAACATGTGTGTAATTGTGACATATTTTTATTTTTACATATTTCTCTTTTGGTATTGTTTTCTAGGCCCGATGTTGATAAGAAGTCTATGATCCAATTGATTATGAATGTATTGACGATAATGACTTTTGGGTGGTCGAAGAAGAGGCGCAAGGAGAGCTAGATTATGATCAATTGGAGAGTATGCTTGAACAAGAACCACCTTTTCAAACGCAAGGTTGTACTCTTGTTGATGAGGATTAGGAAGAGGATGATAGTGAATTTCATCTCCTAAGTGATCATGAACTTGATGCGTATAACACTCCAATGTTACAGTAGCAAGACATTGATGTGTCGTCTTTATGTTTATGCTTTTGCGTTGTCTTTTGATTTATAAAACTTGTAAATCTCGTAGGATTTATGTCTTTTGAAGTATAAAACTTGTAAATCTCGTAGGATGCATGTCTTTAGAAGTATGAAACTTGTAATCTCGTAGGATTTATGCCTTTTGAAGTATGAAACATATAATCCTGTAGGATTTATGCTTGTTCAAAAAAATTATGCAGGTTTATAAATTATGCAGGTTTATATCCTTGTCCACCTTTGATTTGTTGTTGTAACACCCCAACCAGACACGGGTCAAAATATCACATTATGGTGTCATACAAAGCATATAAACGCAAGCGGAAGTATTAAATAAAATAACAAGTCATTTAAACGAACGACTTCAAACGAAAAAAATACATAATCCAACCAGTCGAAACCAAATGAAATAATGATCTTCAAAATGAGTACAAAAAGAGAAAGTAAACTAGGGTCGGTCCACTCTAAAGCTTCTACTCTCAGCCCATCAAAGCCCAACATCCCACTTGGTACCTGCCGCATGGAAAAGGAAATGAGGCTGAGCTTAAATAGCTCAGTGAATAGATATATAATAAAATAATAATCAAAACATATATAAGTATAGAGAAAGAGGAACATAAACTCCTGCCAAAACGAATATCATATGTCAAAAGAATGAGAGATCAAGGATCAACTGAACAAACATCATAAGTCAAATGAGAGATCCGTGATAACAAAAATATGATAATCATAAGGTAAGTGAGTCAACAAGAATAAGATAACAAGATCATACGAATTAGATAATCATAAGGTGAATGAGTCAACAAGAATAAGATAACAAGATCATACGAATCAGATAATCATAAGGTGAATGAGTCAACAAGAATAAGATAACAAGATCATACGAATCAGATAATCATACGGTAAAAAAATGGTGTAAGGATTTCAGAATTCTACCACGAGCCCATAAATGTATCATATCATAATATCATAATCATAATCTTCATAAGTAACATAAGTAGCATAATGGAGTGATCAACTCCCAGAATCGTGAAAGGCGTGTATTGCACACAGCACCAGTCACCAGAACATATCATAATAACATAACAGATTAGATCTAGGATGCATCCATACGCCCCTGCATAAATCATAGTGACCAAACATATATCCTTGAGCTCATAATACATAACAGAAAGGGACGCAGTGGGTCATCACTTGCCCACCGTGGAGTCATGCCATTGGTGCATCAATGACATGGTCATGAAAGCCCCATGACTAGTGATAGCTCGGGTATCAAACTGAAGGGTCAAATAGAATGTCATAGTAATGACACAAAATCTAAGGTCATCAGAAATATCAAAATCATAGATTCCTATCAGAGGGTGCATAGCAAAGGCTCATATCAAAGGCTTATATCATAGTGTCATAAACAGAAACGCTCATAGCAAAGGCATCAAAATCAGAAGCTAAGCAATCAAAAGATGTGAAAGGATCATGAGAAACCTTATAATGTAACATATTTGATTTCACTAACACATCATCACATAATAAATATGGGCGTATATATGGTTTTAGAGAGAGAAAGTGGAGAGTTCTAGAGAGATAAAACAAATGGAAAGTTAGCTTACTCAATGAACATCCAACCCTCTCCCTTGTGGGGAGAGGGATATTTATACAAAGTATTACGCCCTCCTTCGGGCTGTGGATCAGGCATACAATGGGTAAAGACCCGTCCTTCCTCCACGGTGTTGCACTAGACTACACTATGCTAATAACTAACTAACAAATAACGTAATAAACGATATGTCTACGAGCTGATTTAAGCTAGATTATATTGGGGGTGACCGATGCTTCACTTATAGAATTTACAAATCCTAACAATCTCCCCCTAAGGGAGGTCACCCCATGAATTACAATTTTGAATCCTAGCATTCTATTTAATCTTCAGTCTTGAGCTCGTAGACTTTAATTCATCTAGATATTCAGACTTTGTGTTCTTGTGGTGATTTCTTCATAGTTTAACTACTTTGTACATTAAGTGGAGGTTATAGAGCTGATCCACAATTTGATAATTGTCTTGAGCCTGTTGTGAGATCATCAGCCACTATAAATCTCTGACTCATCCTTTGTTGTGTTGCCTTTATGTGAAGTTGTAACTTTCGGACCGACATGCTCACATTTTGGATCATGATATCTTCTTATCAGAGTTGCGGAAGCTTTTTTTGATTCAGAATATTTCCAGTAGCGTAGTAGAAGCATGGTTTGAAAATATCAGAGCCAGTTGATGAAGATATGCACTTATCATGATTTCTTTAATTGTGAATGTGATTGTGTGAGCATGCGGCTATGGATTGACTTTTCAATTCTGATCAGCTGCAATCGTCGGGGTGTACCTGCATACGATAGTTAGCAATAAAGCGCACGAAAGTGTCTTTGATCACTTTCGTTGAATTGAGGTACACGGCCCACGGTTCCCTGTTGAT
This sequence comes from Chrysanthemum makinoi, assembly GCA_910596185.1. Taxonomy (NCBI): domain Eukaryota; kingdom Viridiplantae; phylum Streptophyta; class Magnoliopsida; order Asterales; family Asteraceae; genus Chrysanthemum; species Chrysanthemum makinoi. The sequence continues at coordinate 217,277,654 of OU343223.1, read as the reverse complement.
CAGTACAAGTACTGCCTGTGATCAGGTATAATTCCAAAAAATCTCCTTGACAGGGTTTCGCAGCTGTTCTAGCCGTTCTCAAACAGGAACGTCTCAAAGAAGACAACACGAAGTGAGTGAACTAGTGAATTAAGATTCACTGATTGATGAAAACTGATTTGAAAAACAATCGTGTATTGCTTAATATAAAGGGTTTTGCAATACAACGAAGGTTTTATGGTAAATCAATTATCAATCATAAACACCTTTTAATTTTGAAACATTAATACACAGCCGATGTGCTATAGAAAAGAATTTTTGAGCACAACGACCGGTTTTTCCAAGGCATCCGTCAATCCATTTCCTGGACCAAGGTTGATTCAATATTGAATCGCCCCATCGTTTCTATCCAGTTGTCACATGGTTGATCAATTGAATAAACCTCACATGCCACCTACTAAGAGCTTGTTTGATGTTGGCTCTAGAAGGCTTTCCATCTTTATTGTGAGTATGTTAGTATATCTCTCAGATGTTCTGGCACTGCCACAAGGATAATGCGTAGGACTCATAAAATATATTCTCTCTTTCCACATTGTGTGAAACAGAGAGTCTTCATTGACAGTGTCCTAATGAGATTTATTGATGATCTCGTGGCTCTAGACTCAATCGTGCACATTTGGTTCCTATGCCAGAGACTAGGGAGAGGGTCTCCTTTTTCAATATCAACAATCTCTAGGAGAAAGCCGATAGATTATGTAGGTTCCCCGTGAGAATGAAACAAGTCCTTTTAAGAGGAACTTGAGTAGCTTGGGAATTTGTAGTGCAGTGCGTCACTGGGTCCATGACGTCTTGTCTTCAATACCAGTGTTACCTTAGTAACAACCAGTAGCATATGTATTGAACCCGGTTTCTGCCCTAAGGTTGAATTATCGGAGGGCTAGTTCTTTTCACCCTTTTTCACATTCATTTCTTTTTCATTCTTCAACCCCTTCAGTGCTTACCGAGACTTCATAACTAGAACCTTGTTGGGTTTATTCCAATTCTAGCTCTATCTCTGTCGACCCTCTTCCCATTTCTCACTTTTCTCCTTTTTTCATCATACCTAAGGACTTCTACACTATCTAGTGGATTGTCCCTGGGTAGATCCCTCCGACTCTGGCGGGATCGTGGGAACGAATACCTAACCTAACCATCCTTATATCACCATACATAAAGTAAATTTGGTCGGTCTTTTTGGTATTGTTCATCTGCCATTGGAATCAATTAAAAACCATTTGAAAATCAATCCAGATACTTGTGATATATTATCAAAGCATTTTGTACCTGAATTGTTTTTGATATTTCAGAAAACGAGCTCCCCCTCAACATGTGCATCGAATATTTGAAAACATTTTGGCACATGGAGGCAAGAGGAAGAATTCAATTCATTGATTAACATTTTCTAAAAATATCTACATCACTTTCCCGATCAAAATTAGTATTTTTCATACTTTGTTAAAGATATTTTTGGGAAAGGATGTGGTTTTTTCAAGAAGTTGCTCCCCCTCAATATGTGCATCAACATTCTAAAATAGTTTTGCACAAAGAGAAGAGAGTTCTTAGAAGCACATTTACGATCATATAGCCATACGGAAACCATTTGAAAATCAATCAAGGTACTTTTTTTTGTTGAAACTTTAAAATTTGTTTTGTACCTTGAAAGTTTTATTTTCTTTTTGAAATGCTCCCCATCAATATGTGCTTCGAGATTCGAAAGCGTTTAGCACATATGGGAGAGCAGTATGCACATTTGAATGAGAACGATCACCTTTTATCAGATTGCATATTTATATCACATTTTCTCCCCCGATCAAAAATTTCAAATCCTTTGAGATTTTGGATCTCAAGTGATTTAAATATGTAAGAAACAAAACTTGTTGGAGAAAAATGTGTCCGGTTTTATTTGATCTGAAAAAGGACTACTCCTAAGTTCCCTTTTTGACTAAAAGGGAACAACAATTCATAACCTATCACTACAATATACATTATAGTTATAGTTGTTTATAGTACAATCACCACATTACACAAATCATAATATATAACAAACTACTACAGGAAGATGTCTTCATTCAGTTCATTGAAGTAGCTTGTAATGACCTTCACGAAGTTTACCACCCACAAAACTTTCAAGGCTGCGAAAGATCTTTCTCGTCTTAAGTCTTCTCCCGATCGCAACAATGAAATCTTCACACCCATTCAAATCCTGTTCGGACCAGAACTTTGTTTTGTTCCAAGGCTTCAGATCAAGTTTTATTTCCTTCACTCTCGAGTTCAATTCTTCTTTAACCATTTTGAGCGTACCATCACTGAACTTGTATAGCTCGCACAACCACATTAGCATTCTTGACCCGTATCTGTCAGTAAAAAGGACTGATCTAGGGGAGTCAATCACTATGTAGTCGTGACGGAATTCATGTCCAGTGGCTTCCCATTGCGGTCTTGTAAGATTGACTTGAGTTTGGTAGCTTTCCACGCCTAGTTGAAAATCCCCAACTCAAGCCTCTGATCCAAAGATTGACAGCAGCAGAGAGAGCCTTTTTCTCACGAACATGTAGATGGTCAAGACGTCCTTGAAGGTTCAGAAGATAGAGATCTTCAAAGACACTTGGCAACAAATGTTTGAAGCCGTTTTCTTCTATAACATGATCTTTCATGTCTGCTCTTCGAAGAAAAATCTTCTTCAGATAGTCATAGCCATAGATTGGGAAGATTTCTACACTAACAACACTTAGAATCCGCAGCTTGGATCGAACAGCTTTGCGTCTCTTTTCAGCTCCATGTCTATCAATGTAGAATTTCTTCTTCTTGAACCACCAATGAGAAAGGCCGTATGAAGCAGCGATGTCATACACTTGTTCTTTGTCTATCCAGAATTGATCCGGTACCATCCGTTCAAGACCCGATCTATGTAGGTTGCAGCTTTCATTTTAGAAATTGATAACGCTGGTCTTCTTTCTGTAGTTTGAGCACATAGATAATCCAAGTCATGGTTGAAGAAGAACTCTGATTGGATAGTTACTTGTCCAGGTTCACCACCGAGAGGAAGAGGGTTGTTCACATCGAAACGACTAATATGCTCACTGACTTGATCACTCAAAGATTTTATGGCATTCTTCAATCTGGTATTGAAGCTGACTAGCATCAGAGTGGAAGACTTTGATGATTTCAAATGTTGGTCCTTCAAGATCTTTCGGAGTGATTGACGAGATTCCCTTCTTTTCATAAAACCACTTCATAAAGCTTCCCATATCTCCTGTGATGTGAAGCAGAGAGTATTCTACTGGGGCTTCATAGTTGGTTGTGATGGTTGTTGCCCAATTATTGTCAGGGATTATCGAATCAGATTCGGGAATGGACCATGCAGGTTCAGGAGTTTGAGGTTTATCATCGGTGAGCCAGCTTTGAGTCATATCCTTTGTTGGTGCAGCTCTAGAGTTTTTACCACGTTCACCAGAAATGTATGCATCAAACCAGTCTTCATCTTCAGACGGCTTAGGGATATGTTTGGTGGATACATCATCGTCAGCAGATTCTGACTCTGGAGCAATATATATAAGACTCTTCGTTAAGCATTTGGTCTTCAGGAATAGTGGAGAAGGTGGGCGTAAACCTAGAATCAACAGTAGTCCACGCCGTAGATGTCTTCTGAGAACCTTGACCACCGGACGAACTGGTTTGATTTGAGGGTTTTGGTGGAGATGTTGGTGGATTTGTCATAATGGTTGTGGTTGTGCCAGAAGATCCACCTATACCAGACGTTCCAGCTCCACCAGTTGGAGGAGGAGGAGGAGGTGGTGGAGAATTAGGACCTTTACGCAACGTCTCCAACACCAAAGTCCTCTTTTTCTTCTTTGCCTCTCTTTCTCGAATGTCCTCTAGAAACTGTAAATGATTGTCATGCTTTATCGATTCTTCAAGAACCTCGAATAACTTCTTATGGACCTCATCTTGATGCTCTTTAGCTTCATACAATTTGTCTGAAAGAACAGCTCTCATATCTGAAATGGGTAAGTCTTTAAACCGTTGAAGCAGTGGAGCTTGCATTGCCCATTCTACAACATCTCTAACTTCGCCTTCAATGGCATCTGCTACACCTTCATCGAAGTTAAGGTTCTCCAGCTTGTAGACACGACTCTCAAGAGCGTTGATAGATTTAGGCAGGTGCCTCTCAAGATTTCAATTCGTTTCACCGCCTTGTCGAGCAATTGGTCAGATGATAAGATCAGAGGTGGTGACGCAGGTGGAGTGTCTGTGTCATTAATTGTAACATCAGGTTCCTGTGATGGATCATTAGCCGGTTCGAGTGGTGGATGTGCGGTTGTTAGAGCAGGTGCTGACATCGGAGGGATGGTAGAAGTGTCTTGCTGGATGTCGACCGTGTACATAGACTCAGCTTCCTCTTTTTCATCATTTTGCTTATGAGTCTCGTGTCGAGGGTTTGTCATTCAAAAACCGATCACCAAACGAAATCGGCATCCAGATTCTTAAGTGAGGATAGAGATCCCGTAGACATGTTTGTTTCATCGAGACGCTTGTGCTCTTGGATCTTGGCTCAAGGATCTCATATGGGTCTTTCAGCAGTTCATTTTCTTCATTCCCTGTTTCAAGCACTGGAACCTCTTTAGAAAAATGTGTCTTTGTCTCGGCTTTCGATTGAGTATCACTGGGAGCAGGGGTTTCAACAGGTGTATCTGTCACATCTTTTTCCACTTCAGATTGAATTAGAGCTGAGGATGATTCAACATCTCTTTTCTTAAGTATAAATTGAGTAGTAGTTTTTGGAGGTGGAGAAGAGATGGTCAATAGCATTTGAGCGGCTTGTTCTGCATCAACTCCAGCAATCCCTTTCCCTTTGTCTTGTGTGGCAGAAGTTGTTAGTCATGGTGCTGGCTCTGGTTCTTTAATCACAACTCCTCCTATTGGTGGCCTCTGAGACAAGTTCAGGCTATCCAGGCTTTGTTTAATCCCTTGTTGCAATGCAGCCTCGTCTTCATCTATCAAACGCATGTCACTCTCTGGGACCTCAGTTCCATCATCTTTACCCTTACCAGAATCTTTCCTTCTCCTTTTTTGCTTTTGAGGTGGAGACTCAGCAGATAATGAAGTATCAAGTCTTTTCTTTCTCTCGGGAAGACTTGAGTAAGTGGTCTTAGATTGTTTGGGTTTTGGTTGAGAGGATGTGGATTTAGGTGTGTCTTCAGTGGTTGTGCTGGAGGCCATCTTAAGGTATCTTTTGAAGTAATCAGCCTTCTTGATTCGTTCAGTGAGTAAAGCTTCAGGAATTGTCATCCCAAAGATTACTTTGTTTGTACCCTTGGCAACATATTTCAGGTTACCAAGCAAAAATTCACTACTGGCCTCATGTAAAACTGCTTCTTTTCGTGGGTCGAACTGGTGTTTCTGCTGCAGGTGATGTATGATTAACTTAGAGAACCTAACGCTAGGGATCACCCTCTTTTTGTCAGCTTTCCTTCCCTTGACTTGATTCGGAAGTTTTGTGCATGGGTGATGAATGTGTCCATGGCCAATGCGAATTCTTCCCAAATGCGTTCAAAGAAAGTCGACATTTCTTTGATGGACGATTCCCCATATGATTTGTAAAATTGGAGCCCGTACTCTGTCAAACCCTGATGTTTACCGGTTAAGCATAAGTTGAGGATGGTGGCAATGGCTCTCCAGGGTTGATGCATATCATTGGTGATTATGGAAGAGACACGTGTTAGCTTTGTGGGGTATCCCAGTTCTTCCACAAAGTCCATTAATTCATCATTATTAGGTGGTGGAACAAAATGATTAGTAGAATCTCGAGGTGTGATTCCAAGTGTCTCCCTAAGAGTTTCAGTATCAATCTCATACCATTGATCATCCAGTTTGCAGGAGTATTTGGCAGTGATCTTGTTACATGTAATAGTGTTCCAACTGCAGTATAAATGGTAGGGATAGTGCACCTCATGGTTAGGGCACCAAAGAAGTTGGTGTTCTTAAGGATATCAATAGCGATACGATAGATAGGGTTTGGTTGATGTCTGTTCTCATCCAAGTAGCAGTTGCTCTTTGCTATGTCAACCCATTCATTATGAGGAAGAAGTTCCTCATCAGTAAGCATAACTGGTGGGGCATTGATCACTGGATTATCAGAGGAAGTAATGTCTGCCATTGTATTTCTGTAAAACATACACAAGACAACAATAGTGGCCAGAAACATGGTTAGGTGTTATATAGTTACTGAGTCAATCTTTATAACAATTCCATGCCTACAGGATAAAAGTGTGAAACAAACCAATCAAGACAAGCAAAATGCATGTAAGATGACACAAATCGCTTAAAAGCATAAGTCACATGTAAGTCAGGACAAATCACATGTCTTGACGACAAATCGCATGAAATACAAAGATAACGGAAAATTCCCAAGAATCAACAAAAGACACTAAGTCGCATACGTCAAAACGCATGAGGCAAATAGCTCAGACCAAGTCGCATGCTCAGTAAACTAGACAAATCGCTCAATGAGAGTAGGGAGACAAATCGCTTTATCTATTGATACGACAAATCGCATCAATTTTAAATAGACAAATCGCTTGATTTAGGGTGAGATGAACAAATCGCATACATCAGTTTTAAGAGACAAATCGCTAATATGAATCCTGAGACAAATCGCTACCAGACATCATGAACACGAAACTACATCAATCACACAGAAAAATACAACCAAAGACACTTAACCACTGCTAATTCATATTCAAATTCACAACACACAGCAACCCACTAACACACTAACAAGATCTAAAACACACATCAAATCCATATACCGGCGAGTAGCGCAATCAAGGGGACAAAAAACAGGCATAATCAATTCAAGCACACTAAGCATGTGAAACCCGTGCTTAAACCATGGTTTGTTATTATTTCAGATAGCAACCCGTTCTTTTAAAGAAAGTAAAGTGTTGCGCTAAACCAATTTTCATAAATTTTGTGCACTTATCCTAAAATCAAATTACGGAAAGTATGTCGAAGGACTGCTGTTCCTACACAAATGTTTTTCGGTCTAAAATTCTTCAGAAAAATATTTGTTGTATTCAAAATGGTGGAAAATTTGAGTTGCTTGAAAATCAATCAGATTCAGAATTTTGTTAAATTTGCAAAACCCAATCAATGACTTTAGTGTGTTTAAATTTTTTTATGAAATGAGTCATTGATTGAGGGGGAGAATGTTTTCAAATTTATATCACCTATCGGGCTTATCTAATTATCCTAAATGCTTAACTGAAAAATGATGTTAACCTACGTTGAAGGACTAGGTGCCTAGGATATGATTGTTAGGTTTAGATGATTAGAGTTTGATGAACACATAATCCCATGCTTTATATGATCGGATTGATATGTTGAATTGACTGTTATTAGTCGATTGATGTTTGGGTGATGTCGACCACCATATATCTGTTTGTGTCCACTAACGTATGCAGGTATATTGGTATATAAGAATGTTCCCGATCCGGATCCCACAATTGAAGATGATTGGATGCCGAATGGAAAGGGTAACTATCTCTTGGGTCGACAAAAGAAGAAACGGAGCTTAATTGGATCTCTATTCAGAGTTGGCATGATATATGCAACGTCAGAGGTCCTACTGCATCAGCAGATGGTTTTCTTCATCATCAAATGAAGAAACGAAGCTTAATTTGACCTCCCAGGAGAGTTGGCATGAAAAAATGCAACGTAAGAGGTCTCACTGCATCAACAGACGGTTTTCCTCCAACCCTCAGAAACAACAACAAAAGCAGCTCAACCATCTAACGTATCTTTGTGCAGGTTAATTGTGATGATACCATTTTTCAAACAATTTTTAAATAATATTGTTTTGTAAAATGGAAAAATATTGGTTTTGAAAATAACTTGGACTTAATTTTGAAAATCACCGGACTTCATTTTATCAAAACTTAAGTCACTCAATTATCGACTACGGTCATCGATTGAGGGGGAGAGTGATTTAAAATAAAATATTTTCAATCGATATTTCTTCATAAAAGGTATGGTTGTACAATATAATGTGGTGATCTAAAGATTTAATGTTATGTCATGGTATGATTTTCTTTAAAACTCAAAGATCTGTCAAAATGAATTTTTTTTTGTTCTTGTTTGATTGTGAAATTGTTTATTTTACTTAAAAGATCTCTTAAAAACTATCATACCTGACACTAACAATCTTTAATGTTGAAAAATTGATCCTTATCTGTCATTTTTCAAAATTAAATCTTGCCACGTCTTTCCCCAAACTTTTCTAAATGATTTAAATCAGTTGAGATCACAAATCTCAAAATATTTGAAAATTTTGATCGGGGGAGAGATCGTGATTTAAATCTCAAATTTGTTTTAGTCCTTTAAAAGGCACTCCTTCCTCCATGTGCTAAATGATTTCAAATACATAATGCACATGTTGAGGGGGAGCATTTAACCAAAAACAAGATGAGAATTTAAACCTGGCCACATTTTCTCCCATGTTTTCTAAACCTAATTAAATCTCTTGAGATCCAAAATCTCAAAGGGTTTGATATTTTTGATCTGGGGAGAATTTGTGATTTAATTATGAAATCTGATAAAAAGTGATCATTTGATTCAATTGTGCAGGCTGCTCTCCCATATGTGCTAAACACTTACGAATCTCGAAGCACATATTAAGGGGGAACATTTCAAAAGAAAACAAACTTTCAAGGTACAAAAGATTCTATGTTTCAACATAATGTACCTTGATTGATTTTTTAATGGTTTCTTAATGGCTATTGTGATCGTGGATTTACTTTTAAAGAACTCTTTCCTCTATGTGATAAAATAATTTAATTTATTCAACGCACATTTTGAGGGGGAGAAATTACCAAGAAAATCAAATGGCTTTTTCTACGAAAATTGTGATCAAGAAATTATTTCAAAGAACTCTTGCCTCCATGTGCTAAAACAATTTAAAAATCATATGCACATGTTGAGGGGGAGCATTTCTAAAATGATCAAAATAATTAAGGTACAAAATACTTTGATGTTTTGTCACCAGTACCTTGATTGGTTTTTCCAATTGATTTTTCAATTGGTTTTAAGGAAGAATGAACTGTACCAAAAGACCGACCATTTTACTTTATGCATGGAGTTATAAGGATGGTAAGGTTAGGTATTTGTTCCCATGATCCAGCCAGAGCCAGAGGGATCTACCCAGTGACAATCCACTAGATAGTGTAGAAGTCCTTAGGTATGATGAAAAAAGGAGAAAATGAGAATACGGGAAGAGTGCGGACTGAGACATAGCTAGAACTAGAATAAACCCAACAAGGTTCTAGTTATGAAGTCTCGGTAAGCACTAAAGGGGTTGAAGAATGAAAAAGAATTGAATGTGAAAAGGGTGAAAAGAAATAGCCCTCCATTAATTCAACCTTAGGGCAGAAACCGGGTTCAATACATATGCTACTGGTGTCTACTAAGGTAACACCGGTATTGAAGACAAGACGTCATGGACCCAGTGACGCACTGCACTACAACTTCCCAAGCTACTCAAGTTCCTCTTAAAAGGACTTGTTTCATTCTCACGGGGAACCTACATTATCTATCGATGTTCTCTTAGAGATTGTTGATATTAAAGAAGGAGACCCTCTCCCTAGTCTCCTGCATAGGAAATCAAATATGCACAATTGAGTCTAGAGCCAAGAGATCATCCATAATATCTCATTAGGACACAAAATTAATGAAGACTTACTATTTCACACAATGTGGAAAGTAAGTATATATATATATATATATGTGTATATATATATATATATATATATATATATATATATATATATATATATATATATATATATATTAAGAGTCCTACGCATTATCCTTGTGGTATTGCCAGAACATCCGAGTGATATGTAAAGTATTCACGATGAAGATGGAAATCCTTCTAGAGCCAAAATCAAACAAGCTCTTGGTGGGTGACATGTGAGATCTTGTCAAAAGATCAAGCTTGTGACAACTGGACAAAAACGATGGGGTGACTCACTCTTGAATCAACCTTGGTCCAGGAAATAAATTGACGAATACTTTTGGAAAAACCGTTCGATGTGAAAATCTTCTTTTCTCTAGCACATCGAATGTGTATTCATTTTCAAATTCAAAAAGTATCTCTGATTGAAAAAAAAATACTTTTGGAAAAACCATTCGATGTGCGAATCTCTTCTATTCTCTAGCACGTCGAATGTGTGCTCTTTTCAAATACAAAAAGTATTTTTTGATTGAAAATTGATCTTCCTCATAAAACCTTCGTCGTATTGCAAAAATCTTTCTTCAAGCAATACGCAATTGTTTTCAAATCAATTTTTCATCAATCAGTGAATCTCAATTCGCTGGTTCACTCACTCCGTGTTGTCTTCTTTGAGACGTTCCGGTTTGAACCGCTAGAACAGCTGCGAAACCCTGTCAAGGAGATTCTTCAGAATTATACCGATCACGAAAGTACTTTTGTATGATCAACGGGGAACCGTTGGCCGTGTACCTCAATTCAGCGAAAGTGATCAAAGACACTTTCGTGTGTTTTATTGCTAACTGTTGTTTGCAGGTACATCTGGACGGTTGCAGCTAATCAGAATTGTGAAGTCAATCCAAAGCCGCATGCTCACAGCATCCACACTTAATTGAAGAAATCATGACTTGTGCATATCTGCAGAACCTGGCTCTGATACCATTTGTAACATATTGGATTTCACTAACACATCATCACATAACAAATATGGGCGTATATATGGTTTTAGAGAGAGAAAGTGGAGAGTTCTAGAGAGATAAAACAAATAGAATGTTAGCTTACTCAATGAACATCCAACCCTCTCCCTTGTGGGGAGAAGGCTATTTATACAAAGTATTACGCCCTCCTTCGGGCTGTGGATCAGGCATACAATTGGTAAAGACCCGTCCTTCCTCCACGGTGTTGCACTAGACTACACTATGCTAATAACTAACTAACAAATAACGTAATAAACGATATGTCTACGAGCTGACTTAAGCTAGATTATATTTGGGGTGACCGATGCTTCACTTATTGAATTTCCAATTCCTAACATATAAGAAAGGTCAGAATACCTGTACATATAGTCTACAAAATCTCGAATATCATTTAAATACCATTTTCATAAAAGAAATCTTTAAAAGTGGTTTCCAAGAAGCTTTTATATAAAAGTGGTATCGCATTTTATTTCTAAAAATCATTTTAAACATGGTTCCCATAAAAGTCAAGAGACAATCTTTTAAAAACAGTATCGCATTATGCTCATAATTACAAATCATAGTTATTATAGTTTTTTAAAAAATGTCATTTTAAAAGCAGTTTCATAAACTGATAAAATCCATTTAAACCTTCACATGAGAGTAATATCACATCGGTTTTCGTAAAGAATTATTTTCAATAGTCTTTCTCAAAACATTCTTCGGACAAATATTTAAGAAGGTTTTATTATAGGGTCAGGCTATTAATTTATTACAAGTTTCAAAAGTATCATTTATAAATATTGAAGTCACGAATTAAAACAAGCCATAATACCAGAAAGAACATCAATTCAACTGATATAACAAATCACAGATAACAGTAACGATTAAATTCATGATGCGGATCAAAATAGTCAAAGTGTAAAAGCAACAGATCCAAAAGCCAAGAGGAATCCTTACAGAAAAAGCATAATCATATCATATCATATCATATCGTATCAAATGAAACATATCAAACTGAATGGAATCACAATCATAGCAACGAATGTCATAGCGAATAGAATCATATCAGAATCATATCAAAAGGATCATAGCAGAATGAATCATATCAAAGGAATATCATAAACGAAAAAAAGTCAAAGATCAGAAAGTCACGAGAAATCCCTACTGAAAAGGGATAGATTATCTGTACCTTAGCAATGAAAGCAAATGAAAATGTGAGCACAAAGAAATAACGTCACGTCTTCTTCAACGAATCTACACGGACTACGGTTCGTATACTCATTTGAGTCATAACAGATTTATTGCTTATATGAATCGTATTAACATTTTTAAAGTTATTAAGCGTATTCTCATTTTTTAGTAATGGACCGAATTAAAATACTCTAGGGTAATAATCATTAATTAGCCAAACTAAGAGGTTACAAATGATAAATGGTAAACCTAAAGGTTTAATATGACTAAGATCTTATTTGAGGGCTTTATATGACAATTTATAAAACTTAGGGTTTGCATGTGACATATTACTAAAAGGTCAAGGTTTAAAATGTAAATTAACTAAAGAAAAAAATTTACATGAAAATTTCAATACGTTTAATGAAAAGGAAAATGTCTCATAGCATATATACGATAGATATTTAAGCTTGCTCGCGGTTTATATGACTAACATTTACGACCAAGTGAACACGTATTATGATTGACCCCCGACTCAACTATCCCGACATGCTTTCAAAATACAAAATGATTCAATCGTTTTTCTTGCGATTACCCTTAAATATACACCCACAAAAACAAGTTTAGACCATTTCAAATACACATGTTTCACCTTTGATCGCGGCTCGTACAAATTATAATCACGACCAAGTAAACATGTAGTACTACTAACCCCCGACTCATCTTCCCCGACACACGTTCAAAACACAAAACGACTCAACCATTTGTTCCGCGATCACCCTCAAACATTACCCCACATGAACATGCATATGTACATCTATTTGATAATCCTTTTTACTGTGAACACATCCAATGCTCTATATTTCAATAAGACAATGCACCCTTTCTTTTCCTTTTTTGTTGTAATATTCGCATGATTATATGCATGAAGAATACATGCAAAATACTAACCTAAACTTCATGTAAACACTCACACGATACTCATACCATACCACACTCGAACATACAAACACTACTTTTTAACAGATCATTTAACGAGACACTCATTCATACATGAAAACAAACACGCACATCCTCCCTCAAATACTTTACCAGATTTTTGGTTACGACTTAGGGATCATAATTGTATATATAGAGCCGATCAACATGTGAACAAGGGCCAGAACTGAATGGCAAACAGTCGACTTATATGGGTCATAAATTCCAGAATTTATGTAACATGTTTATGTATTATCTCTTTTTACAGATTTAAAAGAAGTATAACATGTTTTAAGTAAAGATTATAATCGTCATTGTAGGTGTGTCGAATGGAGGAAAAAAAAGGAGTGGTGATACCTTAGGGCTGCAGTAACGAGACACCAGAGGAAAGAACCAAGAACGATTATATGAACACCACAACTTTTCGAGTACCTGGTACTTGGGAGGAACGAATGGAACTAGTGATATGTCTTGGTGTTGAACGGGATTGTTTTTTTTAGACGGAGGCCTATACAAGGATTGGTTTTAAGGTTTGCTTTTTTCAGTATGTCAAATGTGAAGAGGATGAAAGTCAAACGTGTTTTATATTTATAGGATGGGGAGGGTGTGTTAAATGTTATTCGGTTTCTTATATAAGATTGAAAGCGTGAGTTGATTATGCCAATATTTAAGGTGATTGATTCCAACTTCAAATCCTTTCCAAACTTAATATATTTACCTTTTCATGTTAAAAATAATAAATAAATAAAACGTGTAAATGTAAACAAAGAAAATTTTACATTTGGTACTAGCCATGTGACTTAAAGCATGTGAGATTTTATTTAGTTAAGGACCATGTACCGAATTTAACATTATTTAAGTTATGGATTACTTATCTAAACTTTAACACATAACATAAGGTTTAAGTATTGTGACATATATTCATATAATGTATGGTAGTGTCACAAATTTAAATAGTTATGAACTTAGGTTAACTGTTTCGTTAATTCAATTATCACATGCCGTAATATCTTAACTACTTAATGATGTTCTCAGTACTTAGGTTAAAAAAATTCAAATTATATCAGATTTTCGGAAAACAGATTTTAGGGTTTTACAATTCTTCCCCTCTAAAAATAAAATTTCGTCCTCGAAATTGAAGTCGCAAAGTTAGATGGAGGCGTACCAAATTACAAAAGAATGATGGTAAATGGCCTCATGCCAGAAGAGGTTCTCCCAAAAGATTCTTCACAACAAAATGGTTTGATTTCTCATGTCCCGATCCTGACGGTTTAAGATAGCCTCAGGCTCCTCAACAAAAGATAAATCATTACGAATTTGATCTAGCGGATACGAAACATATACGGAGTGGATGATAATTACATGAAACACAATCATGAATACGAAACAAATACGAAGGTAAAGTCAAACGACATGAAACTTCATAAATAAATCCCAAACTTTAAGTGAACAATAGAAAACGTACATATAACCCAGAAGCATAAAGATGGTATCAAAACGCATGCGGAATGGGTATAATACCCACACAAATAAAATAAAGGACCATGAACCGCGAACTCACTTCCTTCAAGCCGAATCTCCAAACGAATCAACGAAACTTCCAAACTACCAAAACCACATAGCGAATATCAAACGGTCTCCAAACGCATAATGAAACAAATGGGAGAAAAAAATGAATAACGAAAACTCTACCTCCCACCCTTCTCAGGAGAATCATGGACTCGTGGCCCCAACAAAACACACAGAGCGAATGAAATTTTCTCAGCATCTCTTATCTGATACGACGACCTAGTAGCACGGCTGAACTGCTGACCACCAATACGCTCAAACTCTTGGTAGTAGTTTCTCCGCCTATCTGAAATACGCCAGTCATAGTTCTTCTGCCCATACGCCTTCCGAGTGCTCTCTAGTTGAATCTTGTCTCCGTCTTTGCTCCTCTTGTTTTTCTGTCCAGCTCTCTCCTGCAGCATCTTGGTGTCTCCAGAAATGTCGCAATACTCTAACGATCTTCTCGACATGAGCAATTGTGTCTTCAACTTAACTGGAGCGGCAACGGTACTAAACGAATGTGGCTTTTTCACGAACTTCCCTAACTCAGCAACTATTGTAGCAACTCAGGATCCGAAACACCATCGTCGATTCACGAGTAGTCACCATCTAAATGATCGACAAACAAACCCACGGAAACAAAAAGGTAAAATCAAAGGTGGAAAGGAGGAAGATTAAATCAGCGAAGACAAACTAATATCGAAATCAATTTTGAGCGAAAAGGTCCAACCAAACGGAATAGGTAAAAACAAATGGAAGCCTAATGTCTACCCATATACTCACAGGTCATTCCTAAGGTTCAAAAGGATGAAACCGAAGCTCTGATAACATAATTGTAACACCCCAATCCGACACGGGTCAAAATGTCACATTATGGTGTTATACAAAGCATATAAACGCAAGCAGAAGTCTTAAATAAAATAACAAGTCATTTAAACGAACGACTTCAAAAGAAAAAAATACATAATCCAACCAGTCGAAACCAAATGAAATAACGATCTTCAAAATGAGTACAAAAAGAGAGTAAACTAGGGTCGGTCCGCTCTAGAGCTTCTACTCTCAGCCCATCAAAGCCCAGCATCCCACTTGGTACCTGCCGCATGGAAAAGGAAATGCGGCTGAGCTTAAAATGCCCAGTGAATAGATATAGAATAAAAGAATAATCAAAACATATATAAATATAGAGAAAGAGGAACATAAACTCCTGCCGAAACGAATATCATCTGTCAAAAGAATAAGAGATCAAGGATCAACTGAACAAACATCATAAGTCAAATGAGAGATCCACGATAACACGAATATGATAATCATAAGGTGAATGAGTCAACAAGAATAAGATAACAAGATCATACGAATTAGATAATCATAAGGTGAATGAGTCAACAAGAATAAGATAACAAGATCATACGAATCAGATAATCATAAGGTGAATGAGTCAACAAGAATAAGATAACAAGATCATACGAATCAGATAATCATAAGGTAAGAAAATGGTGTAAGGATTTCAGAATTCTACCACGAGCCCAGAAACATATCATATCATAATATCATAATCATAATCTTCATAAGTAACATAAGTAGCATAATGGAGTGATCAACTCCCAGAATTGTGAAACGCGTGTATTGCACACAACACCAGTCACCAGAACATATCATAATAACATAACAGATCAGATCTAGGATGCATCCATACGCCCCTGCAGAAATCATAGTGGCCAATACATATATCCTGGAGCTCATAATACATAACAGAAAGGGACGCAGTGGGTCATCACTCGCCCACCGTGGAGTCATGTTATTGGTGCATCAATGACATGGTCATGGAACCCCCATGACTAGTGATAGCCTGTATCAAACTAAAGGGTCAAACAGAATGTCATAGTAATGACAGAGAATCTAAGGTCATCAGAAATATCAAAATCATAGATTCATATCAGAGGGTGCATATCAAAGGCTCATAGCGAAGGCTTATATCATAGTGTCATAAACAGAAAGGCTCATAGCAAAGGCATCAAAATCAGAAGCTAAGCAATCAAAAGATGTGAAAGGATCATGAGAAACCTTATAAGAAAGGTCAGAATACATGTACATATAGTCTACGAAATCTCGAGTATCATTTAAATACCATTTTTAAAAAAAAATCTTTAAAAGTGGTTTCCAAGAAGCTTTTATATAAAAGTGGTATCACATTTTATTTCTAAAAATCATTTTAAACATGGTTCCCATAAAAGTCAAGAGACAATTTTTTAAAAACAGTATCGCATTATGCTCATAATTACAAATCATAGTTATTATAGTTTTATAAAAAAATGTCATTTTAAAAGCAGTTTCATAAACGGATAAAAGCCATTTAAACCTTCACATGAGAGTGATATCACATCAGTTTTCTTAAATAATTATTTTTAATAGTCTTTCTCAAAACATTCTTCGGACAAATATTTAAGAAGGTTTTATTATAGGGTCAGGTTATTAATTTATTACAAGTTTCAAAAGGTTCATTTATAAATATTGAAGTCACGAATTCAAACAAGCCATAATATTTGAAAGAACATCAATTCAACTAAGACAGCAAATCAGGGATAACGGTAACGATTAAATTCATGATGCGGATCAAAATAGTCAAAGTGTAAAAGCAACGGATCCAAAAGCCAAGAGGAATCCTTACAGAGAAAGCATAATCATATCATATCATATCATATCGTGTCAAATGAAACATATCAAACTAAATGGAATCATAATCATAGCAACAAATATCATAGCGAATAGAATCATATCGGAATCATATCAAAAGGATCATAGCAGAATGAATCATATCAATACAAAGTCAAGATCAGAAAGTCATGAGAAATCCCTACTTAAAAGGGATAGAATATATGTGCCTTAATAGCTCATTTGAGTCATAACGGATTTACACGGGTTATGGTTCGTATAATACTTAATAGCTCATTTGAGTCATAACTCATTTGAGTCATAACGGATTTACACGGGTTACCTTAATAGCTCATTTGAGTCATATATGTACCTTAATCCCTACTAAGAAATAATGTCACGTCTTCTTCAACGACTCTACACGGGTTACGGTTCGTATAATACTTAATAGCTCATTTGAGTCATAACGGATTTATTGCTTATATGAATCGTATTAACATTTTTAAAGTTATTAAGCGTATTTTCTTTTTTTAGTAATAGACCGAATTAAAATTCTTTAGGATAATAATCATTAATTAGCCAAACTTAGAGGTTACAAATGATAAATGGTAAACCTAAAGGTTTAATATGACTAAGATCTTATTTGGGGGCTTTATATGACAATTTATAAAACTTAGGGTTTGCATGTGACACTTAAATTAACTAAAGATTTTAATTTACATGAAAATTTCAATGCGTTTAATGAAAAGGAAAATGTTTCATAGCATATATTCGATAGATATTTAAGCTTGCTCGCGGTTTATATGACTAACATTTTCGACCAAGTGAACACATATTATGATTGACCCCTGACTCAACTATCCCGACATGCTTTCAAAATACAAAATGACTCAATTGTTTTTCCCGCGATTACCCTTAAATATACACCTACAAGAACAAGTTTAGACCATTTCAAATACACAATTTTCACCTTTGATCGCGGCTCGTACAAATTATAATCACGACCAAGTAAACATGTAGTACTACTAACCCCCGACTCATCTTCCTCGACACATGTTCAAAACATAAAACGACTCAACCATTTGTTCCGCTATCACCCTCAAACATTACCCCACATGAACAAGCATATGTACATCTATTTGATAATCCTTTTTACTGTGAACACATCCTACGCTCTATATTTCAATAAGAGCATGCACCCTTTCTTTTCCTTTTTTTGTTGTAATATTTGCATGATTATATGCATGAAGAACACATGCAAAATACTAACCTAAACTTCATGTATACACTCAAACGATACTCATACCATACCACACTCGAACATACAAACACCACTTTTTAACAGATCATATAACGAGACACTCATTCATACATGAAAACAAACACGCACATCCTCCCTCAAATACTTTACCAGATTTTTGGTTACGTCTTAGAGATCATAATTGTATATATAGAGCCGATCAACATGTGAACAAGGGCCAGAACTGAATGGCAAACAGTCGACTTGTATGGGTCATAAATTCCAGATTTTATGTAGCATGTTTATGTATTATCCCTTTTTACAAATTTAAAAGAAGTATAGCATGTTTTAAGTAAAGATTATAATCATCATTGTAGGTGTGTCGAATGGAGGAAAAACAAGGGAGTGGTGATACCTTAGGGCTGCAGTAACGAGACACCAGAGGAAAGAACCAAGAACAATTATATGAACACCACAGCTTTTCGAGTACCTGGTACTTGGCAGGAATGAATGGAACTTGTGATATGTCTTGGTGTTGAATGGGATTGTTTTTTTAGACAGAGGCGTATACAAGGATTGGTTTTAGGGTTTGCTTTTTGTTTCAGTATGTCAAATGTGAAGAGGATGAAAGTCAAACGTGTTTTATATTTATAGGATGGGGAGGGTGTGTTAAATGTTATTCGGTTTCTTGTATAAGATTGAAAGCGTGAGTTGATTATGCCAATATTTAAGGTGATTGATTCCAACTTCAAATCCTTTCCAAACTTAATATATGTATCTTTTCATGTTAAAAAAAATAAATAAATAAAACGTGTGCATGTAAACAAAGGATTTTTTTTCTTGGTAACCATGATTTCCGACCTTTTTGGCCGACTAATCCACGGGGTTTGAACCCACCACCACACAGACTCAAACCAGGTAAAGCCCTCCCTTTTCAGGAGGTTGGCGTGGCCACTTAAGGTTTTTTGCACATAGCAGGAATTGAACTTGAGACCTCACACATTTTAGAGTGATAGTCAGAAGTCCTTTTGCCACTAGGTCGCCCTTAAGTGGTTAAACACGATAAACGTGTACATGTAAACAAAGGAAAATTTACATTTGGTACTAGCCATGTGACTTAAAGCGTGTGAGATTTTATTTAGTTAGGGACCATGTACCGAATTTATCATTATTTAGGTTATGGATTACTTATCTAAACTTTAACACATAACATAAGGTTTAAGTATTGTGTCATATATTCATATAATGTATGGTAGTGTCACAAATTTAAATAGTTATAGGTTAACTGTTGCGTTAATTCAATTATCACATGACGTAATATCTTAACTACTTAATGATGTTCTCAGTACTTAGGTTAAAAAAATTCAAATTATATCAGATTTTCAGAAAACAGATTTTAGGGTTTTACAGTTGTTTAGAGCATGAAAAATGGTTCTTTGCTTCTTTTCACAGTAAAAGTAGTGTTTGGACAATAGAAAATGGATGTTTGGACATATGCATAAAACCGGGTCTAACCGGGTTGACCAGGTGACTCGGCCGAGTCGATCACAAACCCGGGTTTCAAAACATTGGTTTAAACCCTTTTACAAAGTGCAACTTCTTCATGTTTTTTACACTTTAAAGTATGGAATTTTCAATTATGATTCACATTTCATAAAGTGCATGCACTTTTCAATTGTGTTTTTTACACTTCTTCATGTTTTTTACACTTTAATACTGGTATTTTGTAGTATGAGAAGGAGAAGCACTCTATTTGAAAATGAAACACTGATTGTTGTGATGGTGATACCATAAGTCGCAATGATCAAAAAATTTAGTTTCAAAACTCAAATTTTAACAACCCCTAGTTATGGTCCTATTGATACATAACTAGAGTTTCCTTGGCCAGAATATGAACGTCTACTCATATTATGTACCGTGTTAGTAGATTTGCTATCATGTGCTAGTTGTAAAGCCGTACTTGCAATTTAATGACATATGTTTATCTTATAAGCCGTAGATGATCGTAATGACTTGATTCAACTCTCGTTTGTGATGTCAAAAGTTTTAACTATAACTTTTGGTTTTCTTTCTCATTATTTAGGAGATTTTTGAAGAAGAAGAAAGATGAAAGCTTGCAATGGATTTCAATGAATACTTGAAGACGGAAGATCGACGGAGCGCTTTCAATGATACTTAGAAATCTTTTATATGTGCTTCATGGTTTATATTAGCTTAACAAATAGTTAGTGTGGTATGAAATCTCATGTTTAATTTGATGAAGCAAGATTTGTATGTGCTACAGATTTGTATGAAGCAAAATTTGTGGTATGAAATCTTTTGTACGATATGCTACATATTTGTATGTGTGGTATGATATCTCTTGTATGTGCTATAGATTTTTGTATGAAGCATAATTTGTATGTGCAGAATATATTTTTTTTAAATGTATAATTATCAAAATAGTGACATTTAAAAGCGTGTAGTTTTCAAAATTTGCCGCACTTTTTAGGGGGGACACTTTTGAAACTTTTCCACTTTAAAAAGCGTGGAGCTTTTGTTCAAATTCCCCACCCTCTTAGGTGTCACAATTAACTGAGTTTGTCCACGCTAAATGATGTGCAACTTAACATTTTGTGACCCAGCATTTACCACGCTATCCTCATGCGTGTACTTTTAGTTTCAACACACCTAAAACCGTGGAGACATGCCTCAATCCATGTGTATAATTACACAATTTGTTGTAGTGGCAGCTTCTTCCGGTTTGTTTACACTTTCAAATATGGACTTATCAATTATTGTCACACTAATTAGTGTGTGAAGAGTCTATTTGCATATTTATGAAAATAAATGGATTCAAAATAATTTTGTAACACCGATTATCTCGGCATAAAGTAAAGCGTGGAGTATACAATTGTACACGACGATTGAATGTGATGACGTAGGTAACCAACAGTAGAATGGCATGCTGTTATGTAGCGATCCGACAAAACTGGGTGAGGAATTTCTTTTAAAAAAAACACGGACTTATCTCTCTAGGTCATATTATTTGCTTGAATGCCACCTAGGTTTCCATTCCACATCATCAAAGTGATACGTGTGAAGTTATCTTACACATGGCACCATGAACTCATAAGCTTCCATGTAAACATTGCCAACTTGGTGTACATCACTCCCTTTATACATGTATATATATAGCTACCTTATCAGCATCAGTGATTGCTTTGTTTTGTAAGGAGTTCAAGCAAGTTCGAAGAAGTGATCAACAACTAACAACCACGAAAATGGCAACCAATGGTCAAAAATTCCCACCTCAGAAACAAGATAGCCAACCAGGGAAGGAACATCTAATGGATCCAGCCCCTCAATTCATGAACCCAAATTACAAGCCTTCTGGGAAGCTTCAAGTTGAGTACTCCTAAATTTTCAAATTAAATGATTGTATTTTATATTGTTCTTTAAAAAATAATTATTAATTAGCAATAATTAGGATTTAAAAAAAAACAAAAAAAAACAAACTCAAGAATACTTGTTTTAAAATATTTTGCTAATTTTTAATATTATACTCCGTAGTATCGTAATTTTCTGAAATCAAAACAAGGTTCTTCACTAGTTCACTTTCTTCTTAACAAATTATAACTATGTTACTCTTATTAGCAAATATTATTCATATCAGTAAAGCTGTTAAATATTTACTATTGTATTAAGTGGGTGATATATATAGAAAGATTTGTAAAGTCTACACGTATTATCTGATGGGTGTAGGGGAAGGTGGCGCTGGTGACAGGAGGAGATTCAGGTATAGGAAGGGCCGTGTGCTACCACTTTGTGATAGAGGGTGCAACTGTTGCTTTTACTTTTGTTAAGGGCCAAGAGGACAAAGATGCAGACGAAACCTTACGAATGTTGCACGAAAGCAAAACTAGCGATGCTAAAAACCCAATAGCCATAGGTGCAGATCTTGGGTTCGACCAAAACTGCAAACAAGTGGTGGATGAAGTTGTGCAAAAATTTGGACGTATTGATATTTTGGTAAATAATGCTGCAGAACAGCACAAGACTACCTCAGTTGAAGAAATCAATGAGGAACGACTTGATAGGGTGTTTAGGACCAATATATTTTCTCAGTTCTTCTTGTGTCGGTAAGCTATAATTATCTATTATATATTGTTTTTCGAGGTTTTCAGGTTTAATTAGGGACAAGACATGCATGCAGAAACATATACGTACATGCAGTAACGCCTAACAGAAATCAACTAAATCCATGCATAAAATCCTATTCACTTCATAATATAGCGACCACACCTGTGATATTCTGATTGTTATTCAGAAAACAAATAAACAGGCCTTGTTATTTAATACTTTAAGTTGTCATCACTTTGTGAACGTAGTTAATTATATATGAAAGCAAAAGCAACTAATCAACTAGCCGATACTTTTGTCTCAACTTTAGGCTTATAAGGGTCACATATATATAGAGCCAGGTTGTTACGTAACATGCTCCCAATATATCTCTCCTTTAAAATATCGGTATAAATCTAAAGTAAAAAAATAAGTGTACTAGCTAAGGGTATTGTGAGTAGTTGGTAATTACGAATGTAGAGGGTTCACCTTCTTTTTTGTGTAGAATGTAATAATTAAGAGCCGACTGTTCTATTATCTTAATTAGGCATGCATTGAAGCACATGAACGAAGGAAGCAGTATTATCAACACGACATCCGTGGATGCTTACACAGGGAACCCGCAACTGTTGGATTATAGCTCAACAAAGGGAGCAATAGTATCCTTCACACGAGCTCTAGCACTGCAACAGGTTGAGAAAACGATTCGTGTAAATGGGGTTTCACCTGGCCCTGTTTATACACCTATTCGACCAGCAACAATGGACGATGTATCCGAGTTTGGAAAAAATACACCCATGGGTAGAGCGGCTCAGCCTTACGAGATGGGACCGCCGTTTGTGTTTCTTGCTTCGGATGACTCTAGTTACTTCACTGGCCAATTTCTCCATCCTAATGGTAGGGGTTTTTTTTTCTCTCTCTTCTCAGTGTTCTAATGGATATTGATTCTAATTTATTGATTTTTTTTCTTTGGATATAGGTGGGATGATTGTGAATGCTTAAGTCGATGGTTCATGCGAAAGAGTATTAGAGGCGAGGCGTGTAAATATTGTATTATATTAAAATAAAGATCGTACCCCATGCATGTACACTGTTTTGTTTAATTCTGCATATTAAGAATCAATAATATGATGGTTGAATATGTTTTATTTGTTTAATTTTGCATATTAAGAATCAATAATATGATGGTTGAATATGTTTTATTTGACTTAAGCCTGCATTGGTTAATAATGTGATTGGTATGTGTTATTGTTGTGCCACATCAACTAGAGATGGGACAATATATGTATCTGTGTGCTGAAGACTCGAAATAAATTATGTGCCGTTGCTCTCCATCATATGTACTGCATGTGGTGTTGATAGTGAGACACATCTCTCCCAAGAGTTTCCCATTTTATCATCACCCTTTTACGTAAAAAGTGTTTTTTTGTTTTCTTTTTCTGTGTGTTTTAGTAACAAATAGAGAACTTCTAGATCCGTAGTTATATTTAAGGTGGAAACTTTGAGATTGTTGAATGGGTTTTGGTTATTGGGTTAATCCCAATCTACCCATCACGATACCCAATCGACCCAGTCAACACCCATAAATGACCCGGTCAACGAAAGTCAAAGTCAACATGAAAAAGTCAACTCGCTGGAATAACTACCAAATAGCAGTTACAAAACGGTTATATGACAGTTACAAACATAACTGCCATATCTTGAACTATCACAACGGTTCACTATGTACCGTTTCACTTTGTATAAATAGAGTAGAACATGTAACGATTACATTTATGACAGATTTATAGAAAATAGAGATCATTTCATATTTTTGGTATATCGTTGATTAAAGATCAGTAAAAACGGGCCAACAATTGGTATCAGAGCCAAAATCATCATATACCATTATTCGTTTAGTTCCAGAATCAAAGACAACAAAACAATCTCGATAAAAAAAAATTCAAAGATAATTCGAACACAAATCAAAGATATCATTTTTGTGTTCTATCTTTTGTCGCATCAAGGGAACAATCACAAAGTGATTACTCAAACCCGGCAACAAAAAATTCATTCGCATTTTTTTTCTTTCATCGAAACTGATTTTTTTTTATCCACAAAGGATTAGAAACGGATTAAACCGTTTACAAATTGATTCAAACAAAACTAAACGAAGTCATCAATCAGGGCAGAAATTAAAGATTCAAAATTAGAACAAACACACCTGTTCTGAATCAAGAATCAAGCCCAGATAATTAATTAAGCCACCAATCGACTTAATTAAGTCTCCAATCATTCATACCTCTCACGGATTAAAAACCCCCAAATCAACGAAACCCTAAAATTTCGATTGAAGGGAATTAGTGTTCGCAAAGATCACCGCATACCGGAGAAGAGAAGAAGGCCACTCAACCCTTACCACAGGCGTTGACCACATAGATTTGGAGAAGAAGACCAGATCTCATTCCCAGAAAAGGGAGAGAGAGAGAGACGAACTCAGTCTCTAAAGGAGACGTTTATTTTTTCTCTATCTCAATAATAAGAGATATAAGGAATAAATATACGGTGCACTTTCTTTTTAATATCACAAAAGAGATACGTAGTATAATACATACTAAAAGGAGGAGGCGCACCATTATTTTAAGAGGGCTACAACAAAAGGATTACTTTTTTATTTAAGGCATCGGGTTAGACCATCAACCCCTCCAGGTTTCAAATTTGCAAAAACCACCCTTTCAACTTTTATTTTTATATAGTAGTATATATTAATTTTTGATATATATTGCCTTTTGATAAGTTATTTTATTTAAAGTTAATATCTTGTCAAAATTTTAGAAATATAATAACCTAGTATCATACTGCTTATTATATTGATTAAGGATAGTTTTGGATTTAAAAACCAGTCCTATAAAGTTTTATAACCGATAAGGAAAAATAAAACATTTTTCAACACACCTCGTGTTAGATTTTTGGAGATATTTTTTATTGTCAATACATTTAAGATATGACGAAAGAAAGTGGAAATAAGGAACCTAGTACAAATAGTACACCACAATTTCAATGCCCAATCCTAAAACCCGAGAATTACTCACTATGGGCAATTCGAATACAAATCATTCTCGAAGCGAATGGTTTATGGGAAACAATAGAGCCGACTGAATCGACTCAACCCGATAAGAAAAAAGACAAAATCGCTATTGCTTTCCTTTATCAAGCCTTACCCAAGGAACAATTACTTCAAATAACAAAGCACAAAACCGCGAAGGACATTTGGAATGCTTTGAAAACTAGACACGTTGGCGAAGACAGAGTTCAACAAGCAAGACTACAAACACTCAAATCTGATTTTGAGATGTTACAAAGGAAGGAAGACGAGACAATTGACACCTTTGCTACAAAACTTACAACTCTCGTAAACAAAGCCGCTAGTCTAGGACACACCATAGAAGATGAAACCTTAGTACGGAAACTACTAAATGTTGTACCCGATAGGTATCTGCAAATAGTCGCATCTATAGAACAATATTCCGACCTAAGTGAAATGACTATGGAAGAAGCAATTGGAAGACTTAAGACCTATGAAGAAAGGATTAAGTTTAAGAAGGATAAACAAGTGAACAATCAAGAGACTTTGATGTTCACATGACATAAAGGACAAGGAAAACCTTTTAGAGAATATGGTCAGGAAAGATTTAACCAGTCTCAAGGCTGAGAACAAGACAAGAACAATTATCAATCTAAAAGGGAAGAACGAGCGTCTTTTGAAGAAGATACAAGAGACAAATCTCAAGTCACATGCTACCGATGTCACAAACTTGGACATTATGCATATGAATGTCAAAATAAACGCAAGAATCAAGTCAGAGAACATTCAAATTTTATTGAAGAAGACTTAGAGCCAACATTACTTATGGCGACTATAACTGAAGAGAAATGATACAATGAGAAACCGCAGAGATTGTAGTAACAGCAGTAGAGATTGCAGCAGAGAATGCAGAAACAGCAGAGATTGCAGAAACTGCAGAGAATGCAGAAACCGCAGAGAATGCAGAAACAGCAGAGAATGCAGAAGGAAGCAAAATGGAATCATGTGAGACGACTACAAAAGACTTAAAGATCTACGTCGCAGCGATTGTGATTAAGGGGGAGAATATTAGGTTAATCCCAATCTACCCATCACGATACCCAATCGACCCAGTCAACACCCACAAACGACCCGGTCAATGAAAGTCAAAGTCAACATGAAAAAGTCAACTCGCTGGAATAACTACCAAATAGCAGTTAAAAAACGGTTATATGACAGTTACAAACATAACTGCCATATCTTGAACCATCACAACGGTTCACTATGTACCGTTTCACTTTGTATAAATAGAGTAGAACATGTAACGATTACATTTATGATAGATTTATAGAAAATAGAGATTATTTCATATTTTTGGTATATCGTTGATTAAAGATCAGTAAAAACGGGCCAACATTGGTTTGATGGTATGCGAGTCTTTCTATTGAGCAAGAAATTATAAGTTCCAATCTTAGTTGTCGCATGTACGTGGAGCTTTTGTACATGGATGTGTGATGGGTGGATCTTTGCCTTCCTAAAATAAACTAAGACAAAAGAAATATGTGTGATGGGTGGATCTCAGTTGTCGCATGTACGCGCCTAAAAATCACCCACAATTTCTATTTATCTCCAAGCTCCAAATTACCCTGATTCACCCAACTTACCCCACGTTTAAGTACTTCTAGTACCTTCTGACAACGTGTCAAAAGGAATGTCACTTGTGGATCGCCAAGTTGTACAAAAGGAGTGCTCTCATTGGTGCAAACACCTCATGGGAATGATCTAAGGGCTGTGGATTGAGAGGATGACACAAAAGAGTGATCAATGGATGAGATAAAGCTTCCTGAAGCTTCCCCAAGCCTTGGCAGCAGCTATATAAACCCTTTCAATCTCAATTGTAAAACTGTCCAATTTCTCACGTTTTTAGAGAAATTTTGACTATTTTACTTCTGAATTGTCATTTAATTGTTTTCCTAGTGTAGTTGTTTTAATTTAGTTGTAATTTCGTTTCATCGTGTAATCTCAATTCAATTAATGCAACTTTAAGATTTCATTTGAATTATTGCAACCATTTCTGTCCAAATCTGTTCATAAGTTCTCATCCTTATTTTCTACATAAGCTCTTACAAGCTTATTGTGAGCTTGTGTTGTTTTAAATCCGTTTTAAATTCTAAAAATTTCAATGTTTCTCAAAAAGTCGACATAAGTCAAAGTTCAAAGTCAAATCAATTTCAGGTTATTTTCTAGTTTTAATGTGTTAAAAAGGTGAGTTTAGTGTTACTTTGTTTATTTTGATTCAGTCTCAGTTATAATTCATCAAGCTTAAAGGTTAATTTGCACTTTAGTAGTTTTAAGTAGTGTTTGGTTTAGAGCAATTTCTAGATTTCAAGTTAATTTGTTAAGTTGAATTTGAAAGTATTGATTTTAGTTATTGATTTTTTAAGCTTTCCTAATCATAGTTTTAAGTTTTGTCAAGTGATTTAATTTGTTTTCAACTTCATTTTCAAAACTGTCTTAGTCCCTTTGTCCCATATCAGTACTTTCTCAGTTGATTTAATGCTTATTCATATGTGAATTTTGATTGCTTTTTAGTTTCCCTAGTAGCCTTAGGTTCTAGCTTAATCAGCTTGCCCTTCTTTAGGTATTTAGTGCTTAATTTGAGTAGACTTTTAGCCTACAAGTGCCTCATGGACTGCTGTTGCTGCAACCCCATATCTGCTCACACCAGCTTATTCTAGGATGATTAACTGCTTCATTATTTGATACTCAGACTTGATTTTTGCTTCCATTTGTAGTTTTAGGTGCTAGCTTTTACATATTTACCTTCACTCTCACTAATATGCTTATTTAGGTAGCTTAATTTGGCCTGCAAGTTAGCCCCTACTGCCCTCTTATCTGCTGCTACATCAGTCACCTATTGAGTGCTTATTTCATTTCCACTTTTAGCTTATTGGTGTATTTTGAAGATTAAATGTAGAGTAGAATAGATTATATCCCTTCATAGCTTTTTAGGTTCCCTCCTTTAGCTTTTTAGGAGCTTAAGCTTATGTATCAGTTAATAGGCTGTTTGGTTTGTATGGTTGCTTAATTAGTTTATCTTACTTTTTCCTTGTATTTGCTTATTAGTAGAATGAAATATGTTGCTTAATTAGTTTTCCTTTAGTGCTTAATTTCCCCTTTAGTACTAGCCTTCATTTTTCCCTTAGCTTATTATCTGTTCTATTAGTCTTCCCGCGTTGTAGATTGCACCAATAAATCCTTTAAACACCTTTTTCACTTTTTAAGCTTCAGCCACAGTTTAGCTTATATCAGCTTATGTAGTGCTTATTTTTCAAACTTAACATTTTTATTAGGATTAGGTTTATTTAAAGTAATTTCCATAAAATTTTCATAATTTTCCAAAATGTTTTAGTATTTTTAATAATTAGTTTTTACTTTTCTAGTTTCTAATTCATAATAAATATTTAAAAAAATAAAAAATATTTCCGCTTTTTCCTAAAATTTTATTTTGTCGTCTTGCATTTAGGAAAATTGGATTTACATTCCTAGGGTTTAAACTGCATAATTTGGTTTTAAATTGCATTTTTAAATTCCCGTAGTTGCGTTGTTAGGATTAGATTGCGTTTTAGGTTAAATTTGATTTGCGTAATTGTTTTATCTGCTTAATTAGCTTGTTTTAGTTTATGTTTCATTATCGTAGTGTAGAATCCCATTATTTGACCTTTTTCCCCATTCAAAATCACGTTGTCAACACTCGATTTGAAATCTCCATTCATCCTTCGCTAGGAGAACGACCCGGGAAATACTTATTGCCTTTGTATTTCTTCGGAAAATATCTGTACTACGAATTTGAACAAATCATGGATCACTAAAAGAGTGATTATTTTCTTCAAAATTAAGATAAAAGCTTTTTTAGAATAAAATCCTAAATCATGATCAAGCAAAAAGATGCTCCAAGTATAGCAGTAAAGTTCATAGGATATGTTTACCAGAAATGGTACTAGAATTCAGAGTATTTAATAAGTTAAAGATACATGGATGCCATCCCATATTTGTTTATCTATTTGTGCAAATCTAAAATTAAATGAATAAAACATAAGGAAATTTTGCATAATTCATACATTAGAAGCATGTACCAATATGGCAAATACATAATTTCATTAATAGCTTTGCAATAATATTCCAAATTCCAACTATAAGAAGGAAACTTGTTGTACTGATGTCTTTTTCCTCTTCCTCTGACATTAAGATAAGTTTTTATTTCACTTTTTAAACCGTTACTACAACTTTTAATTGCCTGTTGTTGGTTGGAAAAGTTTCCTTTTCCACATCCCCATCATTTGTGACCAATAAATAGGGGATACAATCAACGTTGATTAGACTGGTTAGCAAATTCAACCCCCTTATTCTTATAATTCAGGATACATTTTTATCCAAACACGTAATAAAAAATACTCTAGTCAAATGGTCAAAAGTAGCCCAAACTGTATTCTTAGTGCTTAAAACCTCTAGATCATACATTCGAATATTTTGGGGATACCTAGTTAAAAAGTATCTAACTTGCCACAAAATTGTATAGCGTGCATCAATCTAATTTTTTTCGATTAAACACATACACTTTTATGTTTTCCTATTGTATGTATTTAATGACTTCAACAAATACATCAAGCTTCCTAATCTTCCTATAGTGCCATGCCACCACCATTTGCTAATCCATCATTTCGTCTACACAATAGTAAGATTAAAAAAGGTGTATTTAATATGAAAAAAATTTGAGTAATACACACTAAAGATTTTGTCCAAGTGGCATACATTTTTAACTAATTAACCCAATATTTATCATTTTTATTAAAATTAATTAAGGGGGTGTTTGGGAGTGCGTTTGAAGACAAATTATCTGATTATTTTATTTTGATAACCTAATAATCTATTTGTGCAAGTGGCATGCATTTTTAACTAATAAACCCAATAAATAACACTTCTAGAATGAATCCTAACATTTCGAGAGGTGGACCGAGCACTCTGGCGCAAGGTCGGCGAGCTAGAGAGAGAGAGGTTTCTGATCTGAAGAGAGATCGCGACTCCCAGCGTGTTGAGATTTCCCCAGTGTAGAGAGAGAATGAGAGTCCGCGAAGATCAGCGAGAGGCGCCCGTGCAGATCGTGGCTAGATGCATTTAGGCTTATGGCTAGATGATTTATCTTAGTTATCTTTGTTACTAGAATCGTCTATGGTGCATTCCTATCCTTTCATGCTATTGTACTTCGAAAACTATGTATCGACAGTTATGGTTAATAGAAGTGCATCCTTTGATTTCTTGTTTAGAGCTTGCATTATATTGATGTGAATGTGATAGTATCCTTATTATCGTGATTGGTATTCGTGCGGTATTCGACCCTCTATAAATTGTTTCTCGAGTAATGATGTATGATTTTTGAAACTTATGGAACCCTTGTGTTGTAATTTAGATCAATGGCTCCAAGACGAAACCCACCCAGGACCACCCGAGCAGTGCCTGTTGTGGTCAACACCGGCGACCAACTCAAAATATTGAGAATCAGAATACCGACAACCCGGATACCAACAATCCCACTACTGAAAATCAGAACGTCAATGATCGGGGTGACAATGGTCACACTCCACCTAAAACCCTGACTGTGAATCAAGTTCTTATCGATAAGCTCGTGACTCAGCGTGTCGCTGAACTACTAGCTGAGTCAAATCACTCTAACACCTCTGCTGGAACCACTCCGCTTAACCAAACCCATGGTTGTACCTATAAGGAGTTCCAGTTTTGTGGACCCATTGAATTTGGAGGAACCGAAGGAATGGTTTACCCTAATGAGATGGATGGAAAAAAACATAGTCGGTTTTTACCGTCAGTAACTGTGATGAGGATTCCAATGTGAAGTATGCAACGTTTACTCTGAAGGATGAAGCGTTGACTTGGTGGAATAACTATCACAAGTCAGCTGGAAGTGATGTAGCATACGCTATGACATGGGATCAGTTCAAAGCCTTGTTGATCAAGACTTACTGTCCAAGGAATGAAATTAAGAAATTGGAGATTGAGTTTTGGAATCATAAGGTGAAAGGTACCTACGTGACGGTTTACAACCGTCATTTTCAAGATTTTTCGTTACTTTGCCCCGAGATGGTTCGCACTGAGGCACTCAAAATTGAGCGATATACTGATGGTTTGCCACTAGCTACTAGGAACGATGTAATTTCTACAAAACCGACAAATCTTCATGAGGTCATCAGTATCGCTCAACGTTTAATGGATTCCCTAGTGCTGGAAGGTACGGACAAGGGGAGAATGATAAGAGAAAGAGGAATAATAATGCTAAAGGTGATGATAACCCCAACAAGCGGCAAGAGACTGCCAAGGCATTTGCTATCGGTAATGGAGAGAAGAAGGGTTCTGAAGGAAACAAGACATTGTGTGGACGTTGCAATCAACACCACCATGGATAGTGTATCGTGGTGTGTAGAAATTGCTCAAAAGTAGGACACTTGGCCAAATATTGTATGTCCTGTTGGATATTGGATTTCACAATCACATCAAACCATTAACACAAGTGGGCGTATAAGTGGAATTCTAGAGAGAGAAAGTTAGAGGTTTAGGGAACTTAGTGAGAGAAAGTGAAAGATATTATTATGAGCTCCAACTCTCTACCTTGGGAGGTAGAGAGTATTTATAGTCTTACATAAATCGCCACACAACGGGCTGTGGATCAGGCATACAGTGGGTAAAGACCCGTCCGTCCTCCACGGTGTTACTTAACTAAATACTACTAACCTAAATATAACTACGACTACGAGCATTCTAACGATTACATATACTTGAGGTGACCGACTCTTTAATACCGGGAATTTCTAATTCCTAACAATCTCCCCCTAAGGGAGGTCACCTCAAACATATACTAAAATGACATTGAATACAATCAGATATTACATTAACAATTGATCTTGCATTCTTGATGTAGTACTTTGCTCCGAGGCTCGTAGTCATTGATTCCACTCATTGCATGTTTGGTTAATCCAAGTGGAGGTCTTTTACTGATCCACGAGATAATAATAATGAGCCAGTATTGAGATCATCGGCTAGTAGAAAATCTCGATACATCCATTGTGGTGTTGGTATTATGTGATGTTGTGACATTCGGACCGACATGCTCACATTCTGGATCATGATATATTCTCATCAGAGTAGCGGAAGCATTCGTTGATTCATGATATTGGCGGCGTAGCGAAGCATGGAGTGAAAATATCCGAGTCATTGATGCACTAATCATGATTTCTTTTGAGATGAATGTGTTAGGTGAGCATGAGGCTATGGATTGACCGCTTCATTCGATCGGTACAAAGCGTCGGGTGTACTGCATAAGGCATTAGCAATAAAGCGCCGCGAAAGTGTCTTTGATCACTTCGATGAATTGAGGTACACGGCCCACGGTTCCCGTTGATCAAGATTACAAGTCCGTGATCGAGGTATAATTCGAAGAATTTCCTTGACAGGGTTTCGCAGTTGCTCTAGCTGTTCTCAAACCGGAACGTCTCAAAGAAGACAACACGGAGTGAGTGAACCTGCGAATTTACGTCCAGCGATTGATGAAAAGAAATTTGAAAAACAATCGTGTATTGCTCAATAGAAATTGTTTTTGCAATATAACGAAGGTTTTAATGAAAATCAATTATCAATCATAAAACACCTTTTGATTTGAAAAATTAGTACACGATCGACATGCTAATGAAAAGAGTTTTAAAGCACAAAGACCGGTTTTTCAAAGGTATCCGTCAATCCATAACTTTGAACCGGATTGATTCAAAGATTGAATCGCCCCATTGTTTACGTTCGGTTGTCACATGGTTGATCTATATAATAGATCTCACATGCCACCTACCGGGAGCTTGTTAGATGTTGGCTCCAGAAGGCTTTCCATCTTCATAGTAAATATGTAAACACATCACTTTCGGATGTTCCGCAATACTACAAGGATAATGCGTAGGACTCAAGATATAATCTCTCTTTCCACATTGTGTGAAACAGAGTCTTCATTGAAAGTGTCCTAATGAGATTTATTGATGATCTCGTGGCTCTAGACTCAATTTGTGCATATTTGGATCCTATATCGGAGACTAGGGAGAGGGTCTCCTCCTTCAATATCAACAATCTCTAAGAGAAAGTCGATAGATAATGTCGGTTCCCGTGAGAATGAAACAAGTCCTTTTAAGAGGAACTTGAGTAGGTTGGGAAGTTGTAGTGCAGGCGTGCCAGCTGGGTCCATGACGTCTTGTCTTCAATACCGATGTTACCATCAGTAGCATATGAATTGAACCGGTTTACCCCTAAGGTTGAATAAATGGAGGGCTATTTGTTTTCACCCTTTTTTCATTCAATTCCTTTTAATTCTTCAACCCCTTCAGTGCTTACCGAGACTTCATAGCTAGAACCTTGTTGGGTTTATTCCGATTACTAGCTCGATCTTAGTCCGCACTCTTCCCATATCTCATTTTTCTCCTTTTATCATCATACCTAAGAACTCTACACTAACTAGTGGATAGTCCCAGGGTAGATCCCTCCGGATCAAGGATCATGGGAACACATACCTAACCTTATCGTCCTTATATCACCATACATAATGGAAAGTTGGTCGGTCTTTTGGTATTGTTCATCTGCCATAGGAACCAATTGAAAACCATTTGAAAAATCAATCCAGATACTTATGATATTTTATCAAAGCATTTTGTACCCGAATTGTTTTTGATATTTTTAGAAGAAGAACTCCCCTCAACATGTGAATCAAGTATTTGAAATAGTTTTCCACACGGAGGCAAGAGAAAGAATTAACTTCTTTGATTACCATTTTCTAAAAAATATCAACATCACTTTCCTAATCGAATCAAGTAGATAAAGCATTTTGGGGAAGGATGAGGTTTTCATGATTTTGCTCCCCTCAATATGTGCCTCGAGATTTGAAAAGAGTTTTGCACATACTAGAGGAACCACGCACATTGAGATAAGTGATCACGTTTCAAATCATAGGTTTAAGATAGATGCTCCCCTCAACATGTGCATGGAAAATTTGAAATCGTTTGTCACTTACGGGGGAGGCAAACATGCTAATCACTTAATAAACCATTTATCGAATTATCAGTTTAAATCCTATTTAAATCACAACTTCTTCCCCGATCACAATTATCAAAACATTTGAGATTTGTGATCTCTGTAGATTTAAATTGATTTTGAAAGCTTTTAAGGAGAATTGTGACTTGATAATGAAAGCGTTTTAACGATAAGGATCGATGTTGAGATTTTAAACTCCATTGGTTAAACATGCATGATTATCTTTTGAAAACAATTGAATGCCAAATAACTTTTTAATTTAATTGAAATCATTCTCCCCTCAATCAATGACATAGGTTGTTGATTGAGAGATAAGATTTTGACAATGATAAGTCCCGATGATTATCAAAAATAGAGACCGAAGTTATTTTTCAAAGCATTTAGTTTTCAAAAATAAATGTTTATAGAATCAGAGCATGGACTTTGAAATCATGATAAAACATGGCTCTGTTCTTTCTTTTAAAACGGGTTATTGCACGAAAATGACAATAAACCATTGTTTCACTTTCTCCCAAAAATATTTTTGATTTTTTGATTTTTTTTTTATAAAAATTCGAACAATATCTAAAGTCCCGTGTCATTCTTTGAATGATGACACAAGACCGTAGATATTATCGAACCGAGAAAACGCATGACAAAATGACAATATTTTTGAAGATTTTTTGAATTTTTCAGATTTTTATGGATTTTGAAAATTTTATAATTTTCTATTTGATTTTTTGAGAGTTTTATAGTTTTACAAGAGATATTTACAAGAGATAGATGAAGGAAACCTTTTACTCCTCGTCTTCCTCCTGAAGACGTTTGAGTGTTTCCGGTTGAAGGCTTTTCAAGCCAAGTCGTGGAAGAATAAACTCAAAACGTTCTCTTGGAAGAGTTTTGGTGAAGATGTCACTAACGATATTGGACCTCACAAAATAGAGTTCCACCACACCTTTTCCACTTGTTCCCGATGAAATGATGTGAATGTCGATATGCTTTGCTCTTGAGTGTTGAACATTGTTGCATGAGAGAGCAATAACACTTTTATTATCACGATCTGAGGGATTTTGTTGAATTCAAAGCCATAGTCGGATAATTGAGATCTCATCCATAAGATTTGAGCACAACAAGATGACATGGCTATGTATTCAACCTCTAGAGGAAATAGAAGTACTCATTTGTTTCTTTGAAGACCAGCTCACAAGCGTATCACCCAAAAGCGAGCACCTCCGGATGTACTTCGACGAGTATCTTGACAACCTGCATGATTAGCATCTGCATAGGCCGTTAGTGACATACGGTGTCCGGTACCAAAGTCCCATATTGATGGTTCCTTGGAATACCGAAAGACCCGTTTAACCGCTTCAAGGTGCTTTTTAGTAGGCTTAGCACGGTATCTAGCACACATGCAAACAAAGGCGAACAAGATGTGCGGTCTACTAGCGTGAGGTACATCGGGATCCAATCATACTACGATATTTCGTTTGGTCAATCATGATCCCCGAGTGGTCCTCATCTAGTTTGGTTCGATCAATCATGGGGGTGTCAACAGGGTCACTTGAATCAAATCCAAATTTCTTTAAAATCTCATTTGCATATTTAGATTGATTTATGAAAATGCCTCTCGGACTTTGAGAAATTTGTAATCCCAAGAAAAATGACATTTGTCCCATCATTGACATTTGAAACTTTGAACTCATTTCATTTGAAAAGCGATCACATTCCATTGGGTCAATGAGGCAAAAATAATATCATCAACATAAATTTGAACATGAGTTAAATGTTTGCCTGACTTCCGGTGAACAATGTAGGATCAACTGCTCCTTTGCTAAATCCGGGAGATAGAAGAAACTTTGACAGTGTATCATACCATGCCCTTGGAGCTTGCTTTAAACCGTAAAGAGCCTTCTTCATACGATAAACGTGAGTAGGATGCTCTTGATTCACAAATCCTTCAGGTTGTTACGACGTAGACGACTTCTTTAAGATCTCCGTCGAAATGCCGTTTTCACATCCATCGATAGACTACCATGTTCTTACTAGCAAAGATAGCCGAAAGATTCGATTGCCTCGATTCGAGCAACAGGAGCAAAAGATTCTTCAAAGTCAATACCCTCCTCTTGACGGTATCCTTTAGCAACTAATCGAGCCTTGTTCTTCAACACATCACCATGCTCATCAAGTTTCACTTTGA
Organism: Chrysanthemum makinoi; assembly: GCA_910596185.1. Classification (NCBI taxonomy): domain Eukaryota; kingdom Viridiplantae; phylum Streptophyta; class Magnoliopsida; order Asterales; family Asteraceae; genus Chrysanthemum; species Chrysanthemum makinoi. The sequence continues at coordinate 217,240,877 of OU343223.1, read as the reverse complement.
AGATCCATTTAAGAGCTATAATCATAGCACAATCTGGGCGTGTACTAACTCCCATACATCAAGTCGATCAAACTCATGAATTTCATCTTGCATGGCATTGAACCAGCTATCTTCATTCATGGCGGTTTTAACATCTTTTGGTTCGATCTTAGATAGTACGGAGTTGAAGAAGCACCATAAGGCATCTATTGCAAGTTGTTTCTGTTGATACATGGGAGCGAGAGGGATTTCCAATGATGTTGTCTAATGGATGATCGTGAGTCCATTTTCTCAGGTGTTCATGTGGCAGTTGTTGAGGGATGAGGTAGGCCGAGTCGATGTCTCTGGCGAAGATGGTTCTGATGATGATTCTAGAGCAAATATGTTTTCAAATGGAGCATCTTCAGGAGTAGCAAAGGGATTAACTTCATCATTGATGTCAAAAACATTTCCATGATGTACATTTGAAGAATGATGATTTGTTGATGAGATGAAGGATCAAGCCGAGGTGCTTCTTGACTTAAAGATATTGAGGATCAAGGATTGACTTCATTCACAGGAATATGAGCATCCTCTTTTGTAGGGATCAACACCTCATTAGTAATTGAATCATACAGTTCATCAAACATAGGATCAAACAATATCTTTAAATCATCTTCGATGAGGTACATATGGGACTGTTTTGAGTTTCTTGAGAAGAGTTTGGAACAAGGATGAACCAATGGGATGATTTTGAAGTGCGGGTCCCGAGTGGAGTGTCCAGGAGCCATTTGACCCGTCAGCTCATCAAACGTAACGTGAATGGTTTCCATGATATTTCGGGTTCTTTTGTTATAGATTCGGTATTCCTTTTTGTTTGGTGCATATCCTACAAATACTCCAATGTCGGCTTTAGCCTAAGTTTCCTTAAGTCTTGACCCTCATTAGTTGGATAACACAATGCACCAAACACACGAAGGAAAGAGAGATTAGGTTTTCTGTTGTGGACAAGTTCATAAGGTGTCTTTCCATGAGCGATTGTAAATCGTGGAACGATTTTGTGTGTAGCATGCTGGCAATAGCTTTAGCCGGAGAAACATTGGAACTTTTGAGTAAATCAGATTGTTCGGCTTCTACAAGAGTTCGATTTCGTCTTTCAACTACACCGTTCAGTTGAGGAGTTCGTGGAACACTTCTTTGATGGGTGATTCCAATGCTTTCATAGAATTCACTAAGTTGTTTGTTAATAAACTCAGTTCCATTGTCTCGTCCGGATAATTCGACGGCCGGTTTTGTTAAGTCGAACCTGCACTTGTTTGATAAGTTTGATGATGATATCTGGAGTTTCATCCTTTGTCCTTAAGAACTTGACCCAAGTGAATCTAGAGTAATCATCAACTATAACTAACACATATTTCTTCCCAAAGATATTCTGCACTCTCATTGGTCCACATAAATCCATATGTATTGTATGAAGAACTCTCGTGATGAGTTAGTAGGTTTGGGTTTATGGGCATACTTCTTGCTTTTTCCCAATTGACATCCTGAACAAAGATGATCCTTTTCATACTTTAGTCGAGGTAAACCTACAACTAAGTCCTTTCTCGAGAGATCATTGATGGTGCCGAAGTTCAAGTGATTGAGACGTCGATGCCATAACCATGACTTTGTTTTAGAAGCCTTTGAAAGCAAGCAAATTGGAGAAGACTTCATCATATCTTCTATAGAGATGGTGTAAAGATTTGACCCACGAGTTCCTTTTAACAGTTCCTTACCTTTAAGATCTCTAACAAAAGGTATGTTTTCAAGGCTACTTCTAGATCGAATCACGAAATTGACCAACAGAGAACAGGTTATGACCCAAACCTTCCACATAGTATACTCTAGAGATAACACTATCACCAACAACATAATCACCATAACCCTTAATTGCACCGAAATGATTATTACCGAATCTAACATCCCATGAATTTGCTCCACGAAGTTCATGAGCAGCGACGGTCTCAGTCAATATATGCTTGGAAACGACTCGAGTCCGGGTACCACAGATCGATTTGAATGATCTGCAGTTGAACACCGACAAGAATGGATAACTGGATAATTGGGATCCCCATGCAATAATGGGTTCCACTTGGTTAGTAAATGAATTGGAACACCCACATCGAAAATGTAACATCCATATCGGAAGAAGTAATGGAATCATTGGGAATAGATGCAATCTTTGGTTCAGATTTGACCTATTCAAAGTATGTTCTTCTTAATGGAATAGTTCTACCAAGAGGCATCCATTTTCTAGTGGGCATAATCTTAGCAGTTTGAGAACAAAACTGATTATTCTTATGGCCAAAAGGTATCCAATAATAACCTATCTTTATAAAGTTCTTCTGTGGGCCACCGTTTAACAATCTTCATGCCTCTTTTGCCTTATTTGCACGATCATTAGCATTAACAATTTTAATCGACATTTGACAAGATTAGACAAAGCATCTACACCACATTCATGATTAGCACAGATTCAAGCACATCATTACAAGGTTTGCAATAGTATCGGGACTAATTAATTATAAAGATGCTTAAGGCTAATACTAGAATCAACACGATTCGTTTTATTCAACTCAAGCTTAATGTTCCTAGATTGGTCTTCTACACTCTTCCAATGCACATTCTTAGCTTGCAAGGTCCTATCATTCCTTGTATTGTCTTGAGACTTTGACCTGTTTGCTTTAAAGTCACCGACATTCTCTGAGAGGGAATGGGAACATTAGTTGGTTGATCTAATTTTTGCATTCCCGAACTTGATGTGCAAGGATCTGAAGTACTAGAAGGCACATTAGTTTATACTTTCTTAAGACTGTGATTTGAGTTTTTTTGCACACTAAAGTCTACTTCTCTTAGCACTAACATATCC
>OU343223.1:217160466-217237911 GCA_910596185.1 Chrysanthemum makinoi | reverse complement strand
AGCCAATAGTTTTCTAACACACTTACGTTTTCACATAAAACACTAAAACAAGTATAAGTGATTTTATGATTTAGTAATACATATGTAACAACTAGTGTTCACATATTGGGCAAATATATACATAACTAGTATGTATTATAAATGAGTAAATAACTATAACCCATGGAGCATATCCATAACCCATGGTATTGACCCATACCCATGTGACTAAGTGCATTGCACTCATAAGATACATTGCATCTAGTAAAGAACCAATGGATCAACCCATGACCCATGACCCATAACCAAAATACCCATGGGTAAGAGGAGCGTCCCAGGGCCGGATCGAGGAACGATGACATTTTCCTCTATAAATAGTGAGCCATTTCTTCATTATTTCGTACCCCTTTCTAACATACTTTCTCCTGTGTTTTAAAACTCTCTAACTCCAGATCCAAGTGATCTATGTTTGTAGTTTTGTTTTTGTATGATTCTCTAGGTTCCTCTTAAAGGCGAGATCACCACCTTTGAAGTCAAGCAAGCTCAAGTCCATGAGTTGCCATGCTTCCTCATCATCAAGACTATTGAAGTATTCTTGTTGATGATTCTTTTCTTTCTTCTAAGAAGTGTAGTGTTGAAGACATTAGTGAAAGATGTCTCAAGTGTCAAGACGAAGACATTAGTGAAGGTGTCGATCGTCTGTGTTGTAGGCATTAGTGAAGGGTGCCTAGAAGTCAAGTCACAAGACATTAGTGAAAGGTGTCTTGAAGATCTAGTTAAAGGCATTAGTGAAAGGTGCCTTAGATGTACATTCGATATGGTGTGTTTGATGTACAAGATAGATTAGTATGGATCCAAGGATATTGATATCCCTGATGATGTTGTAATAAGGAGTTGGTCTCCTTTGGGATTAGTCGTTGGTGTAGTGTTGGGTAGTAGTTCCTCCATTGTAATGGAACTTGGTACTTAGCCTAGTACTGGATAAAGGGTAGGCGACGTTGTGGTAGGTGTGGTTCACCTTGGTGTGAAAGAACTCGGTGGTTAGCCTAGCACCGAATAAAGGGTAGGCGACGTTGTGTTAGGTGTGGTTCACCTTGGTGTGAAAGAACCGGTGGTTAGCCTAGTACCGGAAAAAGAGTAGGCAACGTTGTGAAGGCTTCTCCGCCATAAGGAGTTGGTGTTGTGTAGTATTCTGAACTCTGAGTAGGTGACTCGAGGAATGGAGTAAGGCAAGGAAGGTGTCCTTGTAGCCGAACCACTATAAATACTTGCGTTTTGGTTTTGTGCCTTTTACCCTTATCTTTTCATTACATACTTCTATATGTTTGTTTATCAACATCTAACACACATCCAAATAGATTGACATAAGTCGATCTAAATAATTAAAAGGAAGTTTTAATTTGCAAAACTATTCAACCCTCCCTTCTAGTTTTCCACAATTAGCATCGAGCTTGTTACCAAGTTTCTTGAAGTATATTGTACTTTAAAACTTGATACGATCCATGGTTAATTGAAAACTACAAAGAAGGTTTTTTCATAAAAACAAACACCATGTCTTTTAAAACTCTTTGTTTGGATGTTGATTAGATGACAACATTTTTATTTTTTTTCTATTTAAATGCACTAATCTTCTTTGTCATGTTGATTAGTCAAAGCTCATACCCACCAAGCTATAGGAATCGCTTGATAACAAGAATACCTTCCCTAAGAAGGTATCTTAAACACAAAGGGCCGAATTGTCTAGTGACATTTGTTGTGTCATTTGTAAAGACATTCCTAAGTGCTTAGAATTATGATTTTCTACTTATCTCTAAAATGACATTAGGTTGATAATTAAGTATGCCTACATAGGTATTTATATGATTATCTTTTATGCATATACATGTATTACATGAAGCTTCATTAGGAAGCCTTTCTCACATACATGTTTCTTTCTCGTCTAAAGTTGTGGTTTATAAAACTTGAGTTTTATTTCATTTAATCCAAAAATCATATCCTTATAATAATAAAACAAAACACAAATCTCAAAAATTCCTCCTTCCCATAAATAAACCATCCGTCGTTCAACTCTATCAAATCCCCACTTTTCAAATCTTCCTTTCAAAAATTACATTTCATTCAAAACTTCATCTTCCTCTCATCTCAAATCAAAACCAAGAAGGTTCGTCATCAACATGGTTTACATCGCCCTCATGCTCATCGCGTTAACACTCATCGCACTTGTGTTCCCTATGATGAAGTTCACATACGGAGACATATACTTTGTGTTGTTAATCTACATTGGGGTTATATACCCAATCATTTGTATCATTCTTAGCATTGAAATAAAATATTACTAATAGTTTAGTTATCTAAGTTATTATTCTCATAATGTGTTTATCATTTCCTTTTGATTTATTTCATTCCATCGTGATACATTAGAAAGCCATGTATGCATGCTAAAAGAAAATGTAGGCTAAAACACATATCTTGGTATAAAACTAAAAGATCTAAAGACCTATGTTTTTATCAAGAATCGTTTTGTTTCTCCGATCCACGGATCCCGAAAGTTAGACTAGCGGATCCCTTATGAAAGGGAACGTGGGAACCGTACTCACTGGAGAACAGTTTTTCATGCAAATTAAAAACCACTTTCTTTCTAAAAGTAATATTCCATTAGAATGTCAAAACCTTAAGTGAGTTAAGTGTCATTGTTGTTAAAAATCATTGTTAATAAAAATCTAGTAAAAACATTAGATAATCATTGATTGACCACAAAACATCACTTTCTATTAACTCATCTTTTCTATAGGCTCAACTATGACACATGAATATGAGTTTGATTTTTCACTCACTAGCGTCTACACTCCGAACATCTCCCTTGAGCCCAACACACCTGGCAATCATGTCCGTGGGTTCAATAATCTCGAAAACCGTCACTTTCACGGAGGACGTATTGTAGACACCTCTCTACAATTCGAAGAAGGTATCAATACCTCCTTCCGAGCCATAGGACTAGAATATCTTCTTGAAATCAACGAGAAGATATGTCCAAGGTTCATAATGGAATTCTTCCGTCAAGTTGAACTCGTTCGTAATCTCTTTGGTTTTGGATCAAAAACCAAAAGTTTGTTTTAACTCTTGGGCAATTTGCTCACATCCTCTGGATCCCAAATCATGGACAATGTGCCTTCACTGAAGATTGGTCTCTTGATTCTCTCTTCAACTTTCATGAAGAAAATAGTCCATATTGTTCACACATACCTTCCCCGGAGGATTTGAATCGCATAATATGCAAACCTCGACCATATTACTCCGATCCAAACATTATCTTTACAAGGGATATTTGAGAAGAGTACAAGCCTCTTGCACTCATCCTCCGTGAAAATGTTTGGAGTCTTAGGGGAAATCGAGAAATCCTTCCGCTTGTTGTGCTCACATAATGTATTGTTTGCTAACACAACAACCATACAATCTCGCCTACTTCTTAGCAAAGCGATGTAAATCTTCAAGGCTCCAAGAATAAACTCATACCTTATGGAATGTTCTTGACATGCCTCTATCATAACGTCATGCATTTTCATCCTCAATTTCAAAGTCTGTTGTACGTACTTGTGAACAAGATGATGGAACCGCTAAACATATCACACATGAAGACTTTCTTTATTCTTGATTCCACCAACACTCATCAACCACTTGATGATCCTTCTAGCGAAAACGCTCAAGGAACTTAGTAGTCTTTCAAATAGGATCAATCCTTTTGTACTCATGCTTTATCAATGTAATCCAATTTCCTTCATGAAATAAAACATTTTACATTTGATATCTTAGTATTAGAACCTCTTAAAACTAACCTTGGAATATAATGCATTGTCAAAATCATTGCATACCTTTAGTAAAGGTCCTGCTTAGCAGATAGACGGATCCCAAAGTTTGTGTCAGACGGATCCCTACTCTTAGGGAACCGTGGGATCCGGCAAACAGAAAATGCAATTACAATCATTGTATTTCAAACATGTCTTTAGAACACCTCACACTAAGCTAGACATAGTTTCTTAAGGCAAATTAAGTCTTTATCAAGTCAAGTAGATCCTTCCTACTCACACATAACTCACCTAGATCACAATCAAGATGCTTGTAGATCTATCGTTTCACTTAAACCCATTACACTTCCGCAAGCTCACACATCATTTCTCACATGATCCCTCATATCTAGCTTTGTAAAACCTTCGATTATGGCATAATTGATCATAATCATCTTTACCTAAAAAATTGGTGAAATTGATCAAAATTCTAGTTTTTCCATTTTAAGCCTTTAGGATATTCTCCAAAACATTATCGTAAGTCACTATCTGATCTCTAGGATCATTTAGCTCCACTTGACACTCTCAAAAGTCTTTAGTGTCATCTTTGTTCATTTATTGGTACTCATGAAAGTTCCAATTTCTTCCATAAAAGGCAATCATTAGCTACATCACTCATTACCCTCAAGAACCTAAGCACCCCTTCATTTAAGACACTTAGATAAACTGAAATACTCAAGAAGAAATAGGCATTAGACCTTACAAACATCATTGCTACCTTTTCTTAGCTGCTGATAGACGGATCCCTAGGATTAGCCTAGGCGGATCCCTCATTGGAGGGAACCGTGGGATCCGGATGACAGATTATGTCAAAACAAATCATTTCAAGCTCATCTTTCTAACTTAAACACTCCATCTCATCTTAAATGAGTTCCTAGATCAGTACAAACTCTGAAGTTGACTCTTGTGCATGCTAATCATCACATTCCAATGAAGTTTAGTGGCTTAAGTCTTGAATGCACTTGCCAAATCCCTTGCCTTATAAACCACATTGTTAGGACTCCTAAAGTCCTCATTTTCAGCACTTAGAAATCTTTGCAAACCTCTTGAAATCATCTCATCATGAGGAAAACTCCAAGTAGCAACTTATCAACCAAAGAACCACCCAAGAAAATTGCTCGTGTTGTACACGAAATCTCTTCAACCGAATCATCTCTGGTCAAGCCAACAAACGCAAGGATTCCTCCTCAACCAATCAAACCAACTCCTAAAAGGATAGTACCCACAAAACTACGTATGCCAAACACCACCATACCTCCTAGGACAAACAATATCATCTCCATTAAACCATCACCATTGGTTCCTAGAGCTATCTTGTTTACAACTCCACTATCATCACCACACCTCTACAATTTAGAGGATTTTCCTCCTAGGCCGTCTCATCCTCCTCTACCGGCAACATTCTCCTCATTAGGAGGAATAATGGTACAAAATCAAAGTGTTGAGTCAACATTAGCTCCGGCTTCCTTTTCTCCGTCACCATCATATAATCCCATTTGGATTATGAGAAATCATCAAAGTCAACAACACATGGAATTTGACACTTCTCTACCACCACCATCATTCTTGGTCGAGCCATCTTCAAATGCGCCTCCACCAATCCCTCCGTCGTTTGAGGCTCTACAACCCGCTTCACTTGATCCTTCGCATCAAGCAATCTCATTTCTTCCACTACCACTACCTATCCATGACAAAGATTGTTATCATTGTCAACATGTTGAAAGTTTGATACATGAAGTACGAGAAGATCAACGTTTCATGTTCTATCACCTCCTCGAGCGTTTGACAAGATTAAATCTAAACAAACTTGAGCTAGAGGATTTTAGTGGTGTCCTAGTATCAAGAGTTACTTAGATGAGTCTAGTAATTCCAAGTCATGTATCAATCATTTTCTTAGTTTTTAGTCATGTATATCATATCTCTAGTTTTATTAAATGAAAATACATGCTACTTGCTATATTTCTGGTATCGATTATGTTGTATAATACATATCTCACTTTGATATTAACATAATGTGTTATATCATCATTGCTGAAATTAATCATCAACCAGACGGATCCCTTAAATTTTCCTAGATGGATCCCTACAAGGGAGAACCGTGGGATCCGTGTCTGAAAAACTATTTTTCTACTAACTTGGATCATATTTACATTGTGCATTATACTTAGTTTCTAACCTTTGTTTTGTAGTTATTCAATTTACACATGAAGACTTTGACACCCTAAAGCTAGGGGAGCTTTGTGTCAAAGCAATACATTGCAAATTACTTGCAATATTAGGATTACATTTCATGACATCCCTTTACAAAATTGCAATCATCAAAGGGGAGCACATTCGTTACATAGACGAAATCTTTTGCAAACTTAGTTGCAAATGAACTAGCTTAGTATTATTTTCTTGACACCCTTACATCGGGATGAACTCGTCAAGGGGGAGTAAAGACGAGATCCTTTCCCGTTATTTGCTCTCTATTTTTTATTTCTTTCACATGTTTTTTCTTTTCTTAAAACAATATGTTAGTTTCCTTTCGAAGCTCTTTTTGTTTCGACAAAAAAGGGGAAGAAGAAAGTAAAAACTACAAATTCAAACTTTTACGAATTTTAGCATTTCCTTAAAATAATTTTATGTTTTGTCATCAACAAAAAGGGGGAGATTGTTAATACAAATAAGACGTAAAAACATTTATTTGTATTTTACGATCTTCTAATGTTTTGTCGATAACAAATGTAAAATCATTTTAACGAAACAAATAAAATAAGTAAATGGTTTGAACTAATAGTTTCTAACATACTTACGTTTTCACATAAAACACTAAAACAAGTATAAGTGATTTTATGATTTAATATTACATATGTACAACAACTAGTGTTTACATATTTGGGTAATATATACACATAACTAGTATATAGTATATTGGGTAATTTAAATTGGTAGAAACTTAAGTATCATAACCCATTGACCAAATACATTGAATGTAGTTGGGTACAACCCAAAGTCCATAACCCATGGAGCTTGACCCATAACCCATTGTATGACATCATGCTTATATCATATATGGATAATATCCATAACCCATGGTACTGACCCATACCCATGTGACTAAGTGCATTGCACTCATAAGATACATTGCATCTAGTAAGGAACCCATGGATCAACCCATGACCCATAACCAAAATACCCATGGGTAAAGAGGAGCATCCCACGGACGGATCCGGGGACATGACATTTTCCTCTATATATAGTGAGCCATTTCTTCATTGTTTCTCACCCCTTTCTAACATACTTTCTCCCTGAGTTTAAAACTCTCTAACCCCAGATCCAAGTGATCTATGTTTGTAGTTTTGTTTTTTGTGTGATTCTCTAGGTTCCTCTTAAAGGTGAGATCACCACCTTTGAAGTCAAGCAAGCTCAAGTCCATGAGTTTCCATGCTTCCTCATCATCAAGACTATTGAAGTCTTCTTGTTGATGATTCTTTTCTTTCTTCTAAGAAGTGTAGTGTTGAAGACATTAGTGAAAGATGTCTCAAGTGTCAAGACGAACATTAGTGAAAGGTGTTGATCGTCCGTATTGTAGGCATTAGTGAAGGGTTCCTAGAAGTCAAGTCACAAGACATTAGTGAAAGGTGTCTTGAATATCTAGTTAAAGGCATTAGTGAAAGGTGCCTTAGATGTACGTTCGATATGGTGTGTTTCGATGTACAAGATAGACTAGTATTAGTATTGGATCCAAGGATATTGATATCCTTTTTGATGTTGTAATAAGGAGTTGGTCTCCTTTGGGATTAGTCGCTGGTGTAGTGTTGGGTAGTAGTTCCTCCATTGTAATGGAACTCGGTACTTAGCCTAGTACGGATAAAGGGTAGGCGACGTTGTGGTAGGTGTGGTTCACCTTGGTGTGAAAGAACTCGGTGGTTAGCCTAATACCGGATAAAGGGTAGGCGACGTTGTGTTAGGTGTGGTTCACCTTGGTGTGAAAGAATCCGGTGGTTAGCCTAGTACCGGAAAAAGAGTAGGCAACGTTGTGAAGGTTTCTCCGCCATAAGGAGTTGGTGTTGTGTAGTATTTACGAACTCTTGAGTAGGTGACTCGGGGAGTGGAGTAGGGCAAGGAATGTGTCCTTGTAGCGAACCACTATAAATACTTGCGTTGTGGTTTTGTGCCTCTTACCCTTATCTTTTCATTACATACTTCTATATGTTTGTTTATCAACATCCAACACACATCCAAATAGATTGACATAAGTCGATCTAAATAATTAAAAGGAAGTTTTAATTGGCAAAACTATTCAACCCCCCTTTCTAGTTTTCAACAATACGTCTTTGGCATTGTAGTTTAAACAAATTCAATATTGGATTCGTATGTACGTAAAAAATATATCAATATTTGATTGGGTATGTTTGTAATTCAGAGGGCTTTCTATCGATATATTTTTATCGACGAAATCGCTAGATATTTGGTAAATAAACTTTGTTATATAAAAAATTTTATTTATATATAATTCAAAATTTCATAGAGGTGTACGTCTTTGGCCCTTGTAGTTTTAAAAAAATAGGATAATTTTTTTAAGTTATTTGATAGGTTAAGGGTGCATTTTAAAAGTTTTTTTTTTATTTAAAGACTATATATATATATATATATATATATATATATATATATATTTATATATTGATGTGGGTTCGGGTGAAAAGACTTCCTTTTCTATGAGCAAGTTTTCAACCCTCTAGGCAGTGAACCTAATCGTTGTAGTGTAGTATGGGGTAAGCCCAGGGGATTGATTCGTTCTCTAGGGGAATAGAGATGCTAGAAAGAGTATATGTGAGAAGGTAAGGTTGAGGCAGATTCTTTTTAGCCTTTTTAGGGTTTTTGAAAGCAAGTAAATATCTCGGGGTATAGCAGTGGGGGTGGTACTTCTACCGATTTTAACTACTTTTATTACTACTTGAACTAAGGATAAATTATGCTAATTTTAGATGTGCTCGTATGATGATTAAAGGTGTGTTTACTTAGATGTTATTACTCTCTAGTTATCTTTTATTGGTCGGTTAAATTGTCACATCCCCATCTTAGTTGGTGTGTTGTATTCGTTTGGTCATAGGGGGTGCCTCTTCCCTAGTTCTATGAATTGTAACTCTCCTCTAAGCTATCCGGGATCACAAGTACATAAGTATCTCCCCCAAATACTCTACCATCAACAAGCTACAACTCACGCAATAAACACAATGAATGGCCTAGGTGCACTCCTAAGCTTTTTTGCTATTTAGGACGTTCAAGCTCGCAACAATTAGAGAAGAAGCCAGTTTTCCTTACTCTAGCGTCTACCAATTAAGACAAGAGACAACGTAACAATAATTAACAACTAGGTTTCATAGATCTAAGCAAACATAAGGATAATTTAGCTACTCATGGTGAACAAGCAAGCATACACACATACAATTAAACATGGGGTAGACATAATGATAATATGGATTTATAAACTTATCTTATGATGTAAAGAAGGGTATGGAACCCTTAAATATTGTCCAAGTCGGACTACAACTGAATTATGGTTTGCTCTCCAAAGTTCTACCTCTTAAAATACAGAAAAATCGAATTCTATATATAGATTTACAAATGCACGGCGTACGTCACTTTCTAGTGACGCCGTCAGTCGCTGATCATTAGGGTTTCGCTTGGGCCAAGTTATCATTGGGATGGCGTCAATTGATGTGTGTGACGTCGTCCGTCTTTATGAGGGACGTCGTCTGAGATTGGCTCTTGGGCGTCTGGTGTGGAAAATGAGGGAGACGCCTTCCAGAGTTTAGGCATGACGCCGTCAGGTTTTAGAACCAGAATTTGTTTTGAGCCGTCATGTGTATTTTGATCAAAACTCTTAGATAGGGACGTCGTCGCCCTTTGATTGGGACACCATCAGGCTTAAGAATCAACTTGAATCTTGACTTTGCCATTTCCTTCATGTTTTCGCTCCTTTTCGTCCGAATATGCTTCATTCAAGCATTTTGCTTACAAAAGACCTAAAATGTGAAAAAGAACGATTTTAAGTAGTAACGGATATAAAATGTGTCGATTTATGGCTTAAATGACCCCCTAAAAATTTATGTTTTAAATCCTTATCATATATCCCTACGCTTGGAATTTGCTTGTCCTCAAGCAAATGTGCTTTTGGCCAATCAATTTATAAGTTGGGGGCATGATACATTGGTTTAAGATAGTCTACAACAAGTACAAGCGTCACAATAGTCATAACAAGCACGGAAATTTTATACTAGCATCTCACAATTGGTGTTTGGATTCTCTCATCTCTCGGGTTTATATGAAATATAATATGAATGAAAATGGAAGATAAACACGTATTACACTGCGTAGTACATAGATTACCATAGGCTTGAGAATAGATCAAACCTCCACGCTTGGTGTAAGCACCTATGAATTACTATCTAAGAGGTCTTTACAAAGGGTTGTAACTTTAGGCTTAGGGTAGGGAAGTAAAGGGTTTTGTTGGATAGGGGATATTTAGTGGTGGCAAGTCAAAAATCTTATGTTACAAGCATGTAAAGCATGGCGTTGCTAAGCCAAGAATCGACTCACTAACACTAAACAACATGAAATAAAACACAAACACAAACTTAAAAACATAAACATAAACATAGATGTAGGATGGTAGCCCATATGTTTTTCTCATTTTTTCTTTTTTTTCACAACTCTTTTTCTCTTTTTTTCGATTTTTTTTTCTTTCATACCTTTTTACTCTACCATCCTCTACGATAACATCAACATAAAGGGATTTACACCAAAAAGTTTTCAACATCCGAAGTTTTTGCAAGAACTACTTTCGAACATAATTCCAATGTAACTACTCTCAGTATTGCAAAATCCACCTCTGAGTCGGACATAGGTGATCAGGCTATGTCCCACTGTTCATGGTCGATTATAAGTGATCAGTCTATATTCCACCGAGGTTCAATGAATTTTGAAATACTCAGCTGATAAGGATTTAAAAGGTACACTTTTGAGGGGTCATTTAAGCCCTTAATTGATCACTTTTGTATCCGTTACTACTTAATTTTGTTCCTTTTCACTTTTTAGGTCTCTTGAAGGCAAATTGCTGGAATGACACTTATTCGGAAGAAAAGGCGCGAATATACGAAGAAAATGGCCAAAGTCAAGAATCGAGACACTCAAGCTGCTGGAATTGAAGGGGACGGCGTCACGCCTTAATTGCGACGCCGTCGCGACACACCTGAGAAGACTCGGAAGCAAATTGCTATTTTACAAGTGACGGCATCGGTTTAAATGAGTAGGTGTCACAACTCAGACACCTAGATTTGGATCCGCAGCGTCGGAGGTTGAAGCCCGGCGTCGAGCATAAGGTAGCCGTCCACGAGAGTTGACATGGCCAAGACAAAACCCTAATGGCGGCGACACGGCGTCCAATTAAAGTGGAGCCGTCGCATATTGTAACTCTCTATGTAGAATTCGAATTTTCAGTATTTTAGAGAGGTAGTTTTGTGGAGTAAAACCTAATCCGAACATAGGCTGTCTTGTGTAACAATTCGCATTTTCGAGTCACTATTCATTTTTACTATTCAATATTACTATTCACTTTCACTATTCATCATGTAAAAAATTTATTTCACATTCTCGTAAGATAAATTATTTTAGTAATGACTTGAGAGTTTGACAATCGTTGGATCATTTTCAAAAAGTTATTAAGAAAACATCGTTTAAAGTTTCATTTTGGTGAACACCATTTCAACATCCGCGCATAACGAAAACCGCCTCGACAATTTTCCCCTCAGATTAATTTTAGATTACTCATAATTAATTTAAATTTTAAGATTTCATTTAAACGTTACCAAATAAACCATGTGCCGTACGAGACTAAACTTACGTTTTAAACAATTCTAGACAGACTTAACCATTCATGCAATGTATTTCCTAAGATGTTTAGACACTTTTACATATTTTGGAAAAGTCAAACATATTTCCCTCCTCCTTTGACCATAAAGAAATTAACCTTGTGCGTTCTACATTTTTGCTTAAATCGCGTAACTTTTAGACTTCACGTATAACTGTTAAGTTATCCCACATATACTGAAAACTACATTTTTACATCTCATATCACTCATAGACTAATTTTAGTCTACTTTAAATATATTCACGGTCATTTACCTGAAATCTCGTTCTTTTCGATAAATTGCATTTTGGCGTTTTAAGCATACGTTTTCAGTTTTAGCATACGTTTAAGCAACCCGATAGAACATATCACTAATCTAATATGCTTATATAGAGTATATTGATAAGTTTTAACATATTTATAAGATTCATATTATTTGGATACCCGATTTTAAGTTTCGTGACTTTACGGCTTACAGTTAGCAATTAACGGGTCCAAAACTCACTCCGTAAACAAGATAATACCAAGCAACTCATGTCTAGTCATCCTAGATAGGCATTGAACGAAATTTAAGTCACATGGGGCGTTTTATAAGTGATGACCAAGTGAAGATATGAAGCTTACATAAGAAGCTTTAACATGTGCAAGTTTACTTAGCCTTTAAGACTTATACTTATGAAATATCCTAAGGAAAGTAACCTCCTCATTCTTGCTATATAAACAACTCATCCATCATCCTCTTCCTTTTCTCATCACCATAAACGACACACACTTAAATCACACAACCCTTCATCTTTGATTTCCAAGTTCCAAGTTACACATAAGAGTTGAAGTACATGAAACTAGTGTTTATTTGGTGATTCCATGGTTGAATTAGGAGCTACACAAGGGTACTAGGGCTGAATTCATAAATTTTTGACAAGGGTTATATCAAGGGTTAGCAAGTTGTGTTAAAGGTTGGAAGCTAGGGACTTTGGTTGAAAGGGTTTAGGTTTTAGTGTCCTAGTTCTTGGTTCTTGAATTGTTTCATCACAAGGCTTGTAAGCAAACTACTATACTTACCTTTGATTTCAGTAAATTCTAGTATTTCATATATGTAATATGTTCTATATGCTTATTATACTTGATTGTGCTTGGATAAATTGATTAAAACACTACAAACCGTCGAAAGGACTAGATTTGCAACACATAAACTGAACAGGGGCTGTAAACGTAATTACTGGGTAAAATTAGTGGACTGAGAAACTTAGGTAATAACATAGGATTATAGATCGATTTCTTGTGGTTGTTTCGCCGGGTGGCTCGTGCCATAACTCATCCCGATGAATAAACTAGAGCCAAAACGGCAAAACATGTCCAAATCTGAGTAACAGATTTCAAACGGGTAAAACTCATAAAACTTGCATATAACCAACTATTGGTCAAAGAATAAAATTTGTAGCTAACACCCTAACTTGAACGTGGCCGCTGGCCGTGCATTAAGGATTTTAGAACTCGACTTATGACCAAAACCGTGAAACAGTTTGCTGCTGATTGAAATAACTAGTACATCCAAGGGTAAATTGGTAATTTCACATTAGTTAAATAATTTCTGGGGTAGTAGGGCCCACTAATCTGTTTAGTACTATCAATTACCTTTCGAGGACATAAAATAGTCGTGATCATTTACGGTTTAGCAGTAACGGTAGATTTAGAGGGAAAACTTAAATAAACGAAACGTAAACACTTATACAAATTTAGAAACATCAAGTATCCAAGCATAATGAATGTAATAACTATATAAGGCATGTTTATATATTCACTTCGTTGTTTTAGAACCTAATACATAACAGCATATTCTAGGTTGCTTGTAGAGACTTCCGGCTTATCCATCGATTCAGTTATACGTTTGATATCATCTACTCTAGGTGAGTCATAGCCCCTTTCTTTTAATGCTTGTTTTACAAACTCTTTAGGGGAGATACATGCTCAACTACTTGCTTTTACTTTTACAAATACACAAAGCATTTATACTTGATTGCATTATACATGATAGCATTATACTTGATTGCGTTATACTTGATTGTGTTATACTAAACTTGAAAGTCTCCAACATAAACGGGCGATTCTCTATCGAAAGTCTCCCAATATAAACGGAGCAGTCAATTCAAAAGTCTCCCAACATAAACGGGCATTCTCTATCAAAAGTCTCCCAACATAAACGGAGCAGTCCAATTTGAAAGTCTCCCAACATAAACGGGCGGTCAATTTGAAAGTCTCCCTTATCGACGGAGCAACACTAAGTGCAATAATCTGAAATATTATGACTGTATGTGTGCTTGACTATAAAATGTACTATATTTTAGCAGTGGGTTGTAAACACAAGGTTTTGAGGTTTTGTATGGGGAACTTGGGTGAGTAGATTTACAATGCCTTTGCTTTGTGAACATTCTTTAAAGGCTTTACATGTTAAACAAACTCTATGAACTCACCAACCATTGTGTTGACACTTTAGCATGTTTATCTCAAGTCAATAAGGCGATAGCTATTGCATGGAACTTAGAGTCGCACGACATATTTTGAAGACTTTCATCATTTACCATTCGAAACATTTTGTAAACATTTATATATTATACTTTGGGACCTCATTGTTTGTAACTTTGATTTCATTAATCGAATGGTAACTTTTCAAAACGTCTCATTTAGAGGTCGTTTTCTACAACTTGTACTTTGTATTATGAAGTAGCACCCCCGACACAATCTTCCTTGCGATATTTTGGGGTGTTACATCTTGGCAGATATCTTAGGGTTCCATAACCTATTTTACAACAAGATAAGTGATTTACTTCATTGATTCAATTATGTCTTCAATTGTTTGTGTGTATGCTTGCATGTTTTCCATGTCCGACTAATTTACTTGTCTGTTTGCTTAGATCTATGAAACCTAGGTATTGAATATTGATTGGTTGTCTCTTATCTTAATTGTGATTGACCTAGTATTGCGATAGGTCATCCATTGTGTTTTTAATGCTTGATTAATCTTTGTTGAACCTTAGCTTATAGTTACTAGTGGAATTGTAGGCTAGATATCCAAAGATAACCTTAGTGTTAAGTTTATGAATCCTAGAGATTTCGTAGTCATTAACCTTAGGTAGCTTCAAAGAGTTGGGATAGCATACCCTACCACCTTAGAAAACACAATGCGTTAAGAATAAGGACGTGACAATTCAACCATCAATAGGAGATAACTAGGGAGTAATAGCATCTGTTGGGAATTCTACTAAGTACGAATTATGCTGAAGTTACTGCTGAAGGATTCTACTGAAGTGCGAGGATTCTGCTGAAGACTTAATTCTACTGAAGTAATGAAACCGTGTAGATGTTTTCTACGGATATAGATATACGTGTATTCTATAGTTAGTTAGGATATGCATGAGCTTTATTAGGAAGTTATAATGTATATCTTATTTAGTTTTATGATTATACGTTTCTTGGGAAACGGGTTAGGGTTCCTTGTCTATAAAAGGAACACAATAGTATGAGTTATGTACGAGTTGAAAAACAAAGTTTTAGTATTATTAAAAGATCCATAGAGGATCAAAGTGTTCTTAGTTATTTGTGTTTGTTCTTGTGTTTAATTTCCGCTTGAATACAAGTTATAGAGACTGTCTTTTAGTGTGTTTGTGATTACATAAGCATAACTAACGATCAACGAGTGCTCAAAGATCAATCAAGGTCTTTAGTTTCAACAAGTGGTATCGAGCCTGGGAGAGTCTATGTGATACTAAGAACAATCTTTTCTGTACACTCTTACAACCAAAACAACATTCACCATGCTGGATCGACGATGACATTGAGGTCACCAACAACCATAACAATACATCTCGCAACTCGGTCTCTCAACAGCAATGCAAAGTTTCCATACCTCAAGAAGGAGGAGTACGATTTGTGGGCTATAAAGATGAAACTGGATCTCCAACATTGATTGGAATCTGGGAAATTGTGAAGAAGGGAAACAGTTTGAAGAGGACGATCACGATCGATGGTAATGTTACCATTGTTCCTCCCAAATCTGCTGAAGAGATACTGGCTGTTCAAAGAGAGAACAAAGTGAGACTATTCTCCTTCAGGCTATACCTGAAGATCACTTGGGTGACTTTCACTACATGCTGGATGCTAAGGACATATGGATGGCAGTAAAGGCTAGGTTTGGTGGGAATGAAGAGTTAAGGAGAATGAGGAAATCAATATTGAAACAACAGTTTCAAGAATTCCAAATCACCGAAGAAGAAGGTATCCACAAGGGGTATGACAGGTTTCATAAGATATTTAGTCAATTGAATCAGCTGAAGGCAAAGCCAGATAATGATGACTACAACTCAAAGTTCTTGAGATCTTTACCTTCATCTTGGTTGCAAGTAAGCATTGCCCTCAAAGCTAAAGGTGGGCTGGATATGCTCACTTTTGATGAACTATACAACAGACTTAAATCTCTTGAGCCTGATGTGAAAAGTCCCTTTCGTTCATCCACTCCTAGTCACACAGCTTTTGTTGGGGCCTCCTCAAATAGGATGACTTATGCTCCAAGTCCTGTTTCCTCAGCATCATAATACACTACAACTTCATCGAGTTCTCAACCTAAATCCAGTGGTGTATTGGAAGATGTAATTCACTCTTTTGTTGCTGACTATGACACTCAGCAGCAACTAGCCTTTGAGGACTTTGAACAGGTGGATCCATTTGACATGGAAGAGATGAATTTGAAGTGGCAACTGGCTATGCTCTCAATGAACATCAAGAAGTTTGAGAGTAAGTATGGGAGAAAGTTTGGCTTCCAAGGAAGAGATCCAGCTAGGTTTAACAGAGGCAAGGTCAAATGCTTTACTTGTGGACAGATGGGTCACTTCTCTAGAGAATGCAAGGATAGGAAGGCTGGTGATGAGGTGAGATATTCTTCCTATCAACAGATTCAAAAGGAAGCCGGAACCGAAAGCTGGACCCTCCACACTCTTGTCACTATGGATGACCATGTCGATGGAAGATGCATGAGCATGAGAATGATGAAGGTCCCGTTATGAGAATATATTGTTTGGCAAGCTTTACTCAGAGGATATGCATGATCAAGTTGCCTTGATGGGCATCTCTCCGGTACATAATTGTGTTTTTGGTTGTAGTGAAAGATATAATGAACTTAAAGAAGCCTATGATGAATTGAAACCTAAATATAATGAATGTTATGTAGAAGTTGAGGCTTATAAACAGGCTTTAAAAACATTAGAAAGACAAAAAGTTTGGTTTCAAAAGAATCAATTGGCTTATGATGAAAAGATCGGGGTGTTACAAAGTGATTTAGATTGTGCTAAAATTGATTTAAAACGTCGAGAAAAAAGCGAGTAGTTTCAAAAATCAAGTGCTAAATGAGAAACTAGATAAGGAAGTAGCTAGACATAACGAATGGTTAATATCAGGTAACAATCTAGCTAGACATATCTATAGTAGTCAATTTGAGACCTCAGGGATAGGTTTAGGTTTTCAAAAGTATGTAGGATTAGAAGCTAGGCATGATGGGCGTAAAACTACACCCAGGAGTTTAGCTAATTATGTCAAAGAAGGAACATTACATGCTGTCCCTGGACCTATTGGAGGTGAACATATGCCCATTGACCTTTCCCTCACTGTTGACTTTGATGGATCACACCATCTTTATGGAAAAAAGTCAAAATACTTGCAGGACCCGATTCTTCATCTCTGACTTTGTCTCTTGTTGACAGGTGACAAGTCCTCGACCAAGGGTCTACTTCTACTACCGGTGTGATTCAAATGAAAAGTAGACCTTCCCAAGAACTTGCCCAAGCCTACACCCAAGACGTTTACAAGCCTTTTAGAGTTCTTTGCGAGGAATCAACTTCCAAGACAGTTTCTTCTAAAGACTTGTCTTTTAATTCTTTGCACAATAATGCTTTTAAGTTTGTTAAAAACAATTCTGTTAAGGTTTATGGATTGAATGCTTTTGCATGTAATAGAACATCTTTCACTTTGAATAAATCTTCTAAAAAGAAGACATGTTTTGTTTGTGGAAGTAAATTTCATTTGATTAAGGATTGTAATTTTCATGAGGAAAGAATGGGTGCAGGTGCTGGTCAAAAGAAACCTAGACCAATGTGGACAAATGTTAATGATATACCATCTTTTATTCCACAAGCAACTAAACCTTCTCCATTTCCTTGGAGAAGATCTGTTGCTAGACCTTATGTGAAACCAAGAAGTTCATATTTTCAAAATGGTTATTGGCCTGGATGTGTTAACTCTATGAATGATGGGAAGGGATATCGAGATACTGCTGTGAAGCCCTCAGCAGGTTGTTCTTGGACTCAAAAGGGACCTAAATTTCAATGAAAACCCAAGAACAATGGTGGATCTTATACATCTGCATGGCATTACTCTAATGATCCACAAGGCAGGCTCAAGTCAGTGATGACTTGAGCCTCTATAGTGTACTAATTTTTTGTATATATTTTTGTTGTTGTTGTAGGATCATCCTCTTAAGCATAAGGAAGTTGGCATAGTTGATAGTGGTTGTTCAAGAAGCATGTCAGGAAACAGAGATATGATGCATAATTTCGTACCCATAGAAGGAGGAGGCAATGTGACGTTTAGTGGAAGTAATGGTAGAATCACTGGGAAAGGCACCATCAAAACACCTCTATTGGATTTTGAGAATGTGTACTATGTAAAGGAACTACAACACTTCAACTTGTTCTCAGTCTCACAAATTTGTGACACCAAGAACAAAGTATTATTCTCTGAGGATGAATGTCTTGTGCTATCTAAAGACTTCAAACTACTAGAAGATACATCAATTCTGCTGAGAGTTCCTAGGAATCACAATCTATACACATTCAACTTGAATGATGTTCAACCAGAAGGTGACCTAACTTGTTTGGTGGCTAAAGCATCCTGTATGAGTCTACTAAATGGCGTAGAAGGATGGCTCATGTGAACTTCAAGACCATCAACATACTTTCTAAACTTGGTCTAGTTAAAGGACTTCCTTCCAAAGTTTTCACCAATAAACATAATTGTGTTGCCTGCAACAAAGGAAAGCAACACAGAGCCTCATACAAAGCCATTACTGCTGTGAGCATTATTTGAACCTTTTAGTTCTGCATATGGATCTCTTTTGTCCAACCCAAGTCAAAAGTATTGATCACAAGTATTTTTGTCTGGTAATCACAGATGACTATAGAGGTTTTGGGTATTATTTCTGAGGACTAAAGATGAAACATCTCAAGTGTTGAAAGAGTTCATTACCCTTGTTGAAAACCAGTTGAACAAAAAGGTTAAAGGAATTCGGTGTGATAATGGGACGAGTTCAAGAATGCTTTGTATATAGAACTTTGTAAGTCTAAAGGGATCAAAAGGGACTATAGCACTCCAAGAACCCCACAACAAAATGGGGTAGCTGAAAGAAAGAATAGAACCTTAATAGAGGCAGCAAGATCCATGCTTGCAGACTCTAAATTACCCACTATGTTTTTGAATGAAGCAGTTAGCACAGTGTTATGTCTGAACAGGGTATCCATTACTAGACCTCACTTCAAGACACCTTATGAACTTCTTACAGGGAAAGTTCCTGCTATACATTACTTCAAACCGTTTGGGTGTCAAGTGACCATTTTGAACACAAGTGATCCATTGGGTAAATTTGATGAGAGATGAGGGGTATATTGTGGGTTATTCGGCTCATAGTAAGGCATACAGGGTATATAATTTGAATGCTAGAAAGATTGAGGAGACACTTAACCTCGAGTATCTAGAAGATAAGCCCAATGTACAAGGTCATGGTCATGTTTGGTCTTTTGACCTGGATTACTTAACTGATTACTTGGGTTATTCTAGACATGTGGCTAATCAAAATGCAGTACACGAGTCTCCCACGACAATGCTGGTACCATGGATGCTGACTTAGATAGTGAGTTTGAGGATGATGAACAACCTATTATTGTACCTTCCTTCTCCTAACCATTTTGGTGATACTTCTAAAGTTACTTCGATGAGTGAAGATGAGTCACACTATGCAGAGGATATTGCTAGGCTTCAGAAGCAAGAGTATGTAGCTAACCTAGATGCTGAGAGGCTTGGAGATTGCTAGAAAGCAGTCCGATGGAAATCATGATTCTCTGTTTCTCTTTGAAGGGTCTCCCATTTCTACTAGAGTGTCCACAGACTTTGGAGAACCTTATACATGCTTCCCAAGTCCTTCAGATCTTGGAAATCATCAACCCGTGGCATCTTCACCTCACCTTCCTATGACAGTGATTTTGAGCCAACTGTGACTAATCTTGACACATCTATTGAAGTTAACCCCATTGCTACTAAAAGGATCAACATTGCTCATCCTCAATCCAATGTTATTGGTGATCCTCAAGCACCGGTTAGAACTAGAAGGACTGTGACAAGTTCTAAATATGGTCAAGTTGCTTTTCTTTCTTATGTCTCAAACCAGCAAAGGGACAATCACACAAACTTTAAGCAATGTCTGTTTGCTTGTTTTCTTTCTCAAGTGGAACCAACGAGTGTTACTCAGGCTCTTGAAGATTCAAGTTGGCTTGAATCAATGCAAGAGGAGATGCAACAATTCAAAATCACGAGGTTTTGATCTTGGTATCACTACCTGATGGGAAGTATGCTATTGGGACAAAATGAATTTAAAAAAATAAAAGTGATGCAAGGGGTGTTGTGGTTAAAAACAAAGCAAGATTAGTGGCTCAGGGGTTCAGGCAAGAGGAAGGAATTGATTATGATGAAGTGTTTGCACCTGTTGCTAGAGTTGAGGCCATTCGAATATTCTTGGCCTATGCATCTTACATGGGGTTCATGGTTTATCAAATGGATGTCAAAGGTGCTTTTCTGTATGGTGAAATAGAAGAGGAGGTTTATGTCACTCAACCCAAAGGATTTGAAGACCCAGATCATCCACATCATGTTTACAAAGTTGTAAAAGCTCTCTATGGACTACATCAGGCACCAAGAGCATGGTATGCTAGGCTTTCAGCATTTCTGCTGAAGCATGGTTATAGAAGAGGTGATATTGACAAAACACTCTTCCTTAAGAAGAATTCCACAGACATCATTCTTGCGCAAGTTTATGTGGATGACATTATTTTTGGATCCACTAAAGAAGCTTGGTGCAGGGAGTTTGAGGAGCTGATGAAGGGAGAGTTTCAGATGAGTGCTATAGGGGAGCTTACTTTCTTTTGGGTCTCCAAGTTAGCGAAAACGATGGTATTTTTATCAGTGGGATAAATATGTGAGGGACATTTTGAAGAAGTTTGGTATGGAGAATGTCAGAACTGCCACTACACCTTATGAAGCTCCAAAACCTAAGAACAACATTGAACAGATCCGATTGTGAATGTTCACTTATACGATCTATGATTTGTTCATTGATGTATTTAACAGCTTCTAGGCCGACATTACCTTTTTCTGTGAGTGTTTGCTCTAGATATCAAGTCACTCCACTTGTTTCCCATCTGAATGCAGTAAAAAAGATCTTTAAGTACCTAAAAGGCCAACCTAATTTAGGTCTTTGGTACCCAAAAGAGTCTCCTTTTAAATTGGAAGCATATAGTGATAGTGATTATCTGGGGCAAATCGGATAGGAGATCCACAACTGGAGGTTGCCAATTCCTTGGAACAAGATTGATTTCTTGGCAGTGCAAGAAACAAACTATTGTTGCTACCTCATCTCTGAAGCGAGTATGTTGTTGCTGCAAATTGTTGTGGTCAGGTACTATGGATACAAAATCAATTGTTGGATTATGGGTTTAACTTCATGAACACAACAATTTTTATTGATAATCAAAGTACCATATGCATAGTTAAAAATCCAGTTTTTCACAGTAGAACTAAGCATATTGAAATCGGGCACCACTTTATAAGAGATGCATATGAAAAACATTTGATAAAAGTGGTTAAGATTCACACTGATGATAATGTGGCAGATTTATTGACTAAAGCTTTTGATGAACCTAGGTTTCAACACCTAGTTGTCAATATTGGGATGCTTAACCCTTAACTGCAAAGTTTGAGGGGAGGCATATGCCTCAGGGGAGGATTCTTGTTGTAAACTTTGTAAATTATTGTTTATATTTTTGTTTGCTAACACTAACTAGCTAATGTTCTTTAAGTTTTGTTTGTTTTGGTTTGGTTGGTGTGTTTCTCTGTGTCTGTTTTGCAGAATGCATATATAAGTTGAAGTTCACCAAGTTTGGTTAATTGAATATGGTCAAGTAAGCTTAAAGCTTGTTTCTACTGAAGAGAAGTACTAAAGTTAAATTGTTCATTCATTCAAGAAACAGCTTACAGCTTACAGCTTACAATCAACTTCAAATGAAAATATAAGACCATTTCTATACAAGTTCTACCAAACCTATACTAGCTCCTATCATCTATTACAAAAGCTGGTGGATATTCATGACCAGTACGACGAAGAAGTTGAAGTTGAAGATGGAAATGGAAAGGATGGATTGATGAAAATGACGATGAAGATGCTCAAGAACCTAGTTTTATATCTTTGGCTCTTGGCATGGTAGATGGATTTGTGATATGAGAAATCTTCGGTTGTTTCATCTACTCGTTCCACCATAAAGCATCACTCCATCTTCCCTTTTCCCTTTCCCGCCACCTCAGCTCTCTTGCTCTTTCCCCTACTTCCATGGCATGAAGCACCAGGTTCCGGAGCAAGTGCTATCACTCTGACACTTGGCTCTAGACGATCCGAGGAGTCATCGGAATCACTAGAAGACTCACTTGGAAACACTACACTATCATCTTCGTAAGAAGGGAGAAAGGGGACTTCAAAGGTCGAGGTTCATCTTGATAAGGATATCGAAATAATAGTGAATCATCACTTTGATGATGAAGATGATGATGATGGGGAGGAGTTGGATCAATAACTTCGGTTTGGTAGACATGGTTTTGTTGATGACTTGTGATATTTTTGGAGAAATTAGGGTTTGTGAAGATAATTGGGGGTAATTGATGTGTTTTAAGTGTGCATTGGGATTATCTTATAGGCGGATTCAAGGCTTTATGACAATTAATGCGAGTTGGGTGTCACATAAAAGATATTTTGAAGAATACTTAGCCACTTGAGTATTTCTGGCGATTGACCTTCTTCAGCAGATTGACCATTGTTTCTGCTGAAGTGTTAAGTTTGAATTTGGTTGAAGTTATTTTCCGTCGATATGGTCAACAACTTGTTCCGATATATTTGATCATAAATTGGGTAACTTCTACTAATGCCTTCTTCGCATATCTTCGCCCAAAATAACTGATTCCCTCTTCACTTGATTTAAACACACTTCCATTCACGTGAATCATAACTCATTATCACAATTTCGCACATGGCGCTTCAATTCAAGAAAGATCATAACAAAGTTGCTTTTCTGGGAAAAGCAAAGGGTCATGAATTATATGAACCAATGGTGGAGTTCTTGAAGCGATCCAAGATTCATTATGCTCTAACACTCTCGATGTGATATATGAATCGTTGGTTACACAGTTTTGGGCATCGCTACGAAAAGGAGTGACACGAGAGATTGCAACTATGATAGATGGAACAAAGTATGTTGTGACGGAGGATTTGATAAGGAGACACTTGCGACGATGTAGATGGGGTTTATCACTCTAATTCCGTGGAGATACTTGTTGGATTAAGAGCTTTGGGCTATGAAAGTACTAGAACTGATATGTGGCACAAAAACAAGCTTTGCCCCATGTGGAGATTTTTGGTACACACTTTACTTCAAAGCATTAGAAATAAGTCAGGGGGATGGGACCAATTTTTTACTCAATTGGGTTGTGGGATTGTATGTCTGTCACAGGGTTTAACTTATAATTTTTCTGAGTATATTTTTGATAACATGGTTGAAAATGTTCAAAGGAAAAAGCATAAGTTTTTAATGTACCATAGGTTTTTGCAAATGATTTTAGACATTACAACCCAAGTCCAAGCCTTTTGTCCCATAGGAGCTTTAACTGCTAAACTGTTTGCTTCAATGAAAACTCATTTTGAGGGAGAATATCATCCTTTGGTAGCAGCTATGTTGCCTCAAGGCAATGAGGCTGCTGATGAGGGTAATGTTGTTGGTGCTCCACCCTCTACTAATGTTGCTGCTGATGGTAATCCATCAGTTGCCTTGGATGAGGGCCCTTCTACTACTGCTAAAGTATCACATGTTTCTCCTGACCAACCCACACCTGTACCTTTATCCACACCTACACCTAGTCCACCACCTACTCATGTTACTTCTGATGAGTTTGAGCCTGAGGGTATTAGAATGCCCACACCTAGTCCTGTAAGAGAGCCATTTGTTGAAAGCTCTCTTATCTTTGAGCATGCACATTTTTCTCCTGAAAGGTCCAATGAAGCTCCCATTACCACTGAGAAATCTGCTAGTGGAGATGAGGACCCTATTACTCACATATCGTATATGCTTTGCTCAATAGGACTGTGAAAGAAGTTGCTGATCTGAAAAAGGAACTTGCTGAGACTAAATCTACACTTGGTGGTGAGATAGTGGGGTTGAAGAAAAGGTTAGGAGTTAGAGGATCAACTTGGGCATCATGCAAAAGGAGGTTTGTGGTTTCTTCGATGAGGAGCAAGATGATACTCATTTGGTTCGCTTGAAATCTTGGTGATGTGGCTCAAAAGACTCATGTTTCTTCTCCAATTGTTCTCGAATCTTCAAAGAAAAAGGAACCTATTCTGTTTACAAGAAGGAGGAAAAGACAATATTTGAACAAAGATTCCACTGAAGCTTCAAAGGAACCAAGTGTTGAAAATGCTACAAGCGAAGACAATATTGATGATGCACATATGGTGGATGTTGGTTCTGCACATGGTCAAGGTACATCTGTACAAGAACCACCATGTCCTACACCTTCAGCAGATGATCATGAAGTATTTCTTGCTGGAAGAAGTTTTCACCTAGATCCTATTGCTGATGTCTTTTCTACACCTGTTGAAGATCTGTCTCAACATGTTTCTTCTGATGCTACCTTGGGTGTTTCTTCTGAAGTTCCTCTTGTTGATACTCCTCATGATTCTGCTAAGGAGTCTGCTAATAAAGGGAAAGGAGTAATGATTGATGAAGAGCTTGGTTCAGATCTTGTGAGTGTACAGGAAAGGCAAGAACAAGAAAGAATGCTAGGTGAGTATGCAGATATGAAGAAGAGTCATGCATTGGCTCAAAAGCTTGAAGCTCAGTTTACTACCAATTTGCCTCCTGAGAAACAAAGAGAAATTGATGAAATGTCCACTCAATTTACTGATGATCAATGGGATGCTTATACTCATCAAGCTGCATCCAATCCTACTCTTGCACAAAGTATTTTAGGAGCAGACTTTGATAGTGAGAATTTTTTGCACAAATGATGGCTCTTGGACAACAAAGGAAGCAAGCTGCAGTACGCAAGAAGCCATTGCTGCTCAAAAGGCTCAAGCTAAGAGACATATACCACAAGCTAATTTCGAGAAGAGAGTCTATATGAGGAATGTGGTGTATAACCAAAGCATTGCTATTTATCATCGGTTTAACAAAGAAGCAAGTTTAGGCTTTAGATGATTCAGTTGAATAGCAAGTATCGAGAAGATTATGAAGCAGATTACACCACCTTCTACCTTGAAGAGGATTGGCGGTAGTGCGAGATGCTCCAAAGGCAAAGAGAACCAAGCAAGTTGAGATTGTGGATTCATTTGATGATGTTACACCTAAGATGAGTTCTCCCTTTGTTACTTCGAAGCATCTCTTGCTTATACATTCAGCTGAAAGGGTTCACTCTGCTGAACCTATGTTGTTTCTTCTGAAGCATTACCTAGTGTTGCACCTATTGATAAAGTAGGAGCAGAGTTGGGTAAGAAAGCTGAACTAGCAGCTGCTAAAGCTAAGAGGGCCAGAGAGGTGCTTGAGAGAATGTATGCATTGCGTGGTGCTGTTCCAATTACGTCTACTTCTACTTCTTTCATTCCTGCTAAAGATGTTCCTGATGAATCTGAAAAGGTACCATCTTCTGTCTCTATGGAGATTTATATACTAGGTAGGAGGAAGAAAAGGATGTCTAAAAGGAGACACATTACTTTAAGGAGATCTGTGAGATCATATGGGACATACACTTCTAGGATTCACAAGTCACTCAGGGATAGTTCTTTGGATCTCAAGGCTACTGATTCAACTTTCATTAAAGAAGGATCTGCTGATGCTTTTCGTGAAGGGTCTCATGGTGTGTTGACTGCTTGGACTTTGGTGATGGACGCTGAATACTATCTTTATGTTGGATAATACATCTATGCAGTTTAACTTCTTGAAGGATATACTCCATATGGTGGATAGGCAAGATTTGCTTACACTTCATGGACTTGTCACAAAGCATTATGATCATCATTCACCACAGGGTTCTGGTTTATACTTGTTGGGTGATCTTCAAGTTTTGTTTGACTCTCAATCTCCAAATGGTAAAGGATATTCAATTTGGAAAGATTCACATAAGTGGCAGGTTGAGACTTGGAGATTTTATCCTATCCCCAGTGTGCATGTGGTGGAGACAAAGTGGATGACGTGTGTATGTTCTCTGATAAGATTTATCCTTTATCTGTGAACTTGATGAGAGGCATGCTTAGAACGAAGTTGGAGGTTCCTCCTGATCCGGTGGGGAATGATGTGCTATATGCTGAACAATTGATTGGATTGATTAAGACTCAACTTCAGAAACATCAAGCATCTTCTTGAGTCTCGTATCTTGTTTATCGTGTATTATTTTTATTATTTGTTTTCTTTATTTGTTTGTTTAATTTTAGTTAAAAAAAACCCTTATGTATATTTTTGTTTATCTAACCTTTTCTTGTTTGTTGTATATGGTTCTGTTGATGGTTATTGACTCACCAGATGTGCCTTGTGTATGTCAAAGAGTTGGCTAGTCCAAAGGGTACAGCTTTGGTAAAGACACATCAAATCTGTTGATAGCTGTAATGGTTTGCTCAAAATCATAGGGTTTGCAACTCACCCATGCTTAATTGCTTTCACCATGGTTTATTCCTTTTTGGAATCCAAGAATTGGCTAGCCCACAAGTATATGGATTGTGGTAAAGACAGTGGAATACCATATTTGGTACTCAATTCACCAAGGGGATTATTTCTTCCTAAGAATTGACTAGTCATGAGCAAACGGCTACAGGTAAAGACATCTCAAATCCGTTTATGGTTGCTAATTTGCTAATAAATCAGATGGTTATCAGTGTACCATAGTTTTTGAACTTAAACATACGGCTACTCCAGTAGTGATGGCTATTGGTAAAGTGACATCAAATCCATTATTTTCAATGATTCACCTCTCACAGGAGTTAACACACCTGTAAGTGATGAGAATAGTATGAAACTAATATGTTTTGATGTACATTTTGTCATTTGTTGCTGCAAAGATCTGGAGTTTCAAAGTTTTGCCATCATAGAGATGTGATTGTTTTGGTTCTTTGTTGTTGATGTTCGAATACAATCCTCTTGTTTTGCTGTGTTAAAGATCTATCAAGAAACTGGAACTTAACCTAGTCAAATTCCAGTTTAGGGGAGGATTGTTGGGAATTCTACTAAGTACAATTATCTGAAGTTCTATGAAGGATTCTGTGAAGTCGAGGATTATGCTGAAGACTTAATTCTACTGAAGTAATGAAACCGTGTAGATGGTTTCTGCGGATATAGATATTTCGTGTATTCTATAGTTAGTTAGGATATGCTTGAGCTTTATTAGGAAGTTATAATGTATATCTTATTTAGTTTTATGTTTATACGTTTCTTGGGAAACGGGTTAGGGTTCCTTGTCTATAAAAGGAACACAATAGTATGAGTTATGTACGAGTTGAAAAAACAAAGTTTTAGTATTATTAAAAGATCCATAGAGGATCAAAGTGTTCTTAGTTATTTGTGTTTGTTCTTGTGTTTAATTTCCGCTTGAATACAAGTTATAGAGACTGTCTTTTAGTGTGTTTGTGATTACATAAGCATAACTAACGATCAACGAGTGCTCAAAGATCAATCAAGGTCTTTAGTTTCAACAGCATCTAAGTAAACACATTTTTAATCATCATAAGAGCACACAGCAATAGACATAGACTACCCCTTAGCTTAGTTAATTAAAATAGATAATAGTAGAGTAATCGGTATAAATAACAACCCCCAAATCCAATACAGTTCGGTACCTTTCCATTTTCTAAAAAAACATAAAAAGATAAAAATAATCTTCCTCAACCCCAACCTTAGCGTAGTAATTTCTCACTAGAATTCCTATTCCCTTAGAGAACGATATCAATTCCCGGGCTTACCTAATACTACACTAGCGATTAGGTTCGTGCCTAGGGTGTTGAAAAAACTTTCGACGAAAAGGAAGTTTCTTTGACTGACCCGAGCTGCGTTGTCAGCGTCATCATCGCTCATCATCTGATAGTATGTTCCAATGCTTTTAAAAGTTGTTTTGAAAGACTAAAATGAGTGACCAAACTTGAGGTCAATTAATAAGTTCGCATAGAGTGAGGCGAGTATTCAAACTCGAAGATGAACCTGAGGTTATAGGCCAGTACATAGTAGGATTATCACAATCTAGTATATATGAGTATGAGTAAGCGGGGTAAGACATGGTCTGTGACAAAGTCGGGATATATGTGTAAGTATATAATAAATACTTAAAACAAGTAGTATGTGTCAAGTAATTATAGTAGCTTATAGCAGTGTATGATACAAAGTTGCATTAAATAAACAGCGAGTAAGTAATGAGCATAATATACAATTATGCTAAGTAAAGTAGTGAGCAAGGCGGTCGGCATGTGTTTGGCATGTGTTTGGTAGGGTTGAGTTTTTTAAAAACGGTTATAGTTTAGGACTTATTTGTGCCTAGTTCTCTATAACCAAAGCTCTGATACCAATATGTAATACCCCTAAAAACCTGAGGATGCCACGTTATTGGTATCAAAACACAGGTAATAAAGAACGGTTTATATAACCCGATTAATGACTTTTATTAATAAAATAATAATTTTTCTTTAATTGTTGCGGAAATATGGCCCATTAATAAAAGGTGGTCCCAAATACATTAGTGTAGTCTATAACCATGCCATGCCAGCCCTACCGAGATCGTCACACCGGGATCAATCACCGAGAAAACATGCTAAAATGTCACTATAAAGTCTGGTGAGTTCATAGGTTTATAGTAAAGCATTAAACCAATCAAGTTTGTTTTATGGACAAAAGTGTGCTCGATACACCGCGTGTAACGAGTCTTCCAAATAAAAGTGGTTGTGTCTATTACTCGAGCTCTAAGTTCATGTTACCAAGCTACAACAGTTCCGCATGCGTGTAAGTAGCATGTCATTATGTTTATTGTGCCCTTAGCAAGTGTGTATTCCCATTAACACTTGAGTTATGACATGATATACGTCTGGAGACAAGTTGGCGCTACCAACCCCAGACGGAGGCGTTACCCTCAATAGATCTATTTATAACATTCGCACTTCCCGCAGGGATTAATGGTACATGACAGGCGGGCAAGTGGGAAATAAGTTCCTTAGGCTACATTCGTAATAGTGGATTACACAAGAGTTTCATTCTAGTACATAAAGTAGTTATTGTCCATATAGTATTTAGTAAAAGCAATAAATCATCAAGTGTTTGCATAACAACAATAGTTCATAAAGTGGTTTGTACGAAAGCAATAGTTCATAAGGTGTTTGCATACAAGCAATATCATTCATAAAGAGTTTGCATTAAAGCAATATTTTATAAAGAGTTTGCATGTTTTTCACCCAAAAACAGTTATAAAACAGGTAAAGTAGGGGTTATGAACTCACCTCAGTAGTCTTTGGATGAGAATAAATCAAGTAGTAAATGTGCACGGCTCCGACACGCAACCTAGATAAGTATGGCATGGTTTTTAGTCTAAGTCTTGTATTCAAATACAACTTATCAAGTTTAACCAAAGTTTGTATGTTTACAGTGTTGTTTTTGAAATGCTTAAAGTTCAAAAACAAAAGTCTTCATGGAGCTTATGTGGATGTTTCACAAGTTTACTTTGATTATCGATGTACATGAAAACGTAGTTGTGCTAATTCTTGTAAGCATTGGCTTTTAGAATAGGTACGGGAATATTTACAATATATTCACATAAGAGTTGGCTCGAAGATTTGCTCAAGTATGGTTGAGAGATAAATAACACAAGTCGTCAAGTATTTATTTATTTAGTCGAGTTTCGGGGGTATAAATATGTATATAACTTATATATTTATTAAAGTTTTGTGTAAATAATATAATTGGACAATCACATTATTTATAGATTACGCGGATGTGGTCGCCAAATAAAATATGTGTCAAACATATTTATTTAACAAATGTGGTAAAATGTATAGGTTTATAAAACTTATAAAAGTTTTAGGATAACAAGTGTAAAGTATTCAATTTTGGAGGGTTGAAACTGTAAAGTTTAATAATAGTTTCAAAACTTATAAAAAGCTTTAAAGAAAACTGTTAAGTAGTTCACAGTTGAGGGGCTAGATCTGTCAATCTGCGAAAGTTGCAAAATAACAAACGAAAATAAAATCATCAAAAGGGCGCGGGACTCAACTTCGCAACCTCTTAATCACACAATGACGAAACCAAAGAGCTACCAGCCCATTCGTATTGTATTTTGCATGCAAGTGGCTTTTATCAGTTTACGAGTTGGGCTCAGTTTGGGCTAAAAACAAGCTAAGTGAGCTATGTTCGATATATACAACACGCATGGATTTCTTCTTTGTTTTCGATTGAAGCATTGGAAAAATAGTTTTGTAAAGTGAGTTATGTAAATTTTTGGACATTATTTAATATATGTTATATATATTTATATTTCTTGGTAGCTTTGCGCTCTCCTTGACGAGCTTCGAACGAGCTAAAAGCGTGTCAAAAATAGAGTTGAAATGAATAAGATATCGTGCAGTGAGGCACTTGGAAACACAAAAATTGGGTTTTGAGAGAGTATCCCACATCGCCCAAAGAAGGAAATGAAAGCATGTTTATAAGAAAATCTTGATATTGGCTATCAAAATCTTTTAGTTGGTTTTCTGGGCAAAATGAGTTGAAGCTTCGGCTCATGCGAGCTGATCTTTGACACTGGACATGAATGCACTCGAAACCCGCTCCCTTTGTATCGATTGTTGTCAGGTCCGAGCCTCGTTCGTGAACCGATGCGTCTACTGGCTTACTTTACGTGCGTATTTAATTATCTACCTTTACTTTTTGTAAGCTCTCTCGCACTTTTCTCTCTTTCTCTCTCTTTATTTCTTTTTTCTTCTTATTATAAAATTAGTTTTTTTTAATTAAATTTTCTAGCTCCCCATTTAATATAAACCTATATTTAAATCCAAATCCTAATCTAAAATCCAAATTATAATCTAAATTCAAATCATAATCCTAAACCCATCTATAAACGGCAATGTTGAGATTGGGTATGACATTTAAAAGTAAAGCATGTGTTTGGATGACAAGTCGCCACCACTAGTAATAAAATGAGCAAACACTGATGAACACAACAACAATGGCTGCTGCGTTTGCTCATCATATCCTAGTCCACTCGAAACCCTCTTGTTCTGTTTTCTTCATTTCATCATCTAAAAATGGGTTCAACACTTTGTTACCATTCATTCATCGTCGCCACAAATCTTCACAAACAACACTAGCTGCTGCCACAGATTCACTTCTTCAACTTGGTGGTGTTCAAATTTCCAAACAAGGTATTTGGATTTTACTATTATTGTTATGTGTTTTGTTTTCATGGTGGCATGATTAAAGATTTTATTGTTTTATCATGATGTGTCTCATTAGAGGTTTTTCGGATTATCCTGGTAGGGAGAGCCTTTCTTGACTCAGATGTACGCGGCCTCACCGAGTTAATCTCGGGACCGTTTCCGACCCTTCCCTGCCCACCCCCAAATGTACACACCTAGCGAGCTTTGAACCCTTGACCTCTTGTAAGAAAACCAAGGACTTTACCACTAGGCCATTTGGTGGTGGTATTTCGCTAGAAACTATCCATTTGCCAGTAGCCACTCTTCAAGTTTGCAAACTCACTCATCTCGGATACTCGTTTTGTACAATGTATTGATAGTCAAAGTAATAATTTTTGGTGTAATTATTGAGGTAAGGTTCTATTGTTCTCAAGTAATATGTTCGGCTCGTATTATGGGGCTTACGTATCTTTGTAATACATGCATTTGGATGCTTACATCTCAGAAAGTGGTATATTTTTTAATACATGTCCTTCATGGTATAAGTTTCATCCTATTAAATTTTTTGAAAAGAAAGATGTTGTATCCAATGGTTCTATGTCATGTAAATTTACTTAATTTATAGAACGCGTGAAGCGAATTTTCTTGTGCTTTGCATATGGTTAAACGTAAATTTAGATTATTATCTAGTCCATCGTTAGCTAGAATTTTTATCTCATGTGCTGATCTAGTTTGTATCTTTAATTGGTGACACAGATGTTGTCAAGGATGAACCGACAAATAATGTCCCGGATCTGATATTCACTAAACTCGGATTGCAACTTCACAGGAGAGATAATCATCCTCTGGGGATCCTCAAAAATGCAATATACGAGTATTTTGACACTAACTATAACAACCAGTTTCAAAAATTTGATGATCTGTGTCCTATCGTTACTACTAAAATGGTACACCATTAAAACTTGCTTTATATATATGGACATGTTGTCTCCTATTTTTCCTTCTTGAAGTTACATTTTTGCACGTTAACTCTCCTATCTTGTTAGTTTTAAGCTTTGCTAAGTTTGTTTATTTAACTGATTACTATGTCTTACAAAATTAAGATCAGATATTCAGATAAGCAGTTGACTAAATTTAAGGATGGTTAGGCAGGCTTGCGTTTATCTCATTTCTCACTTGTCTTACTCAGTGCTTATGCTGGTTCTAAATTATTAGATAATCGTAATAAAATACTGTTTTTACCGAACACTTGGTCAAAAACTTAGTAATGCAAGTTTCATGTTGCAATATTTCTCTGATTACGTATATACAGAGTATTTTTTTGAAATTAACTGAAGTGATATCAAACAAACAAAACACCAGCTAGAAAAAGCGATAACATACATGAATGAATATAAATTCTTAGGTTTTTGTTGTCTTTAAAAGTAAATGTGGCCATTTTTTTTCATGAACATTATTGATGTTAAGTATTCTTAGTAAACTGCCAAAGATACAAGTAACTGGTAGATATGGTTAATTGGTTATCTCATGTCATATCTTATCTAATAGAAATGTGAAAACAAGGAATTAGGAAGTTCATCTTCTCGGTTTCAGGATATGCGTCCTGTCCAGTTTCCTTAATTATATTACGTTCTCAATCACGTTCATGTAATCTATTTGTGGTATCCCACATGATGGGTAGCTAAGAATGCGTTTCATACTGGGTCAGCCCTATATATGTCGGAGTGTATTTTTATGATGCACACTTCATCATGTATATACTCATTCTTATTTGTCGGCGTCCTTTGGATGTGTTGGGCCATTTAATGGACTTTCCATTTAAGTAAAAAAGTAAACAGTGACCCATAAACATTACCTAATTATTCTCCTTAAATGATATTAAAACAAGAGGTCGAGTATATGTCGAAGCCCCATTTCAACTGTTAAGGTCCAAGATAACACTCGCTCTCTTGATTGATGATGAGAAATTGTGGGTCCTATATCACTGCTTCGATGAACGGCATTGAGATTACATTTTTAGCTCTAGAGTGTCCTGTTTATTTAAGTTTTTGGATCAACTCATCCATGCTAAATAAAAACCGTTAAGCATTACTGATTACACAACCCTCCCGACCCATTCAACCTCTAGTTGAGGTTATGGGTACCTTTTGAGTCAGTGCTAATGGGCCTTTAGAGCTTTGTACACTGCTCATAATCTTCATACTTCACTGATGATAGTGATTGCCATTATTACTAATCTGCAAAGACTTACTAACAAAGAGCATAGATCATTAATCTTTAATCGCGTATATGAGTACCTTTTCTTGAAACTTTGCATTTTCATAAGCAGTGTTGTTGTAGACTTGTAGTCATTGATGGAACCTTAAATGTGCAGAACTTTGATGACGTGTTGGTACCTGCTGATCACGTAAGTAGGAGTTACAATGATACATACTATGTCGATGCAGACACTGTGTTGAGGTGCCACACTAGTGCACATCAAGCTAATTTACTTAGGGAGGGGTATGCTAATTTCCTTGTCACTGGTGACGTCTATCGAAGAGACTCCATTGATTCAACTCATTATCCAGTATTTCATCAGGTATCTCATTTTTTCGCAAAAACTGAACTTTACAGCTAACTAATACGGTGTTTGG
The DNA here is from genome assembly GCA_910596185.1 of Chrysanthemum makinoi. Classification (NCBI taxonomy): domain Eukaryota; kingdom Viridiplantae; phylum Streptophyta; class Magnoliopsida; order Asterales; family Asteraceae; genus Chrysanthemum; species Chrysanthemum makinoi. The sequence goes on along the minus strand of OU343223.1, from coordinate 217,203,777 downwards.
ACGTGCGTTCGAACTGATAATCGAAAGAATCAGTTGTGTGTGTTTGGGTAAACTTGTTATTGTTAATATTATGATTTTATGGGTCTAAGTTAGAGATCCGAAGATATGCGGTCAGGGGGGTTGGGTAGTGGCTTGACACAAAACCCTTTTTTAAATATATATTTATCGGCAAATAAGAAGTGTCTTATATAACAAACAACAGTTATACCAAAATAATGTTAATAGTTTGAATAAAACGATTTTTCACATTTGACCCGTTTCTCTTTTACCTTAGTTTTTTTTATTATGTTTTACTCATGTACTTGTGTGACCCATTAAATATAAAACATATCCAAATCAATATTAAGTAAACTGTTTGAAATACTAACCTCTAGTAAAAGTAATGTAAGTTGGAAAAATGAGGAAGAAGTTGCTTAAAGAAAACTGGTTATCAAGTAGTTCTTCCTATCTTTAATCAAGTTCGTATATGATTTTTAGGTCTCAGTTACATTTATTCAAGTCACAAAACTTTTTAAAATGAATAGTCAAATGTCCCCCAAAAAATATTCTGGATTCTTGTATGCTCAGTAATTCTATATATGAGTGTGTAGATGGAAGGAGTTAGAGTCTTTAATCCAAGTGATTGGAATGCTTCCGGCATGGATGGCACTTTTTATGCAGCACAGGAACTAAAAGCATGTCTTGAGGGTTTGGCTCGCCATCTTTTTGGTAAGAAATTGACAAGTTAATCTTATTTTTAGTTATGGAACTAGCTACAAGGTTCAGCTTCTGTTCTTTGATGCAAGCAATAAGAAGTTATGTCCTCCATTCGTCTCAAAATGTACACAACATTTTTTTTCCTATCGTTTTTGTTTATTTATTTTAGATGTTCCGTGGATGCAAGATTTTTCTTTTTGGCAAAGTTCTAGTCCATGACAGATGATTACTACAAAAATATCGATACATGATAGCATCAATTTGGTCCAACAAGAAGGAAGGGGGGGGGTGGGTCAGGCATGAAGGAGACCAACGAATATGTTTTAAACGGATATGGCTCATTACTTTGCATTTTTGGGTAGTAATTTCATATTGTATATGATCATTAGCTGCAGATACTTTTAAATACAAATATTGAACACGCTTAGCCATTTAATATCCATTACAACATTCAGGTGCTGTCGAAATGCGTTGGGTTGATACCTATTTTCCGTTCACAAATCCATCTTTTGAACTTGAGATATATTTCCAGGTAAAGTTTTCTCTTGGTCCACATCCCTGTTTTAATTTACTTCAAGAACTTCATACTAGACTAGTATTTTGTAAATTATTCTCAATTTCTTTGGAGTATATGAATTAACAACCCTTTGAATATTTTATATATGAGAAGTGAAAACCTTAAATAAACAAACAAGAAGGCACGTGATTAACTAGTGTTTGCCTCACATGTTGCTTTCAATCCCTCATTGAAATATAAGTGCAGTTATTTCCATTTTGGGCTGTGTCAAAACATATGTAATGCTTCGTACTACAATTTTAGGGCTAGGTTTCATTCCAATTATATTAATGAAATTGATTTCGTCTTCATTGATCAGCATTTTAGATTTCTGAGTAGTGTTCATGCTCCTATATCAAGCCATTTTTTCTAGTCACAGGGTAGATTAATCTTTAGAAACAGAAAAAATGCTTCTTATGTTTTGTCTTCATTGATCAGCATTTTATGTATTATTTCCATGGTGAAACTGAGGAGCTATAGTGCACCATGATCATCGTTTTAATTAGTCATTTGCATGTCACTAAGTGTTTCTTATGAATTATATTGTAACAAATTAGTGAATGATTTATCAGGAGAAGTGGTTGGAGGTTCTTGGTTGCGGGGTGATGGAACAAGAAATATTAAAACGGGGTGGAAAGACTGATAATGTGGCTTGGGCATTTGGACTTGGATTGGAACGTTTAGCGATGGTTTTATTTGACATCCCTGATATTAGACTCTTTTGGTCTACTGATAAGCGATTCACGTCTCAGGTACTTTTCTGGTTCTTGGTTCATCTAGCTTTTCCTACTTGGATGCCTGACTGAGAAAAGGAGAACTCCTTTGGATTATAGAAATATCAAAGGTTTATTTAACCTTGTTTATAGTAATATTTTAAACAACCTAATGTGACCTACATGTTCTGTCCTTACTGATGCAGTTTTCAAAGGGTCAACTTGGGATTAAATTCAAGCCATTTTCAAAGGTATGAAACAACATCTTTGCGAGTGTAGTTTCCTTAAAGTTACCTTGAAGTTTATCATTGTGTTATCTCTATATGTATGAGAAAAGACTGTTAGTGGAACCCTCATCATGGAGTAGTGCCTGTGGATGATCCATCTACCATGTAAGCCTTGTCTACTTCCATCGAGCTGACCATATGTGTTAGAGGTGGTAAAAGGAGCAGGCAGGGTGGGCTGGTTAACGGGTCAGAATAGGCATTTTGCGTGCTGGTTGACCTTGAAGACTTTTTGGTCAGCATTTTTATTTTTTATTAAAAGATAAGTGGGCCAAATATGATTACAATACTTTTTATTGTTAACTAACTAATTCTAAGTGACTTATTTTGAATAAAATGATTTAGAATGCTTTAGGCGCTAAAGTACAATAACTATGGATCCATTTTATTACGATCTCATTTAGAGCCTCCCGAACAGACATCATTAAGTAAAGCGGTTATAATTGCAATCTCTGCTGTCTGTTCTATACGGCAGATTTCCACAATTCAATATGAGAGATTCCACATATTATGGTGTTTTCTAAACCTGGATAATAGTCTGTGCAATGCCACTTGCAGTGACCAACTTGTGAAAATGCTTATAGCATGTAGCTAGTGGCGGATCCAAGATCTTTTACCACAGTACTCATGAATGTAGCTACTAGTGAAAATGCTTACAGAATGTAGCTACAAGTGAAAATGCTCAGAGTGTAGCTACTGGGATAACTTTTGTATTTTACAGTATGAAATACTACAATATGTTTTCCAGGGTATGCTTGTATATTCACTATTTTTGTATATATTTTCCTGGGATCATTGAATGAGTTACACCCGTATACCAGAAATGGAAATTATTTATCCTCTACTCATAGTCCCTTTAGTTAAGAACTGCTGTACAATTTCAGAAACTTCTAGTACACTTACGCTCATGATTAGATACAGATAATTTTGATAATTTCTGGTTTGATGAATAATATGCTAACATTTTCTGACATTTGGTAAATTATTTGCAGTATCCACCTTGTTATAAAGACATGAGTTTCTGGATCAACGATTCATTTACTGAAAACAATCTTTGTGAAATTGTCAGAGGCGTTGCTGGTGATCTTGCCGAGGAGGTATATTTTCTGTTTCCTCTGATTGATTATCAAATTTTCTTTCTTATTGTTATTAGCGTGTCAAATAAATCTTTGTTCCAAAAGGGGACCGGGACAAAATGGGTCAAAATTGCCCATCTTGCCACCTCTTTTATCTCAAATAACCTTGGTGAATGATTCTAGACAGTGAGACACAGCTTAACTTTCTTAAGTGATATGAACGTATCATGTATTAAATATGCAGGTACAATTGATTGACAACTTTACCAACAAGAAAGGAATGACTAGTCATTGTTATAGGATCACATACCGCTCAATGGAGCGCTCTCTTACAGATGAGGAAATAAACGAGCTACAGGTATTTTTTTCACCATGAGAGATGAAACACATTTTCATTATCCACCTCAAATCCTCTTTTGTAGATAGTTCACTTTCAAGTCCTTTTTTAGCACTTATGAAAGTTGCTTGTTGTTGAATGTTGATGCAGTGGAATGTTCGAGATCAGGTGCAAACGCAGATGAATGTTGAACTAAGATGATTTCCGACACGCGTAATGAAGTTTTGTGTATTTATACCTTCCATCTGTTACGATAGCATAAGTTTATTTTGTTTTTAAGATGGACGAAGTCATTCATAAGCTGTATTGGTACTTCCTGTTTCAACATAATCATAGTCTTAATTGTTTTTTTCTTTTTACAATAATGCTAAGTAACTACAAATTTTATTCCGACCTAAGTCACCTAACCTCTTATTATAGAAATATATATTTCACGTATGTGGGGTTCACCAAGTATACATAAAACAGCTACATGAGAAGTCATCTCTTAGACCGGATGGCAAGGGTAAGGTGAGAGACTCACCTTACATCCAACTCACGAGTGAGTCTCATGCCCAAGCATCTCACTCACGAGTGACTCACACACCTCAAGACATATTAAGGTGAGTTACTCACCTTGTTGATTTGCATAAAAAGACCGGCCTCACTTAATTATTTATTTAGTTTGTGAGTGTATGTGGGGTATTTAGTAGGGTATATTTTAATAAAGTTGGTATTTTAATAAAAGGTGATGATAAGGTGACCTTGTTCACAAAAAAGTGAGCGAGAGTGAGTGGAAGTGAGAAGAGAGAGAAAGCTGACATGGCACTGAGGTGTAAGGTGAATAGTAGGGGTGTTCAAAAAATCCGAGAAACCGACGAATCGAGCCGATCCGATCAATCCGAAACCGCAAAAAACCGATAACCGAAGAAACCGAAACCGAAAAAACCCGCTTATCACGGTTCGGTTTCTGTTTTTACTTTTAGTTACCCGTGGTTACCCGAACCGAACCGTGTATAATATACATGAAAGTTTTAACAAACTATTCATAAAGACGTACAAGTGCTAACTATATTATTGCACTACTTTATCATATAACGCATTTTTACTTATCTAAAATGATCATTTATTAACGTTCATGGATTACATATGATTAATATGATCATAATCTATAAACGTCAAATAATTAGTATTAGTTCTTTTGTTACATACGGTAATTTGAATGTTTTTATTGCGACGGAATAACATTACTATTACTCTAATCTCTTCAATGTTATTTAATCTTACTAAAATGACATATTACGTTCTAATTTATGTTATTGTTTGCTCAATTCGATTCGATTAATTTTTTAAAATGGTTAACCGTGACCCGAACCTCGGATAACCGCTAATTTCAGATACCCGCATGTCCGGCTACCTGTCTAGCACGGTTCGGTTTTGGATAGTAAAATGAACTACCCGCCCCGCAATGGATAGTTAAAATCTCTAACCGAACCGAGCAGAACCGCCCCGTGAACACCCTAGTGAATGGAGGCTTACCTTGCCTTCCAGCCTTAGTATATGGGAGAACTTAATCAACATGACTTCAAGCCTAGCTTTTACAGAGAGTATCCCCATATTATTTAATAGGGAAAAAAGAAAGAAGTATCAGCATGATTGTGATGTGCCATTCATGAATGTGTGTATGTTTAAATTATAATAAGGGTATGGTGTAATGAAACTCAATATGTGTAATCAATGTTTTGAAAACTGGATTATCGGTTCAACTGGTTCGATCACCGGGTTAACTCGATCTTTCAAAAAAAATATATATTATATATTTCCAATGATAAAAAAAAGTATATATATAAATCAGGACTATTTAATATATTGAGCTTAAAAACCATTTACTGACAAATATAACATGTAAAAATAAAATTACGTCGCAAATATATACAATTAACTTGCTTTATTTGTAAAAAAACATGAAAAAAAACCCAACCGGGTCTCGAAAACCGGGTTGACCCGGATCGCTTCAAACCCGGCTGGTCTAATTTGGTTTGGAAAATAAGAAACCCGGTTTAATTTGACCCGTTTTTTTTACTGGAACCGGTTCAACCGGCCGGGTCGAACCATGTTTCAAAACATTGTGTGTAACTAAATTTGTCTGAGTGGTTATTTTGTATCAAGAACTAGTGAAGCTAGGGAATGACAAGAGAGATTACAGCGCTCTGACCAACTTATAGTAGGTTTTGAGTACCAGTTAGTGCACTTCATCTGTTATTATATTGTTGTTAAATTACGAAAACAATTCAAAGTTTCGAAACATGTAAACTGTCGAGAAACGTGCAATACATTTATTTTCTCACGTTAGAAAAACATATAGAACTTATACATAGACCACCTGCCCAACATTCAGAAGGCTTTAATGAGGAACATTAAAGATGACACTATGTTGCTTGCATATCTTCCTCAAGAATGCATACATATAATTAATGCAAATCTTATTGTAAATTCCTGAACCACTTCTTGCTTTTATAATTATATTGCCTAACAAATGCACTACCCCGACATTTCCACACCTTGTTACAAACTCCATTTCATCCCCAATATCCTCCATGTGATACCTAGACGGTGTTTCGAGATTACTGACAGACTGATTTGACAAAACTGTTATATCAACGATAGAGTAAAATATATTGTTGTCGTCATCATTTAAGTCTGTCGAAAAATAGAAAGGGGGTTGAATAGTTTTACCGATTTTAATTTAAGTTTTAAAGATTTAGATTCGATCTTATGTGAATTCGTATGGATGGATAGATAGTATAAAACAATAAGTAAAGTAAATAATGAAAGCAAGTAAAGTAAATGATAGAAAGTAGTGACACAAGTGATTTATAGTGGTTCGGCTACAAGGACTTCCCTGCCTATACTCCACTCCTCCGAGTTCCCCACTCGAGTTCAAACCTTGTTTCAACAAGCTCCTTCAACACGGTGGAGAAGCCCAACATTCGCTTACACTTTTTCTGGTACAAAGCTAAATACCGAGTTCTTCCACGAGATAGAACCAAACCTATCACAACTATTACACAACAACTATGTGAAATATGAATTACAAGATCTTGCTACATAAATCTTGTGGATGGACAAATCAATCAAGGACCCTTTGCTTGGATGACTTGTAGTATAGCGTGATCTCGCCTTTGAGCATGACTTATATGAGAATCACAACAAAAGATAGAAGAACTACTAGAATGATCAAATGATCAGAGGTTAGAAGAGTGAGATAATATATGAGAGAGTTGTAAGAAGAAAGAGTGAGTAACAATGAAGAAATGGTTCACTATTTATAGGCACAAAAAGCCTTCTGTCACACGGTTCCGGTGGATCCCTCACTTGGGGGATCCGACAAGTGCAAACCTAGGGATCCGGCAGTCTGGGTTATACCAGTCCAGATTTTGGGTTGCAAACCGGATTATGGGTTATGGGTATGAGCCATGGGTCATGGAATTTGGGTCATGGTTACCCAACAAGATACAATGTATCTAGACAATGGGTCATGGGTCTTGGGTCATGGGTCATGGATAATACTCAACATGATGTCATGCAATGGGTCATAGGTTATGGATTAACTCCATGGGTATGGGTCATGGGTCGTGGATATTACCCATCCTATTACATAAACTATAACAACAAATAAATTATTACAACATTTTATGTGAATGACCAAATGTATATACTTTACAAAAATAACATGTATTCTTATAATTTTACTTATGATAACTTTACTTATGATAAATTTTACTTATGAATAAACGTTTTTACGGTTTATTTGTATTAACAATCTCCCCCTTTTTGTTGATGACAAAACATAACGTTATGATGAGTAAAACTTAAGATTAGATGTATGTTTTGAAAGTATATGTAAGTTTTACTTCTTCTCCCCTTTTTGTCGAAACAAAAAGTGAGCCTAGCGAAGAAATAAATCGTGGAATAAAAATAAGTATGATCCATAAAGCACTAGCTCCCCTTGCCGGTAGCTCTCCCAAGAATTGGGCGTCAAGTGAGAAAATATAATACCTACAAAAAAAATGTTAGTAGTAACATGTAATATAATCTTGTATAGGACGAGAAACAAGATAGAAAGCCAAGGTACGTAAACAAAGCCTTGTAATAAAATATCAAAGTGTAGTGATATATATGCCACATATAAAATGTAAAACTAAGAACAAGGATTGTTCTTTAAAATGACTCAAAAGAAAATAAACAAAATAGAGAAAATAATATTATCATTCCTTCCATGCTTGCAAATGGGTTAATTATGAAAGTTTTGGTGAGTGATAATGTTTATGCGATCAATGATATGGTTGAGTATGAACCGTATCTCGTCCCTTATTTCCATTGCGAGATCCCTAGCGGATTGACAATGTTCGCAAGAGAGATGGTGAGGGAGGTGTTGGTAGATGGTTTTCGGGTAGAGTGCGGAATAGGTGGTGTAAATGTTGGAAAATATGGATCAAACTCCATGATGCTGGTGAGTGGTGGTGGATAAGAACCTATATGTTCTTGTAAGGTGATGGGAGGTAGAGGTGGTGATGTTTCAATCTCTTTGTAGAATGTATTTGGAGATGTTAGAGGTGTTAAAAATACTAGTTCTTTTGGGTTTAAGTTGGAAGCTAGTTGGGTAGTTTTTGATGGTTGAAATGGAGCGGGTGGTGGACTAGACACGGGTAGTGAAATTGTTTTTAGAGTCTTAAGGAGTTCCACTAAGGTGATTTTGGTGTCAAGTTGAGACTCGTTAGGTGAATGTGGTGATGAACTTGTGGGAGATGATGGAGGTGCTACAATGTAGTTGTGGAAAACTAGAAGGGGGGATTGAATAGTTTTACCAATTAAAAACTTCCTTTTAATCTATTTAGATCGACTTATGTCAATCTATTTGGATGTGTGTGTTGGATGTTGATAAACAAGCATATAAAGGTAAGTAATGAAAAGATAAGAGTAAGAAGCAAAAAACCACAACGCGAGTATTTATAGTGGTTCGGCTACAAGGACACCTTCCTTGCCCTACTCCACTCCCCGAGTCACCTACTCGAGAGTTCATAAACACTACACCAATCTCCTTATGGCGGAGAAGCCTTCACAACGTCGCCTACCCTTTTTCGGTGCTAGGCTAACCACCGGGTTCTTTCACTCCAAGGTGAACCACACCTACACAACGTCACCTACCCTTTATAAGGTACTAGGATAAGTACCTAGTTCTTTCACTCCAAGGTGAACTACACCTTCACAACGTCGCCTACCCTTTATTAGGTACTAGGCTAAGCACCTAGTTCCATTGCAATGGAGGAACTACTACCACACTACACCAACGACTAATCCCAAAGGAGATCTACTCCTTTACAACATCATCAAGGATATCAATATCCTTGGATCTAATACTAGTCTATCTTGTACATCGAAACACACCATATCGAATGTACATCTAAGGCACCTTTCACTAATGCCTTTGACTAGATCTTCAAGACACCCTTCACTAATGTCTTGTGTCTTGACTTCTAAGCACCTTTCACTAATGCTTCTAGTCTTGACTTCTAAGCACCTTTCACTAATGCTTCTAGTCTTGACTTCTAAGCACTTACCACAAGTGCTTATGATATAGACGATAGATACCCTTCACTAATATCTTCGTCGTCTTTCACTAATGTCTTCAACACTACACTTCTTTTGGAGAAAGAAAGGAATCATCAACAAGAAGACTTCAGTAGCCTTGATGATGAGGAAGCATGGCAACTCATGGACTTGAGCTTGCTCGACTTCAAAGGTGGTGATCTTGCCTTTAAGAGGAACCTAAAGATCACACAAAACAAAACTACAAACATAGATCTCTTGGATCTGAGGTTAGTGAGTTTTAACTTAGGGAGAAAGTGTGTTAGAAAGGGGTGAGAAACAATGAAGAAATGGCTCACTATTTATAGAAGAAAAAAATCTCTGTTCCGGATCCCACGGATCCCTTCCACAAGGGATCTGTCTAGCGTTAAGCTAGGGATCCGTGGGACGCTCCCTTTTACCCATGGGTATTTTGGTTATGGGTCATGGGTCATGGGTTGAACCATGGATCTTTAGCTAGATACAATGTATCTCTTGAGTGCAATGCACTTAGTCACTTGGGTATGGGTTGATCCATGGGTTATGGATATTATCAATGTATGATATAAGCATGATGTCATGCAATGGGTTATGGGTCAAGCTCCATGGGTCATGGGATTTGGGTTGTACCCAACTACATTCAATGTATTTTCCCAATGGGTTATGATACTTAAGTTTCTACCCATTTATATTACCCAATATACTACATACTAGTTATGTGTATATTTTACCCAAATATGTAAACACTAGTTGTTGTACATATGTAATATTGAATCATAAAATCACTTATACTTGTTTTAGTGTTTTATGTGAAAATGTGAATATGTTAGAAACTATTAGTTCAAACCATTTACGTATTTTATTTGTTTCGTTAAAATGGTTTTACGTTTGTTATCGACAAAACATTAGAAGATCGTAAAATATAAATAAACGTTTTTACGGCTTATTTGTATTAACAATCTCCCCCTTTTTGTTGATGACAAAACATAAAATTATTTTAAGGAAAAGCTAAAATTCGTAAAAGTTTGAATTTGTAGTTTTTACTTTCTTCTCCCCCTTTTTGTCGAAACAAAAAGAGCTTCGAAAGAAAGCAACACATTGTTTTTAAATAAAAAAAACATGTGAAAGAAATAAAAATAAATAGAGAGCAAGTAACGGGAGAGGATCTTGTCTTTACTCCCCCTTGACGAGTCCATCCCTATGTAAGGGCGTCAAGAAAGTAATACTAAGCTAGTTTGTTCCCCTTGATGATTGGAATTTTGCAAAGGGATGTCACGAAATGTAATCCTAATATTGCAAGTAATTTGCAATGTATTGCTTTGACATAAAGCTCCCCTAGCTTTAGGATGTCAAAGTCTTCATGTGTAAATTGAATAACTACAAAACAAAGGTTAGAAAACATGTATAATTCACAATTTCCTGCAAATGTGGTCCAAGTTAGTAGAAAATAGTTTTATGTCTCACGGATCCCACGGTTCCCTCCTAGTAGGGATCCGTCTAGGCAATTTTTGAGGGGATCCGTACGGTGATGATCAATTTAAACAATGGTGATATAACAAGTAATGTTATCACAAAAATGGGATATGAATACAATGTAATCATATGCTCAGAAATATAACAAGTAGCATGTAATTTCATTTGACAAAACTAGAGTTATGATATACATGACTCTAAAAACTAAGAAAACAAGAAAATACATGACTAGGAATTTCTAGACCAACTATCGCTTGATGCTAGGACACCACTAAAATCTTCTAGCTCATGATTTGTTTAGGTTTAATCTCGTCGAAACGTTCGAGGAGATGATAGAACATGAAACGTTGGTCTTCTCGTACTTCATGTATCAAACATTCAACATGTTGACAATGATAACAATCTTTTTCATGGCTAGGTAGAGGTGGTGGAAGAAATGAAATGGCTTGATGCGAAGGATCAAGTGAAGCGGCTTGGGCTTCTTCATGATGGAGGATTGGTGGAGGTGCATTTAAGAATGGCTCGACCAAGAATGATGGTGGTGGTAGAGAAGTGTCAACTTCCATATGGTCGGGTGGTTGACTTTGATGATTTCTCATAATCCAAATAGGATTATATGATGGAAACGGAGAAAAGGAAGCCGGAGCAAGTGTTGACTCAACACCTTGATTTTGTACCATTATTCCTCCTAATGAGGAGAATGTTGTCGGCGGAGGATGATGAGACGGCCTAGGAGGCAAATCCTCTAAATTGTAGAGGTGTGGTGATGATAGTGGAGATGTAAAATAGATAGCTCTAGGAACCAATGGTGATGGTTTAGTGGAGATGATATTGTTTGGCCTAGGAGGAATGGTGGTGTTTGGCATAGGTAGTTTTGTGGGTACTATCTGTAGAAAACTAGAAGGGGGGTTGAATAGTTTACCAATTAAAATCTTGTGTTGAAACTTATTGAAAAGATCAATTGATATTGATCTTAGATATGTTAATGAAATATGCAAGCAATATGTAAAGAGTAAATAAGGAAAGAAATGATCAAACCACAACAAGTTGTTTATAGTTGTTCGGTCTACAAGGACTCTTTTTCCTTGCCCTACTCCACTCCTCGAGTCTCACACTCGAGAGTTTAACTTCACTAGTCAACAAGCTCCTTTCACCGGCGGAGAAAACCTTTACACTTCGCTTACACTATTTCCGACACTAAGCTAGATGTGGAGTTCTTTCCAAGGGTACAACTACTCCCACACACAGTGTATTTTGAGGACTAAAATACTAACCACTCACACTCATAAGATGGTTTAATATAACAATGAAGTATGAATCAACACTAGATCATACAACACTAAACAAACAAGACTTCCAACTTCTCGTTTGAAGCTTGAATGTGACTTGATCTTCTTTGCTACAAAAGAGATCACTAATATGATATGAAACTGAGTTAGAAAGGTTAGAGAAGATATGTAAGAGAGTATGATGGAAAGGGATGAAAAACTACTTGGCTTGGCATTGCTATTTATAGCCAAAATGGACAGAGCTGCCGACGCATCAAGGAACCCTTAAAAGGTTCCTCATAATGTATCAATTGGTAACGCCGTCCGATGTACCAAGATATCAAATCTTTGCTAAAGTCAACTCTATCTAAGTGATATTGTGCAAGATATGAAGAGTACAAATCCACACAAAATATCTAATGAAATCTTCCAATGATTTCCATGATGCATCACATGATGTATGATGTCATATGTTGTATTTCTATTTTTAGAAATATGCAAGTTCATAAGTAGTGTTTGGTTTTAAGAACCTAACACATTCTAAAAACTACTATCATACATAATGATTAGAGTCATATCAAGATGTTACTAATCATAAATGCAAATGCTTGAATGATGAATATATTGTTTGAAAAAGCTTGTTTTAATATCTATTAAACTTGACAAGCTTTAAGCTTTTATACAAATTAAATTTACTTTTGTCGTTAACAAAACTTAGGTAAAGATCAAAAAATAAATAACGCTAACATCTATATTTGTATTAACAATCTCCCTCTTATGCTGAGGACACAAATATAAATTTTATTTTTATAAAAGATACAAAGTTTGTGCAAGAGTTATGTGCAAATATTAGTTTTATGGGAAAAGAGAATGATAATCCAAGTGTATGATGTTTGACTATTTATGAAAGTCAAAGTATTCACTAGTTGATGCATGATGCTGACTTTTCTAAAGTCAGTATGCAAATTGACTTTTAAGAAAAGTCAAAATATAATCAACTTCTATATTTTCTCCCCTCTTTGTCTCAACAAAAGAGGCTTAGGAATGTAATGAGCCAGGCTATTATCTCCCCTTGATCAAAGCTCCCAACTGGGTGCTTAATGGAAGATACATGGATCGAAAAATAAAAGCTACAAAAAATATGTTAGTAATAATGATCATTTACAAGCATTTCCAAATACTATGTAAAAGCTCAAACACTATAATAAAACACTATTCATTAGTTAAAATTTTAATGAATAAAGATGAAATGGGAACAATGATGTGTTTTAGTACAAGAAAAGAAAAACATTATCCTAAGAATATAAAAACTAGAAATGTTAAACTATGACCATCCTAATTTGATGGTGGATGAGAAAGAGGCGCTGAGGCGCCATGATATGATCGGGATGAACCTCATTTCTTTTGAAAGTCAAGACCATAAACCGCGGTCCTATCAATCTGCCAGCAGTTTGCTCACAAGTTGAGCAAACTACGCCTGTGGGGCAAGATATGTTTGGGGAGGTTGTGGTGGTGGAATGGTAGATGTATGTGTGTTGGTGGAAATGTTTGGGGTGGTCATGATGCTAAAGCAAAGCACTGCGATTGCATTGTCTCATCTAGAGTCCACCATGCCTTTGAATCGTGGAGGTTGTGGAGTTCCGCTTGATCTTCTAGTGGATTGGCATCCCACATACACTCCTCAATGTCCTTGATTCGGGATTTGTTTGAGTGGTGAAAACACAATATCAATATATATCAAATTAACCGTAAAACTGACAAATTAACTTTTAGGAAGTGGTTAACGTAACCAAACCTACTTCTGGTGTGATAAAAGTGATACCGAAAAGATTCCCGTGTCGCGGTCCCAACGAGGTGTGAATGGAAGGATTCGCTGAGTTTTTGTGATTTATAACTTGAATCGTTTGATGATTTGTTGATTTGAATTATGTTTCTACAAATTAATTAACCGAAGGTAATTAAGCGTGAAACCTAATAAACTATAAATTAACTATTACTAAGCCTAAGGAATGATAAAACGAAGCTAAACTAAGTCCTAGGGTGCTAAAACTAAAAAACTAAAAAACCAAGAACCACCAGCCAAAACGTGAAAACTTTTGCAATTTATGGCTACGTGTGAAATCAATTTTCCTACGTTCTAATCGAACTAAAAATAATTTTAGAAAAATGTCAGAATTTTTTCGACTTTTAAATTAATTACTAATGCAATTAAAACTAATTTAATCTATTTAATTAACTAAAAATACTAAACTATTTTTGAAAAATGTGAAAAATTAACAAAAGTACTTACACTACGGGGACTAAGAAAATAGGCACAAATGTGCCTTTTATAATGATAAGTACGTGAAAATAAGCTAAGTCTAATAAGCTACTACTAATCAAACGATCTTAAATAATAAAAGCTGCAACTATAACCAAGAAACCCTGCCATGGTCATACGTGGTACATGCTATCACTTTCTTTATGTGTGGGAGGTCTCGTGTTGAAATCGCCCTACCCTGCTTCTTTTTGATTTTTTCTTTTTGGGAATTAAAACTGAGATCGTAATTAAGAATTTTTCCAAAACCAATCAGGAAAGCTTGAAATAAATCGCTTGAAAATGTGCCTTTATCTCAACAAGAAGCTAAAACAAACACCCTTAAACCAATTGCTTAAGCACATTTAAAATCAAATAAGCACCGGGAAGAGGAGATGTTTAACTATGAGACCTACTAACTGAAATAAGCTAAAATAATAAAACAAAACAACTCTTGAAGGAATAAGCAATTAAGTGGTACACTAGAGATCCTAAGGGAACAAATAAGCATACTAGGTGAAATAGTCTCTAAAGGAACCAAATAAGCTAATATGAACTATAAATTAAACTAAGTTACCTAAATAACACTAGAGCATACCAAATAAAACAACAAGAACTTAAATAAGCTACTAAACTCTTGATAAGCTAATTAAAGAATGTAAAAGGTGACCTCTGAAATAATGCAAGCCGAAAACGCTTGTGGCTACTTTGAGCTTATTCTTAAGCTGCGTAAGTGAGCAATCACAAGTACAAGCTACACAAATCAAGTTAGCATAGTAGAGATGTATAAAAGCTAAATGGGGGTAAAAGAATACAAAGCTGCTTACTTAGCTTGAAATTAAACTGAAATCGCTACCGTGGGTCAGCCGATGCAAAAAAAAAATGAATGGACAAGTTTTTTGACATTGATTTTAACCATGCTAAAAATAAAACTAGAGCTTAAAACTGAACCTAGATGGAGTAGTGGTAGCAAAACATTTGAGAAAAAATATTTTTAACTTTGAAGATCAAATAATTGAAAGGCACAAGAACAAAGAAGAAAACCGCCGCTTCGCGGCAAAGAGACAAAACAATTTTTCCGACAAACCTTTTTACAAAACTCATTTAACCATTTCCAACATACTTGACTAATCTAAAATCACTAAAGTGAGTTTGACTACAGCTAAAACGTGTTACTGAATTGTTTATGAGCAACAAACAAAATACCCAAATGCTTCTTGACGTAAAATTCCAATGAAAATCGAGATTGAAAAAGAAAACTTCCAAGTTAAGATCTTATTGCTAAGAATACCAATCGATTTACCAAAGTAACAATTGACTAATAAGCTTTAAAGAGACGAAATAAAACAACTTTCATTCATAAAAAACTAATGTTACAAGAAATAAAACTGATTTTTAACTAAAAACTAGGGGTGCCTTATCAATGGCTACAAGAGTCCTATTTATACTACAACTTCTTATGTCTTCAAGCCTTCAAGTGTGCTTCCTTTGTGAGGTAAAACTTGAGCTGAGATGGATTTGTGCTTTCTTGAGCATAATCCTGTCCATTGA
Organism: Chrysanthemum makinoi; assembly: GCA_910596185.1. NCBI lineage: Eukaryota > Viridiplantae > Streptophyta > Magnoliopsida > Asterales > Asteraceae > Chrysanthemum > Chrysanthemum makinoi. Next base: position 217,187,920 of record OU343223.1, on the reverse strand, counting down.
AATGCTTTGGAGAAGTAGCAATGTGATCAAACCATTGATGTCTTCTTGATTATAGGCCTAATGGAGCATGTAGATTGCCAAGGTGTTATGCAATCTTGTACGGTCTTTTGACTTCTTATGCGTGCCAAGATGGAGAGGACAGAGAGGTAGTGGGGGTGAGTAGGATTGAAAAAATAATTTGGGTGATAAGCAATAAGGATGGATAAGGTTTTTTTTTTTTTTTTAGGGTTTGGTTGGAGTAGGGAAAGAAGAAGTGGCTTTATTAACCGGGTTCGGGGAAGGTCAAGTGAATGGAAAAAGGGTCGGGTTTAGGTCAAAAAGTGAAATGTCATAGTAAGTGTGGGGAAGGTTCAAAATGAGGTTATATAAAAGGTGTTAGGAAGGGTTTTTAGTGAAAAGATATTTTTGAAATTATTGGTGTCAAAAGGGTGAAATGAGATTTTGGGTTTAGGATAGGATTTTGGGATGTTTTCCCCCGACACTCTAAAACGCGGTTCTCTCAAACTGAAATGTAGAAAAATCATTCCTGCCACTTTGATCAAGACTCTTCCGATTTTAAATTTATTTTTCCGCTTTTGCTCGTTTTCAATCCTTTTGTACCGAAGACATAAACACACTACGAGGATATTTTTAACATATTTTGATCATATTTGGGTGTTTTTGGTCATTTTGAGGTCTTAGGTGGGTAAAAACGATGAGTGAATAAGCACTCATCAAATTCCCCACACTAGGCAATTGCTAGTCCCTAGCAATCAATCATGTAAAGTAATGAAAGACTCAAGATTACCAAGACTACCCCGTTTCGACTTTTTATTTGATGAAACTTAAACCTAAACGTAAACAACATGCTTGATATCAAAAATAAGCGGTATCATGGAACCGATTCACACAAAATGGGTTTCAGGAATTATAATCGTCATCCTCTTTTTTATACTCCCAAGCTAAGTCTAGACTTATTGTGCAAATGTTTTTGTAAAATGCTAACACTACTTATACAAATAATCTATGTAAGTCGAGACTTAACTTTTTACTCCCGCAATTTATGGCAAGTTAGTGTGTTATTTTCAAAACTTTGATCATAAAATCGACACTCATCACTGCTTGTTATCTATTCAAGCTTGATAATTCACCTGGAATTAAAACTTAAGGTTCAAAAGGGCCTTTCCATGTAGCGGCTTTCTTCTAAGACATCCCAAACCAGCTTTTAGACCGTGCTTTTTGACACCCACAGAGTAGTGAAAATTTAATCACCGGATTTCGATTCCAAAGGTTTAGAGACTTCCGCTAACTTAATATTAAGACCTGAATGGATAACAACCAACGATTATCTAGAGATTGAAAACTCAAAGGCCAAATCACTCCATGTAATCGGCTTTCTTCTCAAGACATCCCAAAACATAAGTTTTAAGTGACGCTTTTGACACCCCAATGTAGAATACCAATCAAGCTTAGACCTTTGAAATTAATAATTTCTAAATTCTCGCTTGCTTTTAAGATAAAATTGATCTAATCCGAAGTTCAACTCCTCGATAAATTTCGGAAAAGAAAGTTTCGCACATTTATTCATAACTTTTATTTCACCAACAACTTTCACTTTTTCAATTTTTCACTTTTTTTCACTTTTTTTTCACTTTTCGATTTGCATTTACTTTTGCATCATTCAAGACTTTACGATACTTTCATTTTGCAATTATTCTCGATTTTAAGAAAGTATGCTTTCCCGAAAATTTAAACAAAAAGTTGAACTCTAACTCTTTATCAAAAAATCGCTAAAAATTTTATTGCATAACAAAACAATTTTTATGTTCGAAGGTTTGAAAACGACACTATATTAGGTTCAATTAAGAGCTACCGGGAGTGCCATAGATTACTTATATAAGCTCTAAAGAGAACCAACTACCCACGCTTTTAGCATTTTCATTTCACAACCGTGAAAAACTTAGCCTAATCGCTATGAAGCAAATTAGATCAACACTCTAGCAGAGTCGGGATTCCCTTTGTTCTAACCTAACCAAGACTAAAATACCATTAACACCTAAGCATTAACACACTTTATTTTCGTGCAAAATTTTTTTAAATTTGGGTCAAAACGGGGTACTAGGGACTAAGAGGGTAAAATGTGACAAAATTCGGCTGTAATTCCCCACTTAGAACTCTAATATTGCCCTCAATATTCAAAGTCCTACGGGTTTATACTATCAAACGGAAAAGGTAATACCACTAACCAAGTGTGTGGACTAAATCTATCATTTTAACACAAAAAGGATTTTGAAAATATATCCCCGTATAAACGTTAGTAAAATTGATCGGATATTGGGCTACTGATTGAAAACAAAGCATCAATCATCACGATCAAAGGGATTCCTCAAAACATGAGCAAACACACAAGAGCAAACATTGTGGAGGTTTCCCACACTTAGTTGTTAGAAAGAAGAAAGAAGTCGTAAACATGGGTGGAAACCCATGAATGCTACGTTTTTGTTAACCGAGTCGCTAGCTTGACTCGACCTCAATTCATTGGTCCATGGGGAAGCTGGAAGAGAAATCTCCATCTGACTTTCATTCAAATGGTTTGGATAAAAATTAAATGTGATGAAAGTTCCACTCCGATGAGGTACATCCGCTCAAAAAGAAAGAGAAATGCCGTCAAAGATGGTATCTTCACCCGTAGGAGTTAAGACATGGAGAAATCACGGATAAAGCAACGCGGTCAATAGCTTGATAATCGTGGGATGGGTGGGAAAAAATTAGATTGAGGAACATTAACTAATGTTCACAAATATTATCCACTACAAGAGAAGTCACAACATCCTGTTGGACTTGAGAAATATCCAGAGGAACTCCTTGAAAGGTAAGATACCGGGTTTGAAAATTTTGTCCCTGAGAGAATGAAACGCAAGTATCAACCACCGTAAAATCCTCAAGGGTAGATGAGTTACCATGGATGAAAGAGGATGTGGAGCATTTTGTTCAAAAGCTCATCCTCACCCCTGAGGAAGAGGATTGATCCCGAGAGAGTTCACCCACAACCTCATGAAAGGTCTACCCTTTCTGGGCGAGGAAGCAATTAAATATGGACTACATCATACTCAGAAGAGAAAGATGAAAAGTGGAATGCCACTACTCTCTTTTCAAAGATGATCGTTATCAAAAGCGAATACTCATATTCTGAAGAGAATTATTGAAAGCCTCAAGTTTAGAAAATGTTTTCCATAGATCACTATCCTCAACGGGATAGGAGAAGTCGTTTAGCACAAAATGATTTGATCTTAGAAACGAGGAGATTTACATTGAACAATTTTTCACGAAGTATCTCATCCTCATTTCCGTGATCATTAGAATCTTCTCACCCTCTAAGCTAACTAGCTTAGAAGGTAGCTCTACACAATCGATGTCCCCATAAGATAAGGAATCACAAACTAAGTACAATCGTTGTCGAATCTAGAACATCTCACATGATCGTTGGAATATCAAGAGGAGGAGAAGAATCATCATCAAAGGCTCATCAAACATATTACCGAGATAACCTCGACTCACTTGGGGTTGGGATGATTCTCAACACAGACAACGCTTCCTAATAGTGCAGATGCTCGTCCTCAATTGAAAGGTTATCCGGGTTCTACTGGTAGATAAGTGAGATAAGGGCTAGAGTGACATATGCGGTACTTTGTGGGCTTGAGATATGCACCTTGTCCTTAATCGCCTCCCCAATCTTCCTCATCCTCGTTCATCGACTAAGAAGCTTCGCTAAAGAGGAGAAGCTTTTGAGCCGCCGCCATCGGCTAGTAATCTTTCGCTATGTAGGCAGCTTGTTCCTGGAAAGTTCTTCAAGAATTATATGGTGAAATTGATCAATGACGGAACCGTAGGTCAGTTGTCAAATTCCGAAGTCCACGATTGACATTGATAATCATCATGAGGACCCCCACACTTAGCACAAATAGGGTATTGGGGAGAGAAATTTTGAGAAGATGTTTGATCATTGAGATGGTGAAAGTACGGTTCTGGTTCGTGATAAATTTTGCGGAGGGTAGTTGAAATTGTTTCGAGGATAGTTGAAGGAGTTCGGTTAGAATCATGTTTAATGAACTCTCAAGACAAATCGAACAACATCCGTTGACAAGATAGTTTCCACACCACTCGCACATACATTTGTAACAACGAAAACCTTGTGGTAACAAGTCTCCACAACCGTAGCAATAACTTTGATCAAACGAAGATATTTCACCCTGGGAATAGGAATCGAGGGTTCAACAACATCACATAAGGAAGGTAAAGCGGTATTTCCCGGGTTGAATCTTGATCTAAGTTCAATTGAGTTTTGAATCATGTCATTTCTCGACCCTAAAGAAATCGCTTCAGAAACGTTCAAGATTCTGGCATGGGACAAGTGGTGTGCTCTTAGAGCTAGCAATTTCCACCACTTCGTTATGGTCTCGGTGTTTGAATTATCGTAATCAATTCTAATTTCTAATCTTTTTCATCGGCTTGAATTTGTTCAATTAGATTACGCTCTAAATTCAAAGAAATCGCCCCGTGAACCCTCGGTGGGTGCTTGAGGTAACGCTTGAACGGGTTCGTCAACATTAACGTATTTCAAGTTGTGTCGGGTGGTCGGGCGATAATTGAAAAGACCTTATGGATAATTACACTAATCAAAATTGACAAACTAGCCTTCCACACCGCCACATACAATACTTGTGACAATGATGTTGATCCTTTCCATACAATCAAGATGATCGCTGCCATAGAATTAAACATATAGAGGATTAAGAAGAGAATCCAATGTCATGAGGATAAAGACAGTATTTTTGGAGTTTTATGACAAAGACCATGCACATGCACTATCAAAAACAATACCTTCAATTAAAAACAAGACCGAGGTAAAACAAGGAACTTAAACCAATAATCACAAGCTTATTCACGCAGTTTAACACAAAGGCAAGTTTTGAATCTTTGTCTGAACTTATAATGACACCTCTGAGAAGTGTTATATTGATTGTGTGTTCTATTTTATTTAAAACAACAAGCAAAAATCTTTTTGTATTTTTATCTTTTACATATATACAAAGAAATTTTTTTTTTGTATTTTTGAATTTTTTTCAAAAAGCAATAACTTCACGAGGAAGGCTCTTCAAGTCACTAATCGCAAAAACATCATTTATATTGTTTGAACACACCTCCCTAAAAGCATGCCAAAAATTTGATTCGATTTGTTTGTGAAGTGGTGAAAACACAATATCAATATATATCAAATTAACCGTGAAAATTCACAAATTAACCTTTAGGAAAAGGGTTCTATCAAACCTACGGGTGTGATAAAGTGATACCGAAAAGTGATTTCGGTCGCGGTCCCAACGAGGTGTGAATGGAAGGATTCGCTGAGTTTTGTGATTTATAACTTGAATTGGTTTTGATGATTTGTTGATTTGAATTATGTTTTCTACAAATTAATTAACGAGAAGGTAATTAAGGCAAGGGAAACCTAATAAACTACAAATTAACTATTACTAAGCCTAAGGAATGATAAACTAAGCTAAACTAAGTCCTAGGGAAAACTAAAAAAAAACGTAGACCCAAGAACCACCCTAGCCAAAAACGTGAAAACTTTTTGTAATTTAAGGGCTACGGGGTGTGAAATCAATTTTCCACGCTCTAATCGACTAAAAATAATTTTAGAAAAAGTCGAATTTTTTCGACTTTAAATTAATTACTACTAATTTAAAACTAATTTAATCTAATTAATTAACCAAAAATACTAAAACTATTTTAGAAAAATGTGAAAATTAACGTAAAGTACTACACTACGGGGATCTAAGAAAAATAAAGTAAGTACAAATGTACTATATGATAAGTCATAAAATAAGCTAAGTCTAATAAGCTACTACTAATCAAACGACCTTAAATAATAAAAGTTGCAAACTATAACCAAGAAAAAGTCCCAAGGGCGTCGGTCATACGTACATGCTATCACCTTTTATGTGTGGAGGTCTCGTGTTCGAGCTCCCGCCTCCTACCCTTTTGCTCTTTCTTTTTTTGATTTTTCTTTTTGGGAATTAAAACCTAGATCGTAATTAAGAATTTTTTCCAAAACCAACTGTGTGAAAAGCTTGAAATAAACCGCTTGAAACAAATTATCTCAACAAGAAGCTAAAAAACAACCAAACACCCCTTAAAACCAATTGCTTACACATTTAAATCAAATAAGCACCTAGAAGAGGAGATAAGCTAACTATGAGACCTAACTGGGAAATAAGCTAAAATAATAAAACAAAACAATCCTAACAAGGGAATAAGCAATTAAGTAGTACACTAGAGATCCTAAGGGAACAAATAAGCATACTAGGTGAAATAGTTCTAAAGGAAACTAAATAAGCTAATATGAACTATACTAAACTAAGTTACCTAAATAACACTAGAGCATACCAAATAAACAACAAGAATCCTAAATAAGCTACTAAACTCAATGATAAGCCAATTAAAGAATGTAAAGGACATGTGGTGCCGAATGCAGGCTGAAAAACAAATTTTGTGGCTACTTTGGAGCTTATTCTTAAGTCAGGAAGTGAGCACCGGCAAGTACAAGCTACACAATCTGTTAGCATAGTAGAGATGTATAAAAGCTAAATGGGGTTAAGAATAAGTCAAGCATAAAATAAGTTAAGTCAATCAGCCTACCGTGGGCTCCGATGCAAAAAAAAAAATTTGAAATGGACAAGTTTTTGACATTGATTTTAACCATGCTAAAGATAAAACTAGAGCTTAAAACTGAACCTAGATGGAGTTGTAGGAACATTTGAGAAAAAAACAGATTTTTTAACTTTTGAAGATCAAATAAGTTGAGAAAAGTAAGACAAGAACACAAAAGAAACCGCTGTCCTCAGGTAGCTTTTAGAGAGACAAAAACACTTTTTCTCGACAACCTTTACAAAACTCATGTAACCATTTCCAACATACTTGTGACTAATCTAAAATCACTAAAGTGAGTTTGACTAAGAAAGTGAACTAAAAGTTGGTTTGATTTGTTTATGAGCAATAACCAAACACTCCCTGCTTTTCTTGACGTAAAATTCCAATGAAAACGAGATTGAAAAAGAAAACTTCCAAGTTAAGATCTTATTGCTAAGAATACCACCGACACAAAGTAACAATTGACTAATAAGCTTTAAAGAGACAGAAATAAAAAACAACTTTTCATTCATAAAAACTAATGTTACAAGAAATAAAACTGATTTTTAACTAAAAACTAGGGGTGCCTTATCAATGGCTACAAGAGTCCTATTTATACTACAACTTCTTATGTCTTCAAGCCTTCAAGTGTGCTTCCTTTGTGAGGTAAAACTTGAGCTGAGATGGATTTGTGCTTTCTTGAGCATAATCCTGTCCATTGAAATGCTTTGGAGAAGCAGTCATGTGATCAAAACCATTGATGTCTTCTTGGATTATAGAGCTCCAATGGGGATACATGTAGGATTGCCAAGGTGTTATGCACTTGTGACTATCTTTTTGACTTCTCTTTATGCAGCCTGAGATTGAGAGTGTGGGGAGAGGTAGGGGGGCGAGTAGGATCCGAAAGTGTGAATTTGGGCGGATAAGCATAAGGATGGATAAGGTTTTTTTCCGGTTTTGGTTAGAGTAGGGAAGAAAGTATTACCGTTTGGGGAAGGTCAAGAATGGGTAAAAGTGGTGGGTTTAGGGTCAAAAAGTGAAATGGGTCATGTGTTGGGGAAGGTTCAAAATGAGGGTTATATAAAAAGGTGTATGGGTTTTATAAAAGGATATTTTGGTAATTATTGGTGTCTAAAAGGGTAAAGGATTTTGGTTGATAGATTTTGGGATGTTTTTCCCCATCACTCTCTCAAACGGTCTCTGCTTTCAAATGTAGAAAACTCCGCTTCCCTACTACGTTTGACTGCACTCTTTCCAGTTGTACCGATTTTCCCTGCTGGCTTCTTTCAATCCTTTGTACCAAAGACATAAAACATACCGAGGATATTTTTAACATATTTTGATCATATTTGGATGTTTTTGGTCATTTTTGAGGTCTTAGGCGGGTAAAAACGATGAGTGAATAAGCACTCATCAGTCCTCAAGATGAGGGGACATTGATGTGGGGAGTGAATGATCTCCATACAAAGGACCATGAATTTCTGTGAATGGGGGGAAGAGAGGTTTAGGCCCTAATGGGGCGTTGGGGTCATGGATGATCGAGGTATTCTGAGAGCCATCTCACAATTGAGCCAAAGGATGGCAATGGTGGTGGATGATTTTGCCTAGAGGCAAAACCTCCAAGAAAGGATTCGGGAGGTTGGTGGAGGGAAAACAACTCCATGGAAATGAGTCGGGAGACCCTGGGTGAAGGTGGTGAGAGTGTTTTGGATGTTTGGATGGGTGCCGGTGGAGGTGAAGTTGGTGTTTTGTTGGTGGTGGAGTGGTGATCACAATGTGTGATTGAGTAGGTGTGGTTAAGGTAAGGTTTGTATCATCTCGGATGGGAGATGAGATTGTGAGTGGAGAAGACTCGGATGAGGATCTAAGGTTAACGAAGCAACAAGGCCTCACACTAATTCTAGCGGTCTTCTTGCAAGGTTTTGATGATTTGTCATTTTTGACATTGGTTTTTCTTTGCTAGATGATAGTAAGAATGAAGAAGGTGTGAGGATGATCATGGTAAAACCTCTCAATTTATAGGAGTGAAAAATCATGGAGAAATGTGTTTGATTTGATGTTAAGCCATTGAAGAGATGAGGTTCCTATTTGAAGGGTTGAATGCTAGTCATACCCAAGTCAAGCCATTCAAGAGTGATGGAGTGAAGAAAAAGATTTGCATAAATGTTCTAGTGAGTGGAATTTCCTAATATTCGATCACCACGGATTTGAAGGTACCAAAAATATGGTTCCTTCCTTTATGCAAAAGGGCTCTTTGGGTGGATTTTTCAAATTTTTGAATTTTGGTGGGAAATGGATTTCTTATATATCTAAGTGAATTATACTAGTTCTAATAAGAGTATAAGCAATTTAGGATTGACTTATAAGCATCGGATGGTAGTTTGGAATCACGAATAATGAAATTTAAAGTTACCAAGGATCCACGGCACCAAAATCTTACACGCCGGAACCCTAAAAAGGTGCCGTCTGGTTCTGCCTGCATGTACGCGTACCATTTTACATAACGGACGGTACCAAAATTATGGTGCCGCGCCCCACTGGAGGTAAATGGACAGAGCACGCTTTTAGGTGTCGGGGACATTTCCCGAAATTTTTCTTAAAACATGTGATACTAATCATTTGTAGTTAGAAAAGCAGAGAACATATATAAACATAGTGGAGCATGTATTTTGCGATTTTTGATTTTCACATTATAGTGAAAATGGGTAAAATTGATAAAGCATACTTGCTTATCCCCCTGATAAGATTGTTAGCATTTACCATTGTTTCAGCTTTTATATTATCATCCTATATAATAAAAACAATTTAAATTGTATCAAACATTAACGAATGCATTGTTCCAAACACTCCTTAAAATTACCCTTATTTGTCCAACGTCTTGTAAATCTTGTTCATCATCCTACCAAGGCACTTGAACATTCCCTTAGTTTGCTTGAACTCCTACGATTCATTCTCTATTTCGGGAAGAGACGATAATACCATGAGTATGAAGACGAGAGCTTGGAAGACCATCCTGAGCTTTGATGATGATGATGATGATGGAGTTAGAGGTTTTGCTCTCTTTCCTTTTGTCTTAGCAACTCGCATCACCAAAGGTACAGATGTGAGGGATGAGTTCATAGTGAAGGTGCATTCCTCTGGGGTTGGTGGAATTGGTGCTTAAGTTTTCTATAGAGACGGGTGAGAAGCATCCCGTATGGAAGAGCAACCGATCCGTGAGTTGGAATATCAATCATTCTCCTAGCTATGTAGTAGGCTAAGTTGAATGGTTGTCGAAAGACAAGTTGTAGAGCATGTGACAAAGGAAAGCATTTATGTGATCCCTATTTCCTATGGTGCTAATGCTATTTTAAGTAGCCTCCATTTCTTAAATTGGGCAATTCATTTAGCTCCATTCCATATGATCTCTGCTTACTCTCTTTCCTTCGGGTAACTCGGTTGTATCACTTTTGGTTAAAAGGTGTCACGGATGACATCCTATCTGCCAAACGGGTTTGGTAGGGTAGAGAGCGGTCATTGATTGCATCAAGAGCCATGAGTGACCACTTATCCGTGTAGACACAAGTTCCTCTACAAACACTTGAGCAAAGTTGCCTATGGTGATGGTGTAGTCGCTTTGATTGATTCTAAAGATTGCAAAATTCATCATCGCCTTCATCACTAAAGCTTCACACTAGCGTAGAATTTAACACAAACCTAGACAAATTGGTTCATCGATGTCAAGAAGACAAATAATTGAATGGCGGCTAGTTCTTCACGAAGGTTGGTATTTTCAAGGAATGACATGAATGTCTACCAAAATACCTTGATTCTAGACCCCTAAATATTTCTACTTGTTCCTTGGTAAGTCCTTTGGTTTTGTATGCTTGGGGAATGTAGTTAAGGGTGTCTTTGTGATCATAGAATCTTGGCGGCTACCATGGTAATTCCGGACAAGTGTTAATATGTTAAAAATGAGAATAAGTTTTAACGCTTTTGGTTCTAGTGTGCCTATATGAAACAATTTGAGTTGCTATCTCACTCATTTTTTGCACAAAAATGGTTTTAAAGGGTGTTTGGCAAAAACCATGAGATAACCCAAATGCTCCTAATTCAATGTGGCTTCATTTGAATATACCTAATACATATAGTTATGCAATACCTTTAGTATTCAAGAGCATGCAAGTGATGAAAATTTAACGCTTCTATTTGTATTAGCAATGAAAAAATTGTTTTCCTACAAGTGAGAAGCTTTTCAAAACTTTTGACATTTTGTTGTTGAATACCCATTCATTATCTATCAAGTAGTGGGAAGCATGATTTGTTTATGCAATATGATAATGTAGTACCTAATTTCAATGACTAGTTATGCAATTTGCCAATTGAATTCATATTTGGTATAAAAAGCATACATAAAATCCCATGTAATGATTTGTGATAGTTCAGTGCATAAATAAGTCCTAGACTCCTAATTAAGAGTGAAATGTAGTTAGGATACTTACAATGATGTTATCTTCGCTGATTAGTGAGGGGAAGATGACAATAATAAGCTTGGTTTAAGTTTTACACGCTTTGGTAAAGTGGTTTTAAGGAAGAGGATGATTTGTATATAGCAGCTTTGCTTCTATAGATTGACGCACTGCACGCACCAAAACTTTGTCCGGCTTTGTTGTCGCTTTTGCGTCGTATACAAAGAAAGGTGTACAAGACAAAATTGTTTTGTTTTGACTATTCTAATGTTTGGGGCTATGTTTATCCTACATGTTTGGTTCCATTAACCCTAAACCAAGTCTAAGAAGATTAAAGGTTCTCAAGCAAGAGGCTTAGTTAAGATGCTCAATGTTGTCTTCAGAAGGATACTCTTTCATTGAAATGTTCCCTTTTTGAACATTGTCGCGAAGAAAGTGATGGCGGATTTCAATATGTTTTGTACGAGCATGTTGAACGGATTCTTGCTGAGATCGATGGCTCTTTGTTATCGCAGTATCACAATGTCGCTGAGATGAATTCGAATCTACTAGAGCTTGCTTCAATCCAAAGAGCTTGTTGATGCTTTTCGCTCGTCCGGACGCATTCTAGTGGTTGAGATGCAAGGCCGCTTGTTTCTTGAAACCATGAGTGAGACAATGTCCAACAAAAGTGCAAATACCACTTGTACTTTTTCTATCAACATAATCACCTGCATGATCCGAAGCCTACATACACTATGGTTTCTACACCCGTTCCTTTGGGATACCATAATCCTAAACACGTTGTTCCCATAATGTATCTAAAAATCCTTTTAAGGCTTCCTTGGTTTTCTTGAAAGCTTGAGCACATAGACAAACACTAAACATAATAAGTTCGTCTACTTGCCGTAAGATAGAGCACTACCAATCATTCCTCTATATGTAGTGTTATCTACGGATTCACCTTCTTCTGGTGAGTTTAGTGTCCGAGGACATGGGTGTTTTAGTTGATTTGGAATCTTCAAGGCCAAATTTCTTAAGCATGTCTTTTATATATTTAGATTGGTTAAAGAAAATTCCATCTTCTAGTTGTTTAATTTGAAGTCCTAAAGAAGTTAACTCACCCATCATACTCATTTCAAACTCACATGATGATTTTAGAGAAATCATCACATAATTCTTGACAAGTTGATCCGAATATAATGTCATCAACGATATTTGAACAATGATAATTTGTGATTCAAAAAAGGAGTATTATCTACTAATCCCATAGTGTATTTGTTATCAATAAGAAAAGTCTTAAGACGGTCGTACCAAGCTTTAGGTTCTTGTTTAAGGCCATGGCATGTTTTGAAGACATGATGTGGTTTCTCAAAGTCGGTAAAACCGGGAAGTTGAGCAACATACACTTCTTCAATCCATTAAGGAAAGCACTCTTAACATCCATTTGAAATAATTTAAAGTCATAGGCACATGCATATGCAAGTAATATTCTAATAGATTCAAGTCTAGCTACCAGTGCATAAGTTTCATCATAGTCAATTCCTTCTTGTTGATTATAACTTTGTGCAACAGCCTAGCTTTGTTTTAGATACTACACCATTTCGGGTCCATTTTATTTCGAAGGACCCATTTTGTTCCAATTATAGTTTGATCTTTGGGTTTTGGAACTAGTTTCCAAACATCATTTCTAATGAATTGGTTTAATTCTTCTTGCATGGCAATAACCCATGATTCATATTTTATTGCTTCATTTATGGTTTTCGGTTCAATGGTGGATACAAAACAAAAAATAATTACTTTGATTTTGGGCTTGTGACCTTAAGGTTCTTTGATTAAGTTGTCCTATGACTTTTCCTAAAGGATGACTTTTAGATTCTTTGATGTTGACAATTTCTTTATTTAATGATTCATCTTCCTTGTTATTATTAATTTGACTTTCTATTATTTGACTTTCAACTAAGTCATCATCTACCAAAAGGTGATGTCTTAGAGGGAGGTGGACTTTCATCAAATGTTATGTTCAACGATTCCTCGACTATCATTGTTTCTTTTTAGACAATGTGTTTTACTATTGGAGTAAACCAAGAAATACACTTTCATAAGACTTTGGGTCAAACTTGGTGAGATAATCCTTAGTATTAAGAATAAAGCATTTACAACCAAAGACTCTAAAATATCCTAACGTTGACTTTTTACCTTTATAAAGTTCATATGATGTTTTGTTTAAAAAAGGATGTATTAAGACTCTATTTAAAATATATGTAGAAGTGTCAATGCATGCTACACCAAACTTTTGAGGAATATTTTGTCTATTGCATTGTTCTACCATTTCTTGAATTGTTCTATTTTTACGCTCTACTACCCATTTGATTGAGGTATTTCGTGGAGCGAAAAAGTTATGTGTTATACCATTTGTATCACAAAAGTTTCCAAATTGAGTTTCGTTGTCAAATTCACGACCATGATCCGTTCGGATCGACACAATTTTGATACCTAGAAGATTTTGAATTTTCTTGCTAAATATTTCAAATTTATCAAAAGCTTCATTTTTGGTTTTCAAAAACAATGTCCAAGTAAACCTTGAGTAATCATCTACTATGACCAAAGTGTATAAGTTGCCTCCCAGAGTTTATAATGGATGGTCCAAACAAGTTCATATGTAATAATTCTAGACACTTAGATGTGAACACCATATTTTTAGATTTGTGACTACTATGGGTTTGTTTACCAATTTTGCAAGCGTCATAAAAAAGTGTTGATCATATTTTAGTTTTGGTAAATTTCTAACTAATTCTTTTGAAGATAGTTTCATATTAATTCTGCTGCCTATGCCATGCTAAAGAGCTTACTGCCTAATGTTGTTAGGCATAGTTTGTCATTATATGTTTTATCTATTTTCATGACGTATATGTTATTTTTCCTAACTCCTTTAGCTATGGTGATACCATCTTTTAGTATTTTACTACCATTTTCATCAAATAGTACTTTATAATTTTTATCACATAATTGGCTAATACTAAGTAGATTAAATCCTAACCTATCCACATGAGCAACATTTTCAATAGTTGGGAGTTATGAGCAATCGCACTTTGCCAATAATTTTGCTTTTGAGATTGCTACCAAAGGTGACATTACCTCCGGCATACTCTTGGTATGATGAGAAGAGACTTTTGTTGCCCGTCATGTGTCCACTATCTTTTTATCCATTCATCAGGTTCCAATCCAACTTTCAAGCATACCTAAGAAGCAAATAACCTAAGCATTTGGTCCCCAATATCTCATGGGTCCGTTTGGGTTAAACATACCATTTATTTGATTCATGTATGGAAACGATGTGTAAGAGTTCCATGGCATGTAATCTGGAGTTTGATATGGTCTAGGAAAGTTTTGATTCCAACCGCTGTGTTGGTAGTCATTGTACTGTTGCTCTTAGGAAAGGGACGCTTTGGCAAAGGAGTTTTATATCTGTTGAAAGTAGTTTTTTATCTAAATTCATTTTGACAAGTCCTATTCTCGATGTAATAGTCCGGTTTTTAGTTTAACACTATCATTGGTTTTCTTATTTTAACAAATTCAAGACTGGTCCATATTAAGTAACATTCTGTTCGCCGAGGTACCCACGCACCATTTTGTGACAAATCCACTAACCCTTATTTTGGTTCCGTTCGTCCGGTGGCTGCATCATATAATTTTGGATGTAATGTTCGCCTTTTCGCCGCTTTGACTCTTTGGAATTAATATCATTAAAACCTAGCCCATTCATGTCTCCGTGTGTTTTATGGATTTTAACTATTTACTCCAAGAGTTGTTTATGTTTTTGTTAAACATTTTAAACTTAGAATTATTTTCGATTAGAACATCTTGTGTGAGCTTTAGTTTTTCTATTTCAAGTTTGAGCTCTTGACATGACTTACAATCATCGTCATTTGCTTTTCCTTTTTCGTCGTTGCTTTTTCTTAACTCATAAACTTCATTTTCCAAAATTTCCTTTTGGTTTTAAAAAATTTATTTTAGTTATGATTTTTAACTTAGCTCACACAATTGATTGTATTGTCTTTAAAAGTGTCATCATCAATGTAAGAATAAAGAATATCTAGTACCATTTTGACTCATGTGCCATTAGAGCCGCATCTTCCCGTTTTTGATTGCCGCCTTCACTATCACCTTAAGCACCACTTACAAAAGCTCATTGAGTTTTGCTTTTGGGTGGCTTGGGACATTCTCCTATGAGGTGACTTGCATCACCACATCTAAAACATTTTCTTTCACCTTTACCCTTCTTGTCATCCCGATCTTTCTAATTACTTTTCTTCTCAGGTTGTTCACTAACTTTCCTCTCTTTTAAAGAACTTTAAAATCTCTAACGGCTATGGCATATTCCCTCATCTTCATCAATGAGCAAAGATTCGTCATCATCAATTTGATTCCGCTTGCTTAGAGCAACGGATTTGATCTTTCTCCCTTTTTCCTTTGATGATCTCCGATCTTTCTCCATCACCATTTCGCGTACTTTTGAGGTTACCGATCAACTCGCCTAGTGACATTATTGAGAGATCTTTTATTCCTCAATGGAAGTGTCACTTTAGCTCCATTTGGGATGGAGTGCTCTAAGAAATGACAAAAGTTCTTACTACTAAAAGATTCATCAAGTGCTTTATGATGTAATAATAGTATTAAAGTTTAAAGCAAAGCCACAATCAATGGTTTCATCTTCGTGGATAACAATTTTTCATATTGTTGAACAAGAAGATCAATTTTGTTATCCTAACTTGTAATTACCTTGATGTGTAACAATTAAAGATTCCCAAATATTTTTGGCGGTTTCACACATAAAAATTCTTTCATATTCTTTTCTAGGTAAAGCATTATAAAGCATCATTTAGCTTCATTATTTTTAGCAACTAATTTCTTTTGTTCATCAACAAATATCCCTTTGTTGTAGAACTAAAATCTCCTTTAACAATAATAAACCAAAGATCTATATATTTTGATTTTACATATGTTTCAAAACGTTTTTCCAATGATAAATCCATTGGTTTCAAAGAGTGGTGGTTTTTGGATATTGCCCTTCTTTAAAGTTTTCGTAATCCATGGATCAATTCAAGTTTATAAAATACAGATTATTTTGAAATTTTGAGCAACGGCTCGTACCAATTGTAGAAAACTAGAAGGGGGTTGAATAGTTTACCAATTAAAATCTTGTTTTGAAACGTATTGAAAAGATCAATTGATATTGATCTTAGATATGTTAATGAAATATGCAAGCAATATGTAAAGAGTAAATAAGGAAAGAAATGATCAAACCACAACAAGTTGTTTATAGTGGTTCGGTCTACAAGGACTCTTTTTCCTTGCCCTACTCCACCTCGAAGTCACACTCGAGAGTTTAACTTCACTAGTCAACAAGCTCCTTTCACCGGCGAGAAAACCTTTACACTTCGCTTACACTATTTCCGACACTAAGCTAGATGTCGAAGTTCTTTCCAGGGTACAACCACTCCCACACACAATGTATTTTGAGGACTAAAATACTAACCACTCACACTCACAAGATGGTTTAATACAACAATGAAGTATGAATCAACACTAGATCATACAACACTAAACAAACAAGACTTCCAACTTCGCGAAGCTTGAATGTGACTTTGATCTTCTTTGCTACAAAAGAGATCACTAATATGATATGAAACCGAGTTAGAAAGGTTAGAGAGAAGATATGTAAGAGAGTATGATAGAAAGGGATGAAAAACTACTTGGCTTGGCATTGCTATTTACAAAACAAAATGGACAGAGCCTGACGGACCGCGAACCCTTAAAAGGGTTCACTGTACCATTTGGTAATCAACCGACAGCCAAGATATCAAATCTTTGCTAAAGTCAGCTCTATCTAAGTGAGATTGTGCAAGATATGAAGAGTACAAATCCACACAAAATATCTAATGAAATCTTCCAATGATTTCCATGATGCATCACATGATGTCATATGTTGTATTTCTATTTTTATAAATATGCAAGTTCATAAGTAGTGTTTGGTTTTAAGAACCTAACACATTCTAAAAACTACTATCATACATAATGATTAGAGTCATATCAAGATGTTACTAATCATAAATGCAAATGCTTGAATGATGAATATATTGTTTTAAAAATTATTCGACAAGCTTGCTTTTATACAAATTAAAATTACTTTTGTCGTTAACAAAACTTAGGTAAAGATCAAAAATATAAATAACGCTTAATGACGATATTTGTATTAACAATCTCCCCTTTTTGTTGAGGACAAAATATAAATTTTATTTTTATAAAAGATACAAAGTTTGTGCAAGAGTTATAAAATATTAGTTTTAGAACTTGAAAAGAGAATGATAATGCAAGTGTATGATGTTTGACTATTTATGAAAGTCAAAGTATTCACTAGTTGATGCATGATGTTGACTTTTTCTGAAAGTCAAAGTATGCAGTTGACTTTTTAAGAAAAGTCAAAATATAATCAAGTTCTATTTTTCTCCCCTTTTGTCTCAACAAAAGAAGCGGCGCGGAATGTAATGAGCTCAGCCATTATCTCCCTTGATCAAAGCTCACCCTAAATTGGGTGCTTAATGGGAAGATACATGGATTGTGAAAATAAAAGCTACAAAAAAAATGTTAGTAATAATGATCATTCACAAGCATTTCCAAACACTATGTAAAAGCACCAACATAATAAAACACTATTCATTAGTAAAAATTTTCATGAATAAAGATCATGAAATGGGAACACAATGATGTGTTTTAGTACAAGAAGAAAAGTTATCCTAAGAAAGAAACTAGAAATGCTAAACTATGACCATCCTAATTTGATGGTGGATGAGAAAGAGCTGAGGCGCCAAGGATATGATTGAGATGAACCTCATTTCTTCTTGAAAATCAAGGACCATAACCCGTGTCCTATCATCCATTTGGGCCGCTTGCTCACAAGTTGAGCAACCATGCCTGGGGGTAGTATGTTTGGGAGGTGTGGTGGTGGAATGGTAGATGTGATGGTGTTGGTGGAAATGTTTGGGGTGGTCATGATGGAAGCAAGCAAAGCACTGTGCATTTGCATTGTCTCACTCAAGTGAGAGTCCACCATGCCTTTGAATTGGTGGAGGTTGTGGAGTTGCTTGAATCTCCTCTCTAGGGATTGGCATCCCACATACACTCCTCAATGTCCTCAAGATGGGACATTGATGGGGAGTGAATGATCCCTATACAAAGGACCATGAATGTCTTTGTGAATGGGGTGGAAGAGAAGAGGTTTAGGCCCTAATGGGGCTGGGTCAAGGGATGACCGAGGTGACTTATGAGCCATCCTCAATTGAGCCAAAGGATGGGCAATGGTGGTGGATGATTTGGCCTAGGAGGCAAGTCCTCCTCCAAGAAAGGATTTGGTGAGGTTGGTGGAGTGGAAAATAACCCAGGAATGAGAGTTGAAGACCTTGGTGGTGAAGGTGGTGAGGGTGTTTTGGATGTTTGGATGGGTGCCGTGAGGTGAAGTGGTTTGTTGGTGGTGGAGTGGTGATCACAATGTGTGATTGTAGTGGCTAAGGTAAGGTTTGTATCATCTCGGGATGGATGAGATTGTGAGTGGAGAAGATCTCGATGAGGAGCTAAGGTTAACAAGCAACAAGGCCTCACACTAATTCTAGCGGCTTCTTGCAAGGTTTTGGAGATGATTTTGTCATTTTTGACTTTGGTTTTTCTTTGCTAGATGATAGTAAGAATGAAGAAGGTGTGGGGATGATCATGGTAAAACCTCTCAATTTATAGAGGTGAAAAATCATGGAGAAATGTGTTTGATTTGATGTTAAACCATTGAAGAGATGAAGTTCCTAATGATTTGGAAGTGGGTTGAATGCTAGTCATATCACCCAAGTCAAGCCATTCAAGAGAGATGGAGTGAAGAAAATATCAATAAATGTGTTCTAGTGAGTGGAATTTCCTAATATTCAGATCACCCACGATTTGAAGGTACCAAAAATTTGGTTCCTTCCTTTATGCAAAAGGGCTCCTTGGGGGTTTTTCAAAATTTTGAATTTTGGTAGGAAATGGATTTCTTATATACCTAAGTGAATTATACTAGTTCTAATAAGAGTATAAGCAATTTAGGATTGACTTATAAGCATTGGATGGTAGTTTGGAAACGAAATAGTCGAATTCGTAAAAGTTACCAAGGATCCACTCACCAAAATCTACACCCCGAACCCTAAAAGGGTGCCGCCTGGTCCGCCTGCATGTGCACGCAAGTACCATTTACATAACGGACGCAAAAATTATGGTGCCGCCTCGACCGTGGAGTGCGTAATATGGACAGTAGTACGCTTTTAGGTGTCGGGACATTTCAAAACCTCAAATTCTTCTCAAAACATGTTATACTAAACATTTCTAGTTAGGAAAAGTAAATAACACATATATAAACATAGTGGAGCATGTATTTTGAGCAAGGCTTTTGATTTTCACATTATAGTGAAAATGAGTAAAATTTGATAGCATACTTGCGCTATCCCCCTGCATAAGATTGTTAGCATTCACCATTGTTTCAGTTTATATTATCATCCTACATAATAAAACAATAAATTGTATCAAACATTAATGATAATGCATTGTTCCAAACACTCCTTAAATTACCCTTATTTGTCCAACTTCTTGTAAATCTTGTTCATCATCCTACCAAGGCACTTGAACATTCCCTTAGTTTGCTTGAACTCCTCTGATTCATTCTCTATTTCGGAAGAGAGACGATAATACTCATGAGGCAGAAGACGAGAGCTTGGAAGACCATCCTTGGAGCTATTTGATGATGATGATGATGATGGAGTTGGAGGTTTTGCTCTCTTGCCTTTTGTCTTAGCAACTCGTGCATCACTCAAAGGTACAAAGATGTGAGGGATGAGTTCATAGTGTGCATCCCTTTGGGGTGGTGGAATTGGTGCAAAATTTCTATAGAGACGGGTGAGAAGCATCCCGTATGGAAGAGCAACCGATCCTTGAGTTGGAATATCAATCATTCTCCTAGCTATGTAGTAGGCTAAATTGAATGGTTGTCGTGTGGACAAGTTGTAGAGCATATGACAAAGGCAAGCATTTATGTGATCCCTATTTCCTATGGTGCTAATGACGTTGGCTCTAAGTAGCTCCTCCCATTTCTTAAATTTGGGCTTAAGTTCATTTAGCTCCATTCCATATGGATCTTGGTTTACTTTTCCCTTTCGTAACTCGGGTTGTATCACTTTTGGTTAAAAGGTGTTCACGGATGACATCCTTATCGCCAAACGGGTTGGTAGGAAGAGAGCGGTCATTGATTGCATCAAGAGCCGTGAATTTATCCGTAGACATTGAGACAAGTTCCTCGGTTAATTCCTAACACTTGAGCAAAGCCTAAGGTGATGGTGTAGTCGCTTTGATTGATTCTAAACCTAAGACAAAATTCATCATCGCCTTTCATCACTAAAAGCTTCGTCACACTAGCTGCAGAATTCTAACACAAACCTAGACAAATTGGTTCATCGATGTCAAGAAGATACGAATTGCTGGGCGTATAGTTCTTCAAGGAAGCTTGTATTTTCAAGGAAGAGATGAGCGACCCCGACTCACTTTTTATGCACAAAATGGTTTTAGAGGGTGTTTGGCAAATACCATGAGATAACCCAAATGCTCCTAATTCAATGTGCCTTCATTTGAATATACCCGGGAATGCATATTAGTTATGCAATACCTTTAGTATTCAAGAGCATGCAAGTGATGAAAATTTAACGCTTCTATTTGTATTAGCAATGAAAAATTGTTTTCCTACAAGTGAGAAGCTTTTCAAAACTTTTGACATGGGTGTTTGGTTGTTTGAATAGGGCCTTATATTCATTATCTATCAATTAGTGGGAAGCATGATTTGTTTATGCAATATGATAATGTAGTACCTAATTTCAATGACTAGTTATGCAATTTGCCAATTGAATTCATATTTGGTATAAAAGCATACATAAAACCCATGTAATGATTTGTGATAGTTTTGTGCATAAATAAGAATCCTAGACTTAGAATTAAGAGATGAAATGTAGTTAGGATACTTACAATGATGTTATCTTCAGTGATTAGTGAGGGAAGATGACAATAATGAGCTTGGTTTAAGTTTTACACATTTTGGTAAAGTTGGTTTTGAGGAAGAGGATGATTTGTATATAGTGCTTTGCTTCTCAGATACCATTGACCGCACTCGGCACCAAAATTTGGTTCCGCCTTTGTTGTCGCTTGTGCCGTGGCTACAAAGAGTGTACAAGACAAAATTATTTTGTTTTGACTATTCTAATGTTTTGGGCTATGTTTATCCTACATGTTTGGTTCCATTAACCCTAAACCAAGTCTAAGAAGATTAAAAGGTTCTCGCTTAAGAGGCTTAGTTAAGATGTCGGCAATGTTGTCTTGAGGATACTTTCGATTGAAATGTTCCCTTTTGAACATTGTCGCAAGAAAGTGATGGCGGATTTCAATATGTTTGTACGCAGCATGTTGAACGGATTTCTTGCTGAGATCGATGGCCCCTTTGTTGTCGCAAAGTATCACAATGTCGTTGAGATGAATTCCGTAATCTACTAGAGCTTGCTTCATCCAAAGAGCTTGTTGACATGCTTTTCCCAACAGACGCACGGCCAGTGGTGAGATGGCGCCGCTTGTTTCTTTGCAAACTATAAGGTGAGACAATGTCCAACAAAAGTGCAAATACCACTTGTACTTTTTCTATCAACATAATCACCGGCATGATCCGAAGGCAGATACACTATGGTTTCTATACCCGCTCTTTGGGATACCATAATCCTAAACACGCTGTTCCCTTAATGTATCTAAAAGTCCTTTTTAAGGCTTCTAAGTGTGATGCCTTTGGGTTTTCTTGAAAGCGGGCACATAGACAAACACTAAACATAATGTCGGGTCTACTAGCCGTAAGATAGAGTAGGCTACCAATCATTCCTCTATATTTAGTGTTATCTACGGATTCACCTTCTTCATCCATGGTGAGTTTAGTGTCCGAGGACATGGGTGTTTTAGTTGGTTTGGAATCTTCAAGACCAAATTTCTTAAGCATGTCTTTTATATATTTAGATTGGTTAAAGAAAATGCCATCTTCTAGTTGTTTAATTTGAAGTCCTAGAAAGAAGTTTAACTCACCCATCATACTCATTTCAAACTCGTCATGCATGATTTTAGAGAAATCATCACATAATTCTTGACAAGTTGATCCGAATATAATGTCATCAACGATATTTGAACAATGATAATATGTGATTCCTTTTTCTTGGTAAAAGAGTATTATCTACTAATCCCATAGTATATTTGTTATCAATAAGAAAAGTCTTAAGTCGGTCGTATCAAGCTTTTGGTGCTTGCTTAAGACCATACAATGCTTTCTTGAGTTTGAAGACATGATGTGGTTTCTCAAAGTCGGAAAACCGGGAGGTTGAGCAACATACACTTCTTCGCTAATAAACCCATTAAGGAAAGCACTTTTAACATCCATTTGAAATAATTTAAAATCATAAGCACATGCATAAGCAAGTAATATTCTAATAGATTCAAGTCTAGCTACCTAAGGTAAGTTTCATCATAATCAATTCCTTGATTATAACCTTGTGCTACAAGCCTAGCTTTGTTTCTAGATACTATCCCATTTTCATCCATTTTATTTCGAAAGACCCATTTTGTTCCAATTATAGTTTGATCTTTAGGTTTTGGAACTAATTTCCAAACATCATTTCTAACTAATTGGTTTAATTCTTCTTGCATGGCAATAACCCATGATTCATCTTTTATTGCTTCATTTATGGTTTTCGGTTCAATGGTGGATACAAAACAAAAATAATTACTTTGATTTTGGGCTTGTGACCTTAAGGTTCTTTGATTAAGTTGTCCTATGACTTTTCTAAAGGATGACTTTTAGATTCTTTGATGTTGACAATTTCTTTATTTAATGGTTCATCTTCCTTGTTATTATTATTTTGACTTTCTATTATTTGACTTTCAACTAAGTCATCATCTACCAAAGGTGATGTCTTAGAGGGAGGTGGACTTTCACAAATGTTATGTTCAACGATTCCTCGACTATCATTGTTTCTTATTTAGGACAATGTAAGCTTTACTAGTTTGAGAGTAACCAAGAAATACACCTTCATAAGACTTTGGGTCAAACTTGGTGAGATAATCCTTAGTATTAAGAATAAAGCATTTACAACCAAAGACTCTAAAATATCCTAACGTTGGCTTTTTACCTTTATAAAGTTCATATGGTGTTTTGTTTAAGAAAGGACGTGTTAAGACTCTATTTAAAATATATGTAGAAGTGTCAACGGCGCTACACCAAAACTTTTGAGGAATGTTTTGTTCATTAAGCATTGTTCTACTCATTTCTTGAATTGTTCTATTTTTACGCTCTACTACTCCATTTGATTGAGGTGTTCAGGAGCGAAAAGTTATGTGTTATAATACCATTTGTATCACAAAAGTTTCCAAATTGAGTTTCGTTGTCAATTTCACGACCATGATCCGTTCGGATCACATATTTTGATACCTAGAAAATTTTGAATTTTCTTGCTAAGTATTTCAAATTTATCAAAAGCTTCATTTTTGTTTTTCAAAAATAACGTCCAAGTAAACCTTGAGTAATCATCTACTATGACCAAAGTGTATAAGTTGCCTTCTTCTTATAGGGATGGTCCAAACAATTCCGTATGTAATAATTCTAGACACTTAGATGTGGACACCATATTTTTAGATTTGTGACTACTATGGTTTGTTTACCAATTTTGTGCCGCAGTTGGTCATATTTTAGTTTTGGTAAATTTCTAACCAACTCTTTTGAAGATAGGTTTTGTATAAGTCTCATATTAGCTGACCTAGCCGCCTATGCCAAAGAGATGAGCTATCGCCTAATGTTGTTAGGCAAAGTTTGTCATTATATGTTTTATCTATTTTCATGACGTATATGTTATTTTTCCTAACTCCTTTAGCTATGGTGATACCATCTTTTAGTATTTTACTACCATTTTCATCAAATATACTTTTTATCACACTAATACTAAGTAGATTAAATCCTAACCTATCCACATGAGCAACATTTTCAATAGTTAGAGTTATGAGCAATCGTACTTTGCCAATAATTTTGAGATTGCTACAAAAAGTGACATTACCTCCGTCATACTCTTGGTATGATGAGAAGAGACTTTGGTTGCCCGTCATGTGTCGTGAGCATCCACTATCTTTTATCCATTCATCAGGTTCCAATCCAACTTTCAAGCATACCTAAGAAGCAAATAACTCAAGCATTTGGTCCCCAATATCTCATGGGTCCTTTTGGGTTAAACATACCATTTATTTGATTCATGTATGGAAATGATGGGTAAGAGTTCCATGGCATGTAACTGAGTTTGATATGGTCTAGGAAAGTTTTGATTCCAACCGCTGTGTTGGTAGTTGGGTTGTACGTTGTGGTTGCTCTTAGGAAAGGGGCGCTAAAAAAGGAGTTTTATTGTTGAGTAGTTTTTATCTAAATTCATTTTGACAAGTCCTACCTCATGTAATAGTCTGGTTTTAGTTTAACACTATCATTTTTTTTGTTATTTTAACAAATTCAAGCGGTCCATATTGCTAACATTCTGCTCACGAGGTACCCACGCACCATTTTTGCACAACGACGAACCCTTATTTGGTTCGGGTCCTGGGTTGCACTGCAAAGAATTTTGGATGAATGTTCGCCTTTTTCGCCGCTTTGTTTTGACTCTTTGGAATTAATACTTCATTAAAACCTAGCCCATTCATGTCTCCTTGTGTTTTATGGATTTTAACTATTTCATCCAAGAAGATGTTTTTGTTAAACCTTTTAAATTTAGAATTATTTTCGATTAAAACATCTTGTGTGAGCTTTAGTTTTTCTATTTCAAGTTTGAGCTCTTGACATGATTTACAATCATCGTCATTTGCTTTTCCTTTTTCAAGTCGCTTTGCTTTTTCTTTTAACTCATAAACTTCATTTTCCAAAATTTTTTGGTTTTAAAAATTTATTTTTAGTTATGATTTTTAGACTTAGCTCACACAATTGATTATATTGTTTTTGCAAAGTGTCATCATCAATAGAAGAATAAGAAGAGTCGGAAAGTACCTCATTTGACTCATGTGCCATTAGAGCCATCTCTTCCTTGCTTGATTCTTCATCGCTTCACTATCACTAGCACCACTTACAAAAGCTCGTTGAGTTTTGCTTAGGTGGCTTGGGACATTCTCCTATGAGGTGACTTGCATCACCACATCTAAAACATTTTCTTTCACCTTTACCCTTCTTGTCATCCCGATCTTTTCGAATGGCTTTTCTTCTCGAGGTTGTCTTACTAACTTTCCTCTTTTAAAGAACTTTAAAATCTCTAACGGCCATGGCATTCCTCATCTTCACTACCGAGCAAGATTCACATCATCACTTGATTCCGCTTTTGCTTTTTAGAGCAACGGATTTTCTCCTTTTTCCTTTGATGATCTCCTAATTTCTCCATCACCATTTCGTGTACTTTGAGGTTACCGATCAACTCGCCTAGTGACATTATTGAGAGATCTTTTGATTCCTCAATGGCGGTCACTTTAGCTCCCCATTTGGGATGGAGTGCTCTAAGAAATTTCCTGACAAAGTTCTTACTACTAAAAGATTCATCAAGTGCTTTAAGTGATGTAATAATAGTATTAAAGCGAGCAAAGCCACAATCAATTTTCATCTTCGTGATAACAAATTGTTCAAATTGTTGAACAAGAAGATCAATTTTGTTATCCTTGACTTGTGAATTACCTTGATGTGTAACAATTAAAGATTCCCAAATATCTTTGGTGGTTTCACACATAAAAATTCTTTCATATTCTTTTCTAGGTAAAGCATTATAAAGCATCATTTTAGCTTCATTATTTTTAGCAACTAATTTCTTTTGTTCATCAACGTAAATATCCTTTGTTGTAGAACTAAAATCTCCTTTAACAATAATAAACCAAAGATCTATATCTTTTGATTTTACATATGTTTCAAAACGTTTTTTCCAATAGATAAATCCATTGGTTTCAAAGAGTGGTGGTCTTTGCATAGATTGTTCCCTTTAAAGTTTTCGTAATCCATGGATCGTTTCAAGTTTATAAAATACATGTTATTTTAGAAATTCTTGAGCAACGAGGCTCTGGTACCAATTGTAGAAAACTAGAAGGGGGTTGAATAGTTTACCAATTAAAATCTTTGTTTTGAAACTTATTGAAAAGATCAATTGATATTGATCTTAGATATGTTAATGAAATATGCAAGCAATATGTAAAGAGTAAATAAGGAAAGAAATGATCAAACCACAACAAGTTGTTTATAGTGGTTCGGCCTACAAGGACTCTTTTTCCTTGCCCTACTCCACCTCGAGTCTCACACTCGAGAGTTTAACTTCACTAGTCAACAAGCTCCTTTCACCGGCGGAGAAAACCTTTACACTTCGCTTACACTATTTCCGACACTAAGCTAGATGTCGAGTTCTTTCCAAGGGTACAACTACTCCCACACACAATGTATTTTGAGGACTAAAATACTAACCACTCACACTCACATGATTATGATGGTTTAATACAACAATGAAGTATGAATCAACACTAGATCATACAACACTAAACAAACAAGACTTCCAACTTCTCGCTTGAAGCTTGAATGTGACTTGATCTTCTTTGCTACAAAAGAGATCACTAATATGATATGAAACCGAGTTAGAAAGGTTAGAGAGAAGATATGTATGAGAGTATGTTAGAAAGGGATGAAAAACTACTTGGCTTGGCATTGCTATTTATAGCCAAAATGGATGTGAGTGCCTGACGGACCGCGAACCCTAAAAGGGTTCCTACCCGGTACCAATTTGTAATCCGGCCCGACAACCAAGATATCAAATCATTGCTAAAGTCAACTCTATCTAAGTGAGATTGTGCAAGATATGAAGAGTACAAATCCACACAAAATATCTAATGAAATCTTCCAATGATTTCCATGATGCATCACATGATGTCATATGTTGTATTTTATTTTTAGAAATATGTAAGTAGTGTTTGGTTTTAAGAACCTAACACATTCTAAAACTACTATCATACATAATGATTAGAGTCATATCAAGATGTTACTAATCATAAATGTAAATGCTTGAATGATGAATATATTGTTTGAAAAGCTTGTTTTAATATCTATTAAACTTGACAAGCTTTAAGCTTTTATACAAATTAAATTTACTTTTGTCGTTAACAAAACTTAGGTAAAGATCAAAAATATAAATAACGCTTAATGACGATATTTGTATTAACAA
>OU343223.1:217098984-217160366 GCA_910596185.1 Chrysanthemum makinoi | reverse complement strand
GATCTTGTAATTCATATCACATAGTTGTTGTGTAATAGTTGTGATAGGTTTGGTTCTATCTCGTGGAAGCTACGGTATTTAGCTTGTGTGGAAAAAGTGTAGCGATGTTGTGAGGCTTCTCCACGTGTTGAAGCTGTTGTTGACGATGTTTGAACTCTCGAGTGGGAACTGGGGAGTGGAGTAGGGCGGGAAGGTGTCCTTTGTGGCCGACCACTATAAATCACTTGTGTCACTACTTTCTTTCTTTACTTTTCTTTCATTATTTACTTTACTTATTGTTTTTATACTATCTATCCATCCATAATTCAATTACATAGATCGAATCTAAATCTTTAAAACTTAAATTAAAATCGTTAAAATTATTCAACCCCCTTTTTAAATGGGACTTAAATGATGACGACAACAATATATTTTACTCTATCGTTGATATAACAGTTTTGTCAAATCAGTCTGTCAGTAATCTCGAAACACCATCTAGGTATCACATGGAGGATATTGGGGATGAAATGGAGTTTGTAACAAGGTGTCGAAATGTCGGGGTAGTGCATTTGTTAGGCAATATAATTATAAAAGCAAGAAGTGGTTCAGGAATTTACAATAAGATTTGCATTAATTATATGTATGCATTCTTGAGGAAGATATGCAAGCAACATAGTGTCATCTTTAATGTTCCTCATTAAAGCCTTCTGAATGTTGGGCAGGTGGTCTATGTATAAGTTCTATATGTTTTTCTAACGTGAGAAAATAAATGTATTGCACGTTTCTCGACAGTTTACATGTTTCGAAACTTTGAATTGTTTTCGTAATTTAACAATATAATCAATAACAGATGAAGTGCACTAACTGGTACTCAAAACCTACTATAAGTTGGTCAGAGCGCTGTAATCTCTCTTGTCATTCCCTAGCTTCACTAGTTCTTGATACAAAATAACCACTCAGACAAATTTAGTTACACACAATGTTTTGAAACATGGTTCGACCCGGCCGGTTGAACCGGTTCAGATAAAAAGCGAATTCCAATTAAACGGGTTTCTTTTCCAAACCAAATTAGACCAGCGGGTTTGACGATCCGGTCAACCCGTTTCGAGACCGGTTGGGTTTTTCATGTTTTTTACAAATAAAGCAAGTTAATTGTATATATTTGACGTAATTTTATTTTACATGTTATATTTGTCGTAAATGGTTTTAAGCTCAATATATTAAATAGTCATGATTTATATATATACTTTTTTTTATCATTGGAAATATATAATATATATTTTTTGAAAGATCGGGTTAGGTGATCAAAGTTGAACCAGATAATCAGGTTTAAAACATTGATTACACATATTGAGTTTCATTACACCATACCCTTATTATAATTTAAACATACACACATTCATGAATGGCACATCACAATCATGCTGATACTTCTTTCTTTTTTCCCTCTTAAATAATATGGGGATACTCTCTGTAAAAGCTAGGCTTGAAGTCATGTTGATTAAGTTCTCCCATATACTAAGGCTGGAAGGCAAGGTAAGCCTCCATTCACTAGGGTGTTCACGGGGCGGTTGGAACGGTTCGGTTAGATTTTTATCCATTCACAGGCCGGGTGGTTCATTTCTTATCCAAAACCGTAACCTAGAAGCAGTAGCGGACATGCGGAATATCTGAAATTAGCGGTTATAGGGTTCGGGTCCGCGGTTAACCATTTTAAAAAATTAATCGAATCGAATTGAGCAAACAATAACATAAATTAGAACGTAATATGTCATTTTAGTAAGATTAAATAACATTGAAGAGATTAGAGTAATAGTAATGTTGTTCCGTCGCAATAAAAACATTCAAATTACCGTATGTAACAAAAGAACTAATACTAATTATTTGACGTTTATAGATTATGATCATATTAATCATATGTAATCCATGAACGTTAATAAATGATCATTTTAGATAAGTAAAAATGCGTTATATGATAAAGTAGTGCAATAATATAGTTAGTACTTGTACGTCTTTATGAATAGTTTGTTAAAACTTTCATGTATATTATACACGGTTCGGTTCGGGTAACCACGGGTAACTAAAAGTAAAAACAGAAACCGAACCGTGATAAGCGGGTTTTTTCGGTTTCGGTTTCTTCGGTTATCGGTTTTTTGCGGTTTCGGATTGATCGGATCGGCTCGATTCGTCGGTTTCTCGGATTTTTTGAACACCCCTACTATTCACCTTACACCTCAGGTCATGTCGTAGAACTCTTCTTACGGCCACTTCGCTTCACCACTTTCACTTTTTGTGAACAAGGTCACCTTATCATCACCTTTTATTAAAATACCAACTTTATTAAAATATACCCTACTAAATACTGCACATCTGTTCATGGCAAACTAAATAAATAATTAAGTGAGGCCGGTCTTTTTATGCAAATCAACAAGGTGAGTAACTCACCTTAATATGTCTTGGGGTGTGTGAGTCACTCGTGAGTGAGATGCTTGGGCATGAGACTCACTCGTGAGTTGGATGTAAGGTGAGTCTCTCACCTTACCCTTGCCATCCGGTCAAGATGACTTCTCATGTAGCTGTTTTATGTATACTTGGTGAACCCCACATACGTGAAATATATATTTCTATAATAAGAGGTTAGGTGACTTAGGTCGGAATAAAATTTGTAGTTACTTAGCATTATTGTAAAAAGAAAAAAACAATTAAGACTATGATTATGTTGAAACAGGAAGTACCAATACAGCTTATGAATGACTTCGTCCATCTTAAAAACAAAATAAACTTATGCTATCGTAACAGATGGAAGGTATAAATACACAAAACTTCATTACGCGTGTCGGAAATCATCTTAGTTCAACATTCATCTGGGTTTGCACCTGATCTCGAACATTCCACTGCATCAACATTCAACAACAAGCAACTTTCATAAGTGCTAAAAAAGGACTTGAAAGTGAACTATCTACAAAAGAGGATTTGAGGTGGATAATGAAAATGTGTTTCATCTCTCATGGTGAAAAAAATACCTGTAGCTCGTTTATTTCCTCATCTGTAAGAGAGCGCTCCATTGAGCGGTATGTGATCCTATAACAATGACTAGTCATTCCTTTCTTGTTGGTAAAGTTGTCAATCAATTGTACCTGCATATTTAATACATGATACGTTCATATCACTTAAGAAAGTTAAGCTGTGTCTCACTGTCTAGAATCATTCACCAAGGTTATTTGAGATAAAAGAGGTGGCAAGATGGGCAATTTTGACCCATTTTGTCCCGGTCCCCTTTTGGAACAAAGATTTATTTGACACGCTAATAACAATAAGAAAGAAAATTTGATAATCAATCAGAGGAAACAGAAAATATACCTCCTCGGCAAGATCACCAGCAACGCCTCTGACAATTTCACAAAGATTGTTTTCAGTAAATGAATCGTTGATCCAGAAACTCATGTCTTTATAACAAGGTGGATACTGCAAATAATTTACCAAATGTCAGAAAATGTTAGCATATTATTCATCAAACCAGAAATTATCAAAATTATCTGTATCTAATCATGAGCGTAAGTGTACTAGAAGTTTCTGAAATTGTACAGCAGTTCTTAACTAAAGGGACTATGAGTAGAGGATAAATAATTTCCATTTCTGGTATACGGGTGTAACTCATTCAATGATCCCAGGAAAATATATACAAAAATAGTGAATATACAAGCATACCCTGGAAAACATATTGTAGTATTTCATACTGTAAAATACAAAAGTTATCCCAGTAGCTACACTCTGAGCATTTTCACTTGTAGCTACATTCTGTAAGCATTTTCACTAGTAGCTACATTCATGAGTACTGTGGTAAAAGATCTTGGATCCGCCACTAGCTACATGCTATAAGCATTTTCACAAGTTGGTCACTGCAAGTGGCATTGCACAGACTATTATCCAGGTTTAGAAAACACCATAATATGTGGAATCTCTCATATTGAATTGTGGAAATCTGCCGTATAGAACAGACAGCAGAGATTGCAATTATAACCGCTTTACTTAATGATGTCTGTTCGGGAGGCTCTAAATGAGATCGTAATAAAATGGATCCATAGTTATTGTACTTTAGCGCTTAAAGCATTCTAAATCATTTTATTCAAAATAAGTCACTTAGAATTAGTTAGTTAACAATAAAAAGTATTGTAATCATATTTGGCCCACTTATCTTTTAATAAAAAATAAAAATGCTGACCAAAAAGTCTTCAAGGTCAACCAGCACGATAAAATGCCTATTCTGACCCGTTAACCAGCCCACCCTGCCTGCTCATTTTACCACCTCTAACACATATGGTCAGCTCGATGGAAGTAGACAAGGCTTACATGGTAGATGGATCATCCACAGGCACTACTCCATGATGAGGGTTCCACTAACAGTCTTTTCTCATACATATAGAGATAACACAATGATAAACTTCAAGGTAACTTTAAGGGAACTACACTCGCAAAGATGTAGTTTCATACCTTTGAAAATGGCTTGAATTTAATCCCAAGTTGACCCTTTGAAAACTGCATCAGTAAGGACAGAACATGTAGGTCACATTAGGTTGTTTAAAATATTACTATAAACAAGGTTAAATAAACCTTTGATATTTCTATAATCCAAAGGAGTTCTCCTTTTCTCAGTCAGGCATCCAAGTAGGAAAAGCTAGATGAACCAAGAACCAGAAAAGTACCTGAGACGTGAATCGCTTATCAGTAGACCAAAAGAGTCTAATATCAGGGATGTCAAATAAAACCATCGCTAAACGTTCCAATCCAAGTCCAAATGCCCAAGCCACATTATCAGTCTTTCCACCCCGTTTTAATATTTCTTGTTCCATCACCCCGCAACCAAGAACCTCCAACCACTTCTCCTGATAAATCATTCACTAATTTGTTACAATATAATTCATAAGAAACACTTAGTGACATGCAAATGACTAATTAAAACGATGATCATGGTGCACTATAGCTCCTCAGTTTCACCATGGAAATAATACATAAAATGCTGATCAATGAAGACAAAACATAAGAAGCATTTTTTCTGTTTCTAAAGATTAATCTACCCTGTGACTAGAAAAAATGGCTTGATATAGGAGCATGAACACTACTCAGAAATCTAAAATGCTGATCAATGAAGACGAAATCAATTTCATTAATATAATTGGAATGAAACCTAGCCCTAAAATTGTAGTACGAAGCATTACATATGTTTTGACACAGCCCAAAATGGAAATAACTGCACTTATATTTCAATGAGGGATTGAAAGCAACATGTGAGGCAAACACTAGTTAATCACGTGCCTTCTTGTTTGTTTATTTAAGGTTTTCACTTCTCATATATAAAATATTCAAAGGGTTGTTAATTCATATACTCCAAAGAAATTGAGAATAATTTACAAAATACTAGTCTAGTATGAAGTTCTTGAAGTAAATTAAAACAGGGATGTGGACCAAGAGAAAACTTTACCTGGAAATATATCTCAAGTTCAAAAGATGGATTTGTGAACGGAAAATAGGTATCAACCCAACGCATTTCGACAGCACCTGAATGTTGTAATGGATATTAAATGGCTAAGCGTGTTCAATATTTGTATTTAAAAGTATCTGCAGCTAATGATCATATACAATATGAAATTACTACCCAAAAATGCAAAGTAATGAGCCATATCCGTTTAAAACATATTCGTTGGTCTCCGCCTTTCTCATGCCTGACCCACCTTCCTTCTTGTTGGACCAAATTGATGCTATCATGTATCGATATTTTTGTAGTAATCATCTGTCATGGACTAGAACTTTGCCAAAAAGAAAAATCTTGCATCCACGGAACATCTAAAATAAATAAACAAAAACGATAGGAAAAAAAATGTTGTGTACATTTTGAGACGAATGGAGGACATAACTTCTTATTGCTTGCATCAAAGAACAGAAGCTGAACCTTGTAGCTAGTTCCATAACTAAAAATAAGATTAACTTGTCAATTTCTTACCAAAAAGATGGCGAGCCAAACCCTCAAGACATGCTTTTAGTTCCTGTGCTGCATAAAAAGTGCCATCCATGCCGGAAGCATTCCAATCACTTGGATTAAAGACTCTAACTCCTTCCATCTACACACTCATATATAGAATTACTGAGCATACAAGAATCCAGAATATTTTTTGGGGGACATTTGACTATTCATTTTAAAAAGTTTTGTGACTTGAATAAATGTAACTGAGACCTAAAAATCATATACGAACTTGATTAAAGATAGGAAGAACTACTTGATAACCAGTTTTCTTTAAGCAACTTCTTCCTCATTTTTCCAACTTACATTACTTTTACTAGAGGTTAGTATTTCAAACAGTTTACTTAATATTGATTTGGATATGTTTTATATTTAATGGGTCACACAAGTACATGAGTAAAACATAATAAAAAACTAAGGTAAAAAGAAAGCGGGTCAAATGTGAAAAATCGTTTTATTCAAACTATTAACATTATTTTGGTATAACTGTTGTTTGTTATATAAGACACTTCTTATTTGCCAATAAATATATATTTAAAAAAGGGTTTTGTGTCAAGCCACTACCCAACCCCCCTGACCGCATATCTTCGGATCTCTAACTTAGACCCATAAAATCATAATATTAACAATAACAAGTTTACCCAAACACACACAACTGATTCTTTCGATTATCAGTTCGAACGCACGTCCAAACACCGTATTAGTTAGCTGTAAAGTTCAGTTTTTGCGAAAAAATGAGATACCTGATGAAATACTGGATAATGAGTTGAATCAATGGAGTCTCTTCGATAGACGTCACCAGTGACAAGGAAATTAGCATACCCCTCCCTAAGTAAATTAGCTTGATGTGCACTAGTGTGGCACCTCAACACAGTGTCTGCATCGACATAGTATGTATCATTGTAACTCCTACTTACGTGATCAGCAGGTACCAACACGTCATCAAAGTTCTGCACATTTAAGGTTCCATCAATGACTACAAGTCTACAACAACACTGCTTATGAAAATGCAAAGTTTCAAGAAAAGGTACTCATATACGCGATTAAAGATTAATGATCTATGCTCTTTGTTAGTAAGTATTTGCAGATTAGTAATAGTGGCAATCACTATCATCAGTGAAGTATGAAGATTATGAGCAGTGTACAAAGCTCTAAAGGCCCATTAGCACTGACTCAAAAGGTACCCATAACCTCAACTAGAGGTTGAATGGGTCGGGAGGGTTGTGTAATCAGTAATGCTTAACGGTTTTTATTTAGCATGGATGAGTTGATCCAAAAACTTAAATAAACAGGACACTCTAGAGCTAAAAATGTAATCTCAATGCCGTTCATCGAAGCAGTGATATAGGACCCACAATTTCTCATCATCAATCAAGAGAGCGAGTGTTATCTTGGACCTTAACAGTTGAAATGGGGCTTCGACATATACTCGACCTCTTGTTTTAATATCATTTAAGGAGAATAATTAGGTAATGTTTATGGGTCACTGTTTACTTTTTTACTTAAATGGAAAGTCCATTAAATGGCCCAACACATCCAAAGGACGCCGACAAATAAGAATGAGTATATACATGATGAAGTGTGCATCATAAAAATACACTCCGACATATATAGGGCTGACCCAGTATGAAATGCATTCTTAGCTACCCATCATGTGGGATACCACAAATAGATTACATGAGCGTGATTGAGAGCGTAATATAATTAAGGAAACTGGACAGGACGCATATCCTGAAACCGAGAAGATGAACTTCCTAATTCCTTGTTTTCACATTTCTATTAGATAAGATATGACATGAGATAACCAATTAACCATATCTACCAGTTACTTGTATCTTTGGCAGTTTACTAAGAATACTTAACATCAATAATGTTCATGAAAAAAAATGGCCACATTTACTTTTAAAGACAACAAAAACCTAAGAATTTATATTCATTCATGTATGTTATCGCTTTTTCTAGCTGGTGTTTTGTTTGTTTGATATCACTTCAGTTCATTTCAAAAAAATACTCTGTATATACGTAATCAGAGAAATATTGCAACATGAAACTTGCATTACTAAGTTTTTGACCAAGTGTTCGGTAAAAACAGTATTTTATTACGATTATCTAATAATTTAGAACCAGCATAAGCACTGAGTAAGACAAGTGAGAAATGAGATAAGCATAAGCCTGCCTAACCATCCTTAAATTTAGTCAACTGCTTATCTGAATATCTGATCTTAATTTTGTAAGACATAGTAATCAGTTAAATAAACAAACTTAGCAAAGCTTAAAACTAACAAGATAGGAGAGTTAACGTGCAAAAATGTCACTTCAAGAAGGAAAAATAGGAGACAACATGTCCATATATATAAAGCAAGTTTTAATGGTGTACCATTTTAGTAGTAACGATAGGACACAGATCATCAAATTTTTGAAACTGGTTGTTATAGTTAGTGTCAAAATACTCGTATATTGCATTTTTGAGGATCCCCAGAGGATGATTATCTCTCCTGTGAAGTTGCAATCCGAGTTTAGTGAATATCAGATCCGGGACATTATTTGTCGGTTCATCCTTGACAACATCTGTGTCACCAATTAAAGATACAAACTAGATCAGCACATGAGATAAAAATTCTAGCTAACGATGGACTAGATAATAATCTAAATTTACATTTAACCATATGCAAAGCACAAGAAAATTCGCTTCACACGTTCTATAAATTAAGTAAATTTACATGACATAGAACCATTGGATACAACATCTTTCTTTTCAAAAAATTTAATAGGATGAAACTTATACCATGAAGGACATGTATTTAAAAGTATACCACTTTCTGAGATGTAAGCATCCATATGCATGTATTACAAAGATACGTAAGCCCCATAATACGAGCCGAACATATTACTTGAGAACAATAGAACCTTACCTCAATAATTACACCAAAAATTATTACTTTGACTATCATTACATTGTACAAAACGTAAGTATCCTAAATAATGACTAATGAGAGTGAAGTTTGCAAACTTGAAGAGTGGCTACTGGCAAATGGATAGTTTCTAGCGAAATACCACCACCAAATGGCCTAGTGGTAAAGTCCTTGGTTTTCTTACAAGAGGTCAAGGGTTCAAAGCTCGCTAGGTGTGTACATTTGGGGGTGGGCAGGGAAGGGTCGGAAACGGTCCCGAGATTAACTCGGTGAGGCCGCGTACATCTGAGTCAAGAAAGGCTCTCCCTACCAGGATAATCCGAAAAACCTCTAATGAGACACATCATGATAAAACAATAAAATATTTAATCATGCCACCATGAAAACAAAACACATAACAATAATAGTAAAATCCAAATACCTTGTTTGGAAATTTGAACACCACCAAGTTGAAGAAGTGAATCTGTGGCAGCAGCTAGTGTTGTTTGTGAAGATTTGTGGCGACGATGAATGAATGGTAACAAAGTGTTGAACCCATTTTTAGATGATGAAATGAAGAAAACAGAACAAGAGGGTTTCGAGTGGACTAGGATATGAAGAGCAAACGCAGCAGCCATTGTTGTTGTGTTCATCAGTGTTTGCTCATTTTATTACTAGTGGTGGCGACTTGTCATCCAAACACATGCTTTACTTTTAAATGTCATACCCAATCTCAACATTGGATGGGTTTAGGATTATGATTTGAATTTAGATTATAATTTGGATTTTAGATTAGGATTTGGATTTAAATATAGGTTTATATTAAATGGGGAGCTAGAAAATTTAATTAAAAAAAACTAATTTTATAATAAGAAGAAAAAAGAAATAAAGAGAGAAAAGAAAGAAAAGTCTTGAAGAGCTTCACAAAAAGTAAAGGTAGATAATTAAATACTGAGACGAGAAAGGGTAGAAGCGAGAGAAAGGCAGTTCTAAGTTCACGACGAGGCTCGGACACGACAACAATGCATTATCTGATGGGCGGAGGTTTGGTTTTGCATTCATGTCGCCCAGTGCATAGCGCGCTCAAACATGAGTTGAAGCTTGAACTCATTTTGCCAGAAAACCAACTAAAAGATTTTGATAGCCAATATCAAGATTTTCTTATAAACATGCTTTCATTTCCTTCTTTGAGCGATGTGGGATACTCTCTCAAAACCCAATTTTTGTGTTTCAAGTGCCTCACTTTGAGACACGATATCTCATTCGTTTCAACTCCATTTTGGACACGCTTTAGCTCGTTGCGAAGCTCTCGTCAAGGAGAGCGCAAAGCTACCAAGAAATATAAATATATATAACATATATTAAATAATGTCCAAAAATTTACATAACTCACTTTACAAAACTATTTTTCCAATGCTTCAATCGAAAACAAAGAAGAAATCCATGCGTGTTGTATATATCGAACATAGCTCACTTAGCTTGTTTTTAGCCCAAACTGAGCCCAACTCGTAAACTGATAAAAGCCACTTGCATGCAAAATACAATACGAATGGGCTGGTAGCTCTTTGGTTTCGTCGCTTGGGTGTGATTAAGAGGTTGCGAGTTCGAGTCCGGGCGCTGCCCTTTTGATGATTTTTATTTTCGTTTGTTATTTTGCAACTTTCGCAGATTGACAGATCTAACCCCTCAACTGTGAACTACTTAACAGTTTTCTTTAAAGCTTTTTATAAGTTTTGAAACTATTATTAAACTTTACAGTTTCAACCCTCCAAAATTGAATACTTTACACTTGTTATCCTAAAACTTTTATAAGTTTAGTAAACCTATACATTTTACCACGTTTGTTAAATAAATATGTTTGACACATATTTTATTTGGTGACCACATCCGCGTAATCTATAAATAACGTGATTGTCCAATTATATTATTTACACGAAACTTCAATAAATATATAAGTTATATACATATTTATACCCTCGAAACTCGACTAAATAAATAAATACTTGACGACTTGTGTTTATTTATCTCTCAACCATACTTGAGCAAATCTTCGAGCCAACTCTTATGTGAATATATTGTATATATTCCCATACTTATTCCAAGAGCCAATGCTTACAAGAATTAGCACAACTACGTTTTCATGTACATCGATAATCAAAGTAAACTTGTGAAACATCCACATAAGCTCCATGAAGACTTTTGTTTTTGAACTTTAAGCATTTCAAAAACACGAACACCTGTAAACATACAAACTTTGGTTAAACTTGATAAGTTGTATTTGAATACAAGACTTAGACTAAAAACCATGCCATACTTATCTAGGTTGCGTGTCGGAGCCGTGCACATTTACTACTTGATTTATTCTCATCCAAAGACTACTGAGGTGAGTTCATAACCCCTACTTTACCTGTTTTATAACTGTTTTTGGGTGAAAAACATGCAAACTCTTTATAAAATATTGCTTTAATGCAAACTCTTTATGAATGATATTGCTTGTATGCAAACACCTTATGAACTATTGCTTTCGTACAAACCACTTTATGAACTATTGTTGTTATGCAAACACTTGATGATTTATTGCTTTTACGCAAATACTATATGGACAATAACTACTTTTATGTACTAGAACTGAAACTCTTGTGTAATCCACTATTACGAGCGTAGCCTAAGGAACTTATTTCCCACTTGCCCGCCTGTCATGTACCATTAATCCCTGCGGGAAGTGCGAATGTTATAAATAGATCTATTGAGGGTAACACCTCCGTCTGGGGTTGGTAGCGCCAACTTGTCTCCAGACGTATATCATGTCAGAACTCAAGTGTTAATGGGAATACACACTTGCTAAGGGCACAATAAACATAATGACATGCTACTTACACGCATGCGGAACTGTTGTAGCTTGGTAACATGAACTTAGAGCTCGAGTAATAGACACAACCACTTTTATTTGGAAGACTCGTTACACGCGGTGTATCGAGCACACTTTTGTCCATAAAACAAACTTGATTGCTTTAATGCTTTACTATAAACCTATGAACTCACCAGCTTTATAGCTGACATTTTTAGCATGTTTTCTCAGGTGATTGATCCTGAAGTGTGACGATCTCAAGGTAGGGCTTGGCATGGCATGGTTATAGACTACACTAATGTATTTGGGACCACCTTTTATTAATGGGCCATATTTCCGCAACAATTAAAGAAAAATTATTATTTTATTAATAAAAGTCATTAATCGGGTTATATAAACCGTTCTTTATTACCTGTGTTTTGATACCAATAACGTGGCATCCTCAGGTTTTTAGGGGTATTACATATTGGTATCAGAGCTTTGGTTATAGAAAACTAGGCACAAATAAGTCCTAAACTATAACCTTTTTTACGAAAAACTCAAC
This sequence comes from Chrysanthemum makinoi, assembly GCA_910596185.1. Taxonomy (NCBI): domain Eukaryota; kingdom Viridiplantae; phylum Streptophyta; class Magnoliopsida; order Asterales; family Asteraceae; genus Chrysanthemum; species Chrysanthemum makinoi. The sequence goes on along the minus strand of OU343223.1, from coordinate 217,148,088 downwards.
CTACGACTAAACACATGCCAAACACATGCCAGCCTGCCTTGCTCACTACTTTACTTAGCATAATTGTATATTATGCTCATTACTTACTCGCTGTTTATTTAATGCAACTTTGTATCATACCTTGCTATAAGCTACTATAATTACTTGACACATACTACTTGTTTTAAGTATTTATTATATACTTACACATATATCCGACTTTGTCACTGACCATGTCTTACCCGCTTACTCATACTCATATATACTAGATTGTGATAATCCTACTATGTATGGCCTATAACCTCGGGTTCATCTTGAGTTTGAATACTCGCCTCACTCTATCTTGAACTTATTAATTGACCTCAAGTTTGGTCACTCATTTTAGTCTTTCAAAACAACTTTTAAAAGCATTGGAACATACTATCAGTATGGTGAGTGATGATCTGCATTACTGCGTTAGAAGTCAAAGAAACTTCCTTTTCGTCGAGCAATTTTTTCAACACCCTAGGCACTGAACCTAATCGTTGTAGTGTAGTATTAGGGTAAGCCTCGGGAATTGATATCGTTCTCTAGGGGAATAGGAATTCTAGTGAGAAATTACTACGCTAAGGTTGGGGTTGAGGAAGATTATTTTTTATCTTTTTTATATTTTTTTAGAAAATGGAAAGGTACGAATCTCGGGGTATTGGATTTGGGGGGGGGGTTGTTATTTATACCGATTACTCTACTATTATCTATTTTAATTAACTAAGCTAAGGGGTAGTCTATGTCTATTGTTGTGTGCTCTTATGATGATTAAAAATGTGTTTACTTAGATCTTTGTTGAAACTAAAGACCTTGATTGATCTTTGAGCACTCGTTGATCGTTAGTTATGCTTATGTAATCACAAACACACTAAAAGACAGTCTCTATAACTTGTATTCAAGCGGAAATTAAACACAAGAACAAACACAAATAACTAAGAACACTTTGATCCTCTATGGATCTTTTTAATAATACTAAAACTTTGTTTTTCAACTTCGTACATAACTTCATACTATTGTGTTTCTTTTATAGACAAGGAACCCTAACCCGTTTCCCAAGAAACGTATAAACATAAAACTAAATAAGATATACATTATAACTTCCTAATAAAGCTCATGCATATCCTAACTAACTATAGAATAGACGGAATATCTATATTCGAGAAACCATCTACGGTTTCATTACTTGATAGAATTAAGTCTTGACATAATCCTCGCACTTGAGAATCCTTAGATAACCCGGCATAATTAGGTACTTAGTAGAATTCCCAACAATCCTCCCCTAAACTGGAATTTGACTAGGTTAAGTTCGAGTTTCTTGATAGATCTTTAACACAGCAAAACAAGAGGATTGTATTCGAACATCAACAACAAAGAACCAAAACAATCACATCTCTATGATGGCAAAACTTTGAAACTCGGATCTTTGCGGCAACAAATGACAAAATGTACATCAAAACATATTAGTTTCATACTATTCTCATCACTTACAGGTGTGTTAACTCCTGTGAGAGGTGAATCATTGAAAATAATGGATTTGATGTCTCTTTACCAATAGCCATCACTCTTTGGAGTAGCCGTATGTTTAAGTTCAAAAACTATGGTACAGCGATAACCATCTGATTTATTAGCAAATTAGCAACCATAAACGGATTTGAGATGTCTTTACCTGTAGCCGTTTGCTCATGACTAGTCAATTCTTAGAAAGAAATAATCCCCTTGGTGAATTGAGTACCAAATATGGCATTCCACTGTCTTTACCACAATCAATATACTTGTGGGCTAGCCAATTCTTGGATTCCAAAAAGGAATAAACCATGGTGAAAGCAATTAAGCATGGGTGAGTTGCAAACCCTATGATTTTGAGCAAACCATTACAGCTATCAACAGATTTGATGTGTCTTTACCAAAGTTGTACCCTTTGGACTAGCCAACTCTTTGACATACACAAGGCACATCTGGTGAGTCAATAACCATCAACAGAACCATATACAACAAGCAAGAAAAGGTTAGATAAACAAAAATATACATAAGGTTTTTTTTTGTTTTTTTTTAAACTAAAAATGAAACAAACAAATAATACAAATAATACACGATAAACAAGATACGAGACTCAAGAAGATGCTTGATGTTGCTGAAGTTGAGTCTTAATCAATCCAATCAATTGTTCAGCATATAGCACATCATTCCCCACCGGATCAGGAGGAACCTCCAACTTCGTTCTAAGCATGCCTCTCATCAAGTTTACAGATAAAGGATAAATCTTATCAGAGAACATACACACAGTCATCCCACTTTTTGTCTCCACCACATGCACACTGGGGATAGGATAAAATCTCCAAGTCTCAACCTGCCACTTATGTGAATCTTTCCAAATTGAATATCCTTTACCATTTGGAGATTGAGAGTCAAACAAAACTTGAAGATCACCCAACAAGTATAAACCAGAACCCTGTGGTGAATGATGATCATAATGCTTTGTGACAAGTCCATGAAGTGTAAGCAAATCTTGCCTATCCACCATATGGAGTATATCCTTCAAGAAGTTAAACTGCATAGATGTATTATCCAACATAAAGATAGTATTCAGTTGTCCATCAGTCAAAGTCCAAGCAGTCAACACACCATGAGACCCTTCACGAAAAGCATCAGCAGATCCTTCTTTAATGAAAGTTGAATCAGTAGCCTTGAGATCCAAAGAACTATCCCTGAGTGACTTGTGAATCCTAGAAGTGTATGTCCCATCGATCTCACGAGATCTCCTTAAAGTAATGTGTCTCCTTTTAGACATCCTTTTCTTCCTCCTACCTAGTATATAAATCTCCATAGAGACAGAAGATGGTACCTTTTCAGATTCATCAGGAACATCTTTAGCAAGAATGAAAGAAGTAGAAGTAGACGTAATTGGAGCGACACCACGCAATGCATACATTCTCTTAAGCACCTCTCTGGCCCTCTTAGCTTTAGCATTTGCTAGTTCGACTTTCTTACCCAACTCTGCTCCTACTTTATCAACGGGTGCAACACTAGGTAATGCTTGGAAGAAACAACATGAGGTTCAGCAGAGTGAACCCTTTGGTGAATGTATAAGCTGCGATAGATGCTTGAAGTAACAACGGGAGAACTCATCTTAGGTGTAACATCATCAAATGAATCCACAATCTCAACTTGCTTGGTTCTCTTTGCCTTTGGAGCATCTGCACTACCAGCAATCCTCTTCAAGGTAGAAGGTGGTGTAATCTGTTTCATAATCTTCTGATACTTGCTATTCAACTCAGAATCATCTAAAGCCTAAACTTGCTTCTTTGTTAAACCAGACTGATAAATAGCAATGCTTTGGTTATACACCACATTCCTCATATAGACTCTCTTCTGAGCTGCAGTTTGTGGTATATGTCTCTTAGCTTGAGCCTTTTGAGCAGCAATGGCTTTCTTCTTTGCAGCTGCAGCTTGCTTCCTTTGTTGTCCAAGAGCCATCATTTGTGCAGCAAAATTCTCACTATCAAAGTCTGCTCCTAAAATACTTTGTGCAAGAGTAGGATTGGATGCAGCTTGATGAGTATAAGCATCCCATTGCTCATCAGTAAATTGAGTGGACATTTCATCAATTTCTCTTTGTTTCTCAGGAGGCAAATTGGTAGTAAACTGAGCTTCAAGATTTTGAGCCAATGCATGACTCTTCTTCATATCTGCATACTCACCTAGCATTCTTTCTTGTTCTTGCCTTTCCTGTACACTCACAAGATCTGAACCAAGCTCTTCATCAATCATTACTCCTTTCCCTTTATTAGCAGACTCCTTAGCAGAATCATGAGGAGTATCAACAAGAGGAACTTCAGAAGAAACACCCAAGGTAGCATCAGAAGAAACATGTTGAGACAGATCTTCAACAAGTGTAGAAAAGACATCAGCAATAGGATCCAGGTGAAAACTTCTTCCAGCAAGAAATACTTCATGATCATCTGCTGAAGGTGTAGGACATGGTGGTTCTTGTACAGATGTACCTTGACCATGTGCAGAACCAACATCCACCATATGTGCATCATCAATATTGTCTTCAGCAGTTGTAGCATTTTCAACACTTGGTTCCTTTGAAGCTTCAGTGGAATCTTTGTTCAAATATTGTCTTTTCCTCCTTCTTGTAAACAGAATAGGTTCCTTTTTCTTTGAAGATTCAGCAACAATTGGAGAAGAAACATGAGTCTTTTGAGCCACATCAGCCAAGATTTCAAGCGAACCAAACTGAGTATCATCTTGCTCCTCATCAGAAGAAACCACAAACCTCCTTTTGCCATGATGCCCAAGTTGATCTTCTAACTCCTGAACCTTTCTCTTCAACCCCACTATCTCACCACCAAGTGTAGATTTAGTCTCAGCAAGTTCCTTTTTCAGATCAGCAACTTCTTTCACAGTCCTATTGAGCAAAGCATATACAGATGTGAGAGTAATAGGGTCCTCATCTCCACTAGCAGATTTCTCAGTGGTAATGGGAGCTTCATTGGACCTTTCAGGAGAAAAATGTGCATGCTCAAAGATAAGAGAGCTTTCAACAAATGGCTCTCTTACAGGACTAGGTGTGGGCATTCTAATACCCTCAGGCTCAAACTCATCAGAAGTAACATGAGTAGGTGGTGGACTAGGTGTAGGTGTGGATAAAGGTACAGGTGTGGGTTGGTCAGGAGAAACATGTGATACTTTAGCAGTAGTAGAAGGGCCCTCATCCAAGGCAACTGATGGATTACCATCAGCAGCAACATTAGTAGAGGGTGGAGCACCAACAACATTACCCTCATCAGCAGCCTCATTGCCTTGAGGCAACATAGCTGCTACCAAAGGATGATATTCTCCCTCAAAATGAGTTTTCATTGAAGCAAACAGTTTAGCAGTTAAAGCTCCTATGGGACAAAAGGCTTGGACTTGGGTTGTAATGTCTAAGATCATTTGCAAAAACCTATGGTACATTAAAAACTTATGCTTTTTCCTTTGAACATTTTCAACCATGTTATCAAAAATATACTCAGAAAAATTATAAGTTAAACCCTGTGACAGACATACAATCCCACAACCCAATTGAGTAAAAAATTGGTCCCATCCCCCTGACTTATTTCTAATGCTTTGAAGTAAAGTGTGTACCAAAAATCTCCACATGGGGCAAAGCTTGTTTTTGTGCCACATATCAGTTCTAGTACTTTCATAGCCCAAAGCTCTTAATCCAACAAGTATCTCCACGGAATTAGAGTGATAAACCCCATCTACATCGTCCAAACGAAGCTGTCTCCTTATCAAATCCTCCGTCACAACATACTTTGTTCCATCTATCATAGCTGCAATCTCTGTGTCACTCCTTTTCGTAGCAGATGCCCAAAACTGTGTAACCAACGATTCATATATCACATCCGGAGAGTGTGTTAGAGCATAATGAATCTTGGATCGCTTCAAGAACTCCACCATTGGTTCATATAATTCATGACCCTTTGCTTTTCCCAGAAAAGCAACTTTGTTATGATCTTTCTTGAATTGAAGCGCCATGTGCGAAATTGTGATAATGAGTTATGATTCACGTAACTGGAAGTGTGTTTAAATCAAGTGAAGAGGGAATCAGTTATTTTGGGCGAAGATATGCGAAGAAGGCATTAGTAGAAGTTACCCAATTTATGATCAAATATATCGGAACAAGTTGTTGACCATATCGGCGTGGAAAATAACTTCAACCAAATTCAAACTTAACACTTGGCAGAAACAATGGTCAATCTTCGAAGAAGGTCAATCGAGAAACACTCAAGTGGCTAAGTATTCTTGATAAATATCTTTTCTTTGTGACACCCAACTCGCATTAATTGTCATAAATCCTTGAATCCGCCTATAAGATAATCCCAATGCACACTTAAAACACATCAATTACCCCCAATTATCTTCACAAACCCTAATTTCTCCAAAAATATCACAGTCATCAACAAAAACCATGTCTACCAAACCAAAAGTTATTGATCCAACCTCCTCCCCATCATCATCATCTTCATCATCAGCCAGTGATGATTCACGCCTATTATTTCGATATCCTTATCAAGATGAACCTCGACCTTTGAAGTCCCCCTTTCTCCCTTCTTCTGAAGATGATAGTGTAGTGTTTCCAAGTGAGTCTTCTAGTGATTCTGATGACTCCTCAGATCGTCTAGAGCCAAGTCTTTGTAGTGATAGCACTTCTTGCTCCAGGAACTGGTGCTTCATGCCATGGAAGTAGGGGAAAGAGCAAGAGAGCTGAGGTGGCGGGAAAGGGAAAAGGGAAGATGGAGTGATGCTTTATGGTGGAACGAGTAGATGAAACAACCGAAGATTTCTCATATCACAAATCCATCTACCATGCCAAGAGCCAAAGATATAAAACTAGGTTCTTGAGCATCTTCATCGTCGTTTTCATCATTCCATCCTTTCCATTTCCATCTTCAACTTCAGCTTCTTCGTCGTACTGGTCATGAATATCCACAAGCTTTTGTAATAGATGATAGGAGCTAGTATAGGTTTGGTAGAACTTGTATAGAAATGGTCTTATATTTTCATTTGAAGTTGATTGTAAGATGTAAGCTGTAAGCTGTTTCTTGAATGAATGAACAATTTAACTTTAGTACTTCTCTTCAGTAGAAACAAGCTTTAAGCTTACTTGACCATATTCAATTAACCAAACTTGGTGAACTTCAACTTATATATGCATTCTGCAAAACAGACACAGAGAAACACACCAACCAAACCAAAACAAACAAAACTTAAAGAACATTAGCTAGTTAGTGTTAGCAAACAAAAATATAAACAATAATTTACAAAGTTTACAACAAGAATCCTCCCCTGAGGCATATGCCTCCCCTCAAACTTTGCAGTTAAGGGTTAAGCATCCCAATATTGACAACTAGGTGTTGAAACCTAGGTTCATCAAAAGCTTTAGTCAATAAATGCCACATTATCATCGATTGTGAATCTTAACCACTTTTATCAAATGTTTTTCATATGCATCTCTTATAAAGTGGTGCTTGATTTCAATATGCTTAGTTCTATTGTGGAAAACTGGATTTTTAACTATGCATATGGTACTTTGATTATCAATAAAAATTGTTGTGTTCATGAAGTTAAACCCATAATCCAACAATTGATTTTGTATCCATAGTACCTGACCATAACAATTTGCGGCAGCAACATACTCGCTTCGATAGATGAGGTAGCAACAATAGTTTGTTTCTTGCCTTTGCCAAGAAATCAATCTTGTTCCAAGGAATTGGCAACCTCGGTTGTGGATCTCCTATCCAGATTTGCCCCAGCATAATCACTATCACTATATGCTTCCAATTTAAAAGGAGACTCTTTTGGGTACCAAAGACCTAAATTAGGTTGGCCTTTTAGGTACTTAAAGATCTTTTTTACTGCATTCAGATGGGAAACAAGTGGAGTGACTTGATATCTAGAGCAAACACTCACAGCAAAGGTAATGTCAGGCCTAGAAGCTGTTAAATACATCAATGAACAAATCATAGATCTGTATAAGTGAACATTCACAATGGATCACGGTTCAATGTTGTTCTTAGGTTTTGGAGCTTCATAAGGTGTAGTGGCGGTTCGACATTCTCCATACCAAACTTCTTCAAAATGTCTCCCACATATTTATCTTGACTGATAAAAATACCATCGGTTTCGCTTAACTTGGAGACCCTAAAAGAAAGTAAGCTCCCCCATAGCACTCATCTGAAACTCTCCCTTCATCAGCTCCTCAAACTCCCTGCACCAAGCTTCTTTAGTGGATCCAAAAATAATGTCATCCACATAAACTTGCGCAAGAATGATGTCTGTGGAATTCTTCTTAAGGAAGAGTGTTTTGTCAATATCACCTCTTCTATAACCATGCTTCAGCAGAAATGCTGAAAGCCTAGCATACCATGCTCTGGGTGCCTGATGTAGTCCATAGAGAGCTTTTACAACTTTGTAAACATGATGTGGATGATCTGGGTCTTCAAATCCTTTGGGTTGAGTGACATAAACCTCCTCTTCTATTTCACCATACAGAAAAGCACCTTTGACATCCATTTGATAAACCATGAACCCCATGTAAGATGCATAGGCCAAGAATATTCGAATGGCCTCAACTCTAGCAACAGGTGCAAACACTTCATCATAATCAATTCCTTCCTCTTGCCTGAACCCCTGAGCCACTAATCTTGCTTTGTTTTTAACCACAACACCCCTTGCATCACTTTTATTTTTTTAAATTCATTTTGTCCCAATAGCATACTTCCCATCAGGTAGTGATACCAAGATCAAAACCTGTTGATTTTTGAATTGTTGCATCTCCTCTTGCATTGATTCAAGCCAACTTGAATCTTCAAGAGCTTGAGTAACACTGGTTGGTTCCACTTGAGAAAGAAAACAAGCAAACAGACAATGCTTAAAGTCTGTGTGATTGTCCCTTCTTTGGTTTGAGACATAAGAGAGAAAAGCAACTTGACCATATTTAGAACTTGTCACAGTCCTTCTAGTTCTAACTGGTGCTTGAGGATCACCAATAACATTGGATTGAGGATGAGCAATGTTGATCCTTTTAGTAGCAGTGGGGTTAACTTCAATAGATGTGTCAAGATTAGTCACAGTTGGCTCAAAATCACTGTCATAGGAAGGTGAGGTGAAGATGCCAGCTTTGGGTTGATGATTTCCAAGATCTGAAGGACTTGGGAAGCATGTATAAGGTTCTCCAAAGTCTGTGGACACTCTAGTAGAAATGGGAGACCCTTCAGGAGAAACAGGAGAATCATGATTTCCACTGACTGTTTCTCTAGCAATCTCTCCACCAAGCCTCTCAGCATCTAGGTTAGCTACATACTCTTGCTTACGAAGCCTAGCAATATCCTCGCATAGTGTGACTCATCTTCACTCTCATCGAGTAACTTTAGAAGTATCACCTGCAAAATGGTTAGGGAGAAGGAAGGTACAATAATAGGTTGTTCATCATCCTCAAACTCACTATCTAAGTCGGCATCCATGGTACCGGCATTGTCGAGTGGGAGACTCGGTGTACCGCATTTTGATTAGCCACATTTCTGGAATAACCCAAGTAATCAGTTAAGTAATCCAGGTCAAAAGACCAAACATGACCATGACCTTGTACATTGGGCTTATCTTCTAGATACCTGAGGTTAAGTGTCTCCTCAATCTTTCTAGCATTCAAATTATATACCCTGTATGCCTTACTATGAGCCGAATAACCCACAATATACCCCTCATCAGCTTTCTCATCAAATTTACCCAATGGATCACTTGTGTTCAAAATGGTCACTTGACACCCAAACGGTTTGAAGTAATGTATAGCGGGAACTTTCCTGTAAGAAGTTCATAAGGTGTCTTGAAGTGAGGTCTAGTAATGGATACCTGTTCATTACATAACACGCTGTGCTAACTGCTTGATCCAAAACATAGTGGGTACGTAATTTAGAGTCTGCAAGCATGGATCTTGCTGCCTCTATTAAGGTTCTATTCTTTCTTTCAGCTACCCCATTTTGTTGTGGGGTTCTTGGAGTGCTATAGTCCCTTTTATGCCTTTAGACTTACAAAGTTCTATTATCTGACATTCTTGAACTCTGTCCCATTATCACATCGAATTCCTTTAACCTTTTTGTTCAACTGGTTTTCAACAAGGGTAATGAACTCTTTCAACACTTGAGATGTTTCATCTTTAGTCCTCAGAAATAATACCCAAAACACTGCTATAGTCATCGGTGATTACGGACAAAAATACTTGTGATCAATACTTCGACTTGGGTTGGACCAAAGAGATCCATATGCAGAAGAAAAGGTTACGAAATAATGCTCACAACAGTAATGGCTTTGTATGAGGCTCTGTGTTGCTTTCCTTTGTTGCAGGCAACACAATTATGTTTATTGGTGAAAACTTTGGAAGGAAGTCCTTTAACTAGACCAAGTTTAGAAAGTATGTTGATGGTCTTGAAGTTCACATGAGCTATCCTTCTATGCCATTTAGTAGACTCATACAGGGATGCTTTAGCCACCAAACAAGTTAGGTCACCTTCTGGTTGAACATCATTCAAGTTGAATGTGTATAGATTGTGATTCCTAGGAACTCTCAGCAGAATTGATGTATCTTCTAGTAGTTTGAAGTCTTTAGATAGCACAAGACATTCATCCTCAGAGAAGAATACTTTGTTCTTGGTGTCACAAATTTGTGAGACTGAGAACAAGTTGAAGTGTTGTAGTTCCTTTACATAGTACACATTCTCAAAATCCAATAGAGGTGTTTTGATGGTGCCTTTCCTAGTGATTCTACCATCACTTCCACCAAACGTCACATTGCCTCCTCCTTCTATGGGTACGAAATTATGCATCATATCTCTGTTTCTTGACATGCTTCTTGAACAACCACTATCAACTATGCCAACTTCCTTATGCTTAAGAGGATGATCCTACAACAACAACAAAAATATATACAAAAATTAGTACACTATAGAGGCTCAAGTCATCACGACTTGAGCACGCCTGTGGATCATTAGAGTAATGCCATGCATATGTATAAGATCCACCATTGTTCTTGGGTTTTCATTGAAATTTAGGTCCCTTTTGAGTCCAAGAACAACCTGCTGAGGGCTTCACAGCAGTATCTCGATATCCCTTCCCATCATTCATAGAGTTAACACATCCAGGCCAATAACCATTTTGAAAATATGAACTTGTTGGTTTCACATAAGGTCTAGCAACAGATCTTCTCCAAGGAAATGGAGAAGGTTTAGTTGCTTGTGGAATAAAAGATGGTATATCATTAACATTTGTCCACATTGGTCTAGGTTTCTTTTGACCAGCACCTGCACCCATTCTTTCCTCATGAAAATTACAATCCTTAATCAAATGAAATTTACTTCCACAAACAAAACATGTCTTCTTTTTAGAAGATTTATTCAAAGTGAAAGATGTTCTATTACATGCAAAAGCATTCAATCCATAAACCTTAACAGAATTGTTTTTAACAAACTTAAAAGCATTATTGTGCAAAGAATTAAAAGACAAGTCTTTAGAAGAAACTGTCTTGGAAGTTGATTCCTCGAAGACAACTCTAAAAGGCTTGAAAGCAGTCTTGGGTGTAGGCTTGGGCAAGTTCTTGGGAAGGTCTGACTTTTCATTTGAATCACACCGGGTAGTAGAAGTAGACCCTTGGTCAGAGGACTTGTCACTGTCACAGCAAGAGACAAAGTCAGTAGATGAAGAATCAGGGTCTGGCAAGTATTTTGACTTTTTTCCATAAAGATGGTGTGATCCATCAAAGTCAACAGTGAGGGAAAGGTCAATGGGCATATGTTCACCTCCAATAGGTCCAGGGACAGCATGTAATGTTCCTTCTTTGACATAATTAGCTAAACCTGCTGGTGTAGTTTTACGCCCATCATGCCTAGCTTCTAATCCTACATACTTTTGAAAACCTAAACCTATCCCTGAGGTCTCAGATTGACTACTATAGATATGTCTAGCTAGATTGTTACCTGATATTAACCATTCGTTATGTCTAGCTACTTCCTTATCTAGTTTCTCTTTTAGCACTTGATTTTTAGAAACTACCTCAGCTTTTTCTTTCTCAGTACGTTTTAAATCAATTTTAGCACAATCTAAATCACTTTGTAACACCCTGATCTTTTCATCATAAGCCAATTGATTCTTTTGAAACCAAACTTTTTGTCTTTCTAATGTTTTTAAAGCCTGTTTATAAGCCTCAACTTCTACATAACATTCATTATATTTAGGTTTCAATTCATCATAGGCTTCTTTAAGTTCATTATATCTTTCACTACAACCAAAAACACAATTATGTACCGGAGAGATGCCCATCAAGGCAACTTGATCATGCATATCCTCTGAAGTACAGCTTGCCAGAAATCCAATATTCTCATAACCAGGACCTTCATCATTCTCACGCTCATGCATCTTCCAGTCGACATGGTCATCCATAGTGACAAGAGCGTGGAGGGTCCACTTTCGAGTTCGACTTCCTTTTGAATCTGATGATAGGAAGAATATCTCACCTCATCACCAGCCTTCCTATCCTTGCATTCTCTAGAGAAGTGACCCATCTGTCCACAAGTAAAGCATTTGACCTTGCCTCTGTTAAACCTAGCTGGATCTCTTCCTTGGAAGCCAAACTTTCTCCCATACTTACTCTCAAACTTCTTGATGTTCATTGAGAGCATAGCCAGTTGCCACTTCAAATTCATCTCTTCCATGTCAAATGGATCCACCTGTTCAAAGTCCTCAAAGGCTAGTTGCTGCTGAGTGTCATAGTCAGCAACAAAAGAGTGAATTACATCTTCCAATACACCACTGGATTTAGGTTGAGAACTCGATGAAGTTGTAGTGTATTATGATCTCTGAGGAAACAGGACTTGGAGCATAAGTCATCCTATTTGAGGAGGCCCCAACAAAAGCTGTGTGACTAGGAGTGGATGAACGAAAGGGACTTTTCACATCAGGCTCAAGAGATTTAAGTCTGTTGTATAGTTCATCAAAAGTGAGCATATCCAGCCCACCTTTAGCTTTGAGGGCAATGCTTACTTGCAACCAAGATGAAGGTAAAGATCTCAAGAACTTTGAGTTGTAGTCATCATTATCTGGCTTTGCCTTCAGCTGATTCAATTGACTCAATATCTTATGAAACCTGTCATACCCCTTGTGGATACCTTCTTCTTCGGTGATTTGGAATTCTTGAAACCGTTGTTTCAATATTGATTTCCTCATTCTCCTTGACTCTTCATTCCCACCAAACCTAGCCTTTACTGCCATCCATATGTCCTTAGCATCCAGCATGTAGTGAAAGTCACCCAAGTGATCTTGGTATAGCTGAAGGAGAATAGTCTCACTTTGTTCTCTCTTTGAGCGGCAGGTATCTCTTCCAGATTTGGGAGGAACAATGGTAACATTACCATCAAGATCTGTGATAGTCCTCTTCAAACTGTTCCCCTTCTTCACAATTTCCCAGAGATTCCAATCAATGTTGGAGATCAGTTCGCATCTTTATAGCCCACAAATCGTACTCCTCCTTCTTGAGGTATGGAAACTTTGCATTCTTTGTTTGAGAGACTGAGTTGTTGCAGAGATGTATTGTTATGGTTGTTGGTGACCTCAATGTCATCGTCTGATCCAGGCATGGTGAATGTTGTTTTGGTTGTAAGAGTGTACAGAAAAGATTGTTCTTAGTATCACATAGACTCTCCCGAGGCTCTGATACCACTTGTTGAAACTAAAGACCTTGATTGATCTTTGAGCACTCGTTGATCGTTAGTTATGCTTATGTAATCACAAACACACTAAAAGACAGTCTCTATAACTTGTATTCAAGCGGAAATTAAACACAAGAACAAACACAAATAACTAAGAACACTTTGATCCTCTATGGATCTTTTAATAATACTAAAACTTTGTTTTTTCAACTCGTACATAACTCATACTATTGTGTTCCTTTTATAGACAAGGAACCCTAACCCGTTTCCCAAGAAACGTATAATCATAAAACTAAATAAGATATACATTATAACTTCCTAATAAAGCTCATGCATATCCTAACTAACTATAGAATACACGTATATCTATATCCGTAGAAAACATCTACACGGTTTCATTACTTCAGTAGAATTAAGTCTTCAGCAGAATCCTCGCACTTCAGTAGAATCCTTCAGCAGTAACTTCAGCATAATTCGTACTTAGTAGAATTCCCAACAGATGCTATTACTCCCTAGTTATCTCCTATTGATGGTTGAATTGTCACGTCCTTATTCTTAACGCGTTGTGTTTTCTAAGGTGGTAGGGTATGCGTTTATCCCTAACTCTTTGAAGCTACCTAAGGTTAATGACTACGAAATCTCTAGGATTCATAAACTTAACACTAAGGTTATCTTTGGATATCTAGCCTACAATTCCACTAGTAACTATAAGCTAAGGTTCAACAAAGATTAATCAAGCATTAAAAACACAATGGATGACCTATCGCAATACTAGGTCAATCACAATTTAGATAAGAGACAACCAATCAATATTCAATACCTAGGTTTCATAGATCTAAGCAAACAGACTAGTAAATTAGTCGAACATGGAAAACATGCAAGCATACACACAAACAATTGAAGACATAATTGAATCAATGAAGTAAATCACTTATCTTGTTGTAAAATAGGGTATGGAACCCTAAGATACTGCCCAAGATGTAACACCCCCAAAATATCGCAGCGGAAGATTGTGTCAGTGGGGTGCTACTTCATAATACAAAGTACAAGTTATAGAAAACGACCTCTAAATGAGACGTTTTGAAAAGTTACCATTCGATTAATGAAATCAGAGTTACAAACAATGAGGTCCCAAAGTATAATATATAAATGTTTACAAAATGTTTCGAATGGTAAATGATGAAAGTGTAAGTCTTCAAAATATGTCGTGCGACTCTAAGTTCCATGCAATAGCTATCGCCTTATTGACCTGAGATAAACATGCTAAAGTGTCAACACAATGGTTGGTGAGTTCATAGAGTTTGTTTAACATGTAAAGCCTTTAAAGAATGTTCACAAAGCAAAGGCATTGTAAATCTACTCAGTTCCAAGTTCCGCCCATACAAAACCTGCAACCTGTGTGTTTACAACCCACTGCTAAAATATAGTACATTTTATAGTCAAGCACACATACAGTCATAATATTTCAGATTATTGCACTTAGTGTTGCTCCGTCGATAAGGGAGACTTTCAAATTGGACTGCTCCGTTTATGTTGGGAGACTTTCAAATTGGACTGCTCCGTTTATGTTGGGAGACTTTTGATAGAGAACTGCTCCGTTTATGTTGGGAGACTTTTGAATTGGACTGCTCCGTTTATATTGGGAGACTTTCGATAGAGAACTGCTCCGTTTATGTTGGGAGACTTTCAAGTTTAGTATAACACAATCAAGTATAACGCAATCAAGTATAATGCTATCATGTATAATGCAATCAAGTATAAATGCTTTGTGTATTTGTAAAAGTAAAAGCAAGTAGTTGAGCATGTATCTCCCCCAAAGAGTTTGTAAAACAAGCATTAAAAGAGTAGGGGCTATGACTCACCTTAGAGTAGATGATATCAAAACGTATAACTGAATCGATGGATAAGCCGGGAAGTCTCTACGCGCAACCTAGAATATGTTGTTATGTATTAGGTTCTAAAACAACGAAGTGAATATATAAACATGCCTTATATAGTTATTACATTCATTATGCTTGGATACTTGATGTTTCTAAATTCGTATAAGTGTTTACGTTTCGTTTATTTAAGTTTTCCCCTCTAAATCTACCGTTCTTTGCTAAACCGTAAATGATCAAGACTCGATTTTTATGTCCTCGGAAAGGTAATTGATAGTACTAAACAGATTAGTGGGCCCTACTACCCCAGAAATTATTTAACTAATGTGAAATTACCAATTTACCCTTGGATGTACTAGTTATTTCAATCAGCAGCAAACTGTTTCACGGTTTTGGTCATAAGTCGAGTTCTAAAAATCCGTTTAATGCACGGCCAGCGGCCACGTTCAAGTTAGGGTGTTAGCTACAAATTTTATTCTTTGACCAATAGTTGGTTATATGCAAGTTTTATGAGTTTTACCCGTTTGAAATCTGTTACTCAGATTTGGACATGTTTTGCCGTTTTGGCTCTAGTTTATTCATCGGGATGAGTTACGGCACGAGCCACCCGGCGAAACGACCACAAGACATCGATATATAATCCTATGTTATTACCTAAGTTTCTCAGTCCACTAATTTTACCCAGTAATTACGTTTACAGCCCCTGTTCAGTTTATGTGTTGCAAATCTAGTCCTTTCGACGGTTTGTAGTGTTTTAATCAATTTATCCAAGCACAATCAAGTATAATAAGCATATAGAACATATTACATATATGAAATACTAGAATTTACTGAAATCAAAGGTAAGTATAGTAGTTTGCTTACAAGCCTTGTGATGAAACAATTCAAGAACCAAGAACTAGGACACTAAAACCTAAACCCTTTCAACCAAAGTCCCTAGCTTCCAACCTTTAACACAACTTGCTAACCCTTGATATAACCCTTGTCAAAAATTTATGAATTCAGCCCTAGTACCCTTGTGTAGCTCCTAATTCAACCATGGAATCACCAAATAAACACTAGTTTCATGTACTTCAACTCTTATGTGTAACTTGGAACTTGGAAATCAAAGATGAAGGGTTGTGTGATTTAAGTGTGTGTCGTTTATGGTGATGAGAAAAGGAAGAGGATGATGGATGAGTTTTTTATATAGCAAGAATGAGGAGGTTACTTTCCTTAGGATATTTCATAAGTATAAGTCTTAAAGGCTAAGTAAACTTGCACATGTTAAAGCTTCTTATGTAAGCTTCATATCTTCACTTGGTCATAACTTATAAAACGCCCCATGTGACTTAAATTTCGTTCAATGCCTATCTAGGATGACTAGACATGAGTTGCTTGGTATTATCTTGTTTACGGAGTGAGTTTTGGACCCGTTAATTGCTAACTGTAAGCCGTAAAGTCACGAAACTTAAAATCGGGTATCCAAATAATATGAATCTTATAAATATGTTAAAACTTATCAATATACTCTATATAAGCATATTAGATTAGTGATATGTTCTATCGGGTTGCTTAAACGCTGCTAAAACTGAAAACGTATGCTTAAAACGCGTAAAATGCAATTTATCATAAAAGAACGAGATTTCAGGTAAATGACCGTGAATATATTTAAAGTAGACTAAAATTAGTCTATGAGTGATATGAGATGTAAAAATGTAGTTTTCGTTATACGTGGGATAACTTAACAGTTATGCGTGAAGTCTAAAAGTTACGCGATTTAAGCAAAAATGTAGAACGTACAAGGTTAATTTCTTTATGGTCAAAGGAGGAGGGAAATATGTTTGACTTTTCCAAAAATATAAAAGTGTCTAAACATCTTAGGAAATACAGTGCATGAATGGTTAAGTCTGGGTCTAAGTAGAATTGTTTAAAACGTAAGTTTAGTCTCGTACGGCACATGGTTTATTTGGTAACATTTAAATGAAATCTTAAAAATTCTTAAATTAATTATGAGTAATCTAAAAATTAATCTGATGTGGGGAAAATTGTCAGAGGCGGTTTTCGTTATGCGCGGGATGTTGAAATGGTGTTCCGACCAAAATGAAACTTTAAAACGATGTTTTCTTAATAACTTTTGCGAAAATGATCCAACGATTGTCAAACTCTCAAGTCATTACTAAAATAATTTATCTTACGAGAATGTGAAATAAAAATTTTACATGATGAATAGTGAAAGTGAATAGTAATATTGAATAGTAAAAATGAATAGTGACCAGAAAATGCGAATTGTTACACAAGACAGCCTATGTTCGGATTAGGTTTTACTCCACAAAACTACCTCTCTAAAATACTGAAAATTCGAATTCTACATAGAGAGTTACAATATGCGACGGCGTCACTCTTTAATTGTGACGCCGTCGGGTCGCCGCCATTAGGGTTTTGTCTTGGCCATGTCAACTCTGTGACGGCGTCACCTTATGCTCGTGACGCCGTCGGCTTCAACCTCTGACGCTGCGGGATCCAAATCTAGGCTGTCTGAGTTGTGACACCCTACTCATTTAAACCTGATGCCGTCACTTGTAAAATAGCAATTTGCTCTCTGAGTCTTCTCAAGGTGTGTCGCGACGGCGTCGCAATTAAGCCGTGACGCCGTCCCCTTCAATTCCAGCAGCTCGAGTGTCTCGATTCTTGACTTTGGCCATTTTCTTCGTATATTCGCCCCTTTTCGTCCGAATAAGTGTCATTCCAGCAATTTGCCTTCAAGAGACCTAAAAGTGAAAAGGAACAAAATTAAGTAGTAACGGATACAAAAGTGATCAATTAAGGGCTTAAATGACCCTCAAAAGTGTACCTTTTAAATCCTTATCAGCTGAGTATTTCAAAATTCATTGAACCTCGGTGGAATATAGGCGATCACTTATAATCGACCATGAACAGTGGGACATAGCCTGATCACCTATGTCCGACTCAGAGGTGGATTTTGCAATACTGAGAGTAGTTACATTGGAATTATGTTCGAAAGTAGTTCTTGCAAAAACTTCGGATGTTGAAAACTTTTTGGTGTAAATCCCTTTATGTTGATGTTATCGTAGAGGATGGTAGAGTAAAAAGGTATGAAAGAAAAAAAAATCGAAAAAAAGAGAAAAAGAGTTGTGAAAAAAAAGAAAAAATGAGAAAAACATATGGGCTACCATCCTACATCTATGTTTATGTTTATGTTTTTAAGTTTGTGTTTGTGTTTTGTTTCAATTTGTTTAGTGTTAGTGAGTCGAGTCTTGGCTTAGCAACGCCATGCTTTACATGCTTGTAACATAAGATTTTTGACTTGCCACCACTAAATATCCCCTATCCAACAAAACCCTTTACTTCCCTACCCTAAGCCTAAAGTTACAACCCTTTGTAAAGACCTCTTAGATAGTTATTCATAGGTGCTTACACCAAAGCGGTGGAGGTTTGATCTATTCTCCAGCCTATGGTAATCTATGTACTACGACAGGTAATACGTGTTTATCTTCCATTTTCATTCATATTATATTTCATATAAACCTGAGAGATGAGAGAATCCAAACACCAATTGTGAGATGCTAGTATAAAATTTCCGTGCTTGTTATGACTATTGTGACGCTTGTACTTGTTGTAGACTATCTTAAACCAATGCATCATGCCCCCAACTTATAAATTGATTGGCCAAAAGCACATTTGCTTGAGGACAAGCAAATTCCAAGCGTAGGGATATATGATAAGGATTTAAAACATAAATTTTTAGGGGGTCATTTAAGCCATAAATCGACACATTTTATATCCGTTACTACTTAAAATCGTTCTTTTTCACATTTTAGGTCTTTTGTAAGCAAAATGCTTGAATGAAGCATATTCGGACGAAAAGGAGCGAAAACATGAAGGAAATGGCAAAGTCAAGATTCAAGTTGATTCTTAAGCCTGATGGTGTCCCAATCAAAGGGCGACGACGTCCCTATCTAAGAGTTTTGATCAAAATACACATGACGGCTCAAAACAAATTCTGGTTCTAAAACCTGACGGCGTCATGCCTAAACTCTGGAAGGCGTCTCCCTCATTTTCCACACCAGACGCCCAAGAACCAATCTCAGACGACGTCCCTCATAAAGACGGACGACGTCACACACATCAATTGACGCCATCCCAATGATAACTTGGCCCAAGCGAAACCCTAATGACCGCGACCTGACGGCGTCACTAGAAAAAGGTGACGCCGTCGCATTTGTAAATCTATATATAGAATTCGATTTTTCTGTATTTTAAGAGGTAGAACTTTGGAGAGCAAACCATAATTCAGTTGTAGTCCGACTTGGACAATATTTAAGGGTTCCATACCCTTCTTTACATCATAAGATAAGTTTATAAATCCATATTATCATTATGTCTACCCCATGTTTAATTGTATGTGTGTATGCTTGCTTGTTCACCATGAGTAGCTAAATTATCCTTATGTTTGCTTAGATCTATGAAACCTAGTTGTTAATTATTGTTACGTTGTCTCTTGTCTTAATTGGTAGACGCTAGAGTAAGGAAAACTGGCTTCTTCTCTAATTGTTGCGAGCTTGAACGTCCTAAATAGCAAAAAAGCTTAGGAGTGCACCTAGGCCATTCATTGTGTTTATTGCGTGAGTTGTAGCTTGTTGATAGTAGAGTATTTGGGGGAGATACTTATGTACTTGCCGATCCCGGATAGTCTAGAGGAGAGTTACAATTCATAGAACTAGGGAATTAGGAACCCCCTATGACCAAACGGAATACAACACACTAATTAAGATAAGGATGTGACAATTTAACCGACCAATAAAAGATAACTAGGGAGTAAGAACATCTAAGTAAACACATTTTTAATCATCATACGAGCACATCTAAAATTAGCATAATTTATCCTTAGTTCAAGTAGTAATAAAAGTAGTTAAAATCGGTAGAAGTACCACCCCCACTGCTATACCCCGAGATATTTACTTGCTTTCAAAAAACCATAAAAGGCTAAAAAGAATCTGCCTCAACCTTACCTTCTCGTCATACATCTCTTTCTAGCATCTCTATTCCCCTAGAGAACGAATCAATCCCCTGGGCTTACCCCATACTACACTACAATGATTAGGTACACTGCCTAGAGGGTTGAAAAACTTGCTCGTAGAAAAGGAAGTCTTTTCGACCCCGAACCCACGCATCAATATATATATATATAGTCTTTAAATAAAAAAAAAACTTTTAAAATGCACCCTTAACCTATCAAATAACTTAAAAAAATTATCCTATTTTTTTAAAACTACAAGGGCCAAAGACGTACACCTCTATGAAATTTTTAATTATATATAAATAAATTTTTTTATATAACAAAGTTTATTTACCAAATATCTAGCGATTTAAATCGATAAAAATATATCGATAGAAAGCCCTCTGAATTACAAACATACCCAATCAAATATTGATATATTTTTTACGTACATACGAATCCAATATTGAATTTGTTTAAACCACAATGCCAAAGACGTATTGTTGAAAACTAGAAAGGGGGGTTGAATAGTTTTGCCAATTAAAACTTCCTTTTAATTATTTAGATCGACTTATGTCAATCTATTTGGATGTGTGTTGGATGTTGATAAACAAACATATAGAAGTATGTAATGAAAAGATAAGGGTAAGAGGCACAAAACCACAACGCAAGTATTTATAGTGGTTCGGCTACAAGGACACCTTCCTTGCCCTACTCCACTCCCCGAGTCACCTACTCAAGAGTTCGTAAATACTACACAACACCAACTCCTTATGGCGGAGAAACCTTCACAACGTTGCCTACTCTTTTTCCGGTACTAGGCTAACCACCGGATTCTTTCACACCAAGGTGAACCACACCTAACACAACGTCGCCTACCCTTTATCCGGTGCTAGGCTAACCACCGAGTTCTTTCACACCAAGGTGAACCACACCTACCACAACGTCGCCTACCCTTTATCCGGTACTAGGCTAAGTACCGAGTTCCATTACAATGGAGGAACTACTACCCAACACTACACCAACGACTAATCCCAAAGGAGACCAACTCCTTATTACAACATCATCAAGGATATCAATATCCTTGGATCCAATACTAATACTAGTCTATCTTGTACATCGAAACACACCATATCGAACGTACATCTAAGGCACCTTTCACTAATGCCTTTAACTAGATATTCAAGACACCTTTCACTAATGTCTTGTGACTTGACTTCTAGGAACCCTTCACTAATGCCTACAATACGGACGATCGACACCTTTCACTAATGTCTTCGTCTTGACACTTGAGACATCTTTCACTAATGTCTTCAACACTACACTTCTTAGAAGAAAGAAAAGAATCATCAACAAGAAGACTTCAATAGTCTTGATGATGAGGAAGCATGGAAACTCATGGACTTGAGCTTGCTTGACTTCAAAGGTGGTGATCTCGCCTTTAAGAGGAACCTAGAGAATCACACAAAAACAAAACTACAAACATAGATCACTTGGATCTAGGGTTAGAGAGTTTTAAACTCAGGGAGAAAGTATGTTAGAAAGGGGTGAGAAACAATGAAGAAATGACTCACTATTTATAGAGGAAAATGTCTACTGTTCCCCGGATCCGTCCGTGGGATGCTCCTCTTTACCCATGGGTATTTTGGTTATGGGTCATGGGTTGATCCATGGGTTCCTTACTAGATGCAATGTATCTTATGAGTGCAATGCACTTAGTCACATGGGTATGGGTCAATACCATGGGTTATGGATATTATCCATATATGATATAAGCATGATGTCATACAATGGGTTATGGGTCAAGCTCCATGGGTTATGGACTTTGGGTTGTACCCAACTACATTCAATGTATTTGGTCAATGGGTTATGATACTTAAGTTTCTACCAATTTAAATTACCCAATATACTATATACTAGTTATGTGTATATATTACCCAAATATGTAAACACTAGTTGTTGTACATATGTAATATTAAATCATAAAATCACTTATACTTGTTTTAGTGTTTTATGTGAAAACGTAAGTATGTTAGAAACTATTAGTTCAAACCATTTACTTATTTTATTTGTTTCGTTAAAATGATTTTACATTTGTTATCGACAAAACATTAGAAGATCGTAAAATACAAATAAATGTTTTATGGCTTATTTGTATTAACAAACTCTCCCTTTTTGTTGATGACAAAACATAAAATTATTTTAAGGAAAAACTAAAATCCGTAAAAGTTTGAATTGTAGTTTTTACTTTCTTCTCCCCTTTTTTTGTCAAAACAAAAAGAGCTTCGAAAGGAAACTAACATATTGTTTTAAGAAAAGAAAAAACATGTGAAAGAAATAAAAAATAGAGAGCAAATAACGGGAAAGGATCTCGTCTTTACTCCCCCTTGACGAGTTCATCCCGATGTAAGGGTGTCAAGAAAATAATACTAAGCTAGTTCATTTGCAACTAAGTTTGCAAAAGATTTCGTCTATGTAACGAATGTGCTCCCCTTTGATGATTGCAATTTTGTAAAGGGATGTCATGAAATGTAATCCTAATATTGCAAGTAATTTGCAATGTATTGCTTTGACACAAAGCTCCCCCTAGCTTTAGGGTGTCAAAGTCTTCATGTGTAAATTGAATAACTACAAAACAAAGGTTAGAAAACAAGTATAATGCACAATTTCCTGTAAATATGATCCAAGTTAGTAGAAAAATAGTTTTCTGTATCACGGATCCCACGGTTCCCTCCTTGTAGGGATCCATCTAGGAAAATTTAAGGGATCCGTCTGGTTGATGATTAATTTCAGCAATGATGATATAACACATTATGTTAATATCAAAGTGAGATAGTGTATGTATTATACAACATAATCGTATACTCAGAAATATAGCAAGTAGCATGTATTTTCATTTAATAAAACTAGAGATATGATATACATGACTAAAAACTAAGAAAATGATTGATACATGACTTGGAATTACTAGACTCATCTAAGTAACTCTTGATACTAGGACACCACTAAAATCCTCTAGCTCAAGTTTGTTTAGATTTAATCTTGTCGAAACGTTCGAGGAGGTGATAGAACATGAAACGTTGATCTTCTCGTACTTCATGTATCAAACTTTCAACATGTTGACAATGATAACAATCTTTGTCATGGATAGGTAGTGGTAGTGGAAGAAATGAGATTGCTTGATGCGAAGGATCAAGTGAAGCGGGTTGTAGAGCCTCAAACGACGGAGGGATTGGTGGAGGCGCATTTGAAGATGGCTCGACCAAGAATGATGGTGGTGGTAGAGAAGTGTCAAATTCCATGTGTTGTTGACTTTGATGATTTCTCATAATCCAAATGGGATTATATGATGGTGACGGAGAAAAGGAAGCCGGAGCTAATGTTGACTCAACACTTTGATTTTGTACCATTATTCCTCCTAATGAGGAGAATGTTGCCGGTAGAGGAGGATGAGACGGCCTAGGAGGAAAATCCTCTAAATTGTAGAGGTGTGGTGATGATAGTGGAGTTGTAAACAAGATAGCTCTAGGAACCAATGGTGATGGTTTAATGGAGATGATATTGTTTGTCCTAGGAGGTATGGTGGTGTTTGGCATACGTAGTTTTGTGGGTACTATCCTTTTAGGAGTTGGTTTGATTGGTTGAGGAGGAATCCTTGCGTTTGTTGGCTTGACCAGAGATGATTCGGTTGAAGAGATTTCGTGTACAACACGAGCAATTTTCTTGGGTGGTTCTTTGGTTGATAAGTTGCTACTTGGAGTTTTCCTCATGATGAGATGATTTCAAGAGGTTTGCAAAGATTTCTAAGTCTTTGAAAATGAGGACTTTAGGAGTCCTAACAATGTGGTTTATAAGGCAAGGGATTTGGCAAGTGCATTCAAGACTTAAGCCACTAAACTTTATTGGAATGTGATGATTAACATGCACAAGAGTCAACTTCAGAGTTTGTACAGATCTAGGAACTCATTTAAGATGATATGGAGTGTTTAAGTTAGAGAGATGAGCTTGAAATGATTGTTTTGACATAATCTGTCATCCGGATCCCACGGTTCCCTCCAACGAGGGATCCGCCTAAGCTAATCCTAGGGATCCGTCTATCAGCAGCTAAGAAAAGGTAGCAATGATGTTTGTAAGGTCTAATGCCTATTTCTTCTTGAGTATTTCAGTTTATCTAAGTGTCTTAAATGAAGGGGTGCTTAGGTTCTTGAGGGTAATGAGTGATGTAGCTAATGATTGCCTTTTATGGAAGAAATTGGAACTTTCATGAGTACCAATAAATGAACAAAGATGACACTAAAGATTTTTGAGAGTGTCAAGTGGAGCTAAATGATCCTAGAGATCAGATAGTGACTTAGGATAATGTTTTGGAGAATATCTTAAAGGCTTAAAATGGAAAAACTAGAATTTTGATCAATTTCGACCAATTTTTTTTTAGGTAAAGATGATTATGATCAATTATGCCATAATCGAAGGTTTTACAAAGCTAGATATGAGGGATCATGTGAGAAATGATGTGTGAGCTTGAGAGCAGAAGTGTAATGGGTTTAAGTGAAACGATAGATCTACAAGCATCTTGATTGTGATCTAGGTGAGTTATGTGTGAGTAGGAAGGATCTACTTGACTTGATAAAGACTTAATTTGCCTTAAGAAACTATGTCTAGCTTAGTGTGAGGTGTTCTAAAGACATGTTTGAAATACAATGATTGTAATTGCATTTTCTGTTTCTTGCGGATCCCACGGTTCCCTAAGAGTAGGGATCCGTCGACACAAACTTTGGGATCCGTCTATCGCTAAGGGACCTTTACTAAAGGTATGCAATGATTTTGACAATGCATTATATTCCAAGGTTAGTTTTAAGAGGTTCTAATACTAAGATATCAAATGTAAAATGTTTTATTTCATGAAGGAAATTGGATTACATTGATAAAGCATGAGTACAAAAGGATTGATCCTATTTGAAAGACTACTAAGTTCCTTGAGCGTTTTCGCTAGAAGGATCATCAAGTGGTTGATGAGTGTTGGTGGAATCAAGAATAAAGAAAGTCTTCATGTGTGATATGTTTAGCGGTTCCATCATCTTGTTCACAAGTACGTACAACAGACTTTGAAATTGAGGATGAAAATGCATGACGTTATGATAGAGGCATGTCAAGAACATTCCATAAGGTATGAGTTTATTCTTGGATCCTTGAAGATTTACAATTCGCCTTGCGAAGAAGTAGGCGAGATTGTATGGTTGTTGTGTTAGCAAACAATACATTATGTGAGCACAACAAGCGGGAAGGATTTCTCGATTTCCCCTAAGACTCCAAACATTTTCACGTAGGATGAGGGCAAGAGGCTTGTACTCTTCTCGAATATCCCTTGTAAAGATAATGTTTGGATCGGAGTAATATGGTCGAGGTTTGCATATTATGCGATTCAAATCCTCCGGGGAGGGTATGTGTGAACAATATGGACTATTTTCTTCATGAAAGTTGAAGAGAGAATCAAGAGACCAATCTTCGGTGAAGGCACATTGTCCATGATTTGGGATCCGGAGGATGTGAGCAAATTGCCCAAGAGTTAAAACAAACTTTTGGTTTTTGATCCAAAACCAAAGAGATTACGAACGAGTTCAACTTGACGGAAGAATTCCATTATGAACCTTGGACATATCTTCTCGTTGATTTCAAGAAGATATTCTAGTCCTATGGCTCGGAAGGAGGTATTGATACCTTCTTCGAATTGTAGAGAGGTGTCTACAATACGTCCTCCGTGAAAGTGACGGTTTTCGAGATTATTGAACCCACGGACATGATTGCCAGGTGTGTTGGGCTCAAGGGAGATGTTCGGAGTGTAGACGCTAGTGAGTGAAAAATCAAACTCATATTCATGTGTCATAGTTGAGCCTATAGAAAAGATGAGTTAATAGAAAGTGATGTTTTGTGGTCAATCAATGATTATCTAATGTTTTTACTAGATTTTTATTAACAATGATTTTTAACAACAATGACACTTAACTCACTTAAGGTTTTGACATTCTAATGGAATATTACTTTTAGAAAGAAAGTGGTTTTTAATTTGCATGAAAAACTGTTCTCCAGTAGTACGGTTCCCACAGTTCCCTTTCATAAGGGATCCGGCTAGTCTAACTTTCGGGATCCGTGGATCTGGGGAAACAGAAACAGATTTCTTGATAAAAACATAGGTCTTTAGATCTTTTAGTTTTATACCAAGATATGTGTTTTTAGCCTACATTTTCTTTTAGCATGCATACATGGCTTTCTAATGTATCACGATGGAATGAAATAAATCAAAAGGAAATGATAAACACATTATGAGAATAATAACTTAGATAACTAAACTATTAGTAATATTTTATTTCAATGCTAAGAATGATACAAATGATTGGGTATATAACCCCAATGTAGATTAACAACACAAAGTATATGTCTCCGTATGTGAACTTCATCATAGGGAACACAAGTGCGATGAGTGTTAACGCGATGAGCATGAGGGCGATGTAAACCATGTTGATGACGAACCTTCTTGGTTTTGATTTGAGATGAGAGGAAGATGAAGTTTTGAATGAAATGTAATTTTTTGAAAGTGGAAGATTTGAAAAAGTGGGGATTTGATAGAGTTGAACGACGGATGGTTTATTTATGGGAAGGAGGAATTTTTGAGATTTGTGTTTTGTTTTATTATTATAAGGATATGATTTTTGGATTAAATGAAATAAAACTCAAGTTTTATAAACCACAACTTTAGACGAGAAAGAAACATGTATGTGAGAAAGGCTTCCTAATGAAGCTTCATGTAATACATGTATATGCATAAAAGATAATCATATAAATACCTATGTAGGCATACTTAATTATCAACCTAATGTCATTTTAGAGATAAGTAGAAAATCATAATTCTAACGCACTTAGGAATGTCTTTACAAATGACACAACAAATGTCACTAGACAATTCCGGCTCCTTTGTGTTTAAGATACCTTCTTAGGGAAGGTATTCTTGTTATCAAGCGATTCCTATAGCTTGGTGGGTATGAGCTTTGACTAATCAACATGACAAAGAAGATTAGTGCATTTAAATAGAAAAAAAATAAAAAAAATGTTGTCATCTAATCAACATCCAAACAAAGAGTTTTAAAAGACATGGTTTTTGTTTTTATGAAAAAACCTTCTTTGTAGTTTTCAATTAACCATGGATCGTATCAAGTTTTTAAAGTACAATATACTTCAAGAAACTTGGTAACGAAGCTCTGATGCTAATTGTGGAAAACTAGAAGGGAGGGTTGAATAGTTTTGCAAATTAAAACTTCCTTTTAATTATTTAGATCGACTTATGTCAATCTATTTGGATGTGTGTTAGATGTTGATAAACAAACATATAGAAGTATGTAATGAAAAGATAAGGGTAAAAGGCACAAAACCAAAACGCAAGTATTTATAGTGGTTCGGCTACAAGGACACCTTCCTTGCCTTACTCCACTCCCTGAGTCACCTACTCGAGAGTTCGTAAATACTACACAACACCAACTCCTTATGGCGGAGAAGCCTTCACAACGTTGCCTACTCTTTTTCCGGTACTAGGCTAACCACCGGATTCTTTCACACCAAGGTGAACCACACCTAACACAACGTCGCCTACCCTTTATCTGGTGCTAGGCTAACCACCGAGTTCTTTCACACCAAGGTGAACCACACCTACCACAACGTCGCCTACCCTTTATCCGGTACTAGGCTAAGTACCGAGTTCCATTACAATGGAGGAACTACTACCCAACACTACACCAACGACTAATCCCAAAGGAGACCAACTCCTTATTACAACATCATCAAGGATATCAATATCCTTGGATCCAATACTAATCTATCTTGTACATCGAAACACACCATATCGAATGTACATCTAAGGCACCTTTCACTAATGCCTTTAACTAGATCTTCAAGACACCTTTCACTAATGTCTTGTGACTTGACTTCTAGGCACCCTTCACTAATGCCTACAATACGGACGATCGACACCTTTCACTAATGTCTTCGTCTTGACACTTGAGACATCTTTCACTAATGTCTTCAACACTACACTTCTTAGAAGAAAGAAAAGAATCATCAACAAGAAGACTTCAATAGTCTTGATGATGAGGAAGCATGGCAACTCATGGACTTGAGCTTGCTTGACTTCAAAGGTGGTGATCTCGCCTTTAAGAGGAACCTAGAGAATCATACAAAAACAAAACTACAAACATAGATCACTTGGATCTGGGGTTAGAGAGTTTTAAACACAGGGAGAAAGTATGTTAGAAAGGGGTAAGAAACAATGAAGAAATGGCTCACTATTTATAGAGGAAAATGTCTACTGTTCCTCAGATCCGTCCGTGGGACGCTCCTCTTTACCCATGGGTATTTTGGTTATGGGTCATGGGTCATGGGTTGATCCATTGGTTCTTTACTAGATGCAATGTATCTTATGAGTGCAATGCACTTAGTCACATGGGTATGGGTCAATACCATGGGTTATGGATATTATCCATATATGATATAAGCATGATGTCATGCAATGGGTTATGGGTCATGGACTTTGGGTTGTACCCAACTACATTCAATGTATTTGGTCAATTGGTTATGATACTTAAGTTTCTACCCATTTAAATTACCCAATATACTACATATTAGTTATGTGTATATTTTACCCAAATATGTAAACACTAGTTGTTGTACATATGTAATATTAAATCATAAAATCACTTATACTTGTTTTAGTATTTTATGTGAAAACGTAAGTATGTTAGAAACTATTAGTTCAAACCATTTATTTATTTTATTTGTTTCGTTAAAATGATTTTACGTTTGTTATCGACAAAACATTAGAAGATCGTAAAATATAAATAAACGTTTTTACGGCTTATTTGTATTAACACATACAATTCTAGGAAATTTTGAATTATAAATATGTAACAATAATCTAACGATGATTAGTTTGGATGATCAGTACACTTGCTTATTTGCAGCTAACCGTGTTTTCATAAGTACATATGCAGTTTGGAGAGTTTCTTAACACTGCACCTATGGCTAATTAATTATAGGTTTTGGGGGTGGTCTTGTCCGGAAATTAAATTTATGGGTGTGTATTTCTACTATCGAGCACAAGCATGCTTCCCGTAACAATACAAATAAAACTACGACACGCACGCCCTCGCAGCAACGCGCCCGCCGACCTACTCGTTGTTGACTAAGATTAAATAAGTGAACAATAGCACCCATTTTTTAATTATTTTTTCTCTTCTGTAAATGTAGTAGTTAATTGCCACAAGATTTTGAGATATGGTTATATTCATGTACTCTATTTCTTTTGAACATATTCATATACACAAGATTTCTCTTCTGTAAATGTAGTAGTTAATTGCCATAAGTTTTATACAGGTGTTTGTAGATATGGTTAATCACTAAAAACATTTAAGTACAATAAAATGTGGTTGAATAGCGCATTAATTTCAAGCAATGCTTAAACAACCACTACACACGTTTGTTACATGCCACAAATGAGGAAAATCAACTAGCTAACTACACAAACTAGTACACCAATAGGAAAGAACCACTTCAAAGAACAAGTATCACCAAGACCAACCAACACCAGTAGACGAGGAGAACAATTTGCCATATGAGACTGTCTCCTTAAAAAACCTTTCCAAGAAAATCCCAGTGAGAAAACCTTGGAAAAGGAAGAAAGAGTACAACTTTCATTTGGCACTCCACTCTAAAAACATAACCAAATATAAGTTCACTACCAAACACCATATAATCACTAGATGGCCACATCTTCAAATGAGCATAATGGGCATAAATTATCATGAATTAGACAGTATAAGGGAGTTAGGCAACTTCCAGCGATGCAAGAACAACTCCACACTATTCGTCTTCTTAAATTTGCACGACAGAAGCTTAAGACGGACAATAGACTTGATCACATCAATAACCTGGTCCTTAGACCTCTTCTGATTCTTGAAAAGCCTATTGTTCCTTTCTTACCAAATGAAGTAACAAGAACCCGCGAACACAAGCTTTGCGATAACACATCTAGCCGACCTTTTCCTTGACACCAGAGTAAGAAGATCCACAATCAAGCTCAAGGATGAAGGCATGCTACAAACACCTGTATAAAACTTCAAGTGATCCCAAACACATTCAAAGAAAAGATGGTCATGTGAGTCATGTTGAAGTTCACAAAGAGGACAATGAAGCAAGTTTAAGTTAATATTGCTACTAACATCCCATTGCCTCAAGGTATCCCGGGTCTTTAGCTTACGATTATAACCAACCAAAGATAAATCGCATGTTGAGAAATATTGTGTGAAAACCACACCAAGTTATGTCAATCAATCTCGAACATAACTTTTAGATAAATATCTTAAGCAATTTCGTTATCTCGAAGTTTATTGGTGACGAGTATAAAAAATTAGAATCGCGAGAACGTGCGAACCGTAATTTTTTCGTTGAATAACAAAACTAGTAGTTGTTTGTTATCTATATATATATATATATAATAAAAGAAGGTTTTTTTGAAATGTATGCCATGTCATTTAATCTAAGTTGGCACTTAAGCCACGTCATTTAAGCCAACTCAACATAGCCATGTCATATCTCACAATTGAATTGTTCCACCATTTAGTTGACATTGTTGACTTTCTGCATTCATTCAATAACAACTAATAATTAGGAAAGTTACTATTCATTGTCTTTCATCTCAAAATTCACACTTCCGTTAATCTCTAATTTGTTCAAGGTTTAATTCCATTTTTTATGGGCACTCATAATAACAAGGTATGTTTACAATCATAATATTAACATCAAACGAATTATACAATTTAGTGAATACTCAATTTTGTTTTTTTTCTTTGAACCACATGTTTCATCTTTTTTTTTTTTTTTTTTTTTTGGGTTTGCATAGAAAATAATGTTACTCAATTTTGATTAGTAGTTTTGAGGTGGTTTTTTTTATGGGTACTAATTGTCAGTTGATCGATATATACCTTTTTAAGAATCTCACAAATAAGTTTTTTTTTTTTTTGGTTTTTTGATTGATTTTTGGTGGGTCTTTTTTTTTTTTTTTTTAAATCTTGTAAATATAAAATGGTTTTTTTTATTGATTTTTGGTGATTTTTTTTAGTCTCGCAAATATTAAATGATTTGATCATATCTTTTTAACAACTTCGTATATTTGCCTAATTTGTATCACGCTTTATTGCCTTATACATGTATAACAACCTTTGAAGTAGTATTGGTTTGTATCTTTGTAATTATGTTTCAAATAATGTTTTGAAGATACATGATTTGATCATATCTTCACACATTTTGTCTCAGCCTTATAGATTGATGCATATGAGGTACGACACATTCACAATTTTCGTTCCATTGTTTACACCTCCTTTGTATTCTATCACTCGAAAATGTCCCTCATGGTTACCCAAACTAACATGATCAAGGAGTTAACACCATTGAAAGATGATTGGTGTATCACGGTAAGGATTATACGTTTATAAAATTTAATCGTGTTCAAAAACCTATTGGAAACTTGGAAGATTGAGATGGTTCTGCAAGACGAGGAGGTAATATATATGATCGCGTATGACCCCCCCCGGCACTCAGAAGGGTCGGGCGCGGACCAAAAACCTAACCCGTCAGAGGTCACTCAAGCACTGTCTATATCCGCACGACGTGAACACGACGGGAAGGACCAATCCGCGGGTAAGAGATACTTCCGAAGGAAGCCCTAACCGCGTCCTATATAAAAGGTAGGGAAACTTACCCAGGATTGAGGTACTGTAACCTGCAGTCCCCAAAAAGGGAAAGCGGGGAAAACTCCCGCCCAAAAGCATTGCTATCATGGCAACGAGACAAACTTTGAGTTGACTTACGTCATTTCCCACTTATAAACTGTCGCTCTCATGTCCCGTGACCATGAGAACATGACAGAAAGGTCAACCATATAAATAGGGGTTCCACCACTATCCAAACGGTAACACATACTCACTCTCTCTCTAAGACTCACTTTATCTCTCTAAACCCTTACTTACGCTCACGCCAGAGGTTGACCGCGGAACCCCGTTCCGCGGTGAGACTAACGGTGTTTGTTTTCTTTGCAGCTTTAAACCGAGACTCATACTTAATACAAGATATATTCCTAAGGAGTTAGCATACACTAATCTCTACAAGGAAGCGCCCAGAATTGTATTAACAATATATGTTTTGTGGTTTTTTTGTTGTATAATTATTTTTCATAACTTTGAGGGTAGTAATAGTTTCATTATGCATTAAAATGTTAGGAAAACAAGATTGTTTCTACTGTGAAGCTAAGTTTTTGTCCTAAGTTTGAAAAGTGTCTGGAAGAAGGAAAATGCGTCTATATATCTACTTTTGGAGTTGGGAGAGCTTAGGAAGTCCCTATATCGTCGAAAATTCTAATAAAATTAACTTTTATAAGTCAACCGTAGTCACTCCATGTGACACTTATACTGGACCAATCTATGGCTTCAGGTTTAAAAGTTTTGATAGCCTTCTTCAAGAGGAACAAGCATCTAATGTGTCTTATGGTTAAAACTATCCACTTCAACTTGAAATATATATCAGTCATAGTAAACCTTTTGGTTGTTCATGTATGCTTACTTTTGCTTATGTATCTATACAGATCTCATAGGAGACCTAACCTCTTGTGGTAACATCGACCATGCTATGGTTGATGGTAATAAGCGCCCCTTCATCCGTTTGTTGGAGGATGTGTCATAAGTCATTTTATAATACTTGGTTATTTTATTTAATTTTTCCATATTGGTTATTTAAAGACGATCAATTTACTCGGGCCAATTGTAATTCATTGTGGGAACAAGCTTAGGAATATTACTTTGTAAAGTGACTATGCCCTCCATTGAACACCGCGCTAGGTTACCGACATAACTTAGCCCATGTTGTCATCATCCTACAGTTCATGAAACACAAGATCTATAATCGTGAGTCTTTTTTTTAAAGTAAAATCTATTACTCATTTTTCACTGTTATTCATTTTATGAAAAACATATCAACATATAAATAGTAACATTTCATGTATTCCAAACAGGTAAACCTTTTGTCTCAAGCATGTGTGGTGCCACAAAGCTCTTTATAAATGACGACATTCCTAATATACAAAACTTTACGAATCTGTAAGTTGTTTACACAACACTCCTTTAACCAATTTCTCTTTAAACGAGTTTGTATACACCTCTTTGAACTAACCTTATTTCTTTTCATAGCTTGATTGAAAAATCGTGGCTTAGAGGGAGATGAACACAATGTTACTCATCTGTCATCATTTTCAACTTCTATTAAGCATGAGTTTCTGAAAAACTTGCAAAAAGTGACTCTTAATGACATATGTGACATAGGAAAGGCATGAGATGTATTTTTATGAAACCTCTAATTGTCCGACATTCTTTTATTTATCAGAGGGTACAAACCATTTACTTTATGTGCTTCCAAGTTATGTCATGTGTTGTCGTTGCAACTGTTAAGAAGATTGAGCGTGAATCTGATTAGTGGTATCTTGCATGTGTAAAATGTAACCATTATCCCAAACAACAGTGTTTCTAAAAAAGATGAGTATGGCGTGGTTGTTAAAAAGAGGTATGTATTCATGTGTAGCAACAAAGAGTGTGGTCAAGATACTGATGTTGAGTATAAGCAAGTTTTCAACTATATTTAAAATACAAATACATATTAACAACCTTACTTATCCGTTTAACATTTCATGGAAGGTACAAAATTCCTCTGCGAGTGATGGACTCAAATGGATTAGTTTCACTCACTTTGTTTGACAGACAAGCATAACCGATACTTGACAAGAGTGCATCTGAACTTTTGCAGGAAGTGAGGAAGGCATGACATAAAACCCAAAGTGTAATTTCATGTTTTGTCAGCTATATATATTTTGGTTATTATACTCATTAAACTACTTCTGACTTCTAGAAGGGAGACATGGACATTCTCCCCAAGGACTTTAACAAACTCCTTGAAAATACTTATGATTTCAAAGTTGATATCAAAGAATTCAATATCAATAACAAACAAGCATGTGTACGGTATTTCCCAGTTGACTAATGATACTGATATAATAAAGGAGCTGATTAAGAAAGAATCTGATGAACACGTAACGTTTTTTACGTGACTTTATTCATGATAGGTCCACTATTTTATTTAACAATAAACTTTTGTATAAACAGGAAATACAATCCAACTCTCAATCTACAGCTATTGAATTGATGTCACAACCTTCAAGCTCATTCATGTCCCCTCCTTCAGGAAGCAAACACACCAACGTACGTATATCATACATGATCAACGTTATTGAATGTCGGTCACACTACTATCATCCCACGCTTGAAACTCAGTCCTTCATACAAGAGGCTTCCTTTGAAGATTAATCGACGTCAACTCCCGTTAGTTGTATGTTATGCCATGACCATCAACAAAAGTCAAGGTCGGTCTTTATCAAAGGCTGGAATTTTTTTTGCCTGAGCCAGTCTTCACACATGGTCAGCTTTACGTCGCTGTATCTAGAGTCAAAAGTCGGAAAGGATTGAAGGTTTTGATATACGACAAGGATGACAAAGTTTCAAAACAATACTTTGAACGTTGTTTACCATGAAATGCTACAAAAGATTTGATCCACTGTACAATTAAAATAGCTATTTTTGTTTTAGCCAACTTATATGAACGTATGTTTAACATTATTCGTTTTTGGAGATTCTTGGTTTATTCTTCTTTGTTATTTTTTAACAAATTCATTGTTCTCTTACTTTTTTTATTAGGAAAGTGAATAATATTATTTGTGAGTTTATATTAGTTATTTTTTTTTTAATATTTTTTAAGGTTATAATTTTTTAATTTTTTATAAGCTACCCGTGATTTATCACGGGTTTATAGGCTAGTATTATATATGTGTTTATATTTTATAAGCTCAATTTTTATTGTGTTATATGCGTCTGTATTTTATAGCTCAATTTTTATTGCTTACTTTAAAACTTAGTAGTATAAGTTTATATAGGTTTATTGTAAGGAAAATGATTGGGAGGCCTAAAATATGTGACTAATTGTGTGTCTAATGAATGTGTCAATTAATTATTGGTTTGTGAAGAAGTGGGTCCCCTATTGTCCCCAATAAGATATTGACACACATGTTTAGGCATGTTATTAGGCATACGAGTTAGGTATCTCAATCAATGCTCTTATTGTAATATAACAAGCTTATATGAGCCAACGAGTTTTAAAATAAGTCATAAAAATTAGACACATGACATATAAGTCGAAACGAAATTTTAAAATAAATAAGTTTAAACTAGCTAACACCCCCTGAATCTGTTCATGGAATAATTTGATTTGAATCGGCAAAATGAGGCAGGTGTTTCGATACCCAATTTTTTTTGTTGAACCACCACCCACTTCCGTAATGTAGTTATACCCTTATTTTGAGGGGTGTTTGTTTCGGCTTATATAATTGGCTTATAGTTTATTTGATTTTGTGCTTATGTTTTACAAGCACATTTTTTGTGGTTTATTTTGAAACTTTTTGACTTATACGTAAGTGGAAAAGTTTCCTATAAGCTTTAAAAAAAAAAAAAAAAAAAGCTTTATGAAAAGATAACACTCAAACCAAATAAGCCCACTGATCACCTCCACTAAGACACTCCCTGACAAAACACGAGTTCCACTCCTACCGGTACCACGACCACCATGTCATCCAACAACAAGGAAGAAGTCAACGGCAAAGCCAATAAGTATCTAATAAGCCCTGGCGACATCGAAAGCGAGTTCGGGCATCACGACCCAACAATCGCTCGTATAAACAACGGCAGCTTCGGTTCATGTCCATCTTCAGTCATCTCATCCCAACAACATTACCAGCTCCAATTCCTTCAACAACCTGACCACTTCTATTACAATTCCCTCAAACCCTCCATCCTCCGTTCCCGCCAAATCATCAAAACCTTAATCAACGCCAACCACGTCGACCAAATCTCCATCGTCGATAACGCCACTACTGCTGCCGCCATTGTTTTCCAATACGCCAAGTGGTCATTCTTTGACAACACAACTTTTAATAAAGGTGATACCGCTGTTATGCTGCATTATGCTTATGGTGCTGTTAAGAAATCTGTTGAGGCTTATGTTACTCGGTCTGGCGGTCACGTCATTGAGGTTAAAATGCCCTTCCCTGTTGTCTCTCAGGATCAGATTGTTTGCGCGTTTAGGGACGCGTTAGCGCAAGGGAAATCAGGTGGGAGGAAAGTTAGGTTAGCGGTTATTGATCATATTACTTCTATGCCTAGTGTTGTTATTCCTGTTAAGAAGCTGGTTCAAATGTGTCGTGACCAAGCTGTGGATTGTATTTTTGTTGACGCCGCTCATGCCATTGGCTCCATTCAAGTTGATGTGGAGGATATTGGTGCCGATTTTTATACTAGTAATTTGCATAAGTGGCTGTTTTGTCCCCCTTCTATCGCGTTTTTGTATAGTAGGAATCCGGAAGTGTCGAATTTGCATCATCCCGTTGTGTCTCATGAGTATGGCAATGGGTTAGCAATAGAGAGTTCATGGATTGGTACTAGGGATTATAGTGCTCAACTAGTAGTGCCCGAGGCGTTGGAGTTTGTTAATAGGTTTGAGGGTGGGCTTGATGGAATTATGAAGTGGAATCATGAGAAAGTTGTTGAAATGGCGGAAATGCTTGTGAAAGCTTGGGGAACGAATCTTGGTTCACCTTTGGATATGTGTTCGAGTATGGTGATGATTGGGTTACCGGCTTGTTTGGGGATTATGAGTGATTCCGATGGGTTGAAGTTGAGGTCTCATTTGAGGGAGTGTTATAAGGTTGAAGTGCCGATATATTATAGGCAACCTAAGGATGGCGAAGTTAATCCGGTTACAGGGTATGCTAGAATTTCTCATCAGATTTATAACACGGTGGATAATTACTATAGATTTAGGGATGCTGTTTGTGATCTTGTGAATTCTGGCTTCACATGTAAAGTTTTTCATGGTTGAATAAGGTATGTCTTTCTTCTAAATTAACTATTGCACTTTTTCTTAATATATATTCATTGTTTCTCTTGCCGCTGATATATTCACAACTTGATGACTTATGAATGTTGCATTCCATTGGTAGTATTGATATAGTGTAGTTAAAGGCGAAGGCGCCGATCAACCTTGCATCTTGCTTTGGCCATGAGGCGCTAAAAGGCGAGGGCCCAGTTGATGTAGGCTAGTAAAAGTGTCTAGGCTGCTTATGCATCACTATATGACATATATACATATATCATTAACATAATAAGAGGAAATGATTTACAAGTAACCTTGAATCCTTGTAAATATATTGTTTGTAATTATAAATGACCTAGAAGAACAAGCCTTGAACAAACATAAAAGTCATTTTTTTAGTTTCCCATCCCGGCATTCCTTATCTGAAACGCGTAATCTATCTTTAATCTTAAGCACCATCTATTGTCTGTTGTAAAGGTTCAAGGGCCACTCATAAGCATCATAGGAGAGATGAGACAAGTTTTGAGTTTTATTCTGAGTGGGCCAAAACCTTATTCCCGCATCAAATCACTATTAAAAATTAGGGGTGACATTCTATTAAAAGTACAAGTTTAACCAGGCTTAACGTCGGACTACACCATGCCTCAGCTGGAGTGTCACACCAGCAAAGGCTAGGGCCTCATCAACAGCGACATATGTTGGGGCCTAGCCCGAGGGACTAATTGTCCCTGGCAAGGGCCTTCAACGACATTATGCTAGAAGAGGGGATTAGCAATTTGGTGTAGAAAATGATAAATTCTCAACTGTTATTGGTTGTTTATGTTATATAGTTTAATTTGCGTTGGACAAAAAAAAATGTAATTCACTTACTTATGAGGACAACTCTGAATGAAAAATAATATATCCGAAATAGTTATAGAACAAGTAAACTCCTTATAAAACAATTAAACAAATGGTATTATTTGTTTTATCAGTATAACTATTTTTACTTGTAATTTTTTAAAAATGCTTCTATCATATTTTACTATCACGGTGATGTAAAATATCTTAGCTAAGAAGTCATTCTTCGAGCTTCTTGTTTCCTTTCTATTCTCTTTTGGAAATTCTTTTTTTGGGTAACCATGGTTTCCGACCTTTTGGCCGACTAATCCATGGGGTTTGAACCCACCGCCACACATATTCAAACCAGGTAAAGCCCTCCCTTCGAAATTCTTTTCCTTATTCTATACTGCTATAATTAATAAGTATGTTAAGGGGTGTTTGGAATTGCTTATTTCTTCTGTTTTTCTGCTTAACTTAAAGCATAAGCAGTTTTGTGTTATCCAAACTCTCTGCTTATCTTCTTATTTTGAGGTAAATTAGTAGCTACTTAGAAAGGTGGAAGCATAAGCAGAAAAACTAAGGGTGCGTTTAGTTAGAGAAAAAAATTTCTTAATTTTCTAATTTTGGATTTGTGAAAGAAAAGGAGGGGACTTAATTTTCCACGAAACATAAAAAACGCGTTCATATGATATTGTTTTCTATTCTCAAGAAAACAACGGGGGTTACAAGGGCAAACAAGGAAAACAAAAAAATTGTGTTTTGTAGTTTCCCTTATTAAAGTAGGAAATGCAAATTTTCTATTTTGTAGAGAATTTGATGGGAAACATTTATTTGAACGCAAATTTTCAATACGTATTTTGTAGAGAATAATTAGGAAATACTAAATAATTATAGTAAGAAAATATCCTAATTATCAGGGTCATATCATTACTCCCGCCCCCAAAAACACCTTGTCATCAAGGTGTGGCTGCAAACATTCTTGATTCCGGGATCCCATATTTTCCTTTGTGCAAAGAGATGCCCAAACAAGAAAACTTGTTCCAACCACCCAATGAAGATCATAGTCTGCTGGAATGAAAACCCTCTCTTGTACTTTCTCCCTAACACTTGACCACCAAATGCAGAACATGACCACATCTTAAGTCAAGCCCATATGAAGGCCAATACCTTGGTATTGAGCGTGTTTGATCTTCCTTTGTCTCATGACTCTCATCCATGCAAGGTTTTAAATTACAACAATGAAGTGTGTGCTGAAGATGGTTCTATAAATCAGTGTGTCACTAGCGGGCTGCCGATCATTTTCTTCTTGTGCCCTTACGAAATTTGTTCTGTTCCACAACCTCTAAACCTGACCCAAGACCATCATCTTCCGCACATTTTCTGTTGCCAAAGTTTTGGTTGGAATCGTAATGATATGACTTTCTGACTTCTTATCACACTCGTCCTTCATCTCCCTTAACCTTAGTTTTATTAGGGCATGCTGTCGTTGATTTGTCACAATATCCTTGTCAGCAGGTTGAGTCCTCACTCTAGAGTGAGATGCTAGATCTTCCACTTGGGTTGGGTTCGTATGCATCTGACCTTATTACCCCATGTTTCTACCAACGCCTAAACACTTTTGTTAGCCATTGATTCAAGATATCTAAGGAATGATTTTTTTTGGTTATGAACACTAACTTTGCCGTGAACAGTAACTTTGACATTATTATATATATATTTTTTTGAAACCCTAGAATCGAACAACTTTGATACCAATTGATACGAACCGGGTTCCATTAAGAGATATAAAGAAAAATAAAAATAGATAAAGATTAAGATAGGTGATCAACTTTCGAGAGGCCAATCTCTCTCTCCCAATAATGATATCGAATTACTAAACCATTCCTAATATTCTCGATAATCCTTTTACAGCCTAATGATCCTTAAATACTAAGTAAATCCTAGACTTGCCATAATACTATATCTTGTTTACCAAGATAATCCAATAAAAGGAAATACTAAATAATAATAGTAAGAAAATAAGGGTCGTATCTGTTTCTTTGCTGAAATTATTAGGAGTTTGAACGTCGTTCTACTCTAGCACTCTTACCATACTGACTAGGATATACCCGGTTACCTATCTATAAGACTACTCAAATGTGCTAGATAAATCAAGAGCAAATACTTATGGTATATAAAGAACTAGTAACTAGAGAAACAAACGTCAAATATGTTGGAGACCAATATTTTAATACTGAGATATGGTTCACCCTTTTATAAGCTGAAGGATGCTGCTGTCATATATTCACCCTGATTCTACATATATCGCTCATAGATCTTCATCTAAGCTTCCATTTACGTCTTATATTTCTGTCTAATTCCCGACGTCTTTCTATGTACAGAGGCTACATCTTAAAAAAAGCGACACCAGCATATTTAATGAGTAGATGTTAGATAGACTAGTTAACATTATGGAAGTAATAAAAAAGTTGAGCTTGATTTTTGAAAATGTTTTATGTTCTTTTTTCCTTAAAAGTTGAACATGTTGTTTTTTAATATTGACTTAGGGACCTTATATAATGTTGAGTTAACAAAAAAAATTCAGTTTTGCTTCTGTTAAGGCTTGTTGCTGAAAAAATGTTGAAAAATGTTGTTTCTTTAATTTTTTTTTTTTTGAAAGGCAACAAATTTTATAAACCCACAAAAGAAACAATTACAAAAGAAAGGCATCTCTCTCCAATTAATCAAGTAAATTAAAAGGAAAAAGACCCGAAAGAACAAAATAAAGTACATATAAAACCTTCATTGGACCAAACTAAAACTACTATCCTACACTACCTAAATATACACATGAAATAGACACAACATAGTGCCAAAATTCCCTGAGATTGCAACTGACACACACATTTGCCATTTCTTGACTTTTTCTTTATGTGAAGGATACTACCTAAAAATGACTGAATAGAACACTTGAACAAGAATATTAAAATTCCACTTCCTTAACCAGATGCAAAATACCCAAACTTACTGTGACTGCAGGTAGTCACCAGCCCCTTTGCATCATTGACATCTTAAAACATACTAAACTTGTACCCACTTGCAAAAGCCACATTGTAGTCTTGACAGCACAAACACACTTGCAGCTGGTCTTGAAGCAATCCTGACTTGTACACACTTACATAATTCTTTTTATTTGCACTTATGCCAAACACACTATTAAACATCAGCAACTGAACTATTGCCAAACACCCTAATAAGCACCAGCAACTACTGTTGGAGTTGTGCCAAACACCCGAATAAATTCCTTTACATCTGCACATCCGATCCATCACAGAAACAATAACATAACTCGACATTTTCACTAACCTGATGTTCCCTACTCAGTGTCTTCTGCCAAAACTGTCACATGCCTGCACTTACAGCTTCTTTCATTGATGCCGACATTTAATTGGATCTTGGAACCACTGCTGCCACTCAATTACATTTTTATTTTTTGACCTTCTAACAATCCACTCATAGCTTTTTAATTGAATATCTTGCACGATTTTGTTGGCACTCGAAACTTTCTTTTTAAACACGCGCGTTTCTTTCTTTCCAAATGTAGTACCCGGCTGTCCACCTTACCACTTGCCAAAAACGAGACGAAAGACTAGGAACATTAACATTTCCATTAGATACAAATAATTCATCAATTGAAAATGCATCAACATTCCCGACCTTCCACCAACAAAAAATACTTTCCCAAACGCTCATAGCTAAATCACAAAGAACCAAACTATGGGCACATGATTCCACCGCACTATCACAACACGGACAAAGAACCGAATCAAGATCAATTCCTCTTTTGTCAAGCTCCTCACGAACCGGTAATCTCCCTTTTTAAGCCCTCCACACGAAGATGTTAACTTTTTTAGGCACAAACTTGTTCCATATTGTTTCTTGACCTCCACTCCCCACGTGTAGCATCTTCTCCTCAATCAACATTGACAAGTCTTTAACTTTAAAACTCCCGTCACCCTTTAGCGTCCATCTCCATTTATCCCTACAATTATTAGAAATAACAATATTTTGCAAAATAACTAGCAAGTCTTCAAACTCCTTAGACACCCTACCTCTAATGACCCTCACCCAATCCCACTCCCAACGCCACATGTTGTCTACCCACGCCCCTTTTTCCGCCACACTACCCTCCTTCCTTCTATCCAAGTGATATAGTCTAGGAAATCTATCGCACAATCTTGAATTATCAACCCACCTATCCACCCAAAACCTTATATCCCTACCATTTTACTTGGAAAGGGTTTTTAAGGAGGCAGGCTCATCTGATTCATCAATCTCCATCGAAAAGGTGGGCGGATAGGTGGTGTCATTCATGTGTTCTTAGATGGATGTTCCCTGTTGGTGTTTTAGCTTGAGGTTAATGTGGCACGTGAGTCACATTCCATTGTACTTAGTTGGTTGATTGTTAATATAATTTACCAGGGTGAATCCCTTTTACCCAAAAAAAAAAATATATATCCCTACCATTTCCTACCATACCTTCAAAAGACGATGAAAATTCTATTCCTAACCCATCAACCTCCTCTCCTATTTTTACAATATCACTCCAAACGCCTCCCCCCATTGATTCCCGCCCAACCCCTCTAACCTCCCCTAAACCTCCTCCCTCGCCATGAATGCTTTTTCTGGGACCTGATCGAGCTATATCAGGCTAGTTGTTGCTATTCATTTTGTTAAATTAGTTATCACTTGGACCTAATACTAGCGAACTTTTTTTACTTGTTTACTAAGGTAGTGGATTTTCTAATATAAATTCTTTTCTAACATCGAAGAATTAAAGTATGTTTTTCGTAACATTTATTATTTGTGTGGGATTATGGTGCTGTTGTATGTTATTTACCTTTAATTAGACCGAGTGGAATAAGTAATTATCTAGTTATTTTTATGCAACGTAAATTTAGCAGAAATAAGTTGGGGGT
This sequence comes from Chrysanthemum makinoi, assembly GCA_910596185.1. Classification (NCBI taxonomy): domain Eukaryota; kingdom Viridiplantae; phylum Streptophyta; class Magnoliopsida; order Asterales; family Asteraceae; genus Chrysanthemum; species Chrysanthemum makinoi. The sequence goes on along the minus strand of OU343223.1, from coordinate 217,105,121 downwards.
TGAATACCAAAAACTATTGAAAACTTTTGCAGAGGTAAGGTTATATCCATGGGTAGGGGTGGCAATTTCCATCACGAGATGAACCATGATCAGAGACCGACGCGAGAATAAAAAGGTTAGGGTGGGTCTAAAGAGGTTTCGGGTCGTGTTCAGGTTTCGTTTTTAGGTTGGAGATGGGTTAAAGATGTCGACCACCTAACCCGTTTAAGATATCTTTAGAAAAATTAAATATATTATGTTTGGTTATACGGGTTAAAAGGGTAGACCCACCACCCCATTGAACTTGTTTAACCCGTGTAACATGACAACTTGTTTAGATAAACGGGTTGACCCGCCAACGTGTTTAATTTGCTCAACCCGTGTAACCATTTAACTCACCAATCCGTTCAGATAAAAGGTTGAATAGATCATGTCCGGGTTATGGTTGACACGGGTAACCTGATTACTTTTAAGTCATAAACAAGCGGTGCTCGGCTTGGGTTTCTCTGACCCGCCAACCTGAACTCGGCCTGAATTCCCTTGTAAAATTTTGGACCTGTTAACATCTAATGGTCTTGATTTAGGTTGTGTTTTATATTGAACTTGTCAAATAAACAAGTATAGCTTGAAGGGGTAAGGGTCAAACAGGTTGAAGGTTGGCTTTAGTCTATTTCTAATTAATTCAACCTCCTAATCATTTTGTTAAGAAATCTATTATAGTGTTTTTATTTTTATTTTTTGGTAGTCATTATTGATGCATTAATTGTGGATAAGAACATTAAAAGTAGAATAGAAAATGTTTGCAGGTCAACCTGACCTGTGTCAAAACATGACTTGTTCTAACCAGAACATGTCACAAATCCTTCCACATGCCACACTGCCACTTCTAGATGGAATGGATTGTATAGTTGTTATTAGAAGTGCCGATATGGTTCACTAACCAATTTGGTACTTGTCAAATTTGTTTGTATATTGATTTTCTTATTTTACTTCGGTGTACGATGTGACATGCCACTAATGGTTCTCATTTATTTACTTGCAGGTTGGATGTAAGATATCCCTGTTGCTGTTGCTGCTGACAATAATGTTTCTGTTGTAGAATTAGACATCTATACAATATGTTGACAGATTGTGAAAACAAGATTCTAGATTTGATCTTGTTGCACATGTAGTAGGATGCTCATCTGGGCACAACTTTTATAAAGTGGTTTCTGATCTAAAAAAAAAGTAAAGTAACTCCCAATGCCGTCTTCCACGGGTTATGGGTACCCAATACTGTTTCCGGTGTTTGGGGGAGGTTAAGATGTAGACAGCCTTACCCCTACCTAAGGTAGAGAGGCTGCTTCCAGTTCTACCAAAGGCAGAAAGTGGTTTCTGATCTAATTTTCAAATTACTATGCCTTAACTTTAAGGTCCCACATGCCACATCTGTCCAATTTGGAAAATGTCTTGAGCTGCTCATTTTACCATACAATGGTGTTTGTTTTGCCATTTAGCAAGGTCTTACAAGTACTGATTGTTAGAAATGTTGTAGTTTATAAAATAGAAACAGCTCATACCAGTGTTCCATGGTATGATAAGATAGTTGACGAATATTTAATCAACAAGATGAGAGGACAATTGTGATTGTTTTGGCATCAAGAGGAGGCCATAGTGGACACACTAAAGCTTGACCTAAAGGAGTTCCTATTGTCTGAGGACATGACCTATGATAGAAACGTGTGGAGAACTAGGATTAGGGTAGATGAGCAGGGCGCATAGGTGTAGAGTTGCATGATAGCTTGAGCGTATGCCTTTTTTGTCTTTTAGAGTTCTTGCCTGTAGATTTGTTGCTTTTATGCGTTTTCGGCTTTTGTATGTTTGTTTTGCCCTTTGCCCTTTTTGCTCGTATGTTTGTTTCCCTTAGATGGTTTATGTCTTTTATGCATGTTTTTATTAATTTAATTTTCTCTTGTATGCTTATGCATTTTTAATGCCTTTAAATTTGTTTGTTGGGTGTGTTTTGCCTTTTTTCTTCTTATGTGTTGCTTCTGTGAATTTTGATCTTATGTGCTCCTAGTGCCTTTTTTTCCTTATTTTGTCCAGCATGCTCCCCTTTTTTTTTGTCCGTATGCGTTTATGTCTTTGCTCGCCTGTATGTTTTTGCTTTATATGTTTTCTTTTATGTCATTGCATCTCTTTCCTTGCACCTTGCATTTTGTTTGTTCGCATGCACACACGCACTTGCCAGAGGTGTTTCTGCAGTTCCTTTACCCTCGGGGTAGGGGTGTGACTGTCTACATCTCACCTCACCCCCTACCTCGCTCCGGCGGGATTGGGTGTTTGTTGTTGTGTTTAGATAATCTAGTTGACAATCTTATCCCGATCGTTAATCTAGTTGACAATCTTTTTCTTCCACATAAAAATAGATGGAATTAGGCCTAAAAAAGCCATTCTGGTTCGTTATCGATTAGGTATCAGTGGGAGCATAAAGATAAAAGAATTAACTAAGTATCCTTTGAACAAGTTATAACATTTGGAGGAGCACGATCACATACGATAGTGTCCACCATTGTTATCTCATTATTTCACTATATTGATTCTTACGTGTAGCATTGCAAACAACATACCTTAAAAATCTCACATGTTTTGATTGTAAAGATTATCTCACACTACATGTGAGAGTTACAACAAAGGTTGTCAAGATCGGGATCCTACCCAGGATTGTTTTCGTCTTTGCAAGATCGTGATCGTAAGATCGGATAGGGATCTTAAGATCCTACTCTAATGTTATTTCTTAATAGTTTATGTAATTTTATACAAATCTACAAATTCTAATACATGAAAACCATAAAATAATATGAATGTTTCATATAAATGTTGTCATAAATTATAATTATAAAATGTTTAAAAAGATTAACATGTTTTTTGAATTTTACAAACAAACAATCCATAAATTTATAGTTTTTTAGTTTATAATCCGAGAAAAGTAAGATCGGATCGGATTAGATCGTAAGATCGTATGGTCAAGATCGGGATCCTATAAGATCTTAAGCTTGCAAAGATCCTATGTAGGATCCGGATCGTTTTTGCTTTGCAGTATCGTAAAATCGTAAGATCCTAAGATCAGGATTGGGATCCTGACAACTATGGTTACAACCATTGTCACTCCCCTTAGGTGTCTGATGAAGATAATTGGATGCGGCGATTTTTGCCCAAAATCATGAAAATGAGATTGTTTGGGCAATGATATAAAAGATTTAGGTGAATTGTATGAATGTGTCTTTTAAAACTTAAATTGGTATTAATGGGCATATTTTTTTCTCTCAATTTTACAACATGCAATTGATTTTTTTCAAAACTTATAAATATAATATATTTGGTTATATTTAATTAGATTGGTGGTGTTAGGTTTGGGGAAATATATATATATATTTTTTCGTTTTAGGGTTTCTTTTAAAGCGATATGTTTGACCCGAGCACGTTTTGATCTGTGCCTATTTGGGTCCCACCCATTTTGATATCTCTAGGTAATGTAATGCGTTTGCTTTTCATGTTCCCCAGTTACATTTCATATGTGGGTCAAGCACATATGGTGTTTGTCTGTTTGGTTTTCTTTAATTTCAGTTTTTTCGAACAAAGTTTGATTTCAAATTGAAGGTTGTTTTAATCTTAATGTCTGGTCTAAAGTGGACAATGATTTTAATGTCGGATTAATGTAATTTTTAAAGATTTTTGGTAGGCGTTTATGAGGATGCCTTTGAGGTTATAACTGTTCAAGTTTACGTTGTTAATGGGTTTCAGTTTTTACAAATTCAAAACCGAGCAAGCTCTGGTTATTTTCGATTAGCTTAATCGATTTTTTGTCACTTCGTTTAACCACGATATTATTTGGAAGTAGGATCTTTTTAGTGATCTTTTAGGCAGGAGTTGGGATGAAACACAAAATATAGTCTAAAATGTGGGTATGTTTTACAACACTAAAAGTGCAAGTTAAAAAAGTGACAAGCATAGTAGTTAGCAACATTGTTTGTTTTATAAAAATGTTTGGCAACGTATGTATATAATTGATTATAAAGTGTGAAATAACGTAAAAGTTAAAAGCTAACGCTAAACGCTTCTTCAAGTAGTGTTTTAGAAAAAACAAAAAGTCAAACGCTACTTGCCAAACAAGCTTTCAATTTTAAATGCTAGATGCTAACCCATCTATTCTAAACATACCCTAATGTAAAAATACAAGTTTGTGTTAGGTAGTATGTGTTTTATGAAAGAAATCTTTTAGTAGCCTTCCAATTTGACATTCACTTGTAGTTAGAAAATCTGATTCATAAGTCATTAAAAAGCTGTGATCAAAGTTAAGAGTATTTGTTTTCTTTTGATCACTCAAAAGGCAATACCAAATAAAAGCGTCTTGCTAGATGCATAGTCTCTTAACTATTCATTATTGCTTTTTCTTTTGTTAAGTTTTTATTTTATTTAGCGGCTTTTTTTCGAATTTCTCTTTTGTATTGAAATAAGATATCATGGTGTTGTAAAATAAGAAAACAAGATAATAACTAAGGGTGACAATTCGTGTTATAATATTGACAAGTTCAGGCTGACAGGTTTATAAATCTCAACCCTAACCCACCTTCTTAAGTTAATTATGTTGAAAAGTTTAATCAAAACTCAGACACGCTATAAACTTTTTTTTTTTTCTTTTTTTTTAAATGTTTATTGAAGTTTATTTTTAACATAATTGCCACCTTTTTTATATTAGATTATAAAATCTAATAATTTGACACGTTCCTAGATTATAAAAATAAACATTATTATTATACGAGCCAAATAAGTATTTACTAGCCCTAATTCAAATAGGATAGAAAAAGATTAAAACTTATCAACCACAAATCAACAATCATATTCAAATTTAAAACTACTTAATAAACAAAAAACACATAACAGACTTATAAGTTTATGTAATTTGAAAAAAAGCTTATATGCTTAAACTTTCTATTCATATCTCAAGTTAAAACTTAAAATATCTAAATCTAAGGGCCTGTTTGGTTTGTAGGTAGGTTTAGGATTCGGATTTGGATTAGAATTATAATTTAGATTTAGATTTAGATTTAGTATAGGGTTTAAATTAAATGAAGAGATAGAAAATTAAAATAAAATAATATATATAATTAGTATCAAGTGATACCATTTATTTTTACTACTATCACTCTATGGGTTTTATATAATTATTTGATACCCAATAGTGAGACTCACAAGCAACCAAAAAACTAAATTATAGTGTGGTGTCATTACTTCATTCCAAAAGTTCCATACCAAAATGCACCTAACTACCTATAATGTATTTTAGACTCTCTCTCTCTCTCTCTCTCTCTAACATTGCAAGTTAAGTTATGTTTACAATTATTTAAGGCATACATACATCAATACAACACCTATAATTAATGTTATTTTTAAAACATCCGTCATTCAAAAATACAAATATATACCATACGAGGCTACAAAAACCCGTGCGTTGCATCGATTGGTTAAGGGTTGAATATATACGTGTTTTTTACGTAATATTGTATGCAATTAGTTACATGTAAGGTATTGCAATTGATGTTATAATAAGTTTTGTATTTAAAGTAGTTTATTTAATATTTTAATATGAATTATGTATATATTTTTTTATTTTTCATATTTATTTGTCACTTTTGTTATGTTTTTTGCTCTTATAAATTGCACGATTTTATGCGTTTATGGTTTGTGCAATAGGCACGTGAAGATGATATATTCTCAAAATTGCTTTTTGTATTCTTTAGCAAACAATTGTCAAACATTTTAATTTGACAAACTATAATCTCTCGTAAGCCCGTTTCAACGGACTTACGCTTTTAGAGCCTTATACCTTATAAAAGCTTCGATAAAACTCATTCCCCAATTTTCTTAACCCTAATCCCTCATTCCTCTCAAAATCCAAATCAATCAGGTGAAAAAAATTTCAATTCCACTAATCAAATCATATTTATTAATATATTAACCTATTTTGTTATTTAGATGTATTCAATTTCACCTTTAATATATTCGTTCGCTTGTTTTTAGCATTCAGTTTCACCTTTTTTTAGATTATTTAGTGTTAATGTTATGTTTTTACCGGTAGTTACTGTATGATTTGTTGGTGTTTTCTGTAATTTTGTTTG
>OU343223.1:216730207-217098884 GCA_910596185.1 Chrysanthemum makinoi | reverse complement strand
ATTGAGTCATGCACTATTTTTGGTGAATTCATTTGAAATCATATGTTTAGAACATAAACTATATACATTCCGGCGTGGGTTGTGAAACACCACGGTTGCAAGTTTTTGTATGGTAGGACTTGGAACTGAGTGGATTTACAATGCCTTTGCTACATAAATGATTTTGGAAGGCTTACAATTCAAAACAAACTCTATGAACTCACTCAACCTTTGTGTTGACACTTTTAGCATGTTTTATCTCAGGTATCTAAGGCATTCACTTCATGGCATGCATTTGGACACCTCATGGATTAAATGGTGACGATCTTCTCACACAGGTTTTGCGCACTTTAAAACATCGTTTGAATTGTAACAAACTTATTTCATCACAAGTTGATTTTCATTTGGGACCTACTTTGTGGCTCGTTGTTTTATTAAATCATACGATGTATTTTCCAAACGACACTTTAGGTCGTTCAATATAACTGTGATTGTGATGCTATGACAGTCAATCCCCAGGAATTCCATTCCGCTGCAAAACAGGTAATTTGGGGGTGTGACACTAATGAGGAGAATGTTGTCGGTGGAGGAGGATGAGACGGCCTAGGAGGAAAATCCTCTAAATTATAGAGGTGTGGTGATGATAGTGGGGTTGTAAACAAGATAGCTCTAGGAACCAATGGTGATGGTTTAGTAGAGATGATATTGTTTGTCCTAGGAGGTATGGTGGTGTTTGGCATACATAGTTTTGTGGGTGCTATCCTTTTAGGAGTTGGTTTGATTGGTTGAGGAGGAATCCTTGCGTTTGTTGGCTTGACCGGAGATGATTCGGTTGAAGAGATTTCGTGTACAACACGAGCAATTTTCTTGGGTGGTTCTTTGGTTGATAAGTTGCTACTTGGAGTTTTCCTCATGATGAGATGATTTCAAGAGGTTTGCAAAGATTTCTAAGTGCTGAAAATGAGGATGAAGATGATGACTTTAGGAGTCCTAACAATGTGGTTTATAAGGCAAGGGATTTGGCAAGTGCATTCAAGACTTAAGCCACTAAACTTCATTGGAATGTGATGATTAACATGCACAAGAGTCAACTTCAGAGTTTGTACTGATCTAGGAACTCATTTAAGATGAGATGGAGTGTTTAAGTTAGAAAGATGAGCTTGAAATGATTTGTTTTGACATAATCTGTCATCCGGATCCCACGGTTCCCTCCATGCGGGATCGCCTAAGCTAATCCTAGGGATCCGTCTCAGCAGCTAAGAAAAGGTAGCAATGATGTTTGTAAGGTCTAATGCCTATTTATTCTTGAGTATTTCAGTTTATCTAAGTGTCTTAAATGAAGGGGTGCTTAGGTTCTTGAGGGTAATGAGTGATGTAGCTAATGATTGCCTTTTATGGAAGAAATTGGAACTTTCACGAGTACCAATAAATGAACAAAGATGACACTAAAGACTTTTGAGAGTGTCAAGTGGAGCTAAATGATCCTAGAGATCAGATAGTGACTTACGATAATGTTTTGGAGAATATCCTAAAGGCTTAAAATGGAAAAACTATAATTTTGATCAATTTCGACCAATTTTTTTTTAGGTAAAGATGATTATGATCAATTATGCCATAATCGAAGGTTTTACAAAGCTAGATATGAGGGATCATGTGAGAAATGATGTGTGAGCTTGAGAGCGGAAGAGTAATGGGTTTAAGTGAAATGATAGATCTACAAGCATCTTGATTGTGATCTAGGTGAGTTATGTGTGAGTAGGAAGGATCTACTTGACTTGATAAGGACTTAATTTGCCTTAAGAAACTATGTCTAGCTTAGTTTGAGGTGTTCTAAAGACATGTTTGAAATACAATGATTGTAATTGCATTTTCGTTTTCGGATCCCACGGTTCCCTAAGAGTAGGGATCCGTCGACACAAACTTTGGGATCCGTCTATCGCTGCTAAGGGACCTTTACTAAAGGTATACAATGATTTTGGCAATGCATTATATTCCAAGGTTAGTTTTAAGAGGTTCTAATACTAAGATATCAAATGTAAGATGTTATGAAGGAAATTGAATTACATTGATAAAGCATGAGTACAAAAGGATTGATCCTATTTGAAAGACTACTAAGTTCCTTGGCGTTTTAAGCTAGAAGGATCATCAAGTGGTTGATGAGTGTTGGTGGAATCAAGAATGAAGAAAGTCTTCATGTGTGATATGTTTAGCGGTTCCATCATCTTGTTCACAGAATGCATACAACGGACTTTGAAATGGAGGATGAAAATGCATGACGTTATGATAGAGGCGTGTTAAGAACATTCCATAAGGGATGAGTTTATTCTTGGAGCCTTGAAGATTTACAATTCGCCTTGCGAAGAAGTAGGCGAGATTTTATGGTTGTTGTGTTAGCAAACAATACATTATGTGAGCACAACAAGCGGGAAGGATTTCTCGATTTCCCCTAAGACTCCAAACATTTTCACGGATGAGGGCAAGAGGCTTGTACTCTTCTCGAATATCCCTTGTAAAGATAATGTTTGGATCGGAGTAATATGGTCGAGGTTTGCATATTATGCGATTCAAATCCTCCGGGGAGGGTATGTGTGAACAATATGGACTATTTTCTTCACGAAAGTTGAAGAGAGAATCAAGAGACCAATCTTCGGTGAAGGCACATTGTCCATGATTTAGGATCCGGAGGATGTGAGCAAATTGCCCAAGAGTTAAAACAAACTTTTGGTTTTTGATCCAAAACCAAAGAGATTACGAACGGGTTCAACTTGACGGAAGAATTCCATTATGAACCTTGGACATATCTTCTCGTTGATTTCAAGAAGATATTCTAGTCCTATGGCTCGGAAGGAGGTATTGATACCTTCTTCGAATTGTAGAGAGGTGTCTACAATACGTCCTCCGTGAAAGTGCGGTTTCGAGATTATTGAACCCACGGACATGATTGCCAGGTGTGTTGGGCTCAAGGGAGATGTTGGGAGTGTAGACGCTAGTGAGTGAAAAATCAAACTCATATTCATGTGTCATAGTTGAGCCTATAGAAAAGATGAGTTAATAGAAAGTGATGTTTTGTGGTCAATCAATGATTATCTAATGTTTTTACTAGATTTTTATTAACAATGATTTTTAACAACAATGACACTTACTCAGGTTTTGACATTCTATGGAATATTACTTTTAGAAAGAAAGTGGTTTTAATTTGCATGAAAAACTGTTCTCCATAATCTGGTTCCCACAGTTCCCTTTCATAAGGGATCCGCTAGTCTAACTTTGGGATCCGTGGATGGAGAAACAAACGATTTTTTGATAAAAACATAGGTCTTTAGATCTTTTAGTTTTATACCAAGATATGTGTTTTTAGCCTACATTTTCTTTTAGCATGCATTTTCTTTTAGCATGCATACATGGCATTCTAATGTATCACGATGGAATGAAATAAATCAAAAGGAAATGATAAACACATTATGAGAATAATAACTTAGATAACTAAACTATTAGTAATATTTCATTTCAATGCTAAGAATGATACAAATGATTGGGTATATAACCCCAATGTAGATTAACAACACAAAGTATATGTCTCCGTATGTGAACTTCATCATAGGGAACACAAGTGCGATGAGTGTTAACGCGATGAGCATGAGGGCGATGTAAACCATGTTGATGACGAACTTTCTTGGTTTTGATTTGAGATGAGAGGAAGATGAAGTTTTGAATGAAAGGTAATTTTTTGAAAGTAGAAGATTTGAAAAAGTGGGGATTTGATAGAGTTGAACGACTGATGGTTTATTTATGGGGAAGGAGGAATTTTTGAGATTTGTGTTTTGTTTTATTATTATAAGGATATGATTTTTGGATTAAATGAAATAAAACTCAAGTTTTATAAACCACAACTTTAGACGAGAAAGAAACATGTATGTGAGAAAGGCTTCCTAATGAAGCTTCATGTAATACATGTATATGCATAAAAGATAATCATATAAATACCTATGTAGGCATACTTAATTATCAACCTAATGTCATTTTAGAGATAAGTAGAAAATCATAACTCTAACGCACTTAGGAATGTCTTTACAAATGACACAACAAATGTCACTAGACAATTCCGGCTCCTTTGTGTTTAAGATACCTTCTTAGGGAAGGTATTCTTGTTATCAAGCGATTCCTATAGCTTGGTGGGTATGAGCTTTGACTAATCAACATGACAAAGAAGATTAGTGCATTTAAATAGAAAAAAATAAAAAAAAAATGTTGTCCTCTAATCAACATCCAAACAAAGAGTTTTAAAAGACATGGTGTTTGTTTTATGAAAAACCTTCTTTGTAGTTTTCAATTAACCATGGATCGTATCAAGTTTTTAAAGTACAATATACTTCAAGAAACTTGGTAACGAAGCTCTGATGCTAATTGTGGAAAACTAGAAGGGAGGGTTGAATAGTTTTGCAAATTAAAACTTCCTTTTAATTATTTAGATCGACTTATGTCAATCTATTTGGATGTGTGTTAGATGTTGATAAACAAACATATAGAAGTATGTAATGAAAAGATAAGGGTAAGAGGTACAAAACCACAATGCAAGTATTTATAGTGGTTCGGCTACAAGGACACCTTCCTTGCCTTACTCCACTCCCCGAGTCACCTACTCGAGAGTTCGTAAATACTACACAACACCAACTCCTTATGGCGGAGAAGCCTTCACAACGTTGCCTACTCTTTTTCCGGTACTAGGCTAACCACCGGGTTCTTTCACACCAACGTGAACCACACCTAACACAACGTCGCCTACCCTTTATCTGGTGCTAGGCTAACCACCGAGTTCTTTCACACCAAGGTGAACCACACCTACCACAATGTCGCCTACCCTTTATCCGGTACTAGGCTAAGTACCGAGTTCCATTACAATGGAGGAACTACTACCCAACACTACACCAACGACTAATCCCAAAGGAGACCAACTCCTTATTACAACATCATCAAGGATATCAATATCCTTGGATCCAATACTAATCTATCTTGTACATCAAAACACACCATATCGAATGTACATCTAAGGCACCTTTCACTAATGCCTTTAACTAGATCTTCAAGACACCTTTCACTAATGTTTTGTGACTTGACTTCTAGGCACCCTTCACTAATGCCTACAATACGGACGATCGACACCTTTCACTAATGTCTTCGTCTTGACACTTGAGACATCTTTCACTAATGTCTTCAACACTACACTTCTTAGAAGAAAGAATCATCAATAAGAAGACTTCAATAGTCTTGATGATGAGGAAGCATGGTAACTCATGGACTTGAGCTTGCTTGACTTCAAAGGTGGTGATCTCGCCTTTAAGAGGAACCTAGAGAATCATACAAAAACAAAACTACAAACATAGATCACTTGGATCTAGGTTAGAGAGTTTTAAACTCAGGGAGAAAGTATGTTAGAAAGGGGTGAGAAACAATGAAGAAATGGCTCACTATTTATAGAGGAAAATGTCTACTGTTCCTCGGATCCGTCCGTGGGACGCTCCTCTTTACCCATGGGTATTTTGGTTATAGGTCATGGGTCATGGGTTGATCCATGGGTTCTTTACTAGATGCAATGTATCTTATGAGTGCAATGCACTTAGTCACATGGGTATGGGTCAATACCATGGGTTATGGATATTATCCATATATGATATAAGCATGATGTCATGCAATGGGTTATGGGTCATGAACTTTGGGTTGTACCCAACTACATTCAATGTATTTGGTCAATGGGTTATGATACTTAAGTTTCTACCCATTTAAATTACCCAATATACTACATATTAGTTATGTGTATATTTTACCCAAATATGTAAACACTAGTTGTTGTACATATGTAATATTAAATCATAAAATCACTTATACTTGTTTTAGTGTTTTATGTGAAAACGTAAGTATGTTAGAAACTATTAGTTCAAACAATTTATTTATTTTATTTGTTTCGTTAAAATGATTTTACGTTTGTTATCGACAAAACATTAGAAGATCGTAAAATATAAATAAACGTTTTTACGGCTTATTTGTATTAACACGTACAATTCTAGGAAATTTTGAATTATAAATATGTAACAATAATCTAACGATGATTAGTTTGGATGATCAGTACACTTGCTTATTTGCAGCTAATCGTGTTTTCATAAGTACATATGCAGTTTGGAGAGTTTCTTAACACTGCACCTATGGCTAATTAATTATAGGTTTTGGGGGTGGTCTTGTCCGGAAATTAAATTTATGGGTGTGTATTTCTACTATCGAGCACAAGCATGCTTCCCGTAACAATACAAATAAAACTACGACACGCACACCCTCGCAGCAACGCGCCCGCCGACCTACTCGTTGTTGACTAAGATTAAATAAGTGAACAATAGCACCCATTTTTTAATTATTTTTTCTCTTCTGTAAATGTAGTAGTTAATTGCCACAAGATTTTGAGATATGGTTATATTCATGTACTCTATTTCTTTTGAACATATTCATATACACAAGATTTCTCTTCTGTAAATGTAGTAGTTAATTGCCATAAGTTTTATACAGGTGTTTGTAGATATGGTTAATCACTAAAAACATTTAAGTACAATAAAATGTGGTTGAATACCGCATTAATTTCAAGCAATGCTTGAACAACCACTACACACGTTTTTTACATGCCACAAATGAGGAAAATCAACTAGCTAACTACACAAACTAGTACACCAATAGGAAAGAACCACTTCAAAGAACAAGTATCACCAAGACCAACCAACACCAGAAGCGAGGAGAACAATTTGCCATATGAGACTGTCTCCTTAAAAAACCTTTCCAAGAAAATCCGGTGAGAAAACCTTGGAAAAGGAAGAAAGAGTACAACTTTCATTTGGCACTCCACTCTAAAAACATAACCAAATATAAGTTCACTACCAAACACCATATAATCACTAGATGGCCACATCTTCAAATGAGCATAATGGGCATAAATTATCATGAATTAGACAGTATAAGGGAGTTAGGCAACTTCCAGCGATGCAAGAACAACTCCACACTATTCGTCTTCTTAAATTTGCACGACAGAAGCTTAAGACGGACAATAGACTTGATCACATCAATAACCTGGTCCTTAGACCTCTTCTGATTCTTGAAAAGCCTATTGTTCCTTTCTTACCAAATGAAGTAACAAGAACCCGCGAACACAAGCTTTGCGATAACACATCTAGCCGACCTTTTCCTTGACACCAGAGTAAGAAGATCCACAATCAAGCTCAAGGATGAAGGCATGCTACAAACACCTGTATAAAACTTCAAGTGATCCCAAACACATTCAAAGAAAAGATGGTCATGTGAGTCATGTTGAAGTTCACAAAGAGGACAATGAAGCAAGTTTAAGTTAATATTGCTACTAACATCCCATTGCCTCAAGGTATCCCGGGTCTTTAGCTTACGATTATAACCAACCAAAATAATGTTGAGAAATATTGTGTGAAAACCACACCAAGTTATGTCAATCAATCTCGAACATAACTTTTAGATAAATATCTTAAGCAATTTCGTTATCTCGAAGTTTATTGGTGGAGTATAAAAATTAGAATCGCGAGAACGTGCGAACCGTAATTTATTCGTTGAATAACAAAACTAGTAGTTGTTTGTTATCTATATATATATATATAATAAAGAAGGTTTTTGAAATGTATGCCATGTCATTTAATCTAAGTTGGCACTTAAGCCACGTCATTTAAGCCAACTCAACAAAGCCATGTCATATCTCACAATTGAATTGTTCCACCATTTAGTTGACATTGTTGACTTTCTGCATTCATTCAATAACAACTAATAATTAGGAAAGTTACTATTCATTGTCTTTCATCTCAAAATTCACACTTCCGTTAATCTCTAATTTGTTCAAGGTTTAATTCCATTTTTTATGGGCACTCATAATAACAAGGTATGTTTACAATCATAATATTAACATCAAACGAATTATACAATTTAGTGAATACTCAATTTTGTTTTTTTTCTTTGAACCACATGTTTCATCTTTTTTTTTTTTTTTTTTTTTGGGTTTGCATAGAAAATAATGTTACTCAATTTTGATTAGTAGTTTTGAGGTGGTTTTTTTTATGGGTACTAATTGTCAGTTGATCGATATATACCTTTTTAAGAATCTCACAAAAGTTTTTTGGTTTTTTTAAAAATTTTTTTTTTTTTTTTTTTTTTTTTTTTTTTTTTTTTTAAATCTTGTAAATATAAAATGGTTTTTTTTTATTGATTTTTGGTGATTTTTTTTAGTCTCGCAAATATTAAATGATTTGATCATATCTTTTTAACAACTTCGTATATTTGCCTAATTTGTATCACGCTTTATTGCCTTATACATGTATAACAACCTTTGAAGTAGTATTGGTTTGTATCTTTGTAATTATGTTTCAAATAATGTTTTGAAGATACATGATTTGATCATATCTTCACACATTTTGTCTCAACCTTATAGATTGATGCATATGAGGTACGACACATTCACAATTTTCGTTCCATTGTTTACACCTCCTTTGTATTCTATCACTCGAAAATGTCCCTCATGGTTACCCAAACTAACATGATCAAGGAGTTAACACCATTGAAAGATGATTGGTGTATCACGGTAAGGATTATACGTTTATAAAATTTAATCGTGTTCAAAAACCTATTGGAAACTTGGAAGATTGAGATGGTTCTGCAAGACGAGGAGGTAATATATATGATCGCGTATGACCCCGGCACTTTCGGAAGGGTCGGTAGGGACAAAAACCTAACCCGTCAGAGGTCACTCAAGCACTGTCTATATCCGCACGACGTGAACACGACGGGAAGGACCAATCCGCGGGTAAGAGATACTTCCGAAGGAAGCCCTAACCGCGTCCTATATAAAAGGTAGGGAAACTTACCCAGGATTGAGGTACTGTAACCTGCAGTCCCCAAAAAGGGAAGCGGGGAAAACTCGCCGGCATTGCTATCATGGCAGCGAGACAAACTCTGAGTTGACTTACGTCATTTCCCACTTATAAGTGGCTCTCTCATGTCCCGTGACCATGAGAACATGTGAAAGGTCAACCATATAAATAGGGGTTCCACCACTATCCAAACGGTAACACATACTCACTCTCTCTCTAAGACTCACTTTATCTCTCTAAACCCTTACTTACTCTCACGCCAGAGGTTGACGGAACCCGTTCATGGTGAGACTAACGGTGTTTGTTTTCTTTGCATCTTTAAACCGAGACTCATACTTAATACAAGATATATTCCTAAGGAGTTAGCATACACTAATCTCTACAAGGAAGCGCCCAGAATTGTATTAACAATATATGTTTTGTGGTTTTTTTGTTGTATAATTATTTTTCATAACTTTGAGGGTAGTAATAGTTTCATTATGCATTAAAATGTTAGGAAAACAAGATTGTTTCTACTGTGAAGCTAAGTTTTTGTCCTAAGTTTGAAAAGTGTCTGGAAGAAGGAAAATGCGTCTATATATCTACTTTTGGAGTTGGGAGAGCTTAGGAAGTCCCTATATCGTCGAAAATTCTAATAAAATTAACTTTTATAAGTCAACCGTAGTCACTCCATGTGACACTTATACTGGACCAATCTATGGCTTCAGGTTTAAAAGTTTTGATAGCCTTCTTCAAGAGGAACAAGCATCTAATGTGTCTTATGGTTTAAAAATATCCACTTCAACTTGAAATATATATCAGTCATAGTAAACCTTTTGGTTGTTCATGTATGCTTACTTTTGCTTATGTATCTATCTGATCTCATAGGAGACCTAACCTCTTGTGGTAACATCGACCATGCTATGGTTGATGGTAATAAGCCCATCCGTTTGTTGGAGGATGTGTCATAAGTCATTTTATAATACTTGGTTCTTTTATTTAATTTTTCCATATTGGTTATTTAAAGACGATCAATTTACTCGGGCCAATTGTAATTCATTGTGGGAACAAGCTTAGGAATATTACTTTGTAAAGTGACTATGCCCTCCATTGAACACCAGCTAGGTTACCGACATAACTTAGGCCATGTTGTCATCATCCTACAGTTCATGAAACACAAGATCTATAATCGTGAGTCTTTTTTTTAAAGTAAAATCTATTACTCATTTTCACACTTTATTCATTTTATGAAAAACATATCAACATATAAATAGTAACATTTCATGTATTCCAAACAGTAAACCTGTCTCAAGCATGTGTGGTGCCACAAAGCTCTTTATAAATGACGACATTCCTGATATACAAAACTTTAATACTGAAGTTGTTTACACAACACTCCTTTAACCAATTTCTCTTTAAACGACTTTGTATACACCTCTTTGAACTAACCTTATTTCTTTTCATAGCTTGATTGAAAAATCGTGGCTTAGAGGGAGATGAACACAATGTTACTCATCTGTCATCATTTTCAACTTCTATTAAGCATGAGTTTCTGAAAAACTTGCAAAAAGTGACTCTTAATGACATATGTGACATAGGAAAGGCATGAGATGTATTTTTATGAAACCTGTAATTGTCCGACATTCTTTTATTTATCAGAGGGTACAAACCATTTACTTTATGTGCTTCCAGGCTATGTCATGTGTTGTCGTTGCAACTGTTAAGAAGATTGAGCGTGAATCTGATTAGTGGTATCTTGCATGTGTAAAATGTAACCATTATCCCAAACAACAGTGTTTCTAAAAAAGATGAGTATGGCGTGGTTGTTAAAAAGAGGTATGTATTCATGTGTAGCAACAAAGAGTGTGGTCAAGATACTGATGTTGAGTATAAGCAAGTTTTCAACTATATTTAAAATACAAATACATATTAACAACCTTACTTATCCGTTTAACATTTCATGGAAGGTACAAAATTCCTCTGCGAGTGATGGACTCAAATGGATTAGTTTCACTCACTTTGTTTGACAGACAAGCATAACCGATACTTGACAAGAGTGCATCTGAACTTTTGCAGGAAGTGAGGAAGGCATGACATAAAACCCAAAGTGTAATTTCATGTTTTGTCAGCTATATATATTTTGGTTATTATACTCATTAAACTACTTCTGACTTCTAGAAGGGAGACATGGACATTCTCCCCAAGGACTTTAACAAACTCCTTGAAAATACTTATGATTTCAAAGTTGATATCAAAGAATTCAATATCAATAACAAACAAGCATGTGTACGGTATTTCCCAGTTGACTAATGATATCGATATAATAAAGGAGCGATTAAGAAAGAATCTGATGAACACGTAACGTTTTTTACGTGACTTTATTCATGATAGGTCCACTATTTTATTTAACAATAAACTTTTGTATAAACAGGAAATACAATCCAACTCTCAATCTACAGCTATTGAATTGATGTCACAACCTTCAAGCTCATTCATGTCCCCTCCTTCAGGAAGCAAACACACCAACGTACGTATATCATACATGATCAACGTTATTGAATGTCGGTCACACTACTATCATCCCACGCTTCGGTCCTTCATACAAGAGGCTTCCTTTGAAGATTAATCGACGTCAACTCCCGTTAGTTGTATGTTATGCCATGACCATCAACAAAAGTCAAGGTCGGTCTTTATCAAAGGCGGAATTTTTTTGCCGAGCCATCTTCACACATGGTCGACTTTTCGTCGTATCTAGAGTCAAAAGTCGGAAAGGATTGAAGGTTTTGATATGAGGATGCCAAAGTTTCAAAACAATACTTTGAACGTTGTTTACCATGAAATGCTACAAAATATTTGATCCACTGTACAATTAAAATAGCTATTTTTGTTTTAGCCAACTTATATGAACGTATGTTTAACATTATTCGTTTTTGGAGATTCTTGGTTTATTCTTCTTTGTTATTTTTTTAACAAATTCACTGTTCTCTTAATTTTTTTTATTAGGAAAGTGAACAATATTATTTGTGAGTTTATATTAGTTATTTTTTTTTTTAATATTTTTTAAGGTTATAATTTTTTAATTTTTTATAAGCTACCCGTGATTTATCACGGGTTTATAGGCTAGTATTATATATGTGTTTATATTTTATAAGCTCAATTTTTATTGTGTTATATGCGTCTTTATTTTATAGCTCAATTTTTATTGCTTACTTTAAAACTTAGAAGTATAAGTTTATATAGGTTTATTGTAATATAACAAGCTTATATGAGCCAACGAGTTTTAAAATAAGTCATAAAAATTAGACATATGACATATAAGTCGAAACGAAATTTTAAAATAAATAAGTTTAAACTAGCTAACACCCCTTGAATCTGTTCATGGAATAATTTGATTTGAATCGGCAAAATGAGGCAGGTGTTTCGATACCCAATTTTTTTTATTGAACCACCACCCACTTCCGTAATGTAGTTATACCCTTATTTTGAGGGGTGTTTGTTTCGGCTCATATAGTTGGCTTATAGTTTATTTGATTTTGTGCTTATGTTTTACAAGCACATTTTTTGTGGTTTATTTTGAAACTTTTTGACTTATACGTAAATGGAAAAGTTTCATATAAGCTTTAAAAAAAAAAAAAAAAAAAGCTTTATGAAAAGATAACACTCAAACCAAATAAGCCCACTGATCACCTCCACTAAGACACTCCCTGACAAAACACGAGTTCCACTCCTACCGGTACCACGACCACCATGTCATCCAACAACAAGGAAGAAGTCAACGGCAAAGCCAATAAGTATCTAATAAGCCCTGGCGACATCGAAAGCGAGTTCGGGCATCACGACCCAACAATCGCTCGTATAAACAACGGCAGCTTCGGTTCATGTCCATCTTCAGTCATCTCATCCCAACAACATTACCAGCTCCAATTCCTTCAACAACCTGACCACTTCTATTACAATTCCCTCAAACCCTCCATCCTCCGTTCCCGCCAAATCATCAAAACCTTAATCAACGCCAACCACGTCGACCAAATCTCCATCGTCGATAACGCCACTACTGCTGCCGCCATTGTTTTCCAATACGCCAAGTGGTCATTCTTTGACAACACAACTTTTAATAAAGGTGATACCGCTGTTATGCTGCATTATGCTTATGGTGCTGTTAAGAAATCTGTTGAGGCTTATGTTACTAGGTCTGGCGGTCACGTCATTGAGGTTAAAATGCCCTTCCCTGTTGTCTCTGAGGATCAGATTGTTTGCGCGTTTAGGGACGCGTTAGCGCAAGGGAAATCAGGTGGGAGGAAAGTTAGGTTAGCGGTTATTGATCATATTACTTCTATGCCTAGTGTTGTTATTCCTGTTAAGAAGCTGGTTCAAATGTGTCGTGACCAAGCTGTGGATTGTATTTTTGTTGACGCCGCTCATGCCATTGGCTCCATTCAAGTTGATGTGGAGGATATTGGTGCCGATTTTTATACTAGTAATTTGCATAAGTGGCTGTTTTGTCCCCCTTCTATCGCGTTTTTGTATAGTAGGAATCCGGAAGTGTCGAATTTGCATCATCCCGTTGTGTCTCATGAGTATGGCAATGGGTTAGCAATAGAGAGTTCATGGATTGGTACTAGGGATTATAGTGCTCAACTAGTAGTGCCCGAGGCGTTGGAGTTTGTTAATAGGTTTGAGGGTGGGCTTGATGGAATTATGAAGTGGAATCATGAGAAAGTTGTTGAAATGGGGGAAATGCTTGTGAAAGCTTGGGAGCGAATCTTGGTTCACCTTTGGATATGTGTTCGAGTATGGTGATGATTGGGTTACCGGCTTGTTTGGGGATTATGAGTGATTCCGATGGGTTGAAGTTGAGGTCTCATTTGAGGGAGTGTTATAAGGTTGAAGTGCCGATATATTATAGGCAACCTAAGGATGGCGAAGTTAATCCGGTTACAGGGTATGCTAGAATTTCTCATCAGATTTATAACACGGTGGATAATTACTATAGATTTAGGGATGCTGTTTGTGATCTTGTGAATTCTGGCTTCACATGTAAAGTTTTTCATGGTTGAATAAGGTATGTCTTTCTTCTAAATTAACTATTGCACTTTTTCTTAATATATATTCATTGTTTCTCTTGCCGCTGATATATTCACAACTTGATGACTTATGAATGTTGCATTCCATTGGTAGTATTGATATAGTGTAGTTAAGGCTTAAGGCCGATCAACCTTGCATCTTGCTTTGGCCATGAGGCGCTAAAAGGCGAGGGCCCAGTTGATGTAGGCTAGTAAAAGTGTCTAGGCTGCTTATGCATCACTATATGACATATATACATATATCATTAACATAATAAGAGGAAATGATTTACAAGTAACCTTGAATCCTTGTAAATATATTGTTTGTAATTATAAATGACCTAGAAGAACAAGCCTTGAACAAACATAAAAGTCATTTTTTTAGTTTCCCATCCCGGCATTCCTTATCTGAAACGCGTAATCTATCTTTAATCTTAAGCACCATCTATTGTCTGTTGTAAAGGTTCAAGGGCCACTCATAAGCATTATAGGAGAGATGAGACAAGTTTTGAGTTTTATTCTGAGTGGGCCAAAACCTTATTCCCGCATCAAATCACTATTAAAAATTAGGGGTGACATTCTATTAAAAGTACAAGTTTAACCAGGCTTAACGTCGGACTACACCATGCCTCAGCTGGAGTGTCACACCAGCAAAGGCTAGGGCCTCATCAACAGCGACATATGTTGGGGCCTAGCCCGAGGGACTAATTGTCCCTGGCAAGGGCCTTCAACGACATTATGCTAGAAGAGGGGATTAGCAATTTGGTGTAGAAAATGATAAATTCTCAACTGTTATTGGTTGTTTATGTTATATAGTTTAATTTGCGTTGGACAAAAAAAAATGTAATTCACTTACTTATGAGGACAACTCTGAATGAAAAATAATATATCCGAAATAGTTATAGAACAAGTAAACTCCTTATAAAACAATTAAACAAATGGTATTATTTGTTTTATCAGTATAACTATTTTTACTTGTAATTTTTTAAAAATGTTTCTATCATATTTTACTATCACGGTGATGTAAAATATCTTAGCTAAGAAGTCATTCTTCGAGCTTCTTGTTTCCTTTCTATTCTCTTTTGGAAATTCTTTTTTTGGGTAACCATGGTTTCCGACCTTTTGGCCGACTAATCCATGGGGTTTGAACCCACCGCCACACATATTCAAACCAGGTAAAGCCCTCCCTTCGAAATTCTTTTCCTTATTCTATACTGCTATAATTAATAAGTATGTTAAGGGGTGTTTGGAATTGCTTATTTCTTCTGTTTTTCTGCTTAACTTAAAGCATAAGCAGTTTTGTGTTATCCAAACTCTCTGCTTATCTTCTTATTTTGAGGTAAATTAGTAGCTACTTAGAAAGGTGGAAGCATAAGCAGAAAAACTAAGGGTGCGTTTAGTTAGAGAAAAAAATTTCTTAATTTTCTAATTTTGGATTTGTGAAAGAAAAGGAGGGGACTTAATTTTCCACGAAACATAAAAAACGCGTTCATATGATATTGTTTTCTATTCTCAAGAAAACAACGGGGGTTACAAGGGCAAACAAGGAAAACAAAAAAATTGTGTTTTGTAGTTTCCCTTATTAAAGTAGGAAATGCAAATTTTCTATTTTGTAGAGAATTTGATGGGAAACATTTATTTGAACATAAATTTTCAATACGTATTTTGTAGAGAATAATTAGGAAATACTAAATAATTATAGTAAGAAAATATCCTAATTATCAGGGTCATATCATTACTCCCGCCCCCAAAAACACCTTGTCATCAAGGTGTGGCTGCAAACATTCTTGATTCCGGGATCCCATATTTTCCTTTGTGCAAAGAGATGCCCAAACAAGAAAACTTGTTCCAACCACCCAATGAAGATCATAGTCTGCTGGAATGAAAACCCTCTCTTGTACTTTCTCCCTAACACTTGACCACCAAATGCAGAACATGACCACATCTTAAGTCAAGCCCATATGAAGGCCAATACCTTGGTATTGAGCGTGTTTGATCTTCCTTTGTCTCATGACTCTCATCCATGCAAGGTTTTAAATTACAACAATGAAGTGTGTGCTGAAGATGGTTCTATAAATCAGTGTGTCACTAGCGGGCTGTCGATCATTTTCTTCTTGTGCCCTTACGAAATTTGTTCTGTTCCACAACCTCTAAACCTGACCCAAGACCATCATCTTCCGCACATTTTCTGTTGCCAAAGTTTTGGTTGGAATCGTAATGATATGACTTTCTGACTTCTTATCACACTCGTCCTTCATCTCCCTTAACCTTAGTTTTATTAGGGCATGCTGTTGTTGATTTGTCACAATATCCTTGTCAGCAGGTTGAGTCCTCACTCTAGAGTGAGATGCTAGATCTTCCACTTGGGTTGGGTTCGTATGCATCTGACCTTATTACCCCATGTTTCTACCAACGCCTAAACACTTTTGTTAGCCATTGATTCAAGATATCTAAGGAATGATTTTTTTTGGTTATGAACACTAACTTTGCCGTGAACAGTAACTTTGACATTATTATATATATATTTTTTTGAAACCCTAGAATCGAACAACTTTGATACCAATTGATACGAACCGGGTTCCATTAAGAGATATAAAGAAAAATAAAAATAGATAAAGATTAAGATAGGTGATCAACTTTCGAGAGGCTGATCTCTCTCCCGGTAATGATATCAAATCACTAAACCATTCTTAATATTCAACATAATCATTTTAAAGCCCTAATGATCCTTAAATACTAAGTAAATCCTAGACTTGCCATAATACTATATCTTGTTTACCAAGATAATCCAATAAAAGGAAATACTAAATAATAATAGTAAGAAAATAAGGGTCGTATCTGTTTCTTTGCTGAAATTATTAGGAGTTTGAACGTCGTTCTACTCTAGCACTCTTACCATACTGACTAGGATATACCCGGTTACCTATCTATAAGACTACTCAAATGTGCTAGATAAATCAAGAGCAAATACTTATGGTATATAAAGAACTAGTAACTAGAGAAACAAACGTCAAATATGTTGGAGACCAATATTTTAATACTGAGATATGGTTCACCCTTTTATAAGCTGAAGGATGCTGCTGTCATATATTCACCCTGATTCTACATATATCGCTCATAGATCTTCATCTAAGCTTCCATTTACGTCTTATATTTCTGTCTAATTCCCGACGTCTTTCTATGTACAGAGGCTACATCTTAAAAGACACCAGCATATTTAATGAGTAGATGTTAGATAGACTAGTTAACATTATGGAAGTAATAAAAAAGTTGAGCTTGATTTTTGAAAATGTTTTATGTTCTTTTTTCCTTAAAAGTTGAACATGTTGTTTTTTAATATTGACTTAGGGACCTTATATAATGTTGAGTTAACAAAAAAAATTCAGTTTTGCTTCTGTTAAGGCTTGTTGCTGAAAAAATGTTGAAAAATGTTGTTTCTTTAATTTTTTTTTTTTTGAAAGGCAACAAATTTTATAAACCCACAAAAGAAACAATTACAAAAGAAAGGCATCTCTCTCCAATTAATCAAGTAAATTAAAAGGAAAAAGACCCGAAAGAACAAAATAAAGTACATATAAAACCTTCATTGGACCAAACTAAAACTACTATCCTACACTACCTAAATATACACATGAAATAGACACAACATAGTGCCAAAATTCCCTGAGATTGCAACTGACACACACATTTGCCATTTCTTGACTTTTTCTTTATGTGAAGGATACTACCTAAATGACTGAATAGAACACTTGAACAAGAATATTAAAATTCCACTTCCTTAACCAGATGCAAAATACCCAAACTTACTGTGACTGCAGGTAGTCACCAGCCCCTTTGCATCATTGACATCTTAAAACATACTAAACTTGTACCCACTTGCAAAAGCCACATTGTAGTCTTGACAGCACAAACACACTTGCAGCTGGTCTTGAAGCAATCCTGACTTGTACACACTTACATAATTCTTTTTATTTGCACTTATGCCAAACACACTATTAAACATCAGCAACTGAACTATTGCCAAACACCCTAATAAGCACCAGCAACTACTGTTGGAGTTGTGCCAAACACCCGAATAAATTCCTTTACATCTGCACATCCGATCCATCACAGAAACAATAACATAACTCGACATTTTCACTAACCCTACTGTTTCTTCTGCCAAAACTGTCACATGCCTGCACTTACAGCTTCTTTCATTGATGCCGACATTTAATTGGATCTTGGAACCACTGCTGCCACTCAATTACATTTTTATTTTTTGACCTTCTAACAATCCACTCATAGCTTTTTAATTGAATATCTTGCCGCGATTTTGTTGGCACTCGAAACTTTCTTTTTAAACACGCGCGTTTCTTTCTTTCCAAATGTAGTACCGGCTCCACCTTACCACTTGCCAAAAACGAGACGAAAGACTAGGAACATTAACATTTCCATTAGATACAAATAATTCATCAATTGAAAATGCATCAACATTCCCGACCTTCCACCAACAAAAAATACTTTCCCAAACGCTCATAGCTAAATCACAAAGAACCAAACTATGGGCACATGATTCCACCGCACTATCACAACACGGACAAAGAACCGAATCAAGATCAATTCCTCTTTTGTCAAGCTCCTCACGAACCGGTAATCTCCCTTTTTAAGCCCTCCACACGAAGATGTTAACTTTTTTAGGCACAAACTTGTTCCATATTGTTTCTTGACCTCCACTCCCCACGTGTAGCATCTTCTCCTCAATCAACATTGACAAGTCTTTAACTTTAAAACTCCCGTCATCCTTTAGCGTCCATCTCCATTTATCCCTACAATTATTAGAAATAACAATATTTTGCAAAATAACTAGCAAGTCTTCAAACTCCTTAGACACCCTACCTCTAATGACCCTCACCCAATCACACCCAACGCCACATGTTGTCTACCCACGCCCCTTTTTCCGCCACACTACCCTCCTTCCTTCTATCCAAGTGATATAGTCTAGGAAATCTATCGCACAATCTTGAATTATCAACCCACCTATCCACCCAAAACCTTATATCCCTACCATTTTACTTGGAAAGGGTTTTTAAGGAGGAGCTCATCGATTCATCAATCTCCATCGAAAAGATGGGCGGATAGGTGGTGTCATTCATGTGTTCTTAGATGGATGTTCCCTGTTGGTGTTTTAGCTTGAGGTTAATGTGGCGTAGTCACATTCCATTGTACTTAGTTGGTTGATTGTTAATATAATTTACCAGGGTGAATCCCTTTTACCCAAAAAAAAAAATATATATCCCTACCATTTCCTACCATACCTTCAAAAGACGATGAAAATTCTATTCCTAACCCATCAACCTCCTCTCTATTTTACAATATCACTCCAAACGCCTCCCCATTGATTCCTTAACCCCCCAACCTCCCTAAACCTCCTCCCTCGCCATGAATGCTTTTTCGGACTGATCGAGCTATATCAGGCTAGTTGTTGCTATTCATTTTGTTAAATTAGTTATCACTTGGACCTAATACTAGCTTAACTTTTACTTCTTGTTTACTAAGGTAGTGGATTTTCTAATATAAATTTTTCTAACATCTAAGAATTAAAGTATGTTTTTCGTAACATTTATTATATTTGTGTGGGATTATGTGTCAGTAGTATGTTATTTACCTTTAATTAGACCGAGTGGAATAAGTAATTATCTAGTTATTTTTATGCAACGTAAATTTAGCGTAAATAAGTTGGGGTTGAATACCAAAACTATTGAAAACTTTTGCAGAGGTAAGGTTATATCCATGGTAGGGGTGGCAATTTCCATCATGAGATGAACCACGATCGAGACCCACGCAGAATAAAAAGGTTGGGTGGGTCTAAAGAGGTTTCGGGTCGTGGTTCGCTTCGCTTTTTAGGTTGGAGATGGGTTAAAGATGTCACCACCTAACCCGCTTAAGATATCTTTAGAAAAATTAAATATATTATGTTTGGTTATACGGTTAAAAAGGTAGACCCACCACCCCCATTGAACTTGTTTCTTAACCCGTAACATGACAACTTGTTTAGATAAACGGGTTGACCCGGCCAACGTTTAATTTGCTCAACCCGTAACCATTTAACTCACCAACTGCTCGGATAAAAGGTTGAATAGATCATGTCCCGTTATGGTTGACACCTGCAACTCGATTACTTTTAAGTCATAAACAAGCGGTGCTCGGCTTGGGTTTCTCTCGACTCGCCAACCCTAACTCGGCCTCACCCTTGTAAAATTTTGGACCTGTTAACATCTAATGGTCTTGATTTAGGTTGTGTTTTATATTGAACTTGTCAAATAAACAAGTATAGCTTGAAGGGGTAAGGGTCAAAGGTGTGAAGGTTGGCTTTAGTCTATTTCTAATTAATTCAACCTCCTAATCATTTTGTTAAGAAATCTATTATAGTGTTTTTATTTTTATTTTTTGGTAGTCATTATTGATGCATTAATTGTGGATAAGAACATTAAAAGTAGAATAGAAAATGTTTGCGGTCAACTGACTATGTCAAAACATGACTTGTTCTAACCGTAACATGTCACAAATCCTTCCACATGCCACACTGCCACTTCTAGATGGAATGGATTGTATAGTTGTTATTAGAAGTGCCGATATGGTTCACTAACCAATTTGGTACTTGTCAAATTTGTTTGTATATTGATTTTCTTATTTTCTACTGTGTAGTGACATGCCACTAATGGTTCTCATTTATTTAGCGCGTGTTGGATGTAAGATATCCCCTCGCTTGCTGTCGCCGACAATAATGTTTTTGTAGAATTAGACATCTATACAATATGTTGATGATTGTGAAAACAAGATTCTAGATTTGATCTTGTTGCACATGTAGTAGGATGCTCATCTGGGCACAACTTTTATAAAGTGGTTTCGATCTAAAAAGTAAAGTAACTCCCAATGCCGTCTTCCACGGTTATGGGTACCCAATAATGCTTCCT
This sequence comes from Chrysanthemum makinoi, assembly GCA_910596185.1. Taxonomy (NCBI): domain Eukaryota; kingdom Viridiplantae; phylum Streptophyta; class Magnoliopsida; order Asterales; family Asteraceae; genus Chrysanthemum; species Chrysanthemum makinoi. The sequence continues at coordinate 217,077,989 of OU343223.1, read as the reverse complement.
GGTGTTTGGGGAGGTTAAGATGTAGAACAACTTTACCCCTACTTGGGTAGAGAGGTCGCTTCCGCTTCTACCAAAGCAAAGTGTTTCGATCTAATTTTCAAATTACTATGCCTTAACTTTAAGGTCCCACATGCCACATCTGTCCAATTTGGAAAATGTCTTGAGTCGCTCATTTTACCATACAATGGTGTTTGTTTTGCCATTTAGCAAGAAGGTCTTACAAGTACTGATTGTTAGAAATGTTGTAGTTTATAAAATAGAAATGTACATACCTGTGTTCCATGGTATGATAAGATAGTTGACGAATATTTAATCAACAAGATGAGAGGACAATTGTGATTGTTTTGGCATCAAGAGGAGGCCATAGTGGACACACTAAAGCTTGACCTAAAGGAGTTCCTATTGTCTGAGGACATGACCTATGATAGAAACGCGGTGGAGAACTAGGATTAGGGTAGATGAGCGGCATAGGTGTAGAGTTGCATGATAGCTTGAGCGCATGCCTTTTTGTCTTTTAGAGTTCTTGCCTGTAGATTTGTTGCTTTTATGCGTTTTCGGCTTTTGTATGTTTGTTTTGCCCTTTGCCCTTTTTGCTCGTATGTTTGTTTCCCTTAGATGGTTTATGTCTTTTATGCATGTTTTTATTAATTTAATTTTCTCTTGTATGCTTATGCATTTTTAATGCCTTTAAATTTGTTTGTTGGGTGTGTTTTGCCTTTTTTCTTCTTATGTGTTGCTTCTGTGAATTTTGATCTTATGTGCTCCTAGTGCCTTTTTTTCCTTATTTTGTCCAAAGATGCTCCCCTTTTTGTCCGTATATGCTATGTCTTTGCTCACTGTATGTTTTTACTTTATATGTTTTCTTTTATGTCATTGCATCTCTTTCCTTGCACCTTGCATTTTGTTTGTTCGCATGCACACACGCACTTGCCGTAGGTTTTGCGCAGTTCCCTTTACCCTGGGTAGGGTGTGATCTCACATCTCACCCCACCCCTCCTCCCGGCGGGATTGGGTGTTTGTTGTTGTGTTTAGATAATCTAGTTGACAATCTTATCCCGATCGTTAATCTAGTTGACAATCTTTTTCTTCCACATAAAAATAGATGGAATTAGGCCTAAAAAAGCCATTCTGGTTCGTTATCGATTAGGTATCAGTGGGAGCATAAAGATAAAAGAATTAACTAAGTATCCTTTGAACAAGTTATAACATTTGGAGGAGCACGATCACATACGATAGTGTCCACCATTGTTATCTCATTATTTCACTATATTGATTCTTACGTGTAGCATTGCAGACAACATACCTTAAAAATCTCACATGTTTTGATTGTAAAGATTATCTCACACTACATGTGAGAGTTACAACAAAGGTTGTCAAGATCGGGATCCTACCCATGATTGTTTTCGTCTTTGCAAGATCGTGATCGTAAGATCGGATAGGGATCTTAAGATCCTACTCTAATGTTATTTCTTAATAGTTTATGTAATTTTATACAAATCTACAAATTCTAATACATGAAAACCATAAAATAATATGAATGTTTCATATAAATGTTGTCATAAATTATAATTATAAAATGTTTAAAAAGATTAACATGTTTTTTGAATTTTACAAACAAACAATCCATAAATTTATAGTTTTTTAGTTTATAATCCGAGAAAAGTAAGATCGGATCGGATTAGATCGTAAGATCGTATGGTCAAGATCGGGATCCTATAAGATCTTAAGCTTGCAAAGATCCTATGTAGGATCCGGATCGTTTTGCTTTGCAAAGATCGCAGAAAATCGTAAGATCCTAAGATCGGTGATTGGGATCCGACAACTATGGTTACAACCATTGTCACTCCCCTTAGGTGTCCGATGAAGATAATTGGATGCATGTATTTTTGCCCAAAATCATGAAAATGAGATTGTTTGGGCAATGATATAAAAGATTTAGGTGAATTGTATGAATGTGTCTTTTAAAACTTAAATTGGTATTAATGGGCATATTTTTTTCTCTCAATTTTACAACATGCAATTGATTTTTTTCAAAACTTATAAATATAATATATTTGGTTATATTTAATTAGATTGGTGGTGTTAGGTTTGGGGAAATATATATATATATTTTTTCGTTTTAGGGTTTCTTTTAAAGCGATATGTTTGACCCGAGCACGTTTTGATCTGTGCCTATTTGGGTCCCACCCATTTTGATATCTCTAGGTAATGTAATGCGTTTGCTTTTCATGTTCCCCAGTTACATTTCATATGTGGGTCAAGCACATATGGTGTTTGTCTGTTTGGTTTTCTTTAATTTCAGTTTTTTCGAACAAAGTTTGATTTCAAATTGAAGGTTGTTTTAATCTTAATGTCTGGTCTAAAGTGGACAATGATTTTAATGTCGGATTAATGTAATTTTTAAAGATTTTTGGTAGGCGTTTATGAGGATGCCTTTGAGGTTATAACTGTTCAAGTTTACGTTGTTAATGGGTTTCAGTTTTTACAAATTCAAAACCGAGCAAGCTCTGGTTATTTTCGATTAGCTTAATCGATTTTTTGTCACTTCGTTTAACCACGATATTATTTGGAAGTAGGATCTTTTTAGTGATCTTTTAGGCAGGAGTTGGGATGAAACACAAAATATAGTCTAAAATGTGGGTATGTTTTACAACACTAAAAGTGCAAGTTAAAAAAGTGACAAGCATAGTAGTTAGCAACATTGTTTGTTTTATAAAAATGTTTGGCAACGTATGTATATAATTGATTATAAAGTGTGAAATAACGTAAAAGTTAAAAGCTAACGCTAAACGCTTCTTCAAGTAGTGTTTTAGAAAAAACAAAAAGTCAAACGCTACTTGCCAAACAAGCTTTCAATTTTAAATGCTAGATGCTAACCCATCTATTCTAAACATACCCTAATGTAAAAATACAAGTTTGTGTTAGGTAGTATGTGTTTCTGAAAGAAATCTTTTAGTAGCCTTCCAATTTGACATTCACTTGTAGTTAGAAAATCTGATTCATAAGTCATTAAAAAGCTGTGATCAAAGTTAAGAGTATTTGTTTTCTTTTGATCACTCAAAAGGCAATACCAAATAAAAGCGTCTTGCTAGATGCATAGTCTCTTAACTATTCATTATTGCTTTTTCTTTTGTTAAGTTTTTATTTTATTTAGCGGCTTTTTCAATTTCTCTTTTGTATTGAAATAAGATATCATGGTGTTGTAAAATAAGAAAACAAGATAATAACTAAGGGTGACAATTCGTGTTATAATATTGACAAGTTCAAAGACAGGTTTATAAATCTCAACCCTAACCCACCTTCTTAAGTTAATTATGTTGAAAAGTTTAATCAAAACTCGCAACGCTTATTTACTTTTTTTTTTTTCTTTTTTTTTAAATGTTTATTGAAGTTTATTTTTTACATAATTGCCACCTTTTTTATATTAGATTATAAAATCTAATAATTTGACACGCTCCTAGATTATAAAAATAAACATTATTATTATACGAGCCAAATAAGTATTTACTAGCCCTAATTCAAATAGGATAGAAAAAGATTAAAACTTATCAACCACAAATCAACAATCATATTCAAATTTAAAACTACTTAATAAACAAAAACACATAATGGACTTATAAGTTTATGTAATTTGAAAAAAAGCTTATATGCTTAAACTTTCTATTCATATCTCAAGTTAAAACTTAAAATATCTAAATCTAAGGGCCTGTTTGGTTTGTAGGTAGGTTTAGGATTCGGATTTGGATTAGAATTATAATTTAGATTTAGATTTAGATTTAGTATAGGGTTTAAATTAAATGAAGAGATAGAAAATTAAAATAAAATAATATATATAATTAGTATCAAGTGATACCATTTATTTTTACTACTATCACTCTATGGGTTTTATATAATTATTTGATACCCAATAGTGAGACTCACAAGCAACCAAAAAACTAAATTATAGTGTGGTGTCATTACTTCATTCCAAAAGTTCCATACCAAAATGCACCTAACTACCTATAATGTATTTTAGACTCTCTCTCTCTCTCTCTCTCTCTCTCTCTCTCTCTCTCTAACATTGCAAGTTAAGTTATGTTTACAATTATTTAAGGCATACATACATCAATACAACACCTATAATTAATGTTATTTTTAAAACATCCGTCATTCAAAAATACAAATATATACCATAATGGCTACAAAAACCCCGTATGCTGATCGATTGGTTAAGGGTTGAATATATACGTGTTTTTTACGTAATATTGTATGCAATTAGTTACATGTAAGGTATTGCAATTGATGTTATAATAAGTTTTGTATTTAAAGTAGTTTATTTAATATTTTAATATGAATTATGTATATATTTTTTTATTTTTCATATTTATTTGTCACTTTTGTTATGTTTTTTGCTCTTATAAATTGCACGATTTTATGCTATGGTTGTGCAATAGGCACGTGAAGATGATATATTCTCAAAATTGCTTTTTGTATTCTTTAGCAAACAATTGTCAAACATTTTAATTTGACAAACTATAATCTCTCGTAAGCCCGTTTCAACGGACTTACGCTTTTAGAGCCTTATACCTTATAAAAGCTTCGATAAAACTCATTCCCCAATTTTCTTAACCCTAATCCCTCATTCCTCTCAAAATCCAAATCAATCGTGAAAAAATTTCAATTCCACTAATCAAATCATATTTATTAATATATTAACCTATTTTGTTATTTAGATGTATTCAATTTCACCTTTAATATATTCGTTATTGTTTTTAGCATTCGGGCCACCTTTTTTAGATTATTTAGTGTTAATGTTATGTTTTACCGGTAGTTACCGTATTATGATTTGTTGGTGTTTTCTCAGTAATTTTGTTTGGATCACTATTTGTAGGTGACTGCGGTTGAACATGTAAATTTTCTTGTTTTACTATGCTAAAAATTGCAATTTGTTGAGCATTCGGTTGTGATTGTTATCCGACTACATGTTTTCTAATAATGTCGGTTGGTAAATTGTTTCATCAGACACGCTCTTTAAATGATGGATTGATGTACATGATTTATATTTAGAAAAGAATTGACCAATATAATATCGAGCGTCTTTGTTCTTGCATTACACCATCTCCGGCCAAGTTGGATGCACTCAGATCGCAAATAAGAATAAAAGAACATAAATAAGAGTGCGATTTCCATTGAAGAGCTCAAATAGAAATAAAATAACATAAATAAGAGTGCCATTTCCATTGCGTTAATTCAACATAGTATTATACTTTTAAGTAATGGGGGTTTTTTTTAATAAGAGTATTAATTACATCATATATTTCTTTCACCTTTGACTTTCAACATTTCACTTTTCAAAATTTTGACAGTTTTTCTTTTATATGTAGTATAGATAAAGCATTAAAGCCTACAATCAAAGTCCATTATGAAGAGAACCAAAACTTTTGAACTTTGGAGCTAAAAACATAGCAAACGGCTAAAACAACACTTACAACTAATATATACTAAATCACTAAAATTCAACAATTAAACATAAAAAATATTAAATGAGGATGTCAGATAGCAAATGAGTTTGGTTAATCTGTTGGTCAATTAATCAAGATGTAAAGCAAATGGCATATATAATTAACATAAGATAATGTTGCTCCCGTTTCACAATTAGTAGAATGACAAATTTTAGACTAAAAGTGCACATGAGTGAAGTAAGTATAAAGAAAATCACAATTAAACAAGATATGAAAACTTAGACACACTGAGATTTTCCAACGTTTATATCCTTTATTAATAATGAATCAAAAAGAATATATTATCCAAGTTCTTATGAACAACACTTGGGATTGAATGACAAGTATGGTGTAATTCCTCACTAAGCTTAGGCTAAGTCCAAGCACAACTACTCAGTACCATGAGCTATCTCAGGGACATAGTTGTATTTGGAGGAGTGAGAGATTGCTTGTGTGTGTAATCACGTTAATGCACAAAAAATCTTTCACTCCATTTCTTATGGCTATTTATACATGTATGGTTTTTAACTATATCCTAAAGGACAAACTGACAGGTTACAGTTACAATGGCTATTTAGGGTAAGTGACAAGGCTGCTGTTTTCTTGTTAGTGATGACACTGAGCCTGGTAGTTAACGATTCAGGAAAAGTTTGACTTTGGTTGATAAGGACTTCGTCTTATCTGTTTAAACTTATCCCGCCTTGTCCCGCTCATTCTTCAGTCTCTTTAGCTTTCAGTCTTTATCTTCGATGTTGTCTTCGATAGTAGTTGGTGAGGAGTTTTGGGATTCAAGTGAGTTATTGTCATCACTCACCTAATCCACCATCTTCTTCTTGACTCAGTCTTCACCCCTAAGTTCCGCTTTGCTGAGTGGAGAGACTTTTTCTTTGTATCTTACTGAGTATCCCGAAGACAGCTCACTGAGCGGTTGTGCGCTCAGTGACTTATTTTTGTTTAAGGATCTAAACACTTAGGATATTTTCTATTCAAATCCTAGACTTAAGGGGTTTGGGTATTTACTGAACCCAACAGTCTCCCCCTATTTGGATATACAAATAGCCTAAGTGTTTGATCAGTGTAAGTGAGCAAATGGCTTCTTCTTACACTGAATGTACTAATGAACATAATAAGGAACACTAAATTTTAACAAAAAACATACATCGTTTATTCACCAGATTACAAAGTTCCTATTACTAGTACAAAAGATGAAAATGATAAAAGTTTCAATGATGTCATTCAAGGTGGATTCCCAGTGCTTCTAGCTTTGGCTTCTTGGAGAGAAGGGTTACTCTGTCAGGATGATCTCTTATCTTGGCATTCAGGTCTGTGTAGAACCTGATGTTTTCAGGAGATTTGATTTGAGATGCCACTGTTAGAAAAATCACCATTGTAGCCACTTCAGCCTGGTCAATGTCACTCCATCTTTGGAATGTTGGGTTCCCATAGACATCAATGAAGAAAAATCCTCTTTCAGGCTTTTCTATGACCATGCAATTCACAAACTTTACCCCTTCAGGCAGCTCCCTGTTACAGTCAAAACCAGGCACCTTAGCTTCAGGCTCAGATTCAACCCTTTTTCTTTTTCCTTGGGATGATTGAGGTTGAGATCCTAGAGCCTCAGGAAAAGCTGGTTGTATCCCAAGCTGAGTTGGTGCATCCCTTAGTCTTTCATAGCGTTTGCTAAGGGATTTCATCAACTCCTTGACCACCACATTCTTCTTCTTTTCAATAATGGGACCAAGTTCATCAAGCTCAGTGATCTCGAAGTCAGTGAATTTCAAAGGATCATGAACTTTAAAGTCCCTTTTATCATCCCCCTGTAGACATTCATTGCCAGTGGTCTGGATCTGGGGATAATGTAGACATCATAAATCTTTTCAGGTGCCCTTCTGCTTGTCATGGTCCAGTTGTAGTGATCAATCCTTTCCTTTCTTATTTCAGCATTCTTCTTGTTCTTTTCATCCCTTTTCTTTTTAAAGGCAGCCATCTCAGCATCCTGAGCTGCTTTGAACTTTTGGCCTGCTTGTCCTTTTTCAAGCTTTTTAGGATCAATTCCCAACTTTTCAGCTTCCTCAGACACTACTTTGACCAGGGCTTCTCTGCTTTTCCTTTCCTCCTTAGCATGTTTCTTACATTTTTCTTCCTTTTCAAGGTAGGTACTTAGCTGTTCAGGAGTAAGCAGATACCTAGTGTCACCAATTACATAAGGAATCTTGACAGGTTCAGTTGTAGTCATGATGGCCTTGACTTTGTCTTGAACGGATGAAGATGATGATACCAGTGAGGGTGTAGTTGTGACTACTGGTGTTGTTGTTGTCACTGAGGTTGGTGTTCCTGATGGTGGGATGGATGAGATGGGTGTTGTAGATACAAGTTGAGTTGGTTCCCCCTCAGTGTGAGAGGAAGTCCCTTCAATAGCTCTCTCCCCCTCAACTGTTGCCGCAGCGTCAGTGAGAGCCAGAGTTGGTTATGACACTGAGGGAGAAGGAGCAGCTTGACCCTTGAAGGCGTGATAGATCTCCGAGACCATGGACTTGATGTCTGATGTATCTTGTTGAAGACTTGTGACCTTTTTATCAATATTTGCCTGAGATGATTCCAGTTCTGTCATTCTAGGCCCGAGATTCCAGGCCATAGAAGAAGAAGATTTAGCCATATCCGCAACCCTTGTATCTAGTGAGCCCAAGATGTACTGAATAGCCTGCACATAGGAGGTAAGACCCTGAACATTTGCAGTGTTAAGCATGGTGATTAGTTCAGTGAGACTGGAGGATTTCTTCATGTAGGTCTTCGTAGCCTCAAGCACTTTGGAGTTGAGTGTAGGGTCTTCCTTGACAGATTCTTTGATTTCATCCAGCTTAGTGTGAGCATCCTGAAAGGTTTGGAGAAACTTCTTCAGGTTGTTATCTAGCTTGTCAAGATGGTCATAGATGAAATCCCTGTGCTCATCATTGTTCTTATAGGTAGCCATAACTTCAGCTTTGAGATCCGTATAGCTGGCAGCAGCTTCAACATGTATCCCACAAGTTATCAGCTTCAACATGTATCCCACAAGATGGTCATAGATGAAATCCCTGTGCTCATCATTGTTCTTATAGGTAGCCATAACTTCAGCTTTGAGATCCGTATAGCTGGCAGCAGCTTCAACATGTATCCCACAAGTTATCAGTCACTGAAGAGTATAGCTTCCTGGTAGCCCTCTTTAACCACATTACAAGCTGCCTTTCAGTAAGAGGTTGAATGTTGTCATATTTTTTCAGATCCTCAGGACAGGAGGAAGAAGAAGAGTTTGAAGAGTCATAGGAGTCATCATCAGGCGGAAAGGGTGACTCTGCAGTCTCTTTTGAACCAAGATGATGTTATTGTTGTTGAACATCAACGTCCATCTCTTCACCAACATAAAATATCTCTTCCTCACTGTCAGCAGCAAGCTCCTCATCAGAAAATAGAATCTCATTAACTTCAGCAACAGTAATAAGACCAATGGGGGTGATTGGTTCCATATCAGCGGGTGGTTTTTTTCCCCCTGAGTCTTTGTCCCCCAGTGACCCCTCAGACACTGATAGGTTTTTCCCAGTGTCTTTGCCGGAGTCTGGATTGGTTGTGAGTTCCATATCGGCGGGTTGTTCATTTCCCTCCGAGTCTTTGTCCCTCGATGCTCCTTCAAGCACTGGTGGGTGTTTCCCAGTGCCATCCTTAGAAGCAGTGGCAGTTATATCCCTATCAGTGGGTTGTTTGTTTCCCCCCGAGTCTTTGGGCTCAATCTTTGTGCCCTCAGACAAAAGCTTGATATGCGAATGTCCTCATCAGGCTGAGTGGAAGGCGCTCCCCTACCATCGGGCTGTGTGTTTCTCTCTGGATCTTGGGGAGTAGTCTGTGGGACCAAGGGCACTGTTTGTGATGTATGTGTCATTTGTCGTTGTCACCGTGGTGGTTGTTGCTTGGTCGCCTCTTAGGTGTCTTATCAGTCCTGGGGCTTTATTTGCCTTTTAGGTCGTGCTCAGAGAAGCCTCAGGGGCCCTGAGACTTGGGTTTGGTTTTAATCCCGCGAGACTTCTTCTCTTTGAGAGTAGGGTTTGGAGACACTGAGTCCATCTAGTTGTTTACATCAACCATATGGGCTGTCAATTCTATTTCAGTGACAAGGGATGGGTCCTTTTGAAAATTTGAAGGGCTCATGGTGGCAGTTAAAGCGCCATATTTATATTCCTGAGGATAATTGCAACCCAGTAACACTTGTAAAGCACAAGAGACAAACCTAGGGTACGAAACGTATTTCGCCTTAGTTTTGATTTGTATCTTAGTTACGAGATCACTGTAAATGATCTCCCTTATGTTGACATTAGCACCAGTCATCAAGCTATAAGCCATCATCAACTGAATAGAATTAATCTGTTCAGTGGATGAATGGTTCCCGCCGAGAACCTGAATCACAAAAGTGAATAGGATCTTCCAAGCCATGGGAAAGGAGTTCTTAGTGACTGGGGTTTTGTCTAAAATTTTTGGAACCAAAGCAATTTTACCTAACTCAGCCTTAACAGTGGCTGGGTCAGGGTGAGCAATATAATTTCCTGGATTATAGTCAAGCCCTGTGGAGGTGCAAAAAGTTTTATAGTCCAGGGTGACTGATTGTTCCCCATTTAAAATTGAGAATTTGATGAGAAACTCCCTGAGGGGTCTAAGGTCTGTCTCATCAGTTGAGGGTGTCGGGTCAAAGGCCACTGCAGTTGCCCAAAACTCCCTGGCGAGGTTTTGGTACAGTATAGAAAGGGACTGAACAAAGGCCTTTTTCAGTGGGCAATTTTGCAAAAACTTCATGATTCCCTTATAGGCTGGGACATCATGTGGGTATTCAAAATTTCCTATAACATTTTTAGTTTTAAATTCAACACTTTCAAGACCTCCTACCCACTGTGATGCAAACTGAACACTTTGAGTTCTTGCCATTTCCATTAAAAGATTTTAGGGTTTTTGATAACTTTTGACAAGAACAATCAAAGAAGTTAGATTCTTTTAAAAGTTTCTAGTAAAAACTTTTGTATGTTTTTGCAAAGTGGATTTTTGCTTAAAACTGGTTTTGGTGATAAGAACACACAATTGTTTCTTTGTTTTGAAAGGATTTTGACATCGTTTATTTGCATAAATCAATTTGTGTGTGTTTTTGTGTTTTTGAGAGGGGTATTTATAGAGTGGTGAGAGGGTAATTTTTTCACATATGAGGAATTGTAAAGTTATTTATTGAAAACGTTTTATTTACCTCATTTAATGCGACCACTCCACTACCCGCAGTACTTTCCCAGTTTTCAAGGAAACAGTTGCAGTGCAAAGTAAAAGTGCATTTGCAATGATTAAAATATCCCAAGGATATTTGTTGTGAGAGAAGGCATTTAATGCCAAGTGGGATGAGGTAAGGTTGAGGTGGACCTTTGACTTGGATGACAGGAGGATATAGAGACATATATTCCTATATTAAATTGGTATGTTTACTAACCTAGGACATTAAGTAACTGAAATACTTGGAGCATTTAGTTACTCATTCAATGCTCTATATCCATTTTCAAGGACCCTGAATAAGTCTTACTCATTCAGTGAGAAGATTTTTGGGCTTTGTTCAGGGATCAGGGACCATTTCAGAGAGAAATTGCTAAAATCAGGATTGATTATCAGGTTGCTGACTTTCAATGTCAAGAATTCTTAATTCAGCTTTCAGTCTCCTGAAAGTAGGTTCATCCAAGGGTTTGGTGAAGATATCAGCAAGTTGATATTCAGTAGGGATGAAGTGGAGTTCTATGTCTCCTTTCATGATGTTGGCCCTAATAAAATGGTATTTGATATCAATGTGTTTGGTTCTTTGGTGAAGGACAGGGTTGTTGGAGATTGCATTTGCACTGGTGTTATCACAGAAGATGGGTACCATTTTGTAATGGATGGCATCGTCACTGAGTTGATTTTTCATCCATAGCACATTGGCATAGCACCTCAGGTACACGCCACATATTCAAACAAGACATAGCCACTGATTGCTGCTTCTTAGTGCTCCAGTAAACCAGTTTTCCTCCAAGAAATTGACAGGACCCTGAGGTACTTTTTCTGTCCATATGACAACCAGCATAATCAGAGTCAGAATAACCTTTGAGGTCAAACCCTGAACATTTAGGATAGTAAAGTCCAAGGCTTGGAGTACCCTTCAGGTATCTGAGAATTCTTTTGGATACAGTGAGATGGGATTCCTTAGGATTAGACTGATATCTTGCAATCAGACATACTGAGAATTGTATGTCTGGTCTGGAAGCAGTTAGAAACATCAGTGACCCTACAATCCCCCTGAAATGAGTTTGATTGATTGATTTCCCAGTGAGATCAGGTCCAAGGTTATTTGGAGGAACCATTGGAGTCTTCACTGAGGCACAATCAGAGATCTCATATTTCTTCAAGAGATTCCTGGTGTATTTATCTTGGCTGATGGTAATTCCTTTATTAGTTTGCCTGATTTGTAGTCCAAGGAAGTATGTCAGTTCTCCCATCATGCTCATTTTAAATTTCTTTGTCTTCATTTTTTCAAACTGTTTGCAAAGAATATAATTTGTTGAGCCAAAGATGATGTCATCAACATATACTTGGACTAGTATCACATCTTGTTTTGTCCTATAGATAAACAGGGTGTTGTCTATCTTTCCTTTGACAAACTTGTTTTGGATCAGGAAGGCTGAGAGAGTTTCATATCATGCTCTAGGAGCTTGTTTCAGTCCATATAGGGCTTTGTCAAGCTTGCAGACATAGTCAGGATATTCACTACTCTTAAATCTTGGGGGTTGCTGAACATAAACATCCTCTTTGAGTTCACCATTCAGGAAGGCACTTTTCACATCCATTTGGTAAACTTTGAAGTTCATGTATGTTGCATATGCAAGAAAGATCCTGATGGCTTCCATTCTTGCAACATGAGCAAATGTCTCATCATAGTCAATGCCTTCTTGTTGACTGTAACCTTTGGCTACAAGTCTGGCTTTGTTTTTGATGACAGTGCCGTTTTCATCAATCTTGTTTCTGAAAACCCATTTCATTCCTATGACAATGAAATCCTGAGGACATTTAACTAAGGTCATGACCTTGTTCCTATCAAACTGTTGAAGCTCTTCTTGCATAGCCTGAACCCAGCTAGAATGTTTCAAAGCTTCAGAGACACTTTTGGGTTCTATATCTGAGAGAAAATTAGCATATAGACATTCATTGGCAGAAGCTGCTGATAATTTAGCAGCCATGCTTCTTGTGAGCCTGCCTTCAGTGGGTTCACCAATGATGTTCACAAGTTCAATGTCTTGAGATCTAGTCCACTTACTTTGAGGTCTAGGATCTAAGCTTGATGAGGTCATTGGGAACTCAGGAATGGGTTCAGGGGCTGGTGCAACAGATACATGATCATTTGAAGAGGTGGATTGTAATTCAGGTTGAGGTTCATAAATTACAGGTTCCTAAACATTTGGTTCAGTATTACCTATCCCAGTAGGGAATGATTGAGTATCAATGAGTTCACTGATGGTTGGTTGAGTAAGGTTGTGAGGCAAGACAAAGTATAAGATATCAGCATCTGCTTGATAAGAGAAATTGATTTCAGTGTTGAACTCATCAGGAGGGTATCTTGATGAGCCATCAATTCCTATTTCCTCTACTGAGGTATTGGTAATCCTGATGCTTTCAGTACTTTCATCAAAGGTGACATGAAAGGTTTCCTCAACTTGTTGTCTTCTAGTGTTAAACACCCTGAAGGCTTTGGAGATAAGTGAGTAACCTAAGAAATATCCATCATCAGCTTTTGCATTAAATTTGCCTAAGTGATCCTTGTGATTGTGAATGAACACAGGACACCTAAACACATGAAAGTAGCTAATATCAGGAAGTCTTCCTTTGAAGATCTCATACGGGGTTTTGTTATGCCTTTTGACAATGATTGACCTGTTTTGAGTGTAACAGGTTGTTTTGAAAGCTTCAGTCCAGAAGTGTTTTGAGAGTGCTGAGCCATTTAACATAGTTCTAGCAGCCTCAATGAGAGTTCTGTTTTTCCTTTCGGCTACCCCATTTTGTTCAGGGGTATAAGGAGATGAAATTTTTTGGGAAATTCCCTTTTTATCATAGAAACTCTCAAGCTCTTGATTTCTGAACTCAGTACCATTGTCAGTTCTGATTTGTTTGACAGTAATGTCATTCTGGTTTTCAATCTTTCTAATGAATGACATTATGGTATCAGCTGCGTGACTCTTTTTGGAAAGAAAGTATACCCAAGTGTATCTTGAGAACTCATCAACTATGACAAGTGTATACTTCTCATGCTGGATTGATCTTGGACTGACATGTCCAAAGAGATCCATATGCAGGAGGTGAAGGCAGCTTTTGATGGAGAAATTTTGTTTTGTTTTGAATGATGCTCTGTGATATTTGTCTTTTTCACAGGCTGAGCATGGTTTGTCTTTTGCAAAAACCAGTGATGGTAAACCAAGGACTTTGTTTTGTTTTGCCAAGTTGTTTATATTTTTGAAGTTTAAGTGAGAGAGTCTCTTGTGCCACAGCCAATTGACAGTTTCAGTGGCTTTGGCAAAGAGACATGTTCCATTCTGAGAGAGAGTTGACATGTCAAGGACATATAAATCATCTCTTCTAGGAGCTATCAGAACAACTTCTTTGTTGGCATTGAAAATGGTGCCTTGTTTATCATTGAATGGCACTATGTATTTTGCATCACACAACTGACTGACAGTGATAAGATTGTACTTCAGACCATTGACATAAGCTATCCTAGAGAAAACTATTCCATTGCAGTTTACTGAACCATAACCTTCAGTGGGACATGATGAGTTATCACCAAATACTACCTTGGGTCGTGGTTCCTTTACATACTTGTGCAGATACTCCTTCACACCAGTCATGCTTCTTGAACATCCACTATCTAGATGCCAAATAGGCTCCCTGGCGTGTCTCTACACAAATAGTAAACTAAATTAGTTTCTCTTGCTGACCCACTTACTGGTAGGCTTGGGTCTGATGGTCTGCTTAAACTTTGCAATTGATTCATGGTCAGTAGTTGAGTGCAGTGGCTAAATGCAGGTTTTGCATTTGCTAACTAAGGAAGACTCAGTGATGCGGGGTTGTTTAAAACTTCTCCTTGCTTGGATGACTCTGTCATGCTGAGATGTCTCATGAGCTGGATTTCCACATATTTCACAGCAAGTGTTCATGAGGCAATCATCAGGATGATGATCATTGAAGCCACAGTGTGGGCAATGAGGAAAGGGTTTTGCTTTAGGCCTGTGAGCCTGCTTTGAAGATGAAGCATACTGATGACCAAAATTGGTATGACTTGCTTCACTGAATGAACTTGCATACTGTAAGTGGTCAGAAGTTCTGTGATCTTCCTTTTTGCAGATCATGCAAAAAAGGATTGTCCGATTGTGTAGCAATTATCAGTGGTATGGCTGGTATAATGGCACATATCACACTTCTGCTTGGGCTTGGTGTTTGATTTTGACTTTGAGGAACTAGAAGAGGTTGACTTAGGTTCATTGATTATTAAATCAGGAGCTTTCTCAATAGAGTTCATCTTATCAGTCAATTTCCTCACAAGTTCAGTCAGTTGTTGGATTTGGTCTACTTCAGTAGGAACTGAAGATGTGGAAGTCTCAATGGGGACTGAATCTTCTTGGGTTGGTTTTGTTGGCCTTTTCAAAATGGTTCTACCAAGACCAGACCTTTCTTTTGGTGAGTGAGGATTGAATTGCATTGGAGTAAGCTTTGAGCTAGGTGCAACACCTTGAAGAGGTTTCAGAGGTAGAAGCGGTGCTTGAGATTCAGCTTCAGACTCAGTGATGTGTTCAGTACAAATGGGTACATGAAAGAGTCCAAGCATGCTCTTGAGAGCCTGACTTTCAGGCTCAAGTATCCTTCCAGAATCGAAATTTGGAAGCTTACTCTCAGGGTTTACCCTTTCAATCCAATCACTAGACTTAGGCATTAACTCCTTTTTGGAAAGCATGCCAGCAGACACGAATGGTTTTGGACTTCGGTCTTCACTGAGAGAATCAGGGAGATGATCTTCACCTATGATTCTCTTTTTGCTACTGGGGGCTTGAACAGTGTCAAAGACTCTAGGATTTTTGGCCGTCCAGCTTTCAATTATATCTTTTTCCTTTTTAAGTTTTTCTTGAAGAGCCTGATTTCTTTTAACTAATTCAGTGCTTTAAATTTGCAGTGTAATAGCCTCAAGCTTGGCTTGTTTTAAAAGAAGCAGTTCATCCTACACTTGTTTAATTCAAAACTTAACATGTTGTATTTTGAAAAAAGATTTAATCTCTGCTCTTCTACGAACTTAAGGTCAACATTAATATAGTTCATGAAAGACTGCCAATCTAAATCATCATCCATAGAAAGTAAAATATTTACCTTCTTCATTGTGATATTGACCCATTCACCATTCCTAGCATGACTCTTTCCAACAGCTAGCTTATCCTCTTCTGAGAGAGCCATCAATGCACTGACTTGCACCATTTTATCGTCTGAGGAGATTGGCTCTTCATCCCAGTCAAAGACTTCAGCTACTAGGCCCTTGTTTTTACCCTACACAGATTTAGCATTGTTTGTTGTTTCTGAGGGAGTGGCCTCAAGAAGTGCTAGTTTAGCCTTGGCCTTCCTATACTTAGCTTCAAAATCAACAGCTTTGTTTTGGTCAGACTTGTTTTGGAAAATTTGATGAGACTGATAGACTTTTGGTTGAAATTTGCTAAAACCTAAGAACTGGTTTAACCCTGAGGGTTTGTAAGAGGGCTCAGAGATAGTTTTTGAAAAGCAGTCTTTAGCAAAATGACCCTTTTTGTGACAGTTAAAACACTCAGTGTCCTCATTAGCTTTAGCATTAGAATTTTTTTTGTTCCTTCTTATAAACCTTCTAGAGTTAGCAAGGAGTGCCCTTTCCTGATACTCAGTGTTCAAGTCATTCAGGTACTCCTCGCTTGTTCTCTCATCAGGTTCATCTTCTGAATTTTCCTGAAAATCCTGAACCACACTGTTTGAATAAAAGGCAGTAGAAATTGGTGTTGAAGTGGTTGTCAAGGACTTCTTGACTTCCTGAGACTTTTTCAAGTCAGGGTATCGTCTGTTGATGAGGTTTTCCTCATAGACAAATTTCCCATAAACTTCAGAAAGTTCAAGATTCTGAATATGATTAGCATTCCGAAGTCCCTGAGAGAAATTCAACCACTTCTCAGGGAGACTATTGACAAAACCAACATTATATCATGTTTGGACAATTTTACACCATCATTTGACAATTCATTTAACAAAGTTTTATACCGGGTGTAAGTTTGAGAGAGAGTTTCTGAGTCTTTACCCATGAAGGTATTATACTCAAGTTTCGGGTCCATGATCCTGTTTTTCTTGGTATCTGAGGGACCTTCATAGCTGTATACCAGGTCATTCCAGGTTTGTTTAGCTGTACTACAGCCAATGACAGACTCCATAACATCATCAGGAAGATAATATATGATGATGCTTTTGAGCCTTTGGTCCTGGTTGACCACTCTTCTCTCCTCCTGAGTCCACTGAGCTTCAGGTTTAGGTAAACCTTCAACAGTCTTTGGGATAAATGGACCTTCATTAATACACTTAATGTAGTAAGGTTACATCCAAGTCAAATAGCAAAGCATTCACTTTTTCTATTTGTTAAATTTACCAGCTTCGAGTCGAGGGGAAACAGCAGCATAAGCTCCACCCTTTTTGTCGACAAGTTGGGGCACATCACTTTCAACCATGATTAGATCCTGATTTTAAAAACGTTTTTGAGAGGCTTTGAAAAAGAGTTTTATAAATCAGCCTCCTCTGATACCACTTGTTGCTCTCTTTTCACAATTAGTAGAATGACAAATCTTAGACTAAAAGTGACACATGGCTGAAGTAAGTATAAAGAAAATCACAATTAAACAAGATATGAAAATTTAGACACACTGAGATTTTCCAACGTTTATATCCTTTATTAATAATGAATCAAAAAGAATATATTACCCAAGTGCTTGCGGAACAGCACTTGGGATTGAATGACAAGTATGGTGTAACTCCTCACTAAGCTTAGGCTAAGTCTAAGCACAACTACTCAGGTACCACTGAGCTATCTCAGGGACATAGTTGTATTTGGAGGAGTGAGAGATTGCTTGTGTGTGTAATTCACAGTTAATGCACAAGCTTAAAATCTTTCACTCCATCTCTTATGGCTATTTATACATGTATGGTTTTTAACTATATCCTAAAGGACAAACTGACAGGTTACAGAAGACAAAATACTGATGTATTTTGTCTCTGTTTACAATGGCTATTTAGAGTAAGTGACAAGGCTGCTTTCTTCTTGTCAGTGATGACACTGAGCCTGGTAGTTAGCGATTCAGGGAAAGTTTGACTTTGGTTGATAAGGACTTCGTCTTATCTGTTCAAACTTATCCCGCCTTGTCCCGCTCATTCTTCAGTCTCTTTAGCCTTCAATCTTTATCTTCAGTATTGTTTTCAGTGATAGTAGTTGATGAGGAGTTTTGGGAACAGTGAGTTATTGTCATCACTCACTGAATCCACCATCTTCTTCTTGACTCAGTCTTCACCATTTAAGTTCCGCCTTGCTGAGTGGAGAGACTTCTTCTTTGTCTCTTACTGAGTATCCCGAAGACAGCTCACTGAGCGGCTGTGCGCTCAGTGACTTGTTTGTGTTTAACGATCTAAACACTTAGGGTATTTTCTATTCAAATCCTAGACTTAAGGGGTTTGAGTATTTACTGAACCCAATAGATAATAAATTAAGAGGAAGTTGAAACCTTTGTTTAATATGTGATTAAAGTATAAAAAGATTTGAAGACCATTTGTTATACTTGTTGAGTTGTGGTGTGGATTTTTTTTATTGATGAATGATCAATGATACCACAAGAATTAAGAACTGCCGCTCCAAATACCCCTTTTACATAACCGACCTTTGGTTTTTCAATATTTTGGGAGGGGCTGATCAAAATTTCTTGGGAGGGCCAAACACAAAATTTATAAAAAGTATCTTTAAGTTTTAAAACATTTACAGTATCAATCTCGAATCTTAGGAGGGCTACGGCTCCTCCGGGTCGAAGGTCGGTCGCATTGATGCAAAACATCTATTTCACGATCATCGCTATAATTCTATTTGGTCCTTCCACACAAATTCGAAATAATTTGAATCAATTGTTGCATCATATATACTCTGAGAGAAACTCAAAAAGAGGAAGCAACCCATCAATACATTACTTACATATATCCTAAGACGTTCTATACTTCTATGGGAACACACGATATGGTAGATCCGAGGCCCATAAAAGTATCTACGGCACCATTAGAAACTTCTTTTTAGCCGACATTAACAACCGCAACACTACAACTAACAACATCAAGTTTCAAGAGTGATTATAACTAGGTGCTACAATTTATGTCTTTCATGGTCGAATGTCTCTGTCTGGCGGTGGGCTAAAATCCCGCGGATCAATCAACCAAAAGATCAGAAACCCATGATTAAAAAAATAAAATGGAATGCATCATTATGTGTTCCGTTGGTCATGATATTTGCATCATTTATGGCTATCGTTGTATGTGGCTTCAACTAGAACACAGGTCTAATATGATATAACCTCTCTTGTACGACCTCTTGCAAAATGGAAGCATGCACTACAGGTTTTAGAAACGTTTTCAGAAACATAAGAATTTTACTATATCAAAGTTTTCTTCAATCTATAAAGAAGTCTTTCACATGTCCCGGTTTTAACAGTGACCATATATAAATGTAGATACTTGGTTACATTACATAAATGTGTAGAAATCAATTTCATATAATTTACTAGTAGTTAAGAAATGGGAATTGATGAGTAAAGTCCAAAAAACATCCATGTGGCTCGGTTTACATCCTTAAACTTTTTTTTGGAACAATTACATCCCTCCGTTAGTAAAGTTGGCACAAAATCATCCCTAAAGACGAACGCTGCAAAGAAGTGCCCGTTAAGTCCCCCACGTGCTAGTCACGTGAGGGGTATTTTTGTCTATTTCTCATTCCCAGCTACTCAAAAATATATCCTCTTTTTTTCTTTCTCCCTCAAACCACAAACACACACTAATCAGCCTCACTCATCCCTCCTCCTCCCTGCTCTCTCCTCACAGCCGCCACCCACACACCAACTGCCATCCTATTTTCCGGCCACTCCACCTTCTTGCCACCGTACACCAGTGACCTCCGTCGCTTAAGGCAGACCCAAGGGTTGTTTATTTAAAGGTTTAGAGTGACTGTCGCGCCTAGGTGTTGTTACGAGTATGTTTGGGTTTGAGCTTTCACCACCGCCACCATCTACTTCTCTTAATCAAGAGATGCGTCCCATAAATATTCCACTACAATAACACCATCTTCATCTTCATCTTCACAATCACCATGGTTCCCTTACATCCGTACAGCCATATCCCAAAAAAACCCACTAATCGCAAAATCAACTCATGCCCAGATCATAAAACACGGAATCACATCTTCTGACAAGTTTTTGGCAAATAATATGATCAATATGTATGGTAAATGCGGCTGTTTAAGCTATGCACGCCAACTGTTTGATGAAATGCCTCAACGAGACCTTGTGACGTGGAACTCGATATTGGCGGCGTATGGTTCCGGGTGTGAGATTAGGTGGGGGGAGTTTGACGAAGATGACGTTTGCGCCGGTTTTGAAGATGTGTTTGGCGTCGAGTTGTGTTTGGAGTTCGGAGTGTGTTCATGGGTTAGCTAGGAAGATTGGGTTGGATTCGGAGGTTTTTGTTTCGGGTGGTCTTGTTAATGTTTATATTAAGTTTGGGAAGGTGAAAGAAAGAAAAGAAATTGATGTGTGGTGACTTTCGGTTGTTTGGGGATTTTTGTAGTTCTTAATAAAATAGATATAAGATGGTGCTTATTTTGATTGGTGTTATCTTGTAACATTTTAGGTTTATAGAATTATACAGATTCATGAATTGATTCTAGATATTAATTAGGTTTTGATTTTGATGAAGTTTGTGTTCTTTATTCGGGTTTTATTTTGCACAGATCACCAACCAAAGAGGCGAGGATTATATCTTGGACTTACACGTGGTAGCTGGGAGTGATAATTGGACAAAAATACCCCTCACGTGACTAGCACGTGGGGGGCTTAACGGGGACTTCTTTGCAGCGTTCGTCTTTAGGGATGATTTTGTGCCAACTTTACTAACGGAGGGATGTAATTGTTCTAAAAAAAAGTTTAGGGATGTAAACCGAGCCACAGGGCAAACCACATGATGTTTTTTGGACTTTACTCGGAATTGATATTTACACAGACACTTTTTATCCGCACACGGTTAGTTAAACGAAATTGACGTTTATAACCTTGCATTAGGTTACCAGCTTGTTATCATCTTCCTCTTACACACTCCCGACACTTCCTCTTAGTTTATAAGATTTCACAGCGAAGCTCTTGAGTTTCTTTCCCTTCTCTGGCCAACTTTTGCTCACTTTTTATTTCTCTTTGTCTCTCTATTACGTTACGTTGCGGCTCACCCTTTCAACCTCATAAAAAATCTAACAGTGGACCCGCATAACCCCCATCTCCAACCACCATTATGATCGACTTATGGCGCATGGTTAAATCATGACCCCTTCCTTTAAACGCCCCCTCACATCAGTTGTTGGTTCATAAGCGCTACCTGGACACATGACACATCGGGTTGAAACGTTGTCCCAAAATTGAGCTCGATTGTTGGTTCATTAATCTTTACTCATATTTGTTTGATTGCTCGATCAAGCAAGTCATTGTTTTCTAGCTACCAATCATGTGAACTATTTAAATAAGGTTTTTTTTAAGATTCATAGCATCTCAGTTTTTGGAAGAGACACAGAGATAAAGCGAGGTAGATGAACATAACGATATGTGTCGGCAAAGATTATTGATTTATCTTTTATTAATTACTGTATTTGACCGATTATAATATCTTGTTAAAGAAAAAATTATTCTTTCTTTTTATCTACTGGATCATTGGTTTTTTGGTGGTGTAAACTTCATCATCGGTCAAAGTAGGCAAGGGTATAAACGTCAGTTCACTTTAACTTCATGTGTGCGGATAAAAATCCTCCGTGTACGTAGTAACAAATAAATTCAAGATATTCAAACACGGAATTGGCTGCAGTGATTTTCGTAATACCATTAAAATAG
Organism: Chrysanthemum makinoi; assembly: GCA_910596185.1. NCBI lineage: Eukaryota > Viridiplantae > Streptophyta > Magnoliopsida > Asterales > Asteraceae > Chrysanthemum > Chrysanthemum makinoi. Next base: position 217,056,271 of record OU343223.1, on the reverse strand, counting down.
GAAACATTTGTGAGTCAATAACTGTACTTGACATGCAATAACACAATCCAAAGTGATGTGCTCAAATCGTGCAGTCAACAATGTGATTAGCTCACTATTCACGCCCCATCAAAATGAGGATTTTTCTTAACAGCATAAAATTGAATGTCAGCATCATGTGCTTAATGGGAGAGTCAACGGTTCAGCCAAAACTTTTTAAGCTGACTCAACTGGAGTTACTTGGCCAGTTTGACCCATTTTTGTCTGACTGGCTGGTTTGGAGTTTATAAACAGTGACTTGCAGGTTGGCTACAGCTACAGAAACCGAGCTAAGCTATCCCTCGCAAATATATATGCAGCATACTAATCTATAAGGATGATCCAATATAGCCTACGAGTTTATAGTTAAAACTTTTAAACAAAAAAAGCCCGGAATATAAGTGCGCAACATTTTATTGTTTTCTAATCTGCTGTTTACGGTTACAATACAGCGTCTAAAAGTGTTTATAACATTTTAACATCCATTTTCATATACTTTTAGCTCTTTTAAACAACCCAACTTCGAAAACCAGATTCAGTTCCTCCCCCACTCCATGCACATGTAAAGCAGGAAGAGACTGATATGCTTGCACAAAACACCGAAAGATGTATCTTAACATAATCCACATCATAAGAATAATTATTCAAATCAATAAAGAGTACAAACAGCTTGTTCCCAGAAAATATAACAAATTTACAAATGAGATCTACCTCCATGAAGATTAGCAGCGAATCATAAAGTATATCCATTATAAAAAAAAACTTTGATCATCATACCTTAATTGCTCGGGGCTAGTATGCAGCAACTGCTTCAAACATACATCCTCCTGATGTGCTCATTTGATGCCAATAAGCTAGTCGGCAGTTTGTTACGGTAATGCGCTTTTGATCATCAGTTTCCCCCTTATAATTTCACCAGTTTCAGAAGATAGCATAATACAACCCTAAAAATCATCACCATTTTCAGAAAAGAACATATTCAACATCTGATTCATGATCATCCCTTCAATACTTCACAAGTTTCATAACCTAGGATACATTCAGAACATGATCATCATATTTCCCTTAAAACTTCACTAGTTGCAGAACATATCACAGTCAAAATCTGATCAACATTTTTCGCTTAGCAACTTCATCAGATTTAGTATATAACATATTCAAAATCTGATTTGTCATATTCCCTTTGTAAACTTCCCTAGTTTCAGAACATATCGTATTCAAATCCAATCATCTCCCTATTATTTCACAAGTTTCTGAATGTAACTTATTCAAATTTTCATCATCATCTTCCTCTCAACTTCACCAGTTTAAAACACAAGTTCAAATACTTCCATCATGTGAAATTTGACTTTTCTTCTCCATTTCACAATGGTCTTTTGACTTTTGTACAAAAGATCAATCTTCCATCCAATCACACTACATTTGTACAAGAACATAAAAGACTTCATCTAAAGTCATCTTCATGTGCTTATATAAAAACCCCCAACTACTATATCGAAAATGCAATGACAATCAGTCGTTTGTCAGAGCATAAATAAACTTGTTAATCCAGTACGAGATGTATAGGACGGATGTTACATCAGCACTCAAAATTAACCCAATAGTGTTCTTCAGAGGATTTGATTGGTGATTTTATCAATGTCCAGCTGTCCAGGCGTATGAATAGCCTAGATAATAAGACCTTAAAAGAAGCTACTTCTCTACAACCTAAAAAAAGTGTGTTCCATCTGTTTGACCTTGATCTAGTCAAACGATACTTCTGGATTTACTGACGAGTGACCAAATAAAATATAAAAATAAAAATAAAAAGACTGTTGACCGCCCCAATCCATCTAGTGCCCCTATGAAAGGCAATAGTAAATTTTCTTCCCATGTCAACTTAACTTATCCTCATTACTTACCCAGCGAGACCTCTGCGTGACCTAAATCTAAGTGATGTCCTCTAACCTAATACTATTAACAGCTCTTCACGCACAAGAGCTTAGTTGATTTTCATGTGGTGATTACCACTCAGATTCCGGATTGCTCTCCGGAAGAGTAATACTAACTGGATGCCATCCTGATGGACCATGTATGATCCACTTCTTTCCACTGATTGCCAAATGCAAAAGCTGAAGTATGTCACCCAAAGCAGTATCTTTTAAGAATGTATTCTTTATAATAGTCGCTGCTTCATATCTACGCAAACAAAATTGATCACCTGTCAGCTTATGCTCAAGAAAGATCATATAAACTAAATGTGGAAAGCTAGCAACTAGGGGTTTTGGCCAACCCGATTAACATTATGTACACAAATTTTATAGCTTGAATATATAAACAGTGCAACATACATGATAGAATTTATATTACTTCAGTAATACGTAATAACATAAGTTTTTAATTATAATAATTTAGGTCTTATGAATTAACCAAATACGCTAAGGAAAACTTTTGACCCGCCTAAACTGCTTCCTTTAAAGCTAGTTTTTATATTTGGCCAATTAAGGCATCTTCAACTTATGAGCCAAATTTACATAATATTTGGTGTAGAAAAAAAATTTACACCAATATTTGGTTTTACTACAATGTATGCACCAACTAGTTGCACAGAACTAGTTTATATTTATATTAATATTGTAGATTATGTTGATTAGTTTAGTTTAACACCATATTTGCTATGTTGATTCATAAAATTAAATACATTGAAGATGGTCATAGAGATACAACAAAACCAGAATACACTCATTTATAAGTGATCAAGTCGAAATTGCAACCTGTAATAAACTAACTACAACCAGAAGCAAATATTACCTGCAATGAGAACTGGCCATTGCAGAACGACCAGTAGGGCTAGACAAAAATTTATGGAGTTCATCCCATGTTGCTTTTGGGTGATCTTTAATATTGTTTCCTATAGGGTTCACACACTTCCATAATTTCTCATTCTTACCAACAAAGAATGGTAATGTACCCAGATTCTGTTTCACTACCAGCTGCTGTTTGACGGCACTTTCTAAAGCCTTCTTTACATCAATATTGCGTTGCTTGGGATTTCCATAACGAATGCAATCAGTTATGTTTGCTTCAGTAGGCATTATCTTTTCGTTTCTAAGGGTACTCAAGGAAAGTAAAATCACACCTATAAGGCCTTGGACATATTCAGAAGGTTTTGGGCATCCTGGTGTGCCCCACACACCACAACCAGTTGCAGAAGCATTTGCAGTGTCCAATGGGGAGGATGATGATGGTTGAAAATCAAGATTAGTAGCCGGATATTTTTTTGAATTATCCTTGTGAAATGGAGCCTTATTTGGCGTACCATGTCCTTTTTGTGGACCGTTTGTGTATGCATGATTTGGTAAGTCGTTGGAATTCTGTTTAAACAGTCCTCCACTATGTTGTTTACTCACCGGAGGATTGTGTTCTCTGCCCGAGCTATCAGAAAGGTTAAGCTTACCAACATCAGGAACAAAATCAGGCCTGGTAGGCATATAATGGGGACGAATATGCGTATGTGGAAAGAAACTTCCCGGGCCAGGTGGGGGAGGCGCTGGGAGGATACCGGCCTTTACCGACTGTGGACGATGACCATGGTAGCCGGTGACGTTATTGCCGTTGCTCCATGAATAATCAGGGCCAATAGAAATGTGATTCGTGTTTGATCCACTTGAAGAAACATTAGGAATACGAGAATAAGATTGTTCATATCCTGGTTGATGAGGGTTTGTATTAATCTGATTTTCCAGAATCCCATCCGGGGGACTTGAAGTTCTCGATATTACTGGTTGACTAAAGTTTTTCCGTAATGGCTTCCCCTTTGGTTTCGAGTCAGTTGCTCTTCCCATACTTGAGAATTTCTGCAATCCTGGATGGGGATTCCCATACCCATTATCTGATATCTGAACAGGCTCAGAAACGGGAATATGCAGTGAAGTAGCACTACTGAATGTATGGCTATAGTTATTATCAACTGGCTGAGGTGATTCACCATTTGTTTGTGGTGGTCCTCCAGCCAAGAGACTAGTCCATAGCCATACGCTCTTCGCTGCTGCAAGAAGGGACACAGATGCTTTGTGAGGCTGTGCTAGAAGAATATTATATTTCCTCATCCTTAATTGATGTAGTGCATTGGAAAAGTCACGATCACCAGAAATTAACAGATAGTTTCCAGGGGCAGGGTTATCAACAGCCCAAAATAGCATATCCACCAAAATTTTCTTGTCACTTGCATCTTTAACACCTACTCAGATGTAACCAGAGGGTCGTTAGACAAACTCCATAAAGTGTCTATCGCCACTACACACAAAAAAATTAATAAATAAATATAAAATAAAAAATCTTTTTCTTCACAAATCTGTTGCTAGGCACATGCATGTTTTCCAAAATGAATAGAAATGCAAATGCCAAAAGAGGATATACAGAACACAATCTATGAAGCTGTCTCATGAGTCATGTCTATATATGTTTTTAGCTTAGGCAAGCAAGAACATAATATATGCATTATGTTTATTGTTGGCTAAACTACAAGATGGTTATGCACCCATAAGTATGCTATTAAGAATATTTGGCGCACAACAAGAATTATGCTACTACACGACTTTTAATCAATTAATCACTTTGTGCAACATTATCTTATTTACGAGTAGAATATCAAGATGACACGTCCTTATATAAGATAGTCGGATCTAATCAATAAGTAAATGAAACACAAATTGCACCAAAATTAATGTTATGATTCTCTTGTAGTGATATTACGAATCATCATTAAAAAGTAGCATCCACTAAAAACTATACCACAAGCATAGATGCATCAGTTGTGAAACAGGGCACACAGAAATTGTTGAATGTCTAAAACTCTAAATCCAGGGACAATCAATGAGGAATGATTTTAGAGTGCAGTTTACATGTCGCTTTCAGATTTAATCAAAGGCAAAGAAGGAAGAGAATTGCAATCTACTAGCTATGAGCCTAAATATAGAAAACTTATATGGATACAGATTATATTTAATCCACTAATCAAGAAAAGACGGTATTAATTTCCATCTCCACATGATATGTTCCCTAAAAAACAAACCTTTCTTGTCCCAATCATTTTGGGTAAGCCACTAGTTGCATTAACGACCACATGTTCATGTAAGTTTTTGTTTTTTTTTTTTAATTTTTTTGATTTTTGCATATTCAAGATACAACAGTTGTTTACGTTTTTATGAATGAAGAAGATCAAAAATCAAAACATGTCAAAGTAAAAACAGTTAAACCTTGGTTAGATTTGACAAAAACAGTAAAGATGTTACAAACTTCAAACAGTTGTTTCCGTAGGTAAAAAAAATGACAAAATAAAAATATAAAAATTAACAAACTAAAACCCTCGAGCTACAATCAACTACAAACCTCCCATGTTGTCAAATGAAACCACCAACCGACAATAACAACTGAATTTAAAACACATGAAAAATTAAACAGCATCATCTATAACATAAACATCCACATCAATTACATGAAAAGCCTGTCAATTACAATTAAATCATTAATAATATAACAAGATAGATCAAACCTTGATTTAGAAAAACAACTACTAGTATAAGTTATTTATTAAATTAAAATAATCAACACACATAAAGCATGATGCATCTGCAAATAACCAACGAAAAAAAAAAAGAATCTGTAGATCCATTAAAAATAAAGATGTATAAAGTTAATTAGAATAAAAGGGAAGTAATTATATACCAGCAGGAACGTGATTAAGTGAGATGCCGGTACTATTAAGGCCTTGTTGAACAGAAGAAGGGATACGATTAGTATCACCATAAGCAGATATAGAAACAGGGCCACAGTAATTCATATTAACTAATGCAGAACTAATATTCTGCGCAATTGAATGTGGTTCACATCCTTTTGGTACTTGACAATTCTCTATGTCCCACCATACTGATATCTTCGCCTTCCTATACTGCTCTTCTGCCATCACAATCAGATCCACACTTTATTTGTATTACTAATATTAAAACCAAACAGATCGCCGGAAGTTGTTATCCCTCTCTTTATTTATTTTGTTTTCATCTTTTTTTATTATTATTATTATTTATATGGGTGAGGAAGAGGAGGAGGAGGAGGATGGATGAGAGAGAGATGGGGAAGGATTGGATTTGTATAAATCTATCTATATAATGGGATACCATTGAGAAAAAAAAAAGACTGATGGCGGACGATTCTAAAACCCACGTGGGCCCCACTTCTTTACTAAATTGACGGAACTGACCTTTGTGTGGTTTTGGCATCTCTTCTTTCTTTCTTTCTTTGGCCGTACCCCTATATGCAACAGTATTTGAAGGAAGGAGTGACTAGTGGTGGGTCTTGGTTGGAGTGTTTGAAGGGGTCTTCTCATCTTTCTCCTAGGCGGAGGTTGACTTGACTGACTTGGGTTTATGGGATTTCCCAAACTTTCCTTACGCTATAACACTATTTCTATGGAATGAAAGCCAGCAGCTTCGATTCAGGAAAGATTGTACTTTGCTTGTACAAAATACCAAAAACACTATAGGCAGAAACGAGCCGAGCTGCTCGTGAGAAACTTGAGAGCAGATCGATAAAAAACTCGAATGAGCATAGCCTAAACAAGTTCGAACCCGAGTTCGATCTTAAATTTGGGCTCGTTTAATAATCGAGCTCGTTTATATAAAGCTCGATTATACTGGCGAGCCTAAGCCCTAAAAATATATTCGTAAATATATTTTATATACATATACGAGCTTAAAAAAACGAGCTTAAGGCTAGTATGATTAACGAGCTTTCGAGCTTTATTTCATTCAACATGTTATATAAGTTAGTCGAGCCCGAGCCGAGCTCGAGCTTTTGAAAACTTTCACGAGCCGAGCTCGAGCTCAAAATATGAGGCTCAAAACGAGCTCGAGCTCTGACAAGCTTGACTCGGCTCGGCTCGTTTTCACCCCTAATAAACACTATACATTTTTCAATTACTCATTTAAATACACCAACATAGCTATACTTGGGATATTGTTTTTAAGAGTTGTGTGTAATATATACGCGCATAACATAAAATAATCAAAGGGTAATTATGTTATCAATAAATATAAACAAAGTTACTATTTTCTTAAAAAACAGCATTCATAAAAAGATATTACGCAGTATAATTTAAAAAGTTGTTAAATAGTTAACAGCACAAAAAATTAAATCCCGAACGGCGTTGGAGTAGCTCTGATACCAGCTTGTAACACCTGTCTTACTCAGCCCACAATATTGTCCGCTTTGCCCGAAGGCTCGCGACTTTTCTTTTGTAGTCTTCCTATAACATTTCTGTAACATCCCGACATGGTCACCCATGTCAGTTGTGCTCTCGCACGAGCACGCTTAATTGTAACAACCATTAGACCAAAAAATGTGTTGTGTCTGATAAGGCGTATGTTATTCTAATATCCCAGCATCACTCCAAGCCACAACCGATGTGGGATTTGCCTAAGGTGTTACAATTTACCCACGTTTCTTTAATTTTCAGGCATGGTCACCCATGTCAGTTGTGCCCTCACACGATCATGCTTAATTGTAACTTACTATAACCAATAGACCATAAATTGTGTTGTGTCTGATAAGGCGTATGTTATTCTAATATCTCAGCATCACTTCAAGCCACAGCCGATGTGGGATTTGCTTAGGGTGTTACACGTCTATTGTCAGCTTCAAAGAAATTGAGCTTTGGCAATAACGGGTTACTTGTTTGGGACACGACAATTGTAGGATATTGGATTTCACATACACATCAAACCATAACACAAAGTGGGCGTATAAAGGTGAGTTCTAGAGAGAGAAAGTTAGAGGTTTAGGGAACTTAGTGAGAGAAAGAAAAAATATTATTATGAGCTCCAACTCTCTACCTTGGAAGGTAGAGAGTATTTATAGTCTTACAATAAAACGCCACACAACGGGCTGTGGATCAGGCATACAGTGGGTAAAGACCCGTCCGTCCTCCACGGTGTTACTAAACTAAATACTACTTAACATAAAAGTACTATGACTACGAGCTTTCTAACGATTACATATACTTGAGGTGACCGACTCTTTAATACCTGGAATTTCTAATTCCTAACAATCTCCCCCTAAGGGAGGTCACCTCAAACATATACTAAAATGACATTGAATACAATCGGATATTACATTAACAATTGATCTTGCATTCTTGATGTAGTACTTTGCTCAAAAGCTCGTAGTCATTGATTCCACTCATTGCATGTTTGGTTAATCCAAGTGGAGGTCTTTTACTGATCCACGTGATAATAATGTTGAGCCAGCTTTTGAGATCATCAGCTAATAGAAAATCTCTGATACATCCATTGTGGTGTTGGTATTATGTGATGTTGTGACATTCGGACCGACATGCTCACATTCGGGATCATGATATATTCTCATCAGAGTAGCGGAAGCTTTCGTTGATTCATGATATTGGCAGCAGCGTAGCGGAAGCATGGAGTGAAAATATCAGAGTCATTGATGCACTAATCATGATTTCTTTTGAGATGAATGTGTTAGGTGAGCATGCGGCTATGGATTGACCGCTTCATTCTGATCACTGCAAACGCCGGGGTGTACCTGCATAAGACAGTTAGCAATAAAGCGCACGAAAGTGTCTTTGATCACTTTCGATGAATTGAGGTACACGCCCCACGGTTCCCCGTTGATCAGTACAAGTACGCCTCGTGATCGTATAATTCGAAGAATTTCCTTGACAGGGTTTCGCAGCTGCTCTAGCTGTTCTCAAACCGAACGTCTCAAAGAAGACAACACGGAGTGAGTGAACCAGCGAATTTACGTCCACTGATTGATGAAAAGAGATTTGAAAAACAATCGTGTATTGCTCAATAGAAATTGTTTTTGCAATATAACGAAGGTTTTAATGAAAATCAATTATCAATCATAAAACACCTTTTGATTTGAAAAATTAGTACACGGTCGACGTGCTAATGAAAAGAGTTTTAAAGCACAAAGACCGGTTTTTCAAAGGTATCCGTCAATCCATAACCTGAACCAGGATTGATTCAAAAGATTGAATCGCCCCATTGTTTCTGTTCAGTTGTCACATGGTTGATCTGTATAATAGATCTCACATGCCACCTACCAGGAGCTTGTTAGATGTTGGCTCCAGAAGGCTTTCCATCTTCACAGTGAATATGTAAACACATCACTCAGATGTTCTGGCAATACCACAAGGATAATGCGTAGGACTCAAGATATAATCTCTCTTTCCACATTGTGTGAAACAGAGAGTCTTCATTGAAAGTGTCCTAATGAGATTTATTGATGATCTCGTGGCACTAGACTCAATTTGTGCATATTTGGATCCTATATCGGAGACTAGGGAGATGGTCTCCTCCTTCAATATCAACAATCTCTAAGAGAAAGTTGATAGATAATGTCGGTTCCCCGTGAGAATGAAACAAGTCCTTTTAAGAGGAACTTGAGTGGTTTGGAAAGTTGAAGTGCAGTGCGTCACTGGGTCCATGACGTCTTGTCTTCAATACTGATGTTACCATCTGTAGCATTTGAATTGAACCCGGTTTCTGCCCTAAGGTTGAATATATGGAGGGCTATTTGTTTTCACCCTTTTCTCATTCAATTCTTTTTCATTCTTCAACCCCTTCAGTGCTTACCGAGACTTCATAGCAAGAACCTTGTTGGGTTTATTCCAGTACTAGCTCAGTCTTAGTCCGCACTCTTCCCATATCTCATTTTTCTCCTTTTATCATCATACCTAAGAACTCTACACTAACTAGTGGATAGTCCCTGGTAGATCCCTCCGGTTCTGGCGGATCATGGGAACACATACCTAACCTTATCGTCCTTATATCACCATACATAATGTAAAGTTGGTCGGTCTTTTGGTATTGTTCATCTGCCATAGGAACCAATTGAAAACCATTTGAAAATCAATCCAGATACTTATGATATTTTATCAAAGCATTTTGTACCTGAATTGTTTTTGATATTTTTTGAAGAAGAACTCCCCCTCAACATGTGAATCAAGTATTTGAAATAGTTTTCCATACAGAGGCAAGAGAAAGAATTAACTTCTTTGATTACCATTTTCAAAAAATATCAACATCACTTCCCTAATCGAATCAAGTAGATAAAGCATTTTGGGGAAGGATGAGGTTTTCATGATTTTGCTCCCCCTCAATATGTGCCTCGAGATTTGAAAAGAGTTTTGCACATACTAGAGGGAACCTGCACCTTGAGATAAGTTATCACGTTTCAAATCATAGGTTTAAGATAGATGCTCCCCCTCAACATGTGCATGGAAAATTTGAAATCGTTTGTCACATGTGGGAAGGAGAGCTTGTACATCCTTATAAAACCATTTACCGAATTATCAGTTTAAATCCAATTTAAATCACACATTCTCCCCCGATCACAATTATCAAATCATTTGAGATTTGTGATCTCTTATAGATTTAAATTGATTTTGAAAGCTTTTAAGGAGAATTGTGACTTGATTATGAAAGCGTTTTAACTGATAATGATCGGATTTTAAGACTTTAAACTCCATTGATAAAACATGCATGTATATCTTTTGAAAACAATTGAATGCCAAATAACTTTTTAATTTAATTGAAATCATTCTCCCCTCAATCAATGACATAGGTTGTTGATTGAGAGATTGATATTTTGACAAATAAGTCCGGATGATTATCAAAAATAGAGACTGAGTTATTTTTCAAAGCAGTTAGTTTTCAGCAGATAAATGTTTAAAGAATCAGAGCATGGAATTTTGAAAACATGATAAAGTATGGCTCTGTTCTTTCCTTGAAAAAGCGGGTTACTGCCTGAAATGACAATAAACCATTGTTTCTCTTTCTCTCAAAAATATATTTTTTGATTTTTTTTTTTAAATTCGAACAACATCTAAAGTCCCGTGTCATTCTTTGAATGACAGCAAAAAAAAACCGTAGATATAATCGAACCGAGAAAACGCATGACAAAATGACAATATTTTTGAAGATTTTTCGAATTTTTCAGATTTTTATGGATTTTGAAGGTTTTATAATTTTGTATTTTGATTTTCGAATAGATATATACAAGAGATAGATGAAGATAGACTTTTACTCCTCGTCTTCCTCCTGAAGACGTTTGAGTGTTTCTGGTTGAAGGCTTTTCAAGCCTAGTCGTGGAAGTATGAACTCAAAACGTTCTCTTGGAAGAGCTTTGGTGAAGATGTCTGCTAACTGATATTCAGACCTCACAAAATAGAGTTCCACCACACCCTTTTCCACTTGTTCCCTGATGAAATGATGACGAATGTCGATATGCTTAGCTCTTGAGTGTTGAACGTTGTTGCATGAAAGAGCAATAGCACTTTTATTATCACAATACAGAGGGATTTTGTTAAATACAAAGCCATAGTCAGATAATTGAGATCTCATCCAAAGGATTTGAGCACAACAAGATGACATGGCTATGTATTCTCCCTCTGTAGAGGAAATAGAAGTACTCATTTGCTTCTTTGAAGACCAGCTCACAAGCTTATCACCCAAAAACTGAGCACCTCCACACGTACTTCGACGAGTATCTTGACATCCTGCATGATCAGCATCTGCATAGGTTGTTAGTGACATACCGGTGTCCTTCGGGTACCAAAGTCCCATATTGATGGTTCCTTGGAGATACCGAAGACCCGTTTAACCGCTTCAAGGTGCTTTTAGTAGGCTTAGCCTGGTATCTAGCACACATGCAAACAGCGAACAAGATGTCCGGTCTACTAGCTGTGAGGTACATCAGGGATCCAATCATACTACGATATTTTGTTTGGTCAATCATGATCCCTGAGTGGTCCTCATCTAGTTTGGTTCGATCAATCATGGGAGTGTCAACAGGGTCACTTGAATCAAATCCAAATTTCTTTAAAATCTCATTTGCATATTTAGATTGATTTATGAAAATGCCTCCGGGACTTTGTGAAATTTGTAATCCCAAGAAAAATGACATTTGTCCCATCATTGACATTTGAAATTTTGAACCCATTTCATTAGAAAAACTATCACATTCCATTGGGTCGGTCGGCAAAAATAATATCATCAACATAAATTTGAACATGAGTTAAATGTTTGCCTCGACTTCCGGTGAACAATGTTGGAACAACTGCTCCTTTGCTAAATCCGGTTGATAGAAGAAACTTTGACAACGTATCATACCATGCCCTTGGAGCTTGCTTTAAACCATAAAGGGCCTTCTTCAAACGATAAACGTGAGTAGGATGCTCTTGATTTACAAATCCTTCAGGTTGGCTGACGTAGACGACTTCTTTAAGATCTCCGTTCAGGAATGCCGTCTTTACGTCCATTTGATAGACTACCATGTTCTTACTTGCGAATTAGCCAAAAGATTCTAATTGCCTCGATTCGAGCCACGGGAGCAAAAGATTCTTCAAAGTCTATACCCTCCTCTTGACGGTATCCTTTAGCAACTAATCGAGCCTTGTTCTTCAACACATCACCATGCTCATCAAGTTTCACTTTGAAGATCCATTTTAGAGCAATAATCATAGCACAATCTGGAGCAGGTACTAATTCCCATACATCTAGTCGATCGAAATCATGAATTTCATCTTGCATAGCATTGAACCAGCTATCTTCATTCATGGCGGTTTTAACATCTTTTGGTTCGATCTTAGAGAGTACGGAGTTGAAGAAGCACCATAAGGCATCGGTTGCAAGTTGTTTCCGTGTGGATACTGGACGAGAGGGATTTCCAATGATGTTGTCTAATGGATGATCGTGAGTCCATTTTCTGAGGTGTTCATGTGGTAGTTGTTGAGGGACTGAAGTAGCAGAGTCGATGTCTCCTGAAGAAGGATGGTTCTGAAGAAGATTCAGGAGCAAATATGTTTTCAAATGGAGCATCTTCGGGATTAGCAAAGGGATTAACTTCATCATTGATGCCAGAAACAGTTCCATGATGTACATTTGAAGAATGATGATTTGTTGATGAGACGGAAGGATCAGCAGAAGGCGCTTCTTGACTTAAAGATATTGAGACTGAGGGATTGACTTCATTCACTGGAATATGAGCAGCCTCTGTTGTAGGGATCAACACCTCATTAGTACTCGGATCATAAAGTTCATCAAACATAGGATCAAACAATTTCTTTAAATCATCTTCAGATGGAGGTACATATGGAGTTTCTTGAGAAGAGTTTGGAACAAGGGATGAACCAATTGGACTGATTTGAAGTGCGGGTCCAAACTGAATTGTTCAGGAGCCATTTGACCGGTCAACTCATCAAACGTAACGTGAATTGTTTCCATGATGTTTCGGGTTCTTTTGTTGTAGATTCGGTATCCCTTTTTGTTTGGTGCATACCCTACAAATACTCCAATGTCTGCTTTAGCTCTAAGTTTGCCTAAGTCTTGACCCTCATTAGTTGGATAGCACAAAGCTCCAAACACACGAAGGAAAGAGAGATTAGGTTTTCTGTTGTGGACAAGTTCATATGGTGTCTTTCCATGAACAAGTGTGAATCAGGGATCGATTTTGTGTGTAGCATGCAGTGGCAATAGCTTCACCCCAGAGAAACATTGGAACTTTTGAGTAAATCGGCATTGTTCTAGCGGCTTCTACAAGAGTTCGATTTCGCCTTTCAACTACACCGTTCGGTTGAGGAGTTCGTGGAACACTTCTTTGATGGCTGATTCCAATGCTTTCATAAAATTCACTAAGTTGTTTGTTAACAAACTCGGTTCCATTGTCTGTCCGGATAATTCTGACGGTTTTGTTAAGTCGAACTGCAATTTTGATGAGTTTGATGATGATATCAAGAGTTTCATCCTTTGTCCTTAAGAACTTGACCCAGGTGAATCTAGAGTAATCATCAACTATAACTAACACATATTTCTTCCCAAAGATATTCTGCACTCTCATTGGTCCACATAAATCCATATGAATTGTATGAAGAACTTCTGTGACAGAGTTAGTAGGTTTGGGTTTATGGGCATACTTCTTGCTTTTTCCCAATTGACATGCTGAACAAAGATGATCCTTTTCATACTTTAGTCGAGGTAAACCTACAACTAAGTCCTTTCTCGAGAGATCATTGATGGTGCCGAAGTTCAAGTGATTGAGACGTCGATGCCATAACCATGACTTTGTTTTGAAGCCTTTGACAGCAAGCAAATTGGAGAAGACTTCATCATATCTTCTATAGAGATGGTGTAAAGATTTGAACCACGAGTTCCTCTTAAAAGTTCCTTACCATCAAGTTCTCTAACAAAACAAGTATGTTTTCTAAAGGCTACTTCTAGATCAGAGTCACAGAATTGACCGACAGAGAACAGATTATGACCAAGACCTTCCACATAGTATACTCTAGAGATAACACTATCACCAACAACATAATCACCATAACCCTTAATTGCACCGAAATGATCATTACCGAATCTAACTGTCCCGATGAATTTGCTCACGAAGTTCATGAGCCGCGACCGGTCTCCAGTCATATGCTTGGAACAGCTGAGTCCAGGTACCACAGAACGATTTGAACGATCTGCAGTTGAACACAGACAAGAATGGATAACGGGATAATTGGGATCCCCATGCAAGAATGGGTTCCACTTGGTTAGTAACAGAAATTGGAACACCCACATCGAAAAGAAACATCCATATCAGAAGTAAAAGCAATGGAATCATTGGGAATAGATGCAATGCTGGTGTCTCTATTTGACCTATTCAAAGTATGTTCACTTCTTAAGGGAATAGTTCTACCAGAGGCATCCATTTTCTAATAGGCATAATCTTAGCAGTTTGAGAGCAAAACTGATTATTCTTATGGCCAAAAGGTATCCAATAATAACCTATCTTTATAAAAGTTCTTCCTGTGGGTTTCCAATGTTTTCTAACAATCTTTCGTTTTTGCCTTTTTGCCTTATTTGCACGATTATTAGCATTAACAATTTTAACGGGCATTTGACAAAGATTAGACAAATCATTCACACCACATTCATGATTAGCAACAGAATTCAAGCAAACATCATTACAAGGTTTGCAAATAGTATCATAATTCGAATTAATTACAGTACGCCTAAGGCTAATACTAGAATCAACACGATTCGTTTTATTCAACTCAAGCTTAAAGTTCCTAGATTGGTCTTCTACTCTCTTCCAATGCACATTCTTAGCTTGCAAGGTCCTATCATTCCTTGTATTGTCTTGAGACTTTGACCTGTTCGCTTTAAAGTCACTGATTACTCCTGTAGAGGGAATGGAAACATTAGTTGGTTGATCTAATTTTTGCATTCCTGAACTTGATGTGCAAGGATCTGAAATTCTAGGAGGCACATTAGTGTATACTTTCTTAAGACTGTGATTTGAGCTTTTTGCAGGCACACTAACGTTCACTTTCTTAGCACTAACATATCTAGAATCTGAACTACTTGAAGGCACAGTAGTGTTTCCTTTCTTAAGACTGGGCATAGAACGGATTTCCTGCTTGGAACTAGGCATAGAACAAGGCATCACAGCTTTGCCTTTTGCACCTAAGGTTAAGGATTTGGGACATGTTGCAATTACACATTCTAGCAACTCTTGAGATCGTTTGGCCTGGAGGCAAGCAAACCTAATTTCACTATCAAGAGGTTTGTTAATGAAATCCTCTTCGACAATCTCACGGAGACATTCTAGACTATCCTTAAGGTGAGCACAGTATTCATGAAAAGCATGTTCATTATTCCTGAGATGAGGAGGAATATATTTAACTGTCACAGTGTATTTGCAGTCTAAGGGTGACTTTGAGACAACATTCTTATTGAAAACAAGTGGCGGTTTCCCATTTCCCTGACTTCTCAGATTCTCAATTTCCTTTTGTAAAGACGTTATTTTTCGTTGTTTTGGTCACGGGTGACTTTTATTGAATCATATAACTCTTTAAAATGTCGTTTAACTTTTTCATTTTCTTCTAGAAAACTCTTGTTTTCCTTTTGTAAGGCATCAACTAAGTTTTGAAGATGAAAAGTTTAAGAATTCTGAGAATCTAAAGGAGGAGGCATTTGGGAGCCTGTCATATTGTTCGTTTGACCCTTTAATTGAGAGATTTGGGCTTTCAACTTTATGATCGTGTTGCACTGAGCTTGAATCTGTTCATCACGTTTGTTAATTTGAAAAACTGCATCAAACTCGGAGCATCCGAGGATGTCTTGATATTTGAAGTTTTGACATTTTCTTTAAGATGTTGATATTTTAGTTGTAAATTAAAATGCTCAACTTCCAGTTTAGAAAAATGTTTAACCAAATTGTCGTGATCATCCAGTTCAATTTTCTCGTTTAGTTCAGAATTAGTTTTTCAAGCTCAATGACACGATCATGGGAGACTTTCAGTGCAACCGATAATTCATGAAATTTGGAAGCATTAATGGAACAATTTGTAGCAATGAAAAACACATCCTGAGTAATACATTCAGAAATCAGGTTCTCATTTAGTGTATGCAAGTTCTTCCTCTCAATCTCATTATATTTTAGTGCTCGCTCATAGTCACTAACTTCAACTATCATTGCATCAAATTCCTTTTCCATTCCCTTAATATCCGTTTCTATCCCCTTTTTAAGACTCTCAAAGTGATCTTTTAGAAGTTTAAAGAAAGGCATGACCTCAGTTAAATAACATTCTTTCATTTGCTCAAAACCCTTTCTCCTTCCGTAATACCAGTGGGTGTGATCCTTTTCTTGCAAGTTTTCTCAAAATCAACAAATAGTTGAAGTATAACATATTGGCTAATTAAGGTCTTGCTTTTAGTGGCAATTGTTCTAGGAACAAGATGCATTGGTGTATTAGGAGGATACACAGTCGCTCTAGGCATTTTCCAAAGAGGAGGGTTTGTTTCAACAATATTTTCAGCTTTATGCTTATCTAAATCCATTTTCCAGAAAACTTGTTCGGGAGTCAACAATGTCGGAGGTTTAAACATGTTCAAGGAAATCCAGTTTTCCTTCTTGTAATCATGGGGTGTGATCTTTATTTTCTTCTCTCTACATTTAGGATCATCTAATTTCTTGTTCATCTTTTCCCTAGTGACTTCATCTGCTTTCTTATCTTCCTCAGTGCACTCAACGCAACTAGGTTTCTGTCTAGGTTTAAGGATTTCATTGCCATCATAAAGAACCTTATGAGCATTTCTAGCCCTTTTAATGACCTCTGGATTTGGTTCCTCAACAAGGGGAATGCTATGCTTATCGCTTAGGACCCTATGCTTAGTGATCATGTGAGCAGTCTGAATGGTGTTCCCTTGTATGTACAACTTGTTTTCAAGTTTGTTTTTCAAAGTTTTCAGATTAGAAAAATCTTTCAAGAGTTTTGATTCCTTTGCATTAAATTCTTGCTTAAGCATTTTCACATTTTCTTGAAGTTCTTGTTTTTGCTTTGCAGTTTTAGAAAGCTTTTCTTGCAAGGAATTTAACTCTTGTTTTAATACTTTTTCTCGAAAATTACTTTTTCTAATAATTGTATGCACTTGGTCATCCATTTCCTGCTCACGAGTGGTCAACTCAAATTTAGCACGTTGTTCATAAATAGCAACACGTTCTTTATAGGCATTTAATTCAGATATTACAGAATCATCAGGGGCACAGGCAGTGTATTCATCAAAAATATAGTCATTGTTGACTGCAGGAGATGCATCACTTGGTACAACTTCACTTTCACTTTGTTTCACATATTGATCATATGGGACAACATTGATATTACCCATATTTTCACTATTTGATACAAAAGTTTCAGTTGATAGTACTTTGTCATGCATCTTTTGCACATCAGCATCGTCGTATAGTTTTAGTACCTCTGAGATGAGTGTGTCTTTGGATGGGCCAGCTTGTGTTGAAGAGGAGACCTTGGGAGAAACCATTGGAGAAATGCTAGCCATAAAGATTGTGTGTGCGGTAGGTCCATCATCCACATCAGAATCGTATGCATCACAATCAGCGACTTGAAAGGCATTCTGATGATTGTGACCTATCTCTTGAATAGGCTGCTCATCCACATCTGCATCATAGGTCTTGGCATTGCCCTCAGCTAGAAACAACAATTCCTCTTCATCCAAAGTAGCACCATTATCCTGAGCTTGCACAAGCAGCATCTTATCTCTGAAGTAATCAGCATTCGGTGGACGCTTTGGAGATGTGCAGTTCCTTGCAATGTGTCCCTCACCACCACAATTATAACATTTGATCGGCTTAGCTTGACCTTGATTACCATTCCTTCCTCGATTCTGATTAACAACATAACCTCTACCAGCTCCACCTCTTCCCTGATCATACTGTCTTTCTTGAACTGGTTGCACCACGATCCTCCCATCTTTAACAGTAGCTTGATTGTGTGGGTTAGATGCTCGTTCGAGGTTGTTATTGGTTAGTGGGAGAGAATTCATGTTTTGACTGATCAGAAGAGCTAGTTGATTAATGAAATTACCCACGTGTGCATCAGATCGCTTGTTTGAACATAAGATCAGGAATTAGTTTGTGATTACCATTTCCCATGGGTATGACTTGTGAGGCTTTGGTTGTGATTCCGATGTTTGAATAGAAGGCAGTTGAGTCATTAGACGAGCTTGTCTCTCCTTGGTTGGTTTTGAACTGATTAAGAACCAATTTTTCAAACATAGCATGTCTCTCATTCGGAAGGAGGAAGGCATAGAGTTGCTCATAGTTTGTATTCTTCAATCCTTTAGTGAGCTTCACAAAGGTGACAAACTTGTGCCATTCGGGATTCATGTTGTTCACAAATTTTGAGTTCAAATGAATGTTAGGCATAGTCATTCTGATGTTCCTCATGTCATTCACCAACTTATGAAATCTCACATAGTACTCATAGACACTCTCATCGGGTTTCATCTTGAAGTGTTCAAATTCGTCATAGAGTTGTGATTCTCTGTCTTCCATAGTTAATTCGGAACCTGAGAGAAGCATCTTGACATTATCCCATACTGCCTTTGCTTCGGTGTTGTGATTGATCACCTTGTAGATGTCTTTAGGAAGACCTTGAAGAACAATGTTAGAAGCCCCGATATCAGCATCGAATCTCTTTTTCTCCTTATCATCAAGCTCATCATACATCTTTGGTCTGTCCATTCCGTAAATCGGAGTTCCATCTTCAGCAGTATCAAGTACATCTCTAGTCGTCTCAACTCGATACGGTCCTTCATCAATGGATTTGAGAATGTTGACACCATTTTCCTTTCCAAGGCAGTACAATCTGATTCGTTGAGCCCAAGAATCGTAGTCGGTTCTGTCAAGCATGGGTGGACGAGTATCTGAACCAGCTGCTTGAACATCCTCGCCAACAGTGGAGATGATAGTAGGAACGTTGGTAGACATGTTAACAGATTATACGGAATTTTATAACTCTATGATTAAACCGGAAATAGATTCTTTCACGGGATTTTACTAAATCAAGAGAAAACCGTAAACAATCACCCAAGTCGCTAGAAGATAATGCACCAAGTCGCTAACACCTAATTCGCTACACCCCCAAGTCGCTAAAGTCCCAAGTCGCTAGACAAATGCAAGTCGCTAAGTAGTAACTCGCTAAGCCTCAAGTCGCTAGCAAAATTTTGGCAGCAATTCGCTACTCAAGTCGCTAAAACTTCAAGTCGCTAAAGAGCAACTCGCTACAGACCAAGTCGCTACCACCAAGTCGCTACCCGTAGTGGAGAGTCCACTACTTGTACTGTTAATCGCTAGGTCTAAGTCGCTAGCTCCAAAACTGTAACTCGCTACAAAATTGTGAAGCAAGTCGCTACGAAGAAAGAGATCCGTATATCAAGTCGCTAGCAAGAAAAACCACATAAACATCACTTTTCAATCCAAAAACAACCCAACCAAGATGATTCAAGCTTACCAAATGAAAACCTAAACACTTGTGATGATTCTAAACATAAAAGTACTAACAAAATCCAAGCTTTAACACAAGAAATCAACCAAATGATGCACAAACCACTAAACTTTTTCAAACTCAAAAACCACCTAAAAACCACTAGAAATCCAAAGATGTGCAAGATATGATCTAACCATGGCTCTTGATACCAATTGTAGGATATTGGATTTCACATACACATCAAACCATAACACAAAGTGGGCATATAAAGGTGAGTTCTAGAGAGAGAAAGTTAGAGGTTTAGGGAACTTAGTGAGAGAAAGAAAAAATATTATTATGAGCTCCAACTCTCTACCTTGGAAGGTAGAGAGTATTTATAGTCTTACAATAAAACGCCACACAACGGGCTGTGGATCAGGCATACAGTGGGTAAAGACCCGTCCGTCCTCCACGGTGTTACTAAACTAAATACTACTTAACATAAAAGTACTATGACTACGAGCTTTCTAACGATTACATATACTTGAGGTGACCGACTCTTTAATACCTGGAATTTCTAATTCCTAACAACAATAATAGAAGAGGATGCATAAATTTAGTGTGGTGTTTGTATGTGAAGTGCTATTTTGGCACTGTAAGCCTAAATGTACATCTTATCTTACAACAAAAGTAGACGTCCGAAAAAGATTAGGCTATGAAATTTTTTGAAATTTTATGATTAAGCAGTTGGATTCTTTGAATGCCTTTCATTTATTAAAATGTAATAAGACTTATAACGACCACTTTTTGCTAGAAATAGTCCATCTACAAATCGACCTACTAAGAACAAAAAATTATCTTTAGCATCTAATGTTTTTCCATTGTTCAGGCTTTGGACTTGATTTTGCTTACTTTTTCTGAGTTAATAGGCCTACGATATTTCTTCAGTGCCCTTTGTTTTGTGAAATACATAAATCAGTATTTAGATTGATATCAATAACTTATTTGTTTGCTTTGTGGTATAGCTTATTGAACCTATAAGATATATTTGGCTATCAAAATCCTTGTATGGTCTCTTGATGCTGCTTCCGCAAGTATGTTTCATAGTCCAAATACACAGATTCTTATGCAATTCTACTAAATACGCAAAATATGAAATTTATGATGAAACCAAAAAGTTTTATTAATATATTTTTTTTAAAGAGAATAACATTTGAAACAAAAATAAAACAAAGTAATACATTATGTTCTTAGAATGGAATATTCTAAGATTTTAGTGTGGGATAATAGTTTGAAGTGCTTCACGAAGGAAACTTTACGCATCCTCTTCAATGTTGTCACGACCGAAACAAGTAACTTGTTTATTTCCAAAGATCAAAACTGGATTGGTTCTTCTGCGGTTCACACTCCTTGTTGAGGAAGCCTCGGGTGGGGTTTCGTCCTCATCATCAAGGGTAATGACTTCGTCACATTTCTAGTGCATCAAGTTTATGAACCTTTTACACTTATTTCTAATTTGAAATATAAAACAAATAAACATTAGTAATTAGTAATGTTGTTATATTCAAATAAGTATGTTAAATGTTTTTTTTAAGAAATATAAAGACTGGCAAAGTATCACTACTAGAATTTAGTAGAATAGCGATGGAGGTAGTGACGGACATTAAAAAGTTGCAATTCCCAACGGTTGTAGCGACACATCTAGCGTCACACCCGTCAATGGATGTTGCATGGCATGTCGCAAGATATTCTCAAAGATAATGATGTTGCAACGATTGACGCTATATAGAGACACATGTTAGAATGTCGCAACTGAAGTCGCTAATTGTGCGTCTTCTTCATTTACGTCGCAAATTACGCCGTCAGGGTGGCGACCTTTATATGTGTGTCGCATAATAGGTCGTCTATTTAACGTCATTATATTAGAGGTCGCAAAATTAGTCGCTTACTCGTATATTAAGTCGTAGATCATGTTGAAAATTTTTCTCTTTCATTTATTTATCACAAGTTATGTCATCTTATCAAGTCTTTTTTATACGTGAGCAATACACATTTACACAAAACCCCAATAATTTTTATAAAAACTTTTTCTTAACCCATAAAAATACTTGAAAAAAATAAACATTATTTAACAACTCTAACATAACTTTATCACTCACAGACTCACTAACACACTCTCTCAGGTATGATCCACATTATAAACTTCAATTAACATCTCTTTCTAACATAATCGCTGAATTTAACACGAAAACCTAAGGTAAAATCGTTGAATTTAACACCTTTTGGTTCAACTTATTTTCCAGCTACTTTGTGCTTATTTTGGATTTGAATTGTAATCAGTTAACAGAGGTTAGTTAATCACAGTGAAATTCATCAGAAACAAAACTCTAAGGTAAATTTGCTGAATTTATAATCGCTGAATTTATGCTTATTTGTCTTTGATTGTTGATTTTGTGTTAATACATGCTAATGTTGAATTCATGTTGATTTTGTTGATACTAGTGTTCCATATGAATTTGTACTTATTTGTCTTTGATTGCTCAATCGTATGTGTAAGCTAAGTGTTTGATAAAATGCGTGACTGAGTTAAAAATGACTTTGTGTTGTGGTATGAATTTGAATCTAGTGTTTGAATGTGCTAAAAAGTGTTGTTGACTATATGTGTAGACCAAGTGTTCGACGAAAATACTAATTAAGTTGCGTGTTTTTTAAAGTGTTGTTGATTGTATGTGTAGACTAAGTATCTGATGAAACGCCTAATTAAGTTATGTCTTTTTTAAAAGTTTTATGGATTGTATGTGTAGACCAAGTGTTTGACGAAATTCTTGACCGACTTAAAAATGATTTTTCGTTGCTAATTTTATAAAGTATTGTTGTGGATATGAACTTGAATAGGTTTCGAATTTAAATACCGCATTACCTCTTGGTGGCGAAGCAGGAGTGGTCTGCCTATGTGATAACCATGACAAGGTAATGATTCTCACTTCGGGAACGAGTTTAGTAAGGGTAGGTTATTCATCAATACTTGGTATATTTCTCATTGATACTTTTTTGTAAATTGTCTATTTTCATGTCTTGCAGTTTTGTTCATCCAGGATGTCAACCAATGGGCAATCATTTCAAGTTAGTTGCTTAAACTGAGTTAAAATTTACATATTACATCACGTCCTAATTATCCATATGTTTAGATTATTAGTTTATGTATATTGTTTTACTTTACAGAGTCCTAAATAAAATTGTGACAAGATGTATGCAGAGTCCCAAAAGTCCCTGTGGGGAAGATTACATTAGTATCAATCAAGTATCTAATCTTTAAAATCCCACATACTTGTTGCACATACTTCTATTTAAAAATGTCAATTACTTGATTGAGTACCTCCACTAAACATATAGTTATTTCCAGTGTAATCTAAGAATGTCATTATACATGGTTTTCTCTTGTTGAAGGATTCCTAGAGGCTGGCAGGCTACTATGAAT
Organism: Chrysanthemum makinoi; assembly: GCA_910596185.1. NCBI lineage: Eukaryota > Viridiplantae > Streptophyta > Magnoliopsida > Asterales > Asteraceae > Chrysanthemum > Chrysanthemum makinoi. The sequence goes on along the minus strand of OU343223.1, from coordinate 217,032,959 downwards.
GCGAATAGTCAAGAGCGTGACCTACATCTCAGGTACACGTATATAACTACAATGAACTCATTAGCATGATATGACAAGCTTTGAATTGATGATTAATTAATTCATTGACGTGATTACTTCAAGAAATGTAACATCATGGGTACTTCTTTAGTTAATTTGTATTCAAAAACTGGTTTTGTTGAAGATGCTGAGAAAGTATTTAGTAAGATGAAAAAGAACGATCTTGTAGCATGGAATTTGATGGTGTCTTAATACTCTACTAGTTGAAAAGATAATACCTAACAACCTTATCACTTCTATTATAGTTCATCCACAGATATGCAGTTTTATTTTTTCTTGTGTTGCTCTTAATTTTGGTGTTATATTGCTACATATACTCTACTGAAGCATCTTATGTTGCACAGATCGAAAGGGTGGGTGCTAATCAGAGATCTTGTGGTAATGGAAATTAGGATCCAAGAACTATGTACCTGCCTACCACATTTCTGAAAAGTTTAAACAAGCAGCGAGGTAAATGATGCTTTATCTTTTATTGACAACTAATAAGGGATAAAATGTCGTTGCCATATGCATGTAATTGTAGTGCTCTGATTTTGTAAATTATAGATGCAAAGGTGGGAGTCCAAGGCAAAACATATGCATAAAATGCTATTCTTTAAGGTAGATTGATTTGATATAACATTATAGCAGCCAAACATCATAAAACTGTGACATGGTTTGTAACACCCCCAAAATCTCAATTTAGCAGCGGAAGACTAATCGGGGTATTACGTAGAGGATCATAGTCATAATCATAGAAAACGACTCAAAAGAGGCATTTTATAAATCATTATCATTCATTTAATAACTCAAGTAAAAAAGAGATTCCATAGTTTTGCATATCACGAAAGATATAAAATAGTTTAAAATGAATGATAATTTATTTAACTCCAAAAACCAACAGTTATTGCCCACTCCATACCTTGAATGCTTCTTCAATTACCTGAGATAAACATGCTAAAAAGTCAACAAAAGTTGTTGAGTGAATCCATAGCGTTTAAGTATAATGATCAGTTGAACACAAATTCTAGTTCGTATAATTGTATAAAGATACAATCATAATAGAAATCAATGATATTGCAATTCAGTATATTGCCCTAAGTCTCATGACACTCAAACGTTAACTTGTGTGATATCATAGAAATGATATAAATAATACGCACCATAAATGGTGTAAATAAGGGGCCTTCGTATAGGAATTTGTCATATTCCTATTGTTTACTCAAATATGGTGCATTTGGTCACCATTCTGGCTAACTCAAATGGGTTGTCAACCGCCAATAGATCTATTCACTGTATTCGCGTTCACTCGCAAGTGATTAATGGTTCATGATATGAGGGACTTTTTGGCAATAATGGTAACTTAGGCAAATATCAATCAGTCATAGCATACAAAAAAACATTTGTGTTTAGTGTTAATACAAATAAGACGTAAAAACGTTTATTTATATTTTACGATCTTCTAATGTTTTGTCGATAACAAACGTAAAATCATTTTAACGAAATAATTAAAATACGTAAATAGTTTGAGCCAATAGTTCTCTAACACAATTACGTTTTCACATAAAACACTAAGACAAGTATAAGTGATTTTATGATTTAGTAATACATATGTACAACAACTAGTGTTAACATATTGGGCAAATATATACATAACTAGTATGTATTATAAATGGGTAAAAACTACAACCCATGGTATTAACCCATACCCATTTGACTAGGTGCATTTCACTCATTAGATACATTGTATCTAAAGAAATACCCATGGATCAACCCATAACCCATGACCCACAACCAAAATACCCATGGGCAAAGAGGAGCGTCCCACGGATCCCTAGTTTTACACTAGACGGATCTCTTGAGGGAGGGATTCGTGGAACAGTAGTAGTTTCTCCTCTATAAATAGTGAGCTATTTCTTCCTTTTGGCTTATCACTCTCATACATACTTTACCCAAGTATTGTAACTCTCTAACCACTGATCCTAAGGGATCTTTCTATGTAGTTTGTCTTTTGTTTTTGTGTGATTCTCTAGGTTCCTCTTAAAGGCGAGATCACCACTTCTTGAAGTCGAGCAAGCTCAAGTCCATGAGTTGTCATGCTTCGTCATCATCAAGACTACTGAGGTTCTCTTGTTGATAGTTCTTTCTTCCTCTATAAAAGTGTTGTGTCGAAGGCATTAGTGAAGGATGCCAAAAGAGTCAAGACGAAAGCATTAGTGAAAGGTGCTTAACGTCCGTGTCAAAAGCATTAGTTAAGAATGCTAAAGGAGTCAAGGTACAAGGCATTAGTGAAGGATGCCTAGAAGTCAAGCCAAGGGCATTAGTGAAAGGTGCCTAAGGTGTACATTCGATATGGTGTGTTTTGATGTACAAGATAGATTAGTCTTGGATCCAAGGATATTGTTATCCTTGATGATGTTGTAATAAGGAATGGGTCTCCTTTGGGATTAGGTGTTGTGTAGTGTTGGGTAGTAGTTCCTCCATTGTAATGGAACTCGGTACTTAGCCTAGTACCGGATAAAGGGTAGGCGACGTTGTGGTAGGTGTGGTTCACCTTGGTGAAAAGAACCCGGTGGTTAGCCTAGTACCGGAAAAAGAGTAGGCGACGTTGTGAAGGCTTCTCCGCCATAAGGAGTTGGTGTCGTGTAGTGATTACGAACTCTCGAGTAGGTGACTCGGGGAGTGGAGAAGGGCAAGGAAGGTGTCCTTGTAGCCGAACCACTATAAATACTCGTGTCGTGGTTATGTGCTTCTTACTCTTTATCTTTCATTACACTTTTATATATCTATCTATCAACGTCCAACATACACATCTAAATAGATTGACATAAGTTGATATAAATATTTTAAAACGAAGTTTTAATTGATAAAACTATTCAACCCCCCTTATAGTTTTCCACAATTGGCATCAGAGCTTCGTTACCAAGTTTCTTAGAGTATGTTGTACTTTAAAAACTTGATACGATCCGTGTATGTTTGAAAACTACAAAGAAGGATTTTTCAAGTCATGTTTTAAAAATCATTATAGTGTTTATTGTTGGACAATGATAAAATGTTCTAATACTTTCCTTGTTAAGAATTCTCCATACTTGGGTTTGGGCATACCAAGAAGATCATGAAGAAACTATCTAAATATTTCTTTTCGTGAAAAGAATGTTTAGCATTGTTTTTCTCACACATGGATCTGGAGATTCCAAAAAGATCACAAAGCATTTTCTCTAAATACTTCTTCCCTCAAAAAGAATATTTAGCAAAGGTATGATAATTAATAATTTACATTTGTTTTATTACTGTTAAAATCTTAGTTGTATAATTAATCTCTTTTATTAATTACTTGAGTAGTTATCTATATTAAAGCCATCATCAAGAATAGTATTCTTCGATTGATTTGTATAGACTACACTACTAATCTGTAATAATGATATCTCGGTTATACGGTAACTTCAATCATTATTCATCACAAAAGGATTATTGACACTTCATCTATGTCAATAAATATCCATGTGAAATTTCTTGTATTATGATAAAATGGGATTTTATCATAATCTTTGAAAAACCTCCCAAGAATTGTGACTAATTCATAAAAAGGGAATCTCGTCAAATAGGATTAGTATTAAAACGTCAAAACCTCAAATCATAAGTTATAGAGCTTAAACATCAAACTCTAGGTGATTTTAGAACTCCCAAACCAAAGTTATCAAGGAATGCTTAAACTGATTTTTTGCTGTCAAGCCGGATCCCTAAGCTTGAACTAGCCGGATCCCTAATGAGAAGGATCCGTGCAACAGAAGAAAGCATAAGTTAGTAATGATCACTGTGGAAGTTCCACAATCACTTTCCCTTTAAAGACTCACGAATAAAAACCCAGTTACTATTCACAGGAGCAATTTGATCATTTCCTTCAAGCATTACAATCTCTTGTGTAAGTATAATCTTCACTACATTGTTAATTTAATTCCTTGATTTCTAGGATTACAATTTCTTCATTTTTAGAAGTTGGGTTCAAATGGGTTTATCATAATTTGTTACCACAATGTTTTCTAAGATAATCCAAATCAAAGAATTAACATTGTTAATACAAATTAAACTCATTTCTTGAATTCAATAAAAATGATTTGAGCAAAATTGTGATCAAACCCTTTAGGCTACTATCCACAATTAACACCACATTGTTGTTGTGTTGTTTAGGAACAATCATGCCAAGTAACCGAAAACAAGACTACCAAGATACCGCTCATTACATACCAATGTACCATAGAAAAGATGGACTTAGCTCGGAAGATAGGAAAGCCTTTAAAATGCTCGAAAAGAGACTTTTTCATGAAGGTCGTGTAGTAGAATCATCATTTCTTGCTAACACCGACATAAGACAAGTTTTTGGAACCATTGGCTTTAATTGTTTATGGGACATAAGCAAACAAATTTGCCCGGTTTTCGTACTCGAGTTCTACAAGACAATGAGGATAGTTAGAAATGATGATAGGTCCATCTCAATTGTCTTCATCATAAATAAGCATGAGTACACTCTTTCGCTTGTGGAGTTTGGAAGAATAGTAGGGGTTCCATATCAAGGTGTTTGCATGTTTTCCAATGAGTGGTCTTTGGAAGAGACACACACTATGGTTGATAATCATGAAATCTACCACATGCTAATCCCGGAAGCAACCACGGTGAGGGACACCGTGTTCATGCCAAGAGCATCCCCATCGAGGGTCACTAGGAATTCGAAAGTGATCTATAGGGATCATTTCCAAATGGAGCTCTCCGAGATGTACGCATTGTATAGGAAATGGGAAGTTGTGGTGAGGGAGAATGTGTTGTGCCTAGTAGGAAACAAGGATCGCCCCAACGCATGCCTAAGTTTCATGATCTATTGCCTAGTGACCGAGACTCGCTTCAACCTTGCTTACTACATGATTAAGAGAATGGCAAGTGTAAAAAACATGGACAAAATGGTGCTCCCGTACGCAATGCTCCTAACCCGTCTTGCAAAATTCATCTTTGCATTAGATCTTTCTCCGCAATCCTATGATCATAGCTTTTGCAACAAAGTTATGGTGTTATTGACCGATGGTAGAACTACAAGGTTTATGGTGGAAGGCAAGAGGCCTCACCCACCCACGGATTCCTCGGATGAACGAGAAAGGCAAAGAGAAGGTGAAAGTAGTAGCAACTCACTCAGAAATACCGATCTCGACCCCTTGGATTACATCAATCAATTGCCGAACGTTCCTAACCCATCACCAGAATGGCAACAAACCAAGGAAATCTTCAAGTGTTTCGCCAACTTCTTGAAGAAAAAGAAGTAGAGATGGTGTGATAAAGAGTGGATGAGGGGTGAAGACGGGAAGTGGTGGAGAAGTAAGGTAAGGTCATAGGACCTTAATTTGTGAAATTTTTTTGAAACAATGGGTTGTAACATCTAAACAAATACTTATGTAGTGTAGGATGTAGTATGTAGCGATTGCCATAACTTGGCATTGAACAATCTTAACTTAGGAATGTGTAGGATGAGATTTTATGACTTCTTCAAGTAGTCGTCGTCACTCATCTTTAGGTACCTTTAGTTCCCCCACATTTGCTATGCATTATACTTGATGTGTTCGTGCATTTAGTCTTTGTAAAAACAACTAGGAGAAGCATTTTGCTAAGAGTGCAAAATTGCACATTTGCTGAAAGCTTTATGATCTGCAGTAGGCGGATCCCAGCAATATAACAAGCCGGATCCCTCCCAAAAGGGAACCGTGGGATCCGTAACCACAGATGAGCAATACATACCTCCTTACATCAAAAATTCCTCACTAGATCATCTCACACTAGTCAAACATAAGACCTTAGAACCAACTAAGTATTCCTTAAGCATTTGAAAGCTTCACACTCACCCATAGCTTACCTAGAATCTATTTCAAAGTGTTTTTGATTTATCAACTCATCAAAACTCACCACATTTTCGCTCAAACGCTCACACATTACTCCTTACATCATATAACACTTAGTTTGATATGTCCATCAATTTTAGCAAATTGAATTTAGTCACTTTTAACTCAAAAATAGGCTCAAAACTAGTTTTTTATTTTTCTTTATTTTTTGAGATTTTATTAAATTTTTCCTGAGCCATCATCTAACTTCTAGGACTAATTACCACCACTTTTCATATCAAATCAAATGGTATTCTTCTCAAGCACTTAGTTAGACTATCTAAAGTCCACTTTTAACTCCAAAAACCATCATTAAGCACCCTCACCCCTAATGGTTGAGCATTTAAGACATCCACCACTCAAGACATCAAAGGAAAGTCAAAATCTCAAGATACATAGGTACTAAACCTTACAAAAAGCATATTCATCTCATCAAATATCTGTCTGACAGACGGATCCCTGGTATATAACCAGACGGATCCCTGGTGAGAGGGATCCGTGGGATCCGTGTTTGCAGAAAGACTTTAATCAGTTTTCCTCTTCTAATTTAAGCCACCTTTTGGTTATCTAACCACTTTTAGTTACCATTTAATGTATTTCTAGAGCTGAACAATATCCTAAGTGCATGCTTAATCCTCTTAGTGGTCAAGAATTTAATTCCGTAATTCAAAATTATCCTTTATAAACCAAACACTCTTAAGGTTAATTCATCACTCTTACCTAGCTCTCAAAAATAAGTAGTTAGAAGCTTATATTGCATCCTTACCGTCACCATGACCAAAGCACTTAGCAACAACTCTTCAACTAAAGGCTCATCCAAAAGAAAGGGTCACATGATTCATGAGATTTCATCCACCGAATCATCTCCCGTAAGAGATAACAATGCTAGAATTCCACCTCAACAAACCCATTCAACAATTGCTAAGAGAACCGCAAGAATTAGCATTAAACCTTTTGGGCTAGAAAAAGGGTCATCTAGTTCAAAACCAAACATAGCTAGCTCTAGCAAACTGTCTAAGCCCTCATTCCTAGAGCATGGATTATACTCATTTAACGAGCCTCTTCCTCACCCAAATCTCTATTCATTAGAGCATTCACCACCGAGAACCTCCAACTCACCAACTTTCTCGTTAAATAGGGAACCACCTACAACACCGACTAGTCCATCATTGGAAACAAGGAACCACCAAGGACTTGATCATATGGAGGAATATCCATTACCACCACCCTCATTCTTAGTAGAACCTCACCCTAGTTCTCTTAATGAAACCCCACCATCATTCGTAGAGCCTCCTCAAAACATCCATTTTCCTCCGGTTCCAAATCAAGACAATAATTGCTCTAATTGTATAATCACCCAAGGACTTGTTCAAGAAGTACGAAATGAGTTGCATTTCATGTTTAATCATCTTCTTGAAAGATTGGACCAAATCAACAAGTCCACTCATCCTTAGACTCAAGCACATTGTTGCATTCTAGGCTTTAGTAACTTATTAGTAATAGTAGAAAATGTATGGCTAAATCATTCTCTTAGTTTTAGAGATTTGTTGATTATCTCTTTGTTTTATTGAATGATAACTTATTTGCCATATTTCTTTGAGTATATGTTTGTTGTTTGTATACATATTTCACTTTCATATTTAGCATTGCTTGATATATCACCTTTGCTGAATAATCTGTCACCAGACAGACGGATCCCTTGAAATTGCCTAGACGGATCCCACAAAAGAGGGAACCGTGGGATCCGTGGTACAGAAGAACAAAATTTCACTAACTTGAGTCTTATTTGTAGGAAATTATGCACTATACTCTTGTTTTCTAACCTTTATTTTGTAGATTTTCTAAATACGCACAAAGAACTTGACACCCTAAGCTAGGGGAGCTTCATGTCAAACCATACATTGCAAAACCATTTGCAAACATAATCCTTATTTGGATTACACTTCATGACACCCCATTGCAAAGTTGCAATCTTCAAGGGGGAGCATGACGAAACCATTTGCAAACAAAATTGAAATTCGTTAGCTTATTAGTTTATATTTACTTGACGCCCTCACAAAGGGATGGACTCGTCAAGGGGGAGTTAAGATGAGAACTATTCCCGTCACTTGCTCTCTTCACATTTTTTCTTTTACATGTCTTTCTTAAAACAATGTGTTAGTTCCTTTTCGATGCTCTTTTTGTTTCGACAAAAAGGAGGAGAAGAGAGTAAAAACTCCAATTCGAACTTTTACGAATTTTTAGTTTTTCCTTAAAATAATTTTATGTTTTGTCATCAACAAAAAGGGGGAGATTGTTAATACAAATAAGCCGTAAAAACGTTTAATTATATTTTACGATCTTCTAATGTTTTGTCGATAACAAACGTAAAATCATTTTAACGAAACATTTAAAATACGTAAATAGTTTAAGCCAATAGTTCTCTAACACAATTAGGTTTTCACATAAAACACTAAGACAAGTATAAGTGATTTTATGATTTAGTAATACATATGTACAACAACTAGTATTTACAAATTGGACAAATATATACATAAATAGTATGTATTATAAATGGGTAAAAACTACAACCCATGGTATAGACCGATACCCATTTGATAGGTGCATTGCATTCATTAGATACATTGTATCTAAAGAAATACCCATGGATAAACCCATAACCCATAACCCATGACCCACAACCAAAATACCCATGGGCAAAGAGGAGCGTCCCACGGATCCCTAGTTTTACACTAGACGGATCTCTTGAGGGAGGGATCCGTGGGATCCGTGGAACAGTAGTAGTTTCTCCTCTATAAATAGTGAGTCATTTCTTTCTTTTGGCTTACCACTCTCGCACATACTTTCCCCAAGTATTGTAACTCTCTAACCACAGATCCTAAGGGATCTTTCTATGTAGTTTGTCTTTTATTTTTGTTTGATTCTCTAGGTTCCTCTTAAAGGCGAGATCACCACTTCTTGAAGTCGAGCAAGCTCAAGTCCATGAGTTGCCATGCTTCGTCATCATCAAGACTACTGAGGTTCTCTTGTTGATAGTTCTTTCTTCCTCCATAAAAGTGTTGTGTCAAAGGCATTAGTGAAGGATGCCAAAAGACTCAAGATGAAAGCATTAGTGAAAGATGCTTAACGTCCGTGTCAAAAGCATTAGTGAAGAATGCTAAAGGAGTCAAGGTACAAGGCATTAGTGAAGGATGCCTAGAAGTCAAGCCAAGGGCATTAGTGAAAGGTGCCTAAGGTGTACATTCAATATGGTGTGTTTCGATGTACAAGATAGATTAGTCTTGGATCCAAGGATATTGTTATCCTTGATGATGTTGTAATAAGGAATGGGTCTCCTTTGGGATTAGGTGTTGTGTAGTGTTGGGTAGTAGTTCCTCCATTGTAATGGAACTCGGTACTTAGCCTAGTACCGGATAAAGGGTAGGCGACGTTGTGGTAGGTGTGGTTCACCTTGGTGAAAAGAACCCGGTGGTTAGCCTAGTACCGGAAAAAGAGTAGGCGACGTTGTGAAGGCTTCTCCGCCATAAGGAGTTGGTGTTGTGTAGTGATTACGAACTCTCGAGTAGGTGACTCGGGGAGTGGAGTAAGGCAAGGAAGGTGTCCTTGTAGCCGAACCACTATAAATACTCGTGTCGTGGTTATGTGCTTCTTACTCTTTATCACTTTTATATATCTATCTATCAACGTCCAACATACACATCTAAATAGATTGACATAAGTTGATCTAAATATTTTAAAACGAAGTTTTAATTGGTAAAACTATTCAACCCCCCCCCCCTTCTAGTTTTCCACATTCAGGTTTGTAGCATGTATCTCCCTACGAGTTTGAAAAGCATATAAAAGTAGGACTATGAGCTCACCTTGGTGATAGTAGACAAAGTAAGTGATGTCAAATGCAATGTGGGAACGGCTCCAACACACGACCTGAATAATATGGAAGTCTAAGATTCCAATAGTTTCAAGTTTGACTTGGTGCGAATAATAGAAATAGTATCGAGAAATGGACTAGATTATGGCAAGGATGGATTGAGATGCTTAAAATGCTTAAAGTACAAAAACAATATTATTTATATTGTTAAATTGTTTTCATGTTATTAGTTCTAGTAGATATTGTTTCTCAAGGAATTAGTGGATGATAAATTATGGGAAAAATGATAAATTGACCTAACTAAAGAGGCCTAAAAGGAGATCTAATGCATAAATGACTTGTACAGTAACAGTACTGTACAAGTCATTTATGCATTAGGTCTCCTTTTAGGCCTCTTTAGTTAGGCCTCTATATCAAAGCTCTAAATTATGTTATCCATTGAAAGCTTCGTCATATTATTTATATACGTATTCACAGTTTTATAGTTTCTACGTAATCGTCTCGATATTTTCCTTAGGGTATATGTTATAAAATATTAGTATGTGAATATAATAATAAAGTTATTGAAATAACCTTCAACTTATATAAATTTACATTTTCAACCCTAAAAGTATAACATTTACATTTTTAGTATATAACTTTAATATATTTACATTTTTAGCCCAAACTATTCAAATATGACATTTTAATACTCATAATTTCCAAATATTCATGTTATGCTTTCAAGTTATTAAAATGACAGTTTTGACACTAATTTGTAGGAAATTACACTTTTAACCTTAAAGTTATATATTTTGCATTTATAGTCCAAAATGGTATTTAAACCTTTAACCTTTTAAATATTACATTTTTATACTCAAAGTATTCATATGTTCAGTTTATAACTTCAAGTTATCAATGTGACAGTTTCTACCTTAACTTTTATAAAAGTTACATTTTTAACCTGAAATGAGTAAACTTTGCATATTTAGTCCAAAACTCATAGTTTTTAATGTTTAACATTTTTATTACTCAAATAAGCTTATAACAGTTTATTCAAGCTTATTTAACTGCTTATTTTCGGATTATAGCTTATTTTATGGGTATTGGGCCTTAAGGGTCCAATTTAAGGCCCGTTAACATTTCGAAAGGCCCATTGGGCTCGGGGCTGTTTGGGCTTTCACTTGGGCTCACATTAGGTCAAAAATAACAAGTTAAACCTGTTTTGGAACTGCTTATTCGCCCAACTTATTGAAACTGCTTATGAGCCTTAAGGCCCATTAGCCGTTTATTAGTTAATAAAACAGTGACGAAGTGGCCTAGGTTAGGAGCTTAATAAGTGATCAAATGAGCTTATTAGGGCGTCTCTTTGGTACACCTTATTTATTTGCCTTACGAAGAATTGATTCAAGCCATTTGTTTGACCTAGTACGCATTTAAAGGTGGTTTCGCCAACCCATTTCTTAGTCGACATATACTTTCTGTTTTGGTTCATGGCTTAGATAATTTTAGGATTAGGGCCAAGGTGATTTAGAATCGTATTATAAAAATTGTGTAATGTTAGTTATATGTTGCCAACAAGTTTTATACTCCAAACCATACCTTACCAACAATCAAGGGATCGTTTAAATAGGTATTTGGATTACAAGAACATAGAAAAATCAACGGAAAGCTTGTTGGGTTCGTACATGAGATATAAGACTTAAAAACATGAAAAATATTCTAAGTGTTGAGAGTATTCTTACCACACCAAAAATAGGTGGGAAGAACTTGGTTGTGATACTAGTACTCGACTTGTGGGGTTCTGTAACATATTGGATTTCACAAACACACTAAACCATAATCATAAGTAGGCGAATAATATGTTTTAGAGAGAGAAAGTGGGATATTCTAGAAAGAGAAACTTGTGGAATGTTAGATTCCCAAATGAACATCCAACCCTCTACCTTGCAAGGTAGAGGGTATTTATAGGTTACAAAATAAACGACCTCCTAACGGCCTGTGGATCAGGTATACAATGGGTAAAGACCCGTCCTTCCTCCACGGTGTTGCACTAAACTAAATAGCTAACTAAATAACATAGTAAATAACGTGATGTCTACGAGCTAACTTATGCTAGATAGTATTTGGGGTGACCGATACTTCACTATGGAATTTTCTAATTCCTAACAATCTCCCCCTAAGGGAGGTCACCCCATGTTTTACATTTTGAATCCTAGCATTCTAATTAATCTTCAGTCTTGAGCTCGCAGACATTTCTACTTCAAAGTACTCAAACTATGTGTTTCTGTGTTGATTTCATCATTGTACAACTACGATGTATGTTTCGTGGAGGTTATTGATCTGATCCACCATGATGACCTTTTGAGCATTACTAGAGATCATCAGCCACTGCAAATCTCAGCATCACCCATTGTTGTGTTGCCAGCATATGATGTTGTGACATTTGGACCGACATGCTCACAATCTGGATCATGATTTCTTCTTATCAGGGTAGCGGAAGCTTTTGATGATTCATGATATTGGCAACAGCGTAGCAGAAGCATGGAGTGAAAATATCAGAGTCATTGATGCACTAATCATGATTTCTTTCGATGAATGTGGTGAGTGAGCATGCGGCTATGGATTGACCGCTTCATTCTGATCAGCTGCAAACGTAGGGAGTACCTGCATACAACAGTTAGCAATAAATCGCACGAAAGTGTCTTTGATAACTTTCGTTGAATTGAGGTACACGACCCACGGTTCCCCGTTAATCAGTACAAGTACTGCCTGTGATCAGGTATAATTCCGAAGAATTTCCTTGACAGGGTTTCGCAGCTGTTCTAGTCTTTCTCAAACCGGAACGTCTCAAAGAAGACAACACGGAGTGAGTGAACCAACGAATAGAGATACACTGATTGATAAAAAGAGATTTGAAAAACAATTGTGTATTGCTTAATAGAAATTGTTTTTGCAATACAACAAAGATTTTAATGAAAATCAATTATCAATCATAAACACCTTTTATTTTGAGAAATAAGTACACAGTCGATGTGCTAAAGAAAAGAGTTTTTGAGCTCAACGACCGGTTTTTCAAAGGTATCCGTCAATCCATATCCTGAACCAGGATTGATTCAAAAGATTGAATCTCTCCATTGTTTCTGTCCAGTTGTCACATGGTTGATCTATTGAATAGATCTCACATGCCACCTACCAGGAGCTTGTTTAATGTTGGCTCCAGAAGGCTTTCCATCTTCATTGTGAATATGTTTACATATCACTCGGATGTTCTGGCAATACCACAAGGATAATGCGTAGGACTCAAGATATAATCTCTCTTTCCACATTATGTGAAACAGAGAGTCTTCATTGAAAGTGTCCTAATGAGATTAATTGATGATCTCGTGGCTCTAGACTCAATTTGTGCATATTTGGATCCTATATCGGAGACTAGGGAGAGGGTCTCCTTCTTCAATATCAACAATCTCTAAGAGAAAGTCGATAGATTATGTCGGTTCCCCGTGAGAATGAAACAAGCCCTTTTAAGAGGAACTTGAGTGGTTTGAAAAGTTGAAGTGCAGTGCGTCACTGGGTCCATGACGTCTTGTCTTCAATATCGATGTTACCTTGGTAACCACCAGTAGTATATTAATTGAACCCGGTTTCTGCCCTAAAGTTGAATAAATGAAGGGCTATTTCTTTTCACCCTTTTTCACATTTAATTCTTTTTCATTCTTCAACCCCTTCAGCGCTTACCGAGACTTCATTACTAGAACCTTGTTGGGTTTATTCCAGTACTAGCTCAGTCTCAGTCCGTACTCTTCCCATATCTCATTTTTCTCCTTTTTTCAATATACCTAAGGACTTCTACACTATCTAGTGGATTGTCCATGGGTAGATCCCTCTGGTTCTGGCGGATCATGGGAACTAATACCTAACCTTATCATCCTTATATCACCATACATAAAGTAAAGTTGGTCGGTCTATTTGGTATTGTTCATCTGCCATTTGGAACCAATTGAAAACTATTTGAAAATCAATCCAGATACTTGTGATATATTATCAAAGCATTTTGTACCTGAATTGTTTTTGATATTTTTTAGAACAAGAGCTCCCCCTCAACATGTGCATCAAGTGTTTGAAATCGTTTTGCACGTGGAGGCAAGAGAAAGAATTAACTTCTTTGATTACCATTTTCTAAAAGATATCAACATCACTTCCCTGATCAAAACAAGTAGATAAAGCATATAAGGGAAGGATGAGGTTTTCATAAACTTGCTCCCCCTCAATATGTGCCTTGAGGTATTGAAAGAGTTTTGCACATATTAGAGGGAACCTGCGCATTAATAATCATACCCGCCATACAGAAACCAAGTTAAAAACAATCAAGGTACTTTATGATGAGACATGTAAAACTTTGTACCTTGAAGGTTTATTTTCGTTTTGAAATGCTCCCCCTTAATATATGCTTTGAGATTTGAAAGATAATTTAGCATATACGAGAGAGCAGTATGCACTTTGAAAAGGTCATCTTTTATCATCTTTCATATTTATATCACGTTTTCTCCCCCGATCAAAAATTTCAAATCCTTTGAGATTTTGGATCTCAAGTGATTTAAATATGAATGAAACAGAGCATTTGTTGGAGAAAAATGTGTCTGGTTTTATAAGATTGAAGTGGACAAGATTGAAGTTCCCTTTTTATACATAAGGGAAACCACAACACACAACCTAGCACTATTACACACATTATAGTTGTTTATAGACTGTTCACCACAACATACACATAAATAGTTCAAAACAGAAACTACTTCCGGAAGATGACTTCACTCAGTTCTTTGAAGTAGTTTGTAATGACCATCACGAAGTCTACCACCAACAAAACTTTCAAGGCTGCGGAAGATCATTCGAGTCTTAATTTTTCGCCTGATTGCAGCAATGAAATCTTCACACCTTTTCAAGTCATCATCAGTCCAGAATTTTGTTCTATTCCACGGCTTCAGATCAACTTTGATTTCTTTCACTCTGGAGTTCAACTCTTCTTCAACCATCTTGAGAGTACCATCACTGAATTTGTAGAGCTCGCACAATCTCATCAGCATGCGAGTTCCGTACCTGTCATGGAAGAGGACGGCTCTGGGGTTGTCAAGCACTCTGTAATCGTGACGAAATTCTTGTCCTTTGGTATCCCATTGAGGCCTTGTTAAATTTACTCGAGTCTGGTAGCTTTCTATCCCAAGCTGAAAGTCCTCAACCCGTTTTCGGATGACTAAGCCTCTAATCCAAAGATTGACAGCGGCAGATAGAGCTTTCTTTTCACGAACAGGAAGGTGTTCAAGGTGTCCTTGAAGATTCAAAAGATAGAGATCTTCAAAGTCATTTGGCAGGAGATGTTTAAAGTCGTTTTCTTCAATAATATATTCTTTCAGGTCTGCTCTTTTAAGAACGATCTTTTTCAAGTACTCATAGCCGTAGATTGGGAAGACCTCTACTCGTATAACACTTAAGATTCGCAGCTTGGATCGAACATTTTTGCGTCTTTTATCAGCACCATGTCTCTCGATGTAGAAGTTCTTCTTTTTGTACCACCAGTGAGAAATACCATATGAGACAGCAATGTCATACTTTTGTTCTTTGTCAGCCCAGAATTGATCAGGAACCATCTGTTCAAGTCCTTGATCAGAGTAGGTTGCAGCTTTCATCTTAGAGATCGATAGAGCAGGTCTTCTTTCGGTAGAACGAGCACACAGATAATCCAGATCATGATTGAAGAAGAAGTCAGCCTGAATGGTCATCTGTCCAGGTTCACCACCAAGAGGAAGAGGCTTGTTCACATTGAAACGACCAATCTGCTCACTTACTTGATCATTCAGCATCTTATGGCATTCTTCCATCTGGTATTGGAGCTGGTTAACATCTGAGTGAAAGACCTTGACAATTTCAAAAGCTTGTCCTTCAAGATCTTTAGGAGTGATGGATGAGATACTCTTCTGCTCACAAAACCACCTAATGAAGCTTCCCATATCACCAGTAAAGTGCAGAAGAGAGTCTTCAGCTGGAACTTCATAATTATTGGTGATAGTTGATGCCCAATTGTTGTCGGGAACCGTTGTGTCTGTCTCTGGGATGGACCATGAAGGTTCTGGAGTATGAGGCCTCTCTTCGGTGAGCCAACTTCGAATGGTGTCTTTTGAAGGAGCAACTCTAGATGGGTTAGAGCGTTCTCCTGCCATGTATGTGTCAAACCAATCATCTTCAGACATCTTGGGGATAAACTTGGTGGAAGCATCATCATCGTCATCAGATTCTGATTCTGTCATAACATGCGACACTTCATGAACCAATTGATCTTCAGGGATAGAGGAGACTGTAGAAGTGAATCTTGAATCAACCGTGGTCCAAGCTGCTGATTTCTTCTGCGTTCCTTGATTTCCGGATGAACTGGGTTGATTGGGAGGCTTTGGTGGTGATGATGTTGGTGGTGGAGGTGTAGAGGTTGTCTTAGAAGATCCACCAGCTCCAGAAGTTCCGGCATCCCCAGTTGGAGGTGGAGGTGGAGGAGGATCTTTAGGACCTTTACGCAATGTTTCCAACACTATGGTTCTCCTTTTCTTCTTTGCTTCTGTTCTCCAATGTCTATAAAAATCTGTTCATGATTGTCGTGCTTAATTGATTTATCAAGAGCCTCATATAGCTTCTTATGGACCTCATGCTTATGCTCGTCAGCTTCATACATCTTATCTGAAAGTACAACTCTCATATCTGCAATAGGTAGATCTTTGAACCGTCTAAGCAATGGAGCTTCCATTGCCCATTCCACCGCATCCCTAACTTCACCTTCAATGGCGTCTGCAACCCCTTCATCAAAGTTGAGGTGTTCCAACCTATAGACACGATCCACAAGGGAATCAACAGATTTAGGTAGTTGTCTCTCAAGAGCTTCAATTCTTTTTACTGCTTTGTCGAGCAATTGATCAGATGTAAGTATTTGAGGTGGTGAAGCTGGTGGAGTTTCCATTTCAGCAACTGTAACCACTGGTTCAAAGGATAGATTCTTTGCAGATTCAGGTGGTAGAAGTGCGGTTGCTTGAGCAGGTTTGGGAGGTGGAAGTGCGGTTGCAAGTGAAGATGCTGACATAGGTGGAATGGTTGATGTGTCTTGCTGAATATTGACAGTAAACATGGATTGTGCATCCTCTTTATCATTATCTTGCTTAGAAGACTCAGCATCTATGGGTTTGTCATTTAAGAATTGATCACCGAAAGTGAAGTCTGTATCTAGGTTCTTCAATGAAGATAGAGAACCGGTAGACAGATTTGGTTCTTCCAAGTGCATGGTCTCATCAGATCTTGACTCAAGATTCTCCTGCGAGTCTTTATACAACAAGTCATCAACATTCTGATCAGACTGGGTATCACTTGATGCAGGAGGTTCTTTTAATGTTTCAGGCACTTTTACAACCCAGATTGTTCTTTAGATGAAGAGGATTCAGTTCTTCTCTTCAGTTCATATTGATTGGTGGTACTTGCTGGAGATGATGAGATTGTTAGAAGCATGTGTGCGGCTTGTTCAGTATCAACACTAACAATCCCTTTTCCTTTGTCTTGAGTGATTGGAGCTGAATGGCTCGGCTCTGGTGCAGGTTCTCTGAACACAATACCTCCAATTGGTGTACTCACGTTCTGACTTTCTAGACTTTGCTTGATTCCAAGTTGCAGAGCGGCATCATCTTCATCAGTCAACCTCATATCACCCCTGGAAACCTCAGTTTCCTCAACGTTTACTTTTTCCCCTTCCTTCTTCTTTCTTTTCTGCTTTTGGGTGGTTCTGTCAGAAGTTTGTGACTTTTCACGTCTTCTTTTTGGAAGAGCAGCATATGAAGTCTTTGAAGTTTTTGAGCCAGAACCAGACTTAGCAGCTTTGGGTTGTGGTTGAGTGGGAGAGACATCAACATCATCACTGGATCTGGAAGCCCTTTTCTTGAACAGTTTGAAATGATTCGTCTTCTTAATATCTTCAATGAGAAGAGAATCAGGAATCGGTAGTCCAAAGATCTCTTTATTGGCTCCACTGGGAATATATTTGAGATTTCCCAGAACAAATTCATCCTCAGCATTATGTAGTTCTGATTCAATCCTAGGGTCGAAGTTGTGAGTCTGTTGCAGGTACTGGATAACAAGCTTTGAGAATCTGATGCTAGGAATCACAAGTTTGTTCAGTTTCTTTCGTCCCTGAGCTTTATTCTGAAAGTTTGTTCTATCAGATATGAATGTGTTCATTGATAGTGAAAATTCTTCCCAGATACGTTCTGAGACATTCACATTCACACCATTGACAATACCCCATAGGATTTGCAGGATGGGAATTCTCACTTTATCAAACCCCGATGTTTTGCTAGATAAGCACAGGTTGAGAACTGTTGTCATTGCTCTCCAGGGTTGATACATGTGTCCGGTGATGATGTCAGAAGCCCTTGTTATGCTAGTCTGGTATCCCAAACCAATTAAAAAGACTATTAGGTCTTCAACACTAGGTGGTGGTTCAGATCGTATGTTGGGGTTACAGGGAGTGATTCCAAGGGCTTTGCTAAGAATGTCAGAATCAATCACGAATTCCCTATCATCCAGTTTGCAGGAATATTTTGCTGTGATTTTGTCCCATTCAAGAGTGTCCCAGAATTGTTGTATGTAAATGGAGGGAATTATGCATTGCTTTGTTAGTGCACCGAAGAATTTTGTGTTTTTGAGGATATCAATAGACACTTTGAGGATAGGATTTTGTTGCAACTTTTGTAAGTCCACATAACAATTACTTTTTCCAATTTCTGCCCATTGAATTTTAGGAAGGATTTCATCGTCTGAGAGAACATTGGGTGGTGCAGAAGAAGTAATGTTCTCAGCTGAGGTTGTGTTTGCCATTGAAGATCTGAAGATAAAAACAACCAACAACAATGATTGGGAACAAGTTAGATTATAAATGGTTAGTTAGACAACATTGAATACACCCTTATGTCATAATCACACAAACTTAGAAGCTCAGACAGGGTTCCCATAAGCATATTGAGAAAGATTGAGTGGCATTAGCGAGATTTTAAGGTTAAAGACTCCAATTGATACAGTTTTCACGAGACGAGTTGTTTTGGAATTAAAAGGTTAAAGTGCACATTTGCTAAGAAAAAAAATGTCATGGAACAAGGTACAAATGACGAATGATATAACAGTTTGTATGAAACAAGTTGTAATATTAAGTTGCTACAAGGGAATCCAAGTACAACATGCGCAAACAGAAATGTTATAGCAGGTCACACAGAGTAAGTTGTCAATACAAGTTGCTACATGAAATCCTGAAACAAGATTGTAAGCATGAGATTATCCTAGCAAGTTGCCTTAAACATTTTAATAACCCTAGTCGCCGTATGAAAAATAAACCAATTAAGTCGCTAATCATAAATGGACAAGTCGCTAAACAAGGCTAAATCGCTACATGAAAACTTACTATGTCGCTAACTCATAAAGACAAGTCGCCATCAACAGTAACACAACCAAGTCGCTACAAATCAGTTCACTAAGTCGCTACACTTACTATGTCGCTAACTTGTAAAGACAAGTCGCCATCAACAGTAATGCTGCTAAGTCGCTACATATTGGTTAACTAAGTCGCTAATATTACTAAGTCGCTAACTTGTAATGACAAGTCGCCACCAACAGTAATACAACTAAGTCGCTACAAATTTGTTCACTAAGTCGCTAACTTGAACGCACATAAAAGTAACAACTCGCCACGATGAACTTGTACACTAACTCGCTACCAAGAACATTGCTAAGTCGCCACCAAGAACATATTTTACGCAACATACAATGATCACCAACCAAACAATCATTCAACACCATTACATAGGCACACATAACAATCTATATAGAACGGTTACAAATAAACATATAACACACTTGCAATAGACAAATAACATCAAACTCAACACATTCAGCGGCACCCAATTGACGCAATATAAAAACCATTAATACATTCCAATAAAACCTAAACGACCATTATACACAAGAAAAATAATTCCATTAGAGCATATTCATTAGAAAACCTACGTGGGAATCAAGTGACACGGATCAAATGCTCGATGGGATTTGTGTAAAAAGTTGTGTTAGACTAGCATCTAAGACATATAATTGAGAGCAAAGAGTGAAAGATGCAAATCATACCACTTCTAAGTCGCTAGCTTGAATAATTAACGAGAGAGAAAGAGAGAAAGTAAAGTTTTTAAGTTTTTGAAAAACAAAAAATGGTAAGTCGCTAGGGTAAGTAGAAGAGATTAACCAAGAATACCAAGTCGTCACTTTCGGTCCCTGTGGATTAGTGATTGTTTAGCAACTCGCTATCAAAGGATTTTAATAAGTCGCTGATGTTTTTCAAAGCAAGTTGCTAACATAGTCATGGTAAGTTGCTATCTTATCATATTATGTATAGTAGACATTTACAATCCATGGACTTATCAGACTTATCAGATAGCATACTAACACAGATAGAGATAAGCAAACTAACACAATGAACACTAACACAATGAGCACCATGAAACAAATAAGCATTCAATACATGGGTACACAAAGATCACCACAAAGGCAAGACAAGACAACAACCTGCAACTGAGCACACAACATAACCAGCACTAACGCAGATATAAACAAGATATCTTGAAAAATTCTCCCCCTCAATCAATGTCACCAAAGAACGTTGATTGACTTTAACCCACCCGTTTTAAAATAAGAATATATTAGTTGTTCGAACTTCATCTATGATCCCGTATCATTGTTGAATGACATTTCTAGGACCGTAGATGTTATCGATAACAAAGAATATATCTTTTATTAGATTGAGGTAAACTAATAAAATTATGAACTTAAAAGAATGAAATATTTAAAAAGTATTAAACCAAAAAGTATAAAATGTATTTAAAAAGTGTTTATGTATTTTTTTTTAAAACTTGATTTGTACACAGATTTAAAAGAGCGAGTCATGATTCAAGATGAATAGGAGTCAAAGTAAGAGGTACATCAATTCTGGCATGCTATAACTCCGGAATGAGCTATATTCATTTCTGATGGAAACCAAGTCATGAAGTTCCTGATTGAATTGAGCATTGTACCTGAAAAAGACTGAGAGCACATTGTACTAGAAGCACATGTAGAATTGCAAATGGGCGGGTTAGTGACATGAATAATCTCACTATTGGATGTATCACAGTTTAACTTAGACGTATCATTATTAGAGATCCTTTTAGGCTCAATATACTTGAAGAGTTTTCCTGTGGGCATCCACTTAAGGCAAGATCTAGGTATGTAAGTCCGTTTGGATTATGTATACTTAAATAATCTGCCAGTGGGAATCCATTTGAAGCAACTACTAGTAGATTTGTATCTGTGCACTTCCCTGTTTTGACTATTAGTCCTTTTGTGATTAGTATGTTTCTTAGGGGATTGATCAGCCAATTGATGTTTCTTATGAGAACTAGTCATACTTCTAGTATTTCTGAACTTTGAGCTTTGAACATTAACCTGGGGTTTGAGATTCATCACATCGGAACGAAGCAATGAAGTGACTGGTTTTGTCAAAACAACATTCTCATCAACTTAGGAGGCAAGCCTAGATTTCGATGGTTTAACTCTTTCAGTTCTAAAGGCATTAGGCTGCTTAACTACTGTATGTTTAGAGTGGTTCTGAACAGTTGATTTTTCCAAAGTTGATGGTTTTGCAAACTTAGTGTTCACCCTATTTCCAATAGATTTCCTAAGCTCATTTTTTAAGGCAACAATATTGAAGCTCTTATCCTGAATTAGGGCTTTGAGGTCATCAATGTCTTTCAACAAGATGTTAGATTGATTGATCAACTTGGAATTGGTCTCCTCTAAGTTCTTTCTTAATGACTCATTTTCTCTTAATAGGTTGGACACACATAAAGCAAGTTCAGCATTTCTAGATTCAAGTGTATCACTCATCTCATGACAGTCATACTTCTGCACATCTGAGAGTAGTAATTTCAGATTGCATATAGTTGAATCTTTGTCCTGAATCTGGGTTTTTAATTGATTAATTTCAAAAAATTCTCGAAATTCCTGATTAATGCAAGATTTTTTTGCATAAAAGCTTTCATCTTTTGTTGTATTTCAATTTTCAATGAAATACAATGTTTTTCAAGAATTGAGTATTTGTTTGAAAGTTCATCATATACCCTTTTTCAATCATGTCATTAGCTTTAATAGTTTTAGATTCAGGCTCAACTAAGATCGATTTCATAGTATTATGTTCAGAGTTAGAGTCAGGTACATTAACATATGAATTACTCTGATCAGTTAAGTGTACCTCATCACATGAAACCTTTTCTGACTCTGAGTCTTTGAGATCAGTACACTTGTCTTCATCCTCTTTAATTGCAACTGAACTTCTGCATTCGGTATCATTCATTGGTTCAACTGATCTATTGCATGACTTGTCACAATCTTCCCATAACATCACTTGACACCCATTCATTTCATTCAGCTTGTCATTCTCTTTAGCAGCTTCCTTAATGTATATTTCCACATTACCCATAAGTTGAATAAAGGTGTTTCTGAACTCATGAATTTCCATTCCAGTGTGTTTCTTGAATGAGATTCCAGTCATGTCATCATCAAAATCTGAGGAATATTCCCCCTGGATAAGTGGCTGAAATTGATTGAAGATTACTTGAAGAGCTGCATTAGATTTATCAGTTGAGAACTGTTCTTTGGTAATTTGAAACCTCAGTTGTTCTAAGTTGAGTAACACAGTTTTGGTCAAAGTGGGAAAGTCCTGACGAAGGATAGCACTGCTTGTTCGATCCATAGTAGTAGATAAAAGTAGTTTGAGATGCTGATGAAGAAGTTGAAAGGGCTCAATGTAGCATTCCATTTGCTTTGCATCATTTGTCAATATTAAGAGTGACTCATCAGAGTTGTTTTGAATAAAAGATGCTGAATCATTCACTGTTGAGCATTCTGAGAGGCAGCCTGTTTCATTATTCTGTGAGGTATCATAGAGTGCAAGTACTTTGGTGATTAAAGGATCAGTGATGTAAGACATTGTGTTGATGAATGTGTTTATGGATATTAGATATAAGTAACTTGCTTCACTTCACCAAGGTATTCAAAATCGAAGTCGCTAAGTACCAAGTCTCTACGAATTTTGGCACCAAGTCGCTAAGTAGGTAAGTTGCTAAAGAACAACTCGCTAAGCACCAAGTCGCTAGCAAAATTTTGACAGCAAGTCGCTATGCACCAAGTCTCTAAGTTGTCAAGTCGCTAAAGAGCAACTCGCTAAGCACCAAATCGCTAACACCAAGTCGCTAACAAATTTAATTACAAGTCGCTAACTTTCACCAAGTCGCTACCCGTAGTGGAGAATCCACTAAGTGTATTGTTTGTCGGCTTGTCTCAATAGACAAGTCGCTAGCTCAACTCGCTAAGTCCTTCAACTACAACTCGCTACCAAATTACAAAGCAAGTCGCTAGCAAGAAAACTTATCCGTGGCTCAAGTCGCTACCTAGAAAATCACATAAACACCACTTTTCAATCCAAAAACAACCCAACCACGATGATTCAAGCTTACCAAATCAAAACCCAAGCACATACAATGATTCTAAACACAAAACAACACCCAAGATTCAAACTTTAACACCAGAAATGATCCAAATGATGCAAAAACCACTTAACCCTTTTCAAACTCTAAAACCACCTAAAAGTCACTAGAAATCCAAAGATATGTAAGAGATGATCAAACCATGGCTCTTGATACCATTTGTAACATATTGGATTTCACAAACACACTAAACCATAATCATAAGTAGGCGAATAATATGTTTTAGAGAGAGAAAGTGGGATATTCTAGAAAGAGAAACTTGTGGAACGTTAGATTCCCAAATGAACATCCAACCCTCTACCTTGCAAGGTAGAGGGTATTTATAGGATACAAAATAAACGACCTCCTAACGGCCTGTGGATCAGGTATACAATGGGTAAAGACCCGTCCTTCCTCCACGGTGTTGCACTAAACTAAATAGCTAACTAAATAACATAGTAAATAACGTGATGTCTACGAGCTAACTTATGCTAGATAGTATTTGGGGTGACCGATACTTCACTATGGAATTTTCTAATTCCTAACAGGTTCGTAGCTTGATTGACCACCTAGCAAAGACTCAAGAGGAACTCGTGGAAGGCTTATGCTCGTGCTCTATCTCCTAGTATCTTAGCCCTTACTTCGTACGAAAGTGACTTGGAAAAATGTTGTATATATATATATATAAAATTAGAGATTAAGAAAACCACGAGAAAAGGGCAAAATGGTAAATTCAGACTCAGAAAAATGTGAAAGTCCCAAATTGAGTCACGGGAAGTCAAACCACCCAGAATACGTATATTACCGGAAGTAGGGATACTCCTGGGTCGTTCTCCCAACGAGGTGTGAAATGGAACGTCGGATTTCATTCGTGATAGAGTGATTTGAATATTTGAAAAGTTTTGGTGTTTTGGTATTAAACTGAAAAGAAATAGCATAAAATGAACAAAATAAGCAATTAATAAGTAATTAGAACCAATTAGAAATAAATTAGTAAACCTAAGTGCAATTAAAACTAAAAACGCAAAAATCTAGAACGTAAACGCACCTTAAAAACCTAAAATACGAAAATTAAGTCCTAAAAGTATAATAATAGTTTTTCTAAGTCCTAAATGATAAAAAAAAAAAAAAAAAAATTAAAAAGTTGATTTTTTTTACTTTTATTTTATTTATTTTGAATTAAAAACTGCTTTTTGTATAATTAAATCATAAAAAATACTAAACGTTTAAAGAAAATTCTGAAAAAATCATAGAAATTACTTTAAGTGAAGAGGAATAAAGGAAAAATAAGATGAAGGAAATAGCTTATTGGGATAAGTTGTTAAAAAGCTATAAAGTAAACTAAGCTTAAGGAAGAAGGCTATGTTAAATAATAAAGGTTGCAAATAAAAATTGTAAATGGTGAGTGTGGGTTGTGTTGAGGTGTGGAAAGGTAGAGGTCCAGGGTTCGAGCCTGGCTCACCCTAGACTTCCCTTTTTATTTTTATTTTTTTAAAATCTTTTTGAAAACTTTTAATAAGCTAAATTAAGACACTTTTATCAAAACAAGCTTTTTAAAAACTTAGAAATAAGCTAGAACATATAGCTTATATGACAAATTACAATTGAGTTAAAAAAAACGCTACCCTATATGTTTTACCCTATAAGCTAGTATAAGCTACCTAATGGAGTAAATTAGCTAAAAGGAATTTAAACTAATATAACCAAACAAATTAAAACAAATAAGCTCAAGGAAAAATCAAGAAATAAGCAGAACCAGATAAGCACTTAATACAGTCAAACCAATCCAACAGTCTCACAAGCTCACTTTGAGCTTGTGCAGAATGATTACACAAAAACAATAAGCTAAACTCTGATTTAAACACAAAATGATTACAAGCTAGCAATCTACTTGGAAACAAATTTTCAGATCAAAATGAGCTTTTATGAGCTTAATTATAAGCTTGTGAAAACTGTGGGTTGAGCTATAACCTTTTAACCAAACTGTGTGAACTAGCAGTTTTAAGATCAATTTTAAGCAAGGATATGATAAGCTAGGAACATGAAAGCTTAAAACAGATTTAGAATGACATCTAAATATCACAAAAAATCAAAAATAAAGAGTTTTGAATCACAAATAAGCTGAGAAAAATAAGCTCGTGATCAGCTTGACAAGATTTTTTTTTTGAATTTTGACTTTATGAAAACTAAAGAATTGCACCTTTGACTCTTAACACCTACTCTAATGGACTCAAATGTAACATAGGACTGATTTGGAATCTAAGTTAACAACTAAATGTGACTTGAAAAGTTTAAAACCAATTACGCTAATCCTACTGATTTTAGCTTTTGAAACTTGATAGTTATACCAAAAACCTTTACAACTAATTAATCCTACTCACAAATACCTCTAATCTATTATTTATACAGCTTGAAAGCTAAATTAAAATCATCAAATGACTATTCAAGTTCCAAAACGCTTTCTGACT
Source organism: Chrysanthemum makinoi (assembly GCA_910596185.1). Lineage (NCBI taxonomy): Eukaryota > Viridiplantae > Streptophyta > Magnoliopsida > Asterales > Asteraceae > Chrysanthemum > Chrysanthemum makinoi. Next base: position 217,007,065 of record OU343223.1, on the reverse strand, counting down.
AACTCTAAGCTACTGATCCAAACACCCCTTTAGAAATTGTTTTTGGATTTTTATGTTGAATTGACCCTATAACTTAACTGAATTTGACTTTAAACGACTATTTATGACCATATGATTCAACAAAAGCAGTTTTGACAAAAAAAATAAGCAAAATATAAGCTAAACAAGATATGACTTATTTTTGAGTTTTTGGAGTTTTTAATGAAAAGTAAAGACAAGTAACAAACAAAATCTAAAAATATTCAACTAAAAGCACAAATAAGCAAATCTAAGTAATTAGAAGACAAATTAGCATATGATTAAGCAAATAAGCAGTTTTAAGTGAAACATAAGGTAAACATGAAACTTACTAAGCCTTAGCTCAACAAAGGCTATTTATGCTCGAGGAGCTACTCAACAAGCTCCAGCTTGTTTAAAACAAGCTGGTAATGACCTATAAGCCCTTCCCTTATTGGCTTATCTTCCTCATTAGCTTATTTGACTTATTTTACTTTATTTGACATTTTTTGAGAATTTAAACAAAATGACAAGATAAGCCTATAAAAAGCTATAAGAGCTTATATAAGCTTATGTTAAAGCTGTATAGAGCTTATGACAGCTTATAAAAGCTTCTTTAACCATTGATGAACATTATTGAGAACTTATTTGACAATTTTAGAAATAAAAAGCATTAAAGTAAACAAAACAGATTTAAAATGAAATTAAACTTTTATTAAAATTGAATGGATTACAAAAATAGATTACACTTGAAAATTAAAGGCATTAAGCTAAACATTACAAAATAGTGAATAGTAATTGGGGGAAAAAAAGGCGCGTTTGGATATTTTTATAATTTGTTTAATTAGTAGGTGATGAATTGGGGGTAAGGGTAAATGAGGGGTCAAGTAATTTATGTTTGGACTGGTGGGATTTACTAAGGGTTTAGACTGTGGGTTGATTAAGGGTTAAAGGGTTCATTGGTTTTTTTGGACTTGGCAGTTTTATAATAAAAAAAGGGTTTAAATGGGGTGGTTTATTAAAAAGGGTTTAAGTTATAAAGGTTTAATAAACTTAACAACGTTATTTTGGACTAACTTTGCAAATTTATTTAAGGACCTTTAGTGTAAATGGTTTGATCATGAGGGTGTATTTTGCCATTATAAGCATCCGAGATCCAAAATGTAGAATTCCACTTTCCCGGCTACGGTTTTCACAATCTTTTCATTCCCGTGCTCGTTTTTCTCCCGTTTTGTCTTTTCTAGTCCATTTTGTGATATCTATTACCTGCACATGCATAAACACAAAAACATAAATATCTTTGGCTTTAAAGGTTAGTTTTTGGTCTTTTTGGCCTGATTTTGATATTAAAAGAGTATGTGTTTTCACACATACCAGATAGTTATGTGTTTTACGTATGAATGATTTGCATGGGGGTTTCTATATACCGAATATGATCAAGTTGGGAAGATTAGATTCTTGGAAGATTTAGATAAGGTATGGGGAAGGGTAGCTAGGTACTAGAGGTACTTGAGTACATTGGCAAGTTGTTTTGCAAGTGTTTGAGTGTGAAAGAGTTTGGAAATCGGGTTGGGGGTGAGTAAGCTAGAGCCAACCTTGTGGGATTTTATTTGGGTACTTAGGGTCTAAGTAATGTTACAATATGACCAAATACATGTTACAAGAGTTCAAGGGGTGTTTGGAAGCCTTGGTTAGCATATGGGATCAAGTGGAACATATTTACTAGCTCGTTTGGTTCATAGGGTCTCGAAAGGGTCCATACAACATTCTAACGTGACCAAATGTGTTAGGGAAACACATTTGAGTCGAGCACAGGTTGTGAGGTCAAGTAATATGATTAGGAAACCTTTTTGAGTACTAAGAATCACTTTAGAAAGAGTTTGGAACATTTTTGGAAATTTAGACATTTTAGAGATAGGTGTCGAGTATGATTTACTTTGAGGTTCGTTTAATGCTTGAATCTTCGAGTTAGATTTATATTTTTAGTGTTCTTGATTCTATGCCATGAGCTCAATCGAGTCATGTGATTTGTGATATAGCTTGTGTGTCGAGATTGCGAATGATAGAGCCAAAGTGTTAGGAGGTCGCGGCATGTATAAACTAGATTAGTTATGTTTTTGGATATGCTTATTGGGCTAAGATTGTGTTAAGGCCCATTTATAATATATTAAGGGTCCGGTTTGGTTTATTAGGCCCATTAAGGGAGAAAGGAGATGGAGGGGGCTGGTTGTGTGTTATATATTGTGTTTTGGTGGAACATCGTAGTATGTGAATCCTGTAATGATATATTGTTTCGTGTCACAATATAAAAAAAATTTACGCAAAAATGGTTAAATGAACTGTAATAGTAGTTTACTTATTGATTAATGTTTATTGATAATTGGGAATTTTACAGGATGTTATAGTACCTCCCCGTCATTTAAATTCCATCATGGAATTTTAAGTTTAAGGTGAATGTCGAGGTCGGGAAACAAGTGTGGGTACTTGGCTCGAATTTGGTCTTCACGCTCCCAAGTATATTCTGGTCCTCGTTTAGAGATCCATTGAACCTTGACTATAGGGATACGGTTTTGTGTCAGTTGTTTCACTTCTCGGTCCATAATTTATACTGGTTCTTCTGTAAAGGTAAGTTTTTCGTCAAGTCAGATTTCTTTCAGTGGAATGACTAGAGATTCGTCTGATAGGTACTTCTTCAAATTTGCTACGTGGAATGTATTGTGCACTCGGTTGAGTTCCTTTGGGAGTTCAAGTTTGTGTGCCACTGGAACTATCCTTTCTTGGATTTTGAACGGTCCAATGTACCTAGGGTTTAACTTTCCTCGCTTTCCAAAGCGTACCATTCCTTTCTAGGGAGATACCTTTAGCATGACTTTATCTCCAACCTCGAATTCCATCGGTTTTCGCCTTACATCAGCATAACTCTTTTTCATGTCTCTAGCAGCTTGTAATCGTTGTCTGATTTTGAATATCTTTTCCGTTGTTTCGTGGATAAGTTCAGGTCCGGTGAGTTATACATCTCCCACTTCAGTCCAACAAATAGGGGATCTGCACTTTCGACCATAAAGTGCTTCAAACAATGCTGCTTTGATACTGGCATGATAACTGTTATTGTATGAGAACTCTGCCAATGGAAATTGTTGGTCCCAACCTTTTCCAAAATCAATTACACATGCCCGAAGCATGTCTTCTAACATTTGAATCGTCCTTTCGCTTTGCCCATCAGTTTGGGGGTGATATGCAGTGCTCATATCCAACTGCGTACCCAGAGCCTTCTATAGAGTCTGCCAAAACCTAGAAGAGAATAGGTATCTCTATCTGAGATAATGGAGATGGGCACACCATGTCTGGAAACTATCTACTTCAAATACAACTATGCGAGAGTACTCATCTAATCCATTTCCTTGATGGGTAGAAAATGAACGGACTTGGTGAGACGGTCAACGATGACCCATATGGTGTCATATCCTGCTAATGTCTTAGGTATCTTGGTGATGAATTCCATTGTAATACGTTCCCATTTCCATACTGGAATCTTGGGTTGTATCAACAAACCTGATGGCTTTTGACATTCTGCCTTCACTCTAGAGCAGGTTAAACATTTCCCTACATACTCGTCGATTTCGGCTTTCATGTTCGGCCACCAATAGAGTTTCTTGAGGTCCTGATACATCTTGTTGGAACCTGGGTGAATAGAGTATTTGTATTTTTATTTGAGGTCATGATACCTCCGTGGAGTGGAACTCAACTTCTTTCCTTGAAACAAAGTATTCCATCTGCTCTTTTCACAAAGCCATTCCCACTTTCGGGCATGCCGTAGATTCTTTCACGGGGCCTGCTCTCTTTCCTGAGAGCTTCAAATTGAGCTTTGAGGATTTGCGTTGGGAGAGGTGAAAAAATGGTCATTCCCAAAGAACGAACTCGGAGGGTTTAATCCGCTCCTTTCTGCTCAAGGCATCTGCCACAACATTTGCCTTTCCCGGATGATAGCGAAGTTCACAATCATAAACACTGAGCAACTCTAACCATCGATGTTGCCTCATGTTCAACTCCTTCTGATCAAGAATGTGCTGAAGAATCTTGTGGTTTGTGAATACCGTACACTTGGTTCCGTACATATAATGCCTCCATATCTTAAGAACAAAAACTACAGCTCCTAATTCCAGATCATGAGTTGTATATTTCTTTTCATTCTTCTTGAGTTGTCAAGAAGCATATGCTATTACTTTGTTATGTTTCACCAGTACGACGCCTAAGCCGTGGTGAGATGCATCACAATACACTACGAAGCCTTCACTTCCTTCGGGTAGTGCCAAGATTGGTGCTTCACAAAGTTTTGGCTTAAAGAGTTGGAAAGCTGACTCTGGGTTTTCTCCCCATTCATATTTCTTGTTCTTTTAGGTCAGTTCCGTCAAAGGCTTGGCGATCTTGGAGAAGCCTTCTGTAAGCTCTCGGAAAATTTCATTATACTTAAAACTTTAATCATGAATAAAGCACGACTTAGATCATCATGAAATTTTCTACTTATCATATTTGCATATCATTCGACATATGCATGGTCAACGCGACTTGAGCATTCAAAAATACACCGTTGTGATCAGAACGAAATTCCTTACGATCCCAATATTCTTAAATATTTAATATATATAAATAAAATTTTATAAAAATATAAAATAAATAAAAATAAATTATCTATTGGACCGGGTCTAAACCCAAGCCCAACACCCCTATTACTTGGGGCCTCATCCAACCCAATGATTCCCATTGGGCCTTGAGTGCCTTCGAACCAAGCCCGACTCGCCTATATTCCTTCTAGCCTAACCGGTTTCCACCCAAAGCCCATGTACAAACTCATTTGTGATAAAATGACTTAGAAATATTTGTTGTGCCACCCTTTTCTTCTTATGAACCGTTCGAACCAAGACAACCTAGTCCAAATACATTTCCCTTTGTCCTCAATGGTTTGCGTGTGTATGTTAAAGAAGGAGACACAAACACGGTCAAGCCACCCTAAGTGAATAAAATAATGCTCTAAGTAGCAACATAATGCTACACTAATACATTTGACCTAGCTTGACTTCTTTAACCAATGGATTCCATGTCTTCATGCTAAAAATCGATTTGACACAACATGGCATGCCTAAATGTTGGCTGCCGTTTTACCCTTTGCTTCGAAACCAAACATAATTTAATCACAAGACCATGCTCATTCATTCTTTATAAACCTTCAAGACTTAGCCAAATTTCCACGAGCTCACTTACCAATATCACTCCCAACTCAAACATAACTCGTTCACAGTAGGTTAACGAAGAAAAGAGGAGTAGGAAAATCGAACATGTAAGGTCTAAAGGCATGGGTAAATCGTTTAGATTATAAGGAGAACAAGGGGTCTTCTAGTCGCATTCACTTCCGTTTCATCTCCACTCATTTTGAGAGTAGTAAGTCCTCTCCCCATTCTATTTTGTTTCCTTGTACGTATTCATTATCACACGTCTAAGAAGTGTTTTGAATTAAGTAACTAGTGTTTGTTTATTTCACTCATTGCCATTTTCATATGTCATGTTTACGAACTCACACAACACATTGATAACGTTTCCACACTAATAAAACGACCAATGAAACCCTTAAACCCCCCCCCCCATTGCCTTGTTTTTCTTTAAAACCAAACGTAAACTCGATTGGGCCTTAAGGCCCAACACGGGGGAAACTGCGGCCCATTTCCTTTTTAACCGGCCCACTAGAAATAAGAATAAGCTATAAGCTCTATTTAAGCTAAAAATAAGCTAGAGATAAGTTTTTGAAGAAATCAAATAAGTGTTGTAAGTCGAAATTGTATTTTGGACTTCGGTTCCAAAACGTGTGAATATAGGGTCGAAAATGTAAAGTTTTGAGATTAAAAGGGTACTTTTATACGTGAAAACTCATTCATGAAAAGTCTAGGGTATGTTTCGTAAGTATTCGAAAGTTAAAGGTCCCAATTTGTACGTGAATCGCATGCATGGAAATTTCAAGGACTAGTTTTGTAAGTAAACCAAACTAGAGTAAAAGTAAAATATAAACTTTGTGTCAAAAGTGAAACTTTGGAAAATTTGAGGACCAAACATGTAAATTCGATTTTTAAATGTTTTCTAAAAATCGTTTATTACAAGGACTAAAACTGTCATTTTTGAAACTTGGAGTATAAAGTATTTTTGGGTAGAAAATGTCATTTTCCCAAAGTTGAGGGACTAAACTTGTACTTTTTGAAACTTAAAGGTAAAAAGTGTAAATTCGGGAAAAAAATTTAGAAAAATTACAAAAAAGGAGAGTATTTTGATCATTTTAAGTGTTTGAAAAGTATTTTACTTCGAACATTCGTTTGACTTATTTATATATATAGTTATAAAAGTATAGTTATATATGACCATAATCCGGTAAAACGCACGTGGGATATAAACGAATTAAAACACTTAATAACATCATCATTTCCACAAGATCACAACGGGGAAAATTTCACTTATGTGTAAGTGAGGATCTTTGATAAATATCAAACTAAGACAATGTAGCACGTGAATTAACCTAAAACGTTAAGCACTCACACACCCTATTGAATTGGATAATTCAATGATCTATTGAATAACTATATTCAATGCTCTATTATTTTGGTCGCGAACCAAAATGTTTATCATATTCTGAGACTCGCCATCTCATCATTTTTAGGTTTCGGTTTAAAACCTCAGCTACATTCTGGTTGACCTATTTGTGCTTGTTCAATATCATCAAGGTAAGTTCATAGCCTCGCTTTTACTTTTATTTGCAAACCCCGCGAAGGAGATACATGCTCTAAACTAGAACACAAGGTTTTTCATAAATGTTCGCTTCTTGATTATTGAAATTGCCTAAGTAGTTAGCCATAAGTCCCGTGTATCATGAACCATTAGTCACCACGAGTGAACGCAGATATCGTGAATAGTACTATAGGGAGTAACGACCCCGTCTTGGTTATAGGAAATAACCGGGGCGCACCATATTTGAATTGCATTAGGAAATTGGCTATTACCTCCTTTGGGGCAAACTTACGTACACCAGTAATTCAGTGTATGCAGTTGAATCTTGGTTGCATGAGCTTAACGCATAATAATATGTGATTTTTTTTTATGATATTGTTAGTTTACAATAATCATATTCATATTCTTGTGTTCAACTATTATTTAAACCTATGGATTTCACTCAACATTGTTGTTGACGTTTTAAGCATGTTATCTCGGGTAATCAGTGAAGATTATGTTCGAGGCATGGAGTGGGGCATACCAAGACCTTTCCTTGTGGTGTAAATACAAAGTTGTCATTTCTTTCAAACTCATGCTCTATATTTTGGGAAAACACTTGAACAATTTGGAATATTTTGTAACATCTATGAGTTTTTGATGAATGATAACTATTTTTAATAAAACGTCTCTTTCAAGTCGTTTTCTATGATTATTGACTATGATCTCCATTCGAGAAACACCCCGTATAGTCTTCCGCTGTCATTATGATCACGGAGGTTGTTACAGATTGGCATTAGAGCCAAGGTTATAGAGAACCAAAGAGTTTTTCAAAAACATTTAGACTATAGCCGCACTTTTAAAACGGGACTATTTTACACCACTGCCCTATGCCCTTCCGTGACCGCTCTATGCATTTGGATTAATGCATCACTAGATCATAAGTAAATTGCATTCATTATAGTTAGGCATGGAGATTTTCTTGGCAGATGTGCGCAACTAACTAAAATCTTGTTGATCGTATTATTTGGCATTTTACTTACATTATTATTTTATGGGTTGTTATAGTACCATGTCTGCATCCCACCCTGTTGTTCTGTCCTCAGACACTGGATGGAAGATAACATGTCCTCTACGACTGTCACTATGCCAGTTCATCCCAGTCCAACTCTACTAGCCACTGCATCGGACGAGACCGAACCTTTTGAGGAAGGAGAGGTTGCCCGAAATCCCACCATTCCAGCTATGACTACTCGCTATCAAAAGCGTACTGCTTTTGCTTCCATGACATTGGATCAGTATTATGAGTCACAACAATGGCTACCCACTACAGATGTTGTGGTGGATGATGGAACATCCAAGTCTTCCAAGAGCACTGCTTCTGTCTCATCGGATACTTCTGCATCATCTTCTTTACCGATTCGTCGTCGTCGACGTAGAGTCCGAGTCCTGAAGCCATATGAGCACGAGCCATTCGGAGTACCTTACAGATTGAATCCTAAGGGCACCATCTTCAAGCATACGGCCAAGAAGCGTGTGCGAGCCATTACCATGTCCCGTGTGCCACCATCAGCCCAGTCACCACCAGCTCAGTCATCACCTGCTCAGTCATCACCAGTTTCACCCACTACCTCACCCACTGCTACTTCACAATTGCCACCACCCACTGTATTCTATCAACAGACCACTACCGTTCCTGCTTCATCACCTCCTTTAGCATCACCACCATTGGACACGTTCAGTGATCCACCTTTGCCACTAAGTGTTAGGTGTTATTTTCCGTTACCATCTGATCCCTACATGACTACTCGCGTGGACATCCAGCCTGGACCGAGGAAGAAGGCAGGCGCTAGACGATGGTCATTCTTATTACCTCTACTTCGTCGTTGGAGAGACGAGGAGGGAGCACCGAGTACCTTTGAGCTTGGGAAAAGCTCAATGACTGCACCAACTACAGTTCTGCCAGTGACCGGAGAGCCAGTACACCATTCTATTCCTCTTTTAGCAGCTAGACTCGTCAGGCACGAGGATCAGCTGAATGAGCTCCTGGTACATTATGCTGAGATTCCGTTGGTCAGGATCGAGAGTTTGGAGGAAGAGGTCGAAAACCTCGTGATTGGTCGATATTCCATAGAGATAGTGTTCGACATGATGAGCGCTCAGATTGTGGAGGCGAGAGATGTCATGATCGACTTAACTCAGAGGCTTGAGACCACCATTCATGATGCCAGTACTTTGAGAGATACTGCTTTAGGCTGAGAGAAAGCCCTACACCACGAGCTTGCATCTGCTCATGCTCACACCACTATACTGGAGCAGAGGATAGATGACCTCGAGGCGAGAGATCAAGCACGTGAGCAGTAGATCCGAGATTTGACAGCTATGGTTGAGGAGATTCGCCGCCATAATAAGGACACATCAGGCGACGCATAGGTCGCAATCATCTTTATTTGTAGTTTTTATCATAAAGCCGCCATGTGAGGCATTAAGGCTTGTAACCTTTTGGTTTGTAACTATGGAACAAGAATATTGATGTTGTAACTTATGGTTGTGAACAATTACTATGTATCGATGTTATCTATGTTATCATGGTCGTATTTCTATATTCTTGTGTTGTGATTTTATTATTCATCGGTGGTATATACCGAACCGATCATTATGTCCTTATATGTGTTAAGATTTTGTTGAGATAAATCATGATTCACTTATTCCTGTTTATAACGATATCATTTCGTTGATTTAAAGTGATGATCTTGACTATTATGATATTTATAATATGTAATCACTTTTATTATCGTCGATGATTCTTAATCTTATTGTTTATTTCTTGGTAATTTTAGAAAAATGGCCAAGAAGAAAGCTACCTCATCCACCATCACTCCAACTGCTGTCTGAAAGATGGTCGCTGACAGTGTTAGCGCTGGCATCGCTAAGCATGCCGCTGACGCTGCTAGAGCCGAAGCTGCACGCATTGCTGAAGCCGAACGAATTGCCCAAGAGGCACGTGAAGCGGAAGCTGCGGCAAGAGAAGCTGAGATTGCAATAGAAGCTGAGATTGCAAGAGAAGCTGAGATTGCGAGAGAAGCCGAGATTGCCCGAGAAGCAAAGATTGCTCGAGAAGCTGAAGCTGAGCGCGTTGCCCAAGCAGCACGTGAAGCCGAGACTGCTCGTCTTGCTGAAGCCGCACGTGTCGCAGCAGTAGCACGTGTTATTGAAGTGGTAAGCTCGAATGAAACCAACACTCCAACCAATCAAAGTGAGTCTTCCGTAGCTCATAAGTGTACCTACAAAAGATTCATGAACTGCAAGCCTACATTTTTCAAAGGCACATAAGGTGCTATTGGTCTACTTCATTGGTTTGAGAGATCCTAGACAGTGTTTCTTCTAAGTGACTGCACAGATGATTGCAAGGTCAAGTTTGCAACTGGAACTTTGCTAGAAGATGCGTTATCTTGGTTGAAAGCTTATGCCCAACCAATCGAAATGGAAGAAGCTCGCACGATTTCCTGGTCTGATTTGAAGCAACTGTTGATGAAATAGTACTGCCCAAGAACTGAGATAAAGAAGTTAGAGGATGAATTTTACCATTTGGCTGCTAAAGGTAATGACCTTAAGGCATACTTCAAGAGATTCCACGAGATGAGAGCTCTGTGTCCTCATCTGTTCCCTACCAATGAAAATCTTTCGGAAGCTTTGATCGAGGGTTTACCTCGGAGCATTGAAGGATATGTCATCGCTCTAACCCAAAGACTGTTGAGGAAGTTGTCACTGTATCCCACCGCCTTATGGAACCGAAATTAAAGCTTGCAAATGCACAAGGCTCAAGTGATAACAAAAGGAAGTTTGATGACCGGAAGAACTCAAATTCCAACCACCACCAATCCAACAACCACAACAACAACAACAATCGGAACAACAACAAATAGTACCACCAAAACAGAAACCAAAATCACAATCGGTAAAACCAAAGACAAGAAGCCGCAAGGGCTTAAGCTGCACCAACTGCCGGAAGAGGATATGTCGGACCACATCCCCAGTGCAATAGATGTTTGTTGCACCATTCTGGACCCTGCAATGTGAAGTGTGACAAGTACAACAAGGTAGGTCATCAGCGTAAGCATTGCCAAAACCCTGGAAATGGAAACAACATGCCTTTGGCAAACATGAGTTGTTATGGATGTGGAGAAAAGGGTCATTTCAAGAGTCAATGCCAGAAAAAGGAATGCCGCTCAACCCAATAATTTGCGTGCAAGGGCGTAGGTGCTAGGAGATGGAGACGTCTTTGTTGAACCCTGATGTTGTGACGGGTACATATTCTATTAACAATCATTCTGCAAAAATCTTGTTTGATTCTAGAGCTGATAAGAGTTTTGTATCTACTACCTTTGCACCATTACTTGAAATAACCCCAATTGCCTTAGATACAACTTATGAGATAGAACTAGCTGATGGAAATATAATAGGAACCAACACCGTAATTGCCCTATTCTTTTACAAGACCACTCATTCCTTATAGATCTTTTTCCAATCAAGCTTGGTAGTTTTTATGTCGTAATTGGCATGGATTGGTTGTCTAAACACCATGCTAGGATTGTTTGCGACGAGAAAACCGTTCATATCCCAATCAATGGTGAAACCTTAGTTATCCAAGGAGACCAAAGTAGAAAGTACTTGAGCATCATATCATGTGCAAAGTCATTAAAGTACATGGAGAAACGATGTTATGCCTTCTTAGCTCTGGTAACAGAAAAGAAGTCGAAAGAGAAACGACTGGAGGATGTACCTGTAGTTAGAGAATTCCCTGAAGTGTTTCCAGAAGAGTTTCCTAGACTCCCACCTGCTCGACAAGTCAAATTTCAAATCGATCTTATACCTGGAGCTACTCCCGTAGCACGAGCACCATACCGTTTAGCACCCTCTGAAATGCAAGAGCTGTCCAAACAACTAGAAGAGCTACCTGAAAAAGAAATCATTAGACCGAGTTCCTCACCTTGAGGAGCACCGGTTCTATTCGTCAAGAAGAAGGATGGATAATTTCGGATGTGTATCGATTATAGAGAATTGAACAAGCTCACAATCAAGAACCGCTATCCCTTACCAAGAATCGATGATCTGTTTGATCAGTTACAAGGCTCGAGTGTATACTTGAAGATTGACTTAAGATCTGGATAACATCAATTAACGGTGAAAGAGGAAGACATTCCCAAGACCGCATTTCGAACTCGATATGGTCATTATGAATTCCAAGTAATGCCATTCGGTTTAACCAATGCACCTGCTGTATTTATGGATCTCATGAATAGAGTCTGTAAGCCTTACTTGGATAAATTTGTCATTGTATTCATTGATGATATTTGTATCTACTCTCGTGATAAAGAAGAACATGCGGAACATCTAAGAACTGTCTTGAAGTTACTCAAGGATGAAGAACTGTACGCTAAGTTTTCCAAATGTGACTTTTGGATCGAGACAGTCCAATTTCTTGGTCACGTGATCGACAGTAAAGGTATTCACGTGGATCCCACAAAGATCGAATCTGTAAAGAACTATTCCGTACCAACCAACCCCACTGAGATCCGTCAATTTGTAGGTCTTGCCGGTTATTACCAGAGATTTATCGAAGGTTTCTCGAAGATAGCTTAACCATTGACGGAGTTAACCCAGAAAACGAAGAAATTCGAATGGGGAGACGATCAAGAATAAGCTTTTCAACTCCTTAAGAACAAGCATTGCGAAGAACCTATCTTGGCACTACCTGAAGGAGTAGAAGATTTTGTGGTTTATTGTGATGCTTCACACATGGGTTTAGGCGATGTTCTCATGCAAAGGAAAAAAGTGATTGCTTATGCATCCCGTCAACTCAAAACTCATGAGAAAAACTATACCACGCATGATCTTGAACTTGTAGTTGTGGTATTTGCACTCAAGTTATGGAGACACTATTTATACGGAACCAAGTGTATAGTGTACACTGATCACAAATGTCTTCAACACATCTTGGATCAAAAGGAACTGAACATGCGTCAACGCCGCTGGCTAGAATTGCTCAGTGATTATGACTGTGAGATCCACTACCATCCCGGAAAGGCGAATGTTGTTGCTGACGCCTTGAGTAGAAAAGATCGCCCTAAGCCACTTAGAGTGAGATCATTAGGAATGGTAATCAACTCACCCCTGACCTAAAAAATTCTTGAAGCTTAGATCGAAGCTCTCAAAGAAGAAAACAGGCTGAACGAGAAGATTTATGGCATGCCGGAGAACGAAAATGGATTCGTGAAAAGATCAGGTGGAACATTATGTTTCAAGGATCGAAGTTGGATTCCACTTTACGGAGGTATCCGTGAACTCATCATGCATTAATCACATAAATCAAAGTATTCCATACACCCCGGCCCCAACAAGATGTATCAAGATCTAAAACTTTTATACTGGTGGCCAAACATGAAGGCTGATATCGTCGAGTATGCTAGCAAATGTTTGACATGTCTTAGAGTCAAAGCAAAGCATCAGAAACCATCAGGATTGTTAACTCAGCCAAAAATTCCCGTATGGAAATGGGAAAGAATCACAATGGACTTCATCACTAAGTTTCCGAGAACTTCTAACGGTTTTGACACCATCTGGGTCATTGTTGACCGTCTCACAAAATCAGATCATTTTCTGCCTATCAAAGAGTATTACGAGATGATTACACTCGCTCGGTTGTACATCAAGGAGATTGTTTCTCCCCACGGTGTACCAATCTCTATCATATCTGATCGAGATAGCCGATTCACCTCGAGATTTTGGCAAACACTCAAAAACGCCATGGGTGCCAAATTGGATATGAGTACCGCATACCATCCTCAAACAGATGGACAAAGTGAAAGAACGATCCAAACTCTGAAAGACATACTGAGAGCATTTGTGATCGATTTCGGAAAAGGATGGGATAAGCACTTACCTCTGGCAGAATTCTCCTACTATAATAGTTATCACGCCAGCATTAAAGCCGCTCCATTTGAAGCGCTTTATGGAAGAAAATGCTGATCACCTATTTGTTGGGCGGAAGTTGGAGAAGTACAACTTACTGGCCCTGAGGTTGTCCAGGAGAAAACTGAAAAGATAATGCAAATCAGGCAACGACTACAAGCAGCTCGAGATAGAAAAAAAGAGCTATACAGATGTCAGAAGAAAACTGATGGATTTCCAAGTCGAAGATCGAGTAATGCTCAAAGTATCACCCTGGAAAGGAATGGTCAGATTTGGAAAAAGTGGAAAACTTAAACCCCGATATGTAGGACCATTCAAAATTCTGCAAAGAATTAGTCTAGTAGCGTATAAGCTCGTGCTCCCGGAAGAGCTCAGTCAAGTACATGACACTTTTCATGTTTCGAACCTTAAGAAGTGTCTATCCGATGAAACCCTTGTCGTACCTCTAAAGGACATACAACTCAATGATAAACTTAGCTTCGTAGAAGAACCCGTTGAGATCATGGATATGGAAATCAAGAGGCTTAAGCAAAGCCGCATTCCTATCGTTAATGCGTTCCAAGTATCCCCACCTGTTCACCCAACCACCCATTACAACCTCTACGAGTTAAACTGCGAGACGCGGTTCTTTTAAGGGGTAGGTACTGTAAGCTCCCAGAAAATTTCATTGTACTTAAAACTATAATCATGAATAAAGCACGACTTAGATCATCATGAAATTTTCTACTTATCATATTTGCATATCATTCGACATATGCATGATCAACACGAATTGAGCGTTCAAAAATACACCGTTGTGATCAGAACGAAATTTCTTACGATCCCAATATTCTTAAATGTTTAATATATATAAATAAAATTTTATAAAAATATAAAATAAATAAAAATAAATTATCTATTGGACCGGGTCTAAACCCAAACCCAACACCAACACCCCTATTACTTTAGGCCTTGTCCAACCCAACGATTCCCATTGGGCCTTGAGTGCCTTCGAACCAAGCCCAACTAGCCTATATTCCTTCTAGCCCAACCGGTTTCCATCCAAAGCCCATGTACAAACTCATTTGTGACAGAATGACTTAAAAATATTTGTTGTGCCACCCTTTTTCTTCTTGTAAACCGTTCAAACCAAGACAACCTAGTCCAAATACATTTCCTTTTGTCCTCAATGGTTTGCGTGTGTATGTTAAAGAAGGAGACACAAACATGACCAATCCACCCTAAGTGAATAAAATAATGCTCTAAGTAGTAACATAATGCTACACTAATACATTTGACCTAGCTTGACTTCTTTAACCAATGGATTCCATGTCTTTATGCTAAAATCGATTTGACACAACATGGCATGCCTAAATGTTGGCTGCCATTTTCCCCCTTTGCTTCGAAACCAAACAAAACCAAACATAATTTAATCACAACACCATGCTCATTCATTCTTTATAAACCTTCAAGACTTAGCCAAATTTCCACAAGCTCACTCACAAATATCACTCCCAACTCAAACATAACTCGTTCACAGTGGGTTAACAAAGAAAAGAGGAGTAGGAAAATCAAACGTGTAAGGTCTAAAGGCGTGGGTAAATCGTTTAGATTATAAGGAGAACAAGGGGTCTTATAGTCGCATTCACTTCCGTTTCATCTCCACTCATTTTGAGTGTAGTAAGTCCTCTCCTCATTCTATTTTGTTTCCTCGTACGTATTCATTATCACACGTCTAAGAAGTGTTTTGAACTAAATAACTAGTGTTTGTTTATTTCACTCATTGCCATTTTCATATATCACGTTTACGAACTCACACGACACACTGATAACATTTCCACACTAATAAAACGACCAATGAAACCCTTAAACCCCCACCCCATTGCCTCGTTTTTCTTTAAAACCAAACGCAGACCCGATTGGGCCTTATGGCTCAACACGAAGGAAACTGTGGCCCATTTCCTTTTTAACCGGCCCACTAGAAATAAGAATAAGCTATTAGCTTTATTTAAACTAAAAATAAGCTAGAGATAAGTTTTTGAAGAAATCAAATAAATGTTGTAAGTCAAAATTGTATTTTGGATTTTGGTTGCAAAACGTGTGATATAGGGTCAAAAATGTAAAGTTTTGAAATTAAAAGGGTACTTTTATACGTGAAAACTCATGCATGAAAAGTCTAGGGTATGTTTGGTAAGTATTCGAAAGTTAAAGGTCCCAATTTGTACGTGAATCGCATGCATGGAAAGTCCAAGGACTAGTTTTGTAATTAAACCAAACTAGAGTAAAAGTAAAATATAAACTTTGTGTCAAAAGTGAAACTTTGGAAAATTTGAGGACCAAACATGTAAATAATTTTTAAATGTTTTCTAAAAACAGTTTAATATAAGGACTAAAACTGTCATTTCTGAAACTTGGAGTATAAAGTATTTTTGGGTAGAAAATGTCATTTTCCTAAAGTTGAGGGACTAAACTTGTACTTTTTGAAACTTAAGGGTAAAAAGTGTAAATTCAGGAAAAAGTTTAGAAAACTTATAAACTTATCATTACCTCATAAAAAAAGAGTATTTTGATCATTTTAAGTGTTTGAAAGTATTTTACTTCGAACATTCGTTTGACTTATATATATATATATATATATATATATATATATATATATATATATATATATATATATATATATATATCTATACATTATATATAAGAGGAGGCATGCCACATATAATGCCACTTGACATCCCATAATGTCATGTCATAATTCCATGTCATCATTGAATTTATGTGGCATTTTTTTTAATGAAATTTGGCATTTTTTTAAAATTTATGTTCAATTTTATTTTTATTTTAAATTTCGGTTTGTATTTGTATTTGTGGATTTTAAATTTTGATTATGTTTAATTAAAAAGAAGACATATATTGGATTGGAACTTGGGTCATTCATAAGTATCTAAACAACTTACCACTAGACTAAATTGTTTTTTGGTTTATATGTTCCAAATCAATAAAAATAAGGACATGTTAAAAAATTTTGCAGTTTGTATTTTAGGAATGTATATTTTGAAGATAACAATTTATAAAAAAGTTGATATATATTACCTAACAAGATAATTATACCTTATATATTGTTAACCTATTTTTTGTGTATAAATACACCCTTTTATGTTATTCGTAAACATACTAATCCCTAATTGGTTTTATCAACTTTTTAGTTTAACAGGTTTTGTCGAGTTTTAAGTTTTACACTGTTAAAGTTGCATTCAGGCTCACTTGTGTCAAAACACTTTAATCATATATGTTTTCACGTATAGCAACTTAAGTTAACAATTTATGTTATAGATTTTGGCTTGAAAAGTTGCTATGGTTTAATACCTGATATGCCAGCAATTATCGTATGACATAATTGAAGAATATTAATTATGTTAATATTTTATTCGTTTGACACTCAAATAAATTATATTGACATAATTGAAGAATATTAATTATGTTAATTTATGCTTAATTTATGTTTTGCTGTCGTATTGCATATATGCAGGTAAGATAGCAACGATGTTGCCTCACTTGAGATCCAGACACACACTCAATGCTTCGTCTGATGGATTACTCATTCGAGGTTTATCATACCTTTATGTATATATAACTTTATGATAATTGGTAGTGCATGTATTGTTTTACACTGGTATTTTTGTTTAACTTTCCCATGTTCCAGGTAGACTCATTTTAATATATCAGACTTGGGAAGGTACATGATTTATCAAGGCCCGCTTGGTTCAAAGTGGGGAAAGGGAAAGGGAAAAGGAAAGGGAAAGGAATGCAAAGGAATGAGTGAGGTGGGTAATCAATCCCTTACCCCTCAATTTATTCTATAATGGTTCATTACCCATTACGGGGTAATCAATACCTTAACACTCCCTAACCAAGCACCCCCTAATGAGTGAGGTGGGCCCTTTTGAATACCTTACCCATTCCCCCCCCCCCTTAACCCCCCAACCAAGCACCCCCTCAATATCGTTAAAGATGCTATTAAGGAAGGCAAATATGGAAAATGTCTATTGAACACACTACCTGAACCGCTTGAATCTGATGCGTGCTTAGTCCTTCAAACTAACTACTTGGATCTTTGAATAATATGGAGATATTGGTATTGGTACTCCAAATGCATATTTTCTGTAAGTCACATCTTATTTACATATACGAAACAACATGCCGGTTTCTTATGCTTAATTTGCTTATGCGCAGATTTCTTGCTACTTCCATAGCCTGTTTAAGAGATTAAAATCCACTAACACGAAAATTGGTATAGACATCCAGCACCATTCTGACTTAATGAAGTATACTCAAGTTACAAATGTTTCTAAATGTTGTGTGCTTAACTATAGAGGGAATAACTCCTCAGAACTTGATGAATTCCATGCATGTCTTTACTAAAGTGACTGGAATCATTCAACATATAAGGCCTGTTTGTTACATGAAAGTTTTACTATATATATATATATATATATATATATATATATATATATATATATATATATATATATATATATATATATATATATATATATATATATATATATATATATATATATATATATATATATAATCCGACATGCAAACGACGTCGTATCCGTCTGACGCCGTTTTTTGTGATCTAGCGGCTGGCTTATTTGACCCATCTTGTGGGCTTATTGCTACCCTTGGTTTTGAAGTGTCTTGGTCTACCAATGTTATGAGTAAAAAGATACCGCTGGAAAATTCTAGACACATACAAACACTAGCGCTGGAACATCGATGGTGGTGGTGATGTCGTGCCGTCTTGGTTGATCGGTTTGTACCAGCTAGGTATGTTTGTCATGTGGGTATTGTTTGCTAATTTGTTTAAAGTTTTTTATTCTAAATAAATATTTGGGTTTGATTGTGTTTGTGGTTTTGGTGGAGATCAGTGACTGTGTCTTTGTTATGAAGAAGATGGTTATTTGGATTTTGATACCCAATTTGTTGTTGCTGGGTATTTTGTAATGTCATGTTTGATACTGTTTGTCTTGCTTCAAATTAAAATTGGGGTTTAATATATATGTGGATAAAAAAATTGGGGTCATTGTAGAATTAATCAGGTCGTTTGGTTCCATGTTATGTTACTTAATTTCAATCTATTTTGATAATCACCGTTATTTAACTAATATGCCGAGTTTTTAATTTCAGTGGTGTGTTGTTTGCAACTATGTGTTTTTACAAGATTTTAGAAAATAAAGCTGAACATCTATGAGGCCATGTTTTAGGTAAGTTTGTTAACCTTAAAATCGATATTTCGTTGGAAATCAGGATTACTGATGAAGATGGTGTTCTAAGTTTTAGGCATGCTTTTTTATGAAAATTTTATATGTTGTTGATGTTTGGCTGACTAATTATAATTTATTGACATGATATATAATTTTACATCTTTAATATGATATGATAATGATAGATAAATTATTAAGCTGTGTGTTATGTTGTGTATAGATGGGTTAAGTAAAGGCTAACGAAGCTTATGAGAGTTATGAGGAGGAACTGCTTGATTAAGAAAGTGGCCTGACAGTTTCAGACCTTGTGAAGCGGTCTGCCAATATGTAAGCACATTGGAGAATATTCTTCTAAGTTTTGGTCAAAAGGTTGGATCAAAATTCGACCCTTTGGACATTGATGTTGCAGCGCTAATTTTCTCTGTCTTTTCTAACTTATTATAATGTAGCACTAATTTGTTCATATATTTCGGATTTTATGCAGACTATGGGAACAGATTTTAGGAAGAGGGGATATAACTATAAGATATGGACATCGATATTGAACAACGTGTCCAATAGATTAGGCCTAACACGTATTCTATTTGCAGAGTATTTGTGGAATCTTCTAGGTTTGTTGCGTCTTTATGTAAATATAAAACGGATCATTTGTTTTGTTTTTAGCATAGGTTGTTTGTTTGTTACGGTTACTTGGTACTGATTTGAGTTTTAAGTTGGATAAAAATTTGATTAGTAAGCTAATTAGTTTACCCTTTTGTGTTTTTGAGTCTTTATCTTTTTATAAAATTTGGAACATTTTGATAGTTATTTAGTTTTGGTTTCAAGATGTTGGTGACAGGTCATGTATATGGATCAATCAGTTGGTGTTTTTAGCATGTTGCAGGGTACTAAAGTAACACAAGTTGGTTGTCTATTTCTGTTATGTTGGTCATTATTTGTAGCCTTGAATTGACTGTGTCTGTTATTGCAGCAAAATCGGGAAACTTCCCCATTTCCCTACCTCCTCAAACCTGGCATGGTCCTCCACCTAGGCAAGGTAAGCGCGCTGTTGAACTCTTACGTTATTGGATGTTAAAGTAATTGAATACAAATGCGTGGATACAGAACTCCAGTAACTAATCTTAAACACACCGTACAACAATTCCTGAATATACGAGTATTAACAAATGAGATGATCCCTAAATATTAGATAACTAACATCAATTTTTTGTTACTCACATCTGAAATACTAAAACTCATTTGACCCAATTAGATTAATCACTACAAAATGTAATGTCAAACACAAGATAACTAAAGTTTCTGATGCCTAATTTAATGCTATTCGAAACAAAATTCATAACATGATTGTTTAAAGCTTTCAGTGCGTTGTTGTTCATTAGTAAGACCTTGGTGCATTAGAAGGCTATAGGGTGCATTAATTTCCTTTCGTTTCCTGTTGTTCAAGGTAGCAATCGATTGGTCGATGGGATCGGTACCAATACGCGCCAGCATAGCGGCCACAAGAGACAACAAATTGATGGAGCTGCTATACATAATGGTGACGGTGTATTTTGATGTAGATATTTGCAGTAACCCATGTACAATGGCTGCTTTTGAAAGGTATACAAAATATAAATCACAGTTTTGTTGCATCAGCTTTTACAAATTTGGCCTATATTCATTTTTCCTATTTCATATAAATTGTAGTTGGTAACCATTCGAGAAGCAAATGTTTAAACAATAACTCTGAACCATCATACGTGAGGCGGACTAAAGACACCGAGTTGGTCAAGAAAGTACTTGAGCCGTTGGTCAAAGAACACAATTTTTGAAAGTTAGGTAACTTCTTCCCAACTGTTATAACATGTTTTCTTGGTCTTTGCTAAATTGTTATTGACACTGATTGTCTCACAGGCACAAGCTTAATGTGGCTCCTATAATCTGAATAAAGTCAAGTCAATTCACAAACCACCATGCCACCTTACGTATACTCTAACCTCTTTATTTTAAATCTATATTATACATTTTCTTTCACTTTTAGTTTATATTGATTGACATCATGGTGTACGGCCTGGTCCGTTTTGCAGTTGGCACGTCTCTAACTCATATAATTTAAAGAACAAGAACATGTATACTTCGAATTTTGTGGTCAAACCTTCTACTACTATTTTAATTTCATAACTCATAAGCTATGTAATTGATACCAAATACAAAAAATGCTGGTAGTATTCTCAATAAGATTTAAAATAATCTTGGCTTCCGTATATAGGCTGCTTAAATACAAACAAGTAATATATTTTATTGTGTTTTTTAATTCATTAACCAATATTTTTTTGGGCAATGGATAGCCACTATGAAGATTTGTATATTCATTGTGTAGTATTTGATTCAAACCTATGTGCAGGTCAAGCTATTATAAAAATTTGCGTTAGCTAGAGCTTCGGCTCAAACTTGGACAAACCGGAGGCAACAAAATATTAAACATGAGGTGAATCTGTTGATTATATGTCGCATATTTTTAAGCAACGATAGTTAATGTGAGTTGGAACATTGATTATTGACAACTACATATAGACTATTAAAGTGTATGCTTCTTAACATTTTATGAACTGATGAAGATGTATAAGCTCTTTTCGATTGTGATAGGATCTAAACTTTTCAGCTAAGTTTCGTCTTATGAACATATTTGTTGTTAAAGGTGATAATGGCACCATTGACGCTCAAGGTTCATTATGGTGGGATAAGTTTCACCAAGGGAAATTAGCTGACACAAGACCCTACATAATCGAGCTAATGTGCTTGAGCCAAATCCAAATGTCGAATCTCAGTTTGATCAACTCGCCTTCATGGTTGTCCGTCAAGTTTATAGCAAGTTGGTCCATTAATTAAAAGGCACTGCATAATGACACTAAATATTCTTTAAGATTTTGTATGCCTTTGTACTGATATAGTAATGCAAGATCTAATGAGATTTTAAATGCCTTGGTAGTGAAATAAAATAAATACATTTTGGTTATTAAATTGAATTAAACCCCCCCCCCCCGGTTGCGGCCGGCCGACACCATTCTCGTTGCTACACAAAAGTTTTGCATTCATAATTTTTATTCACTCATATTTGTTTATCTATGAAAAAACTAATAAGTGGTTGCTCATATTGCTGTTGTGGGGAATACAGGTCAAGCGGCTTCAGGTATACAAACTGATATGGGCCATGGTCTTTTAAGAATAGGAATAAAAAAACATTCGTCAGCCAGCAAGCTTTTCTGATACATTTTCTGATATGGATAATAATGCATTCATAAAGTTCGTTGAAAACTAACGCACGGGAAACGATCTCCCCTCTTTGGTGGTGGAATTCAATATCACATTTTATCTCAGGTTTTTCATCTTCAGTGTTGCCACAGATGATCGAGCTAACGAAACGGGTGCTGCCTTACCTGTGTATCCTACTTTTTATGACGTTGTTACATTTCTTTTTTAGATAAAAAATAAATTGAAAGTAAAGGAGTCTGTAAATTTTAAACCCGTATAATTAAAAGCCGAGTTTGTTAAATAAAAGGATAATGTTTCTGGTATTCCTTTTTTGGTATTTGTGGATAGTTGATTTCCTTAAAGAATCGCAGTATTCTGTACTTTTGATCTTATTCATCTTGGTAGAAGTGGGATGTGCTGCTTTCATCTTCTTTGACAAAATTTGGAGAGCTGTGAGTTATCTTTTATCCACATGCACCTTGATCTTCAAGACATTTCAAACATATCTAATATTTTAAAAAATGTTTTTAGGAAATCTCGATTGACAAAACAGGTGAATTTGACAATATATATGGATTTCTTAGGAAGAATTGGAATATCTGCAAATGGGTTGCGCTCGGAGTTGTTATATTACAGGTAAGCGAGAAGTAAACTTATTTTATAAAAATGTTGCAGCTTGTTTTGGATAGTGATTATGTGTGGATATGCAGGGTATGATCTTTTTGCTAGCTTTAATTGTATGTGCTGCAAATGTACCAACACAGTATGATAGTGACGATGAGTACATTGATGTAGACAGCAACGAAAAGCTTTGATTAGTAGACAACCAGTTCCAGCCATGGGTGTTCCTGTTACTACTGGATTGCTTGATAGTCGTCCCAACAGAAATGATGCCTGGAGTGCACGTATGAGGGAAAAGGTGCATCAACTGATTCTCAAGTTGATTGATCATGGCAACTCGCATTTCAGAGAGTATGGGAGAACATCATTTGTGGTGAAAAAGGTTTGGTTAACATTTCAAACACATTTGATTTTGTTATGTTCTCTCAATATTTATTAAAAATGTATTTGTTTTTGACAACTGTAGGTTATGTACACCAGTACAATACGATGGATTCAACCAGATGTTTTCAAGTCTTTGCATTCACCCCTTCAGCCATCAAGGCGTTAGGTAATGACACTTAAATCATATTATCCCATTAATCTTTAGTTAACATGCTTCATGTTATCATATCTATAATAATGATAATTAACTTAAAAAGCTATAATTTTAGTTGAAGAGCACAAAACTGGAAATGTAAGACGAAAGTGATGACAATCAAATAAATAAAGTATCTTACAAAACTGTTAATTTCAGTATCTTCATCCTAGATTGGTCAAATAATGGAAATAATAATAATTTCGGATCAACAACAACCCACTAATACCATCTACTTTCATTCTTAAAGTTAGCATATTTTGATCTTTTTCATGTAGGCCACCCGAGCTTCATTTGTATGGAGATACGCTTGAATAGCCGATGGCCCTAAAAGGCTAAAAATGCAATCTTAACTTTGTTGGCTCTCTCTGAAAGAATCCACTATGGTAAGTTTGAAGCAGTAGAAAAGTAACGAGCTTCACCAAAGGATTATGAAGCTGTAATTAAAGCACATGTATATATTCTCTCATTATTCCTTCGTTTTTGTTTATACTCTTCATCTTCTAATGAATTTTCAATTGGGGTTTTGTGTGCAGGATAGGGGAATGCTAATGGCTCTGTAGACATATCCGGTTGTGGAGGAAATGATACAAATACTAAGCAGTTAGCGATGTTAAGACTTCCACATCCGCCACCACTGAAATAATAAATAGTTCTACAGCTGACTCGTCATCTGAACCTACCATTGAAGTTAATGATGTTAATAATTCTCCATCCACCATCACTGAGCAGGTTACTACTTTCGCAGTTGACTCATCTTCTGTGGAACCTACACTTAGTGTATCATCTTCAATTAAAGTTTCAAAGTTAGCCAAATCTACAACACCAGCACCAAACAATACACAGACTGGAAGTACTGGAAGGTGGGGCTTTGCACGAATTGCGACCGGGTTTGGTTTGAATTTGGGTCAAAGTACGTCTAGAGCAAATGATAATGCTTGTGGTATAGCTCCAGGTTCTACATAAGTGGCACGGATGTCTTCTGTTTATGGACTTACGTTGTATAATGAAAATCAACAAATATTTTCAAAAGGTTTGGATATTTCACCATCTGATATAGAGATGCTTTGATTAGCCTAGAGTCCATATCACACTGATGACGATGGTTCACAAACTTCAGCAGAAATTGGTAAGAAGTCTCTTCAGCTTAACTTACCATCAGTTAGTTATTTCTGTTTCCTTTCTGCCCGTGTTCTTTTATTAATGATTTGAAGACCCTTGAGAAGGAATTAGTGAGGTCTCAGTCAATGTTATCAAGAAAAAGGTCTAATGACATGAGCAAGTTCAATTTCTTTATAGAATTGGTAATTAGTGTGCAATGTACTTGCCTTTAATTTAAAGGTGTACCAAAGTACTATACTCAGCAATCCCTTTATACAAATTATATGACAATATTGCTGACTCCTCGGTGCAACAATTTATACCCTTTTAATTAGTATAAGTGAAAAATCTTCCCATTAGCAAAGCAGATGGATGTACGCCATTCTGAATTTTCCACCCTTTCATATAGGTACTATATTAGTATATAATATGGTGCAACTTTCTTTGTATGTATATAGAAGTTTTTAGGATCATGTAAGCTCTTCGTACGTTGAGGTTGCACCTAGAAATAAGTTCGAGATGTTCTTAAGATCTTTCTTGGAAGAT
The DNA here is from genome assembly GCA_910596185.1 of Chrysanthemum makinoi. Lineage (NCBI taxonomy): Eukaryota > Viridiplantae > Streptophyta > Magnoliopsida > Asterales > Asteraceae > Chrysanthemum > Chrysanthemum makinoi. The sequence goes on along the minus strand of OU343223.1, from coordinate 216,982,027 downwards.
GCTGTTACGCCATAAATGCGCTCATGAAGCGTTGCAATTTAAATGATATATTATTATGAGTACCATTTCTAGCTATAAAATTTATTCCTATGTTTCACATGAATTTAGTGGTGATAGTTTACATCAATACATGTCTGCTATATAGAAAAATTGTAATTACTTTCAACTATAATCAAATGATGTTTCTATGATTTTATGAATTTCTGGTTGCACCTAGAAATAAAGAGGATAAACTTTACTGGATCTATTAGTGAACAAAAATCATGAGTTTATTCTATGAACATTAGTACTTTTCTCAACACTAAAAAGTTAACTATGATCCTTTTAGAAACAATCTATTTTTATGTATATAATTCACGTGATCGTGTAGAAGAAGATTGTAGAGCAGGCATTTTGCTGGGACCATTACAATAAAGAATAAGAGTAAGGGGCCGTTTGATAATACATTATGATTTAGCGCTGAATGATTTGAAAGCTCCGAATGATTTAAAGTCTCTGAATGAAACTGTATCTAAAATGATACATACCGTTTGACAAGTACCAGGAATAAGTACTATGAACAACATATAAATATGAGTTATTAATGGCTATTTTTTATAATAATATATTAATATTGTATAATATTTTATGAATTAGATTATTTATAGGTACGTTCTTATAGCTTAATTGTATAATTAATATTTTGAGTTGATGCTATAATTAATTTTCAAGTGTCGACGAAAAGTTTTGCTTAACGGTACAATAGAATTTGCATCACAACGTTATTAAAATGACATAACTTCAAAAACTAAAATGCTTTTGCATAACGGAATGAAAGTAATCAGATAAGAGACAATATATGAACTAATATATGCATAGAATTCGTTAAAGTTAATAATGTATGTGTATAATTTATTAGTATAACAACAAATAAAGTAAATAATTATTATAAAAAAGGACCTTCCAAATGGCACATGTGGAATGTTTGTGGCTCTGTATCATTTTGCATCTATTTAATCTTTGAGAGACGCAACACCTGATGGAATCATTCAGGGAAGAAAATAAAGTTATCAAACAAGATTCCTCACTGACCGAATAAGTATGAGGCCCATTAAGAGGCTATCAAACAGCCCCTAAGTTTGGTATCTACTTCGAGTGGTTTAGTGGGTTTCCTGTAGGATTTTAGACTTATATCAAAACTACATTACTACAAATTATGCCAAAACCTCATTAGCAATACGTATATTAATGTGTCTAAACCTGTTTACTCATTAAAGGACACCCTTAATCTCATGAATTTTATAGATAGGTGAAATCTTTACTTATATATGTTATAGTTTGTCATTAGTAATTGTCAATACAGATGTACCACTACAATGACGATGAAAGCTTCTAGATTCATATGATACTTTTTCATTTTGTATAGCCCAACACATTAGCTACCTTTGACGAGGACAACTTGATTCGGTGGTATGGTTTTGGAAATGGTATACTTCTTTCAGCCAATTTTTTTAATAGCGTCAATGCAGTAAATGTGGGTTTTTAACTCTTAGATTTTGTTACCAACCTGCACCATCAACACTTGATCAAGATGTCCTCATTTTTAATTCAGAAAAATATTTTGCAACGATTTAAAGGAAGTTTTGAGTAGATAGAAAGAGATTGTTCCTCATCTAAAGCTTGCAGGTCAAAGATATAATCTACGAATATGTTGCCTTTAGTTTAAACTTTAGCTGGTGCTTCTATTTTTAACTCTATTTATATATTCCGTTCACATCTTCTGGCGCCTAGCCATGGTGTTCGTAGCAGAGGATGGGGGCCAGGCCAGAAAATAGAGCAACTACCACCAGATTTATCAGTGTGCTAATACTATCCTCCACTAAATCCATCAACTCTGAGACTGAGTCTATTACTTTCTCTTAAGACTACTGAGGTACGTAAAGTAGAGATCCCTCAATTCCACTATCTCTGAATGCTTTTCTTTCTGGGTGACCAATCAATTTTTCTACAAATAACCCGATAATACATACATATTCTCATCACAACAAACATCAAACAAAACCATAAATCCATTCACAAAACCATAAATCCATTCACAGATAATTCAAATTCGACAACATCATCTAAATTTGGTAAAAGAAAAGCTGGAAACACCTATATACAATAACTAAATAAACATATTTAGCAAAAACAAAATAATAATAATAAATGTTAATAATATTATCAAATGTAAAAGATGTTCATGATTAATATTGTTTAGAACAAAATGGTAGAAAGTATTTACCTCCTTTAGCCGTTTTATGGATAATAGTAACATCAATTATAGTACTTAACCGTTTAATTTAACTTTTAATAACTTTTTACTATATATTTGCTCTACTAAATCCTAAAAAAAAACCACAAATCAAAGTACTTACCTGCTTTTAGTCGTTTTATGGATCATGATAACATCAATTATAGATCTTAACCGTTTCATTTAACTTTTAATTACTTTTTAGTATATATTTGTTCCACTAAATCCTAAAAATAAAAACCACAAGTCATACCCGTCCATCGGACGGGTTTTGATATATATATATATATATATATATATATATATATATATATATATAATTATAAAAGTATAGTTATATATTACCATAATCCGGTAAAACGCACGTGGGATATAAACGAATTAAAACACTTAATAACATCATCATTTCCACAGGATCACAATGGGGAACATTTCACTTATGCGTAAGTGAGGATCTTTGATAAATATCAAACTAAGACAATGTAGCACGTAAATTAACCTAAAACGTTAAGCACACACACACCCTATTGAATTGGATAATTCAATGATCTATTGAATAAGTATATTCAATGCTCTATTATTTTGGTCGCGAACCAAAATGTTTATCATATTCTGAGACTCGCCATCTCATCATTTTTAGGTTTCGGTTTGGAACCTCAACTACATTGTGATTGACCTATTTGTGCTTGTTCATTATCATCAAGGTGAGTTCATAGCCTCGCTTTTACTTTTATTTGCAAACCCTGCGAGGGAGATACATGCTCTAAACTAGAACACAAGGTTTTTTCATAAATGTTCGCTTCTTGATTATTGGAATTTCCTAAGTAGTTAGCCATAAGTCCGCTGTATCATGAACCATTAGTCACCGCGAGTGAACGCAGATATCGTGAATAGTACTATGGGGAGTAACTACCCCGTATTGGTTATAGGAAATAACCGGGGCGCACCATATTTGAATTGCATTAGGTAATTGGCTATTACCTCCTTTGGGGCAAACTTACATACACCAGTAATTCGGTGTATGTAGTTGAGTCTTGGTTGCATGAGCTTAGCGCATAATAATCTGTGATTTTCTTTATGATATTGTTAGTTTACTATTATCATGTTCATATTCTTGTGTTCAACTATTATTTAAACCTATGGATTTCACTCAACATTATTGTTGACCTTTTAAGCATGTTATCTCAGGTAATCAGTGAAGATTATGTTCGAGGCACGGAGTGGGGCATACCAAGACCTTTCCTTGTGGTGTAAACATAAAGTTGTCATTTCTTTCAAACTCATGCTCTATATTTTAGGAAAACACTTGAACAATTTGGAATATTTTGTAACATCTATGAGTTTTCAATGAATGAAAACTATTTTTAATAGAATGTCTCTTTCGAGTCGTTTTCTATGAATATTGACTATGATCTCCATTCGAGTAACACCCCGATTAGTCTTCCGCTGTCATTATGATCACAGTGGGGTGTTACACCTTCTATGAATCGTCTATAATAACTAGCAAGGCCTAAAAATTGGCCTATCTCTGTTGGGTTTGTAGGAGAAGCCCAATCCTTAACTGGCTTGATCTTGGCAGGGTCTACATAAATGCCCTGGCTGTTGATGACGTGCCCAAGAAAGTGTACACTCTGCATCCAAAATTCACATTTGGAGAACTTTGCATACAACTTCTCCTCTTTGAGTAACTCTAAGATTGTTCTCAAATGTTCAACGTGTTCTTCCTTGCTGCAGGAGTAGATTAGAATATCGTCGATGAACACGATTACGAATTTGTCCAAGTATGGTTTACATACTCGATTCATCAGGTCCATAAACACTGCAGGTGCATTGGTTAAGCCAAATGGTATCACCTGAAATTCATATGCCCATACACGTTCTAAAAGCTGTTTTGGGAATGTCTTCTTCCCCGAATCTCAACTGATGGTATCCAGATCTTAGATCAATCTTTGAGTAGACACTCGACCACCCTTGTAATTGATCAAATAAATTGTCGATCCTTGGCAATGGATATTGATTCTTCACGGTGAGTTTTTAACTCTCTGTAATCAATACACATTCTGAAATATCTGTCCTTCTTCTTGACGAATAAGACCAGATCTTCCCAAGGTGACGAGCTCAGTCGGATGAATCCTTTATCTGATAACTCTTTCAATTTCTTGGATAGTTCCTTCATTTCAGATGGTGCCAGTCTATAGGGTTCTCTCGCCACTGGTGCCGCTGCCGCTCCTGGTGCCAGATCGATCTGAAATTCTACTTGGCGGACAGGTGGAAGACCGGGTAACTCTTCAGGAAACACTTCTGGGAATTCTCTGACTACTGGTACATCTTTGAGTCGTTTCTCCTCCGACTTATTTTCTGTCACTTGAATCAAGAACACGTGACATCCTTAATTCACATACTTCATTGTCTTGACATACGAGATAATGCCAAATCGAGTCTTACTTCGGTCGCCTTGAACAATAAGGGTTTTGCCCTTAAGTGGAAAGTGGACAACTTTCTCGTCACATATAGTCCTAGCACGGTGTTTGGACAACCAATCCATACCCATGATGACGTCGAAACTACCAAGTTGAATAGGCATGAGGTCGATATGAAAGTTTGGTCTTGTAAGATTATGGTGCAACCCTGAATTACAGTGTTTATGCCTAATAGATTCCCATTAGCCATGTCAATTTCATATGTAGTGTCTAGCTTAGTTGGGGTAATGTTAAGCAGGGAGGAAAATGAAGTAGACATAAAGCTCTTATCCGCTCCTGAATCAAATAAAACTTTAGGGCACGTTTGGTACGGTGAATTTTAGAGATTAGAAATAAGACAAAGAATTGAAATTCAGAGAATTGAAATTGTTAGAGAAAATCTTGAAAATTCCGGTGTTTGGTAACCTCAGATAATTGATGTAGAGAAACCATTTTAACAACAAAATTACAGATAGATGGAGATTGACGTAATTACGGTAAAAGCCATTCGGTATCCTCACTACCTTACACAAAGAACAAGAATGAATAAGGATATACTCTGCAATCTCAAATTACAAATAAAACAATTTGTAGTCTCTGAATATTTTGGACTAAAAAGATTAAATACAAAAAATCATAATCAAGATTATACCTTAAAACATTATGAGCAACTTGATGTTTAAACAACTACCATACTACTTACAATTCCATGAAAATCAAATTAAAAGAACAGTGTAAGTTTCACTTTCAAACACATGGAAAATTGAAGTATTCGGTGGAAGATTGGTCGCGATGTGTCGTAAGAATCAAAATAACGGATTCGTGGTGGAGGATTTGGATAAACATCTGTGACAAACAAACAAAATAAGCATATGGTCGGCAATGATGACGGTAAAATTTCCTGAGAATGAGTAATATTTGGGGTTTGGGGTTTTTGACTTTTTCTCATATGTAGAAAATGTGAGAGGCACGTGACTAGAATTAATTAATACCCTTTGTTTTTAGCTTGAAACATTTTTTAAATAAAAGGAGCACACGGAGATTTCCCATTTCCATTACAACTGGGATGGAAATCAATTTACAAAGGAAGAAATTCTCGAGAATTTCTATATCTCCGCCCTTACAATTTCTCTGCCTACCAAACATGGGAATAGGAGTCAAATCCATTTCTTTGCCTCCAATTCTCCCTACCAAACACACCCTTAGCACTTTGTTGATTAATTAATAATGTACCCGTGACTACGGCAGGGTTCTGCGGCACCTTTCTGTCACCCAGTACATATGCTCTCCCACGAGCAGTGTTGTTCTGGTTGGCTTTCTGATTTGGGCTCCGACTTTTGTAGTGTCCTTTCTCACCACACCCGTGGCATACCACTGCTACGGGTTGCAGGTTTGCTCCAGTGGCCCTGCAGTCGCTAGTTTTGTGACCGGTCCTTTGGCACTTTCCGCATTTGGCAATACAAGGTCCAGTATGATGCATTCCGCATCGGTTGCACATAGGGTATCTTCCGATATAACCACCTTGGTCAGCTGGTACAGCAACATAAACTCTGGCAGCTTCGTTCCTGCAATTCTGTTGGTGGTGATGATTGTTGCGAAAACCACCAACATATGTAAAGGACCATCCTGCATTTAAAGGATCGCCAACAGAAGACAAATCTGTGTCTTTGTCAAAATCTATCTTAGGCTGCACCAAAACACTTGACAGTTTTGAATACTAAAATACATGTTGCTAATATAAAAGAAGTTAAACATTTCTATAAACCATCACCGAAACCCAGAAGGATTTAACAAAACAATGATTAGGTCAAAAACTCCAACTCATAGGAAAATAAATGTCTCAAAGACAAGCTAGATCAACACCACCTAGAAAACAAATTCATCCAAACATGTATCCTATAGCATGGATTAATAATCTTGCACCTCTAGGATTCTACTCACCTCTACAACATCCAAGTCACATGCAACAAATGCATGGGATGTTTGATGCTAACAACTCTGGAGTCATGAGATATTGGGGACCATATATTTGAGTTACTTTGTGATATTATTAGATATGCTTGGGAATCGATTTGGAGCCTGATGAATGGATCAAAGATAGAGGATGCACTAATTACATGACGGGTAATCGAAAGCTATTCTCATCAAATCAATCATGTAGTGGAGGTAATGTCACTTTTGGTAGTAAACTCAAAGGTAATATCATGGGCAAAGGTACGATCACTTACAACTCTATTGCAATAACTAATGTTGAGCATGTAGATAACTTAGGATTCAATCTTCTAAGTATTAGTCAAATATGTTACAAAAAGTGCAAAGTGATCTTTTCCGAAGAAGGTAGTGAAATCATTAAGGATGGAAAGGTCATTGGAAAAGGTATTAGGAAAGGTGATTTATATGTCAAGAAAATGGGAAATAGGTCTAGTGATAATATATGCTTAGCTACAGTTAATGATAATTTAACATTATGGCATAGGAGACTAGATTACGCAAATATGCGATTATTGCAATCGTTGGCTGATGCAGGTTTTACTGACTAGGTTTAAATATTTATAATTACTCGTTATACCTATGGTCTACCCTAATGCACTAACGGGCAGTGTACCCGGTCATGTGTAGTGTAGTATTCGGTAAAACCGAGGTCGTCCCAAGAGCTACGAGGATCGGAAATTAACTTAAGTCTAAGTCACGATTTTAAGATGGTTATGATATTGAAATAATAAATATAACTAATAAAACAAGGAAATAAAGGAAAGCAGATAAAGGCAAGAGATGTGATCAATGAAAGAGAGTGGTGCTAACCTAGTTATTCCTCCTAGCTAGTTATGTCTACGTCTACTTACTTCCAATTACTTCAGGTGGGGTCAAAGTCGAGAGGACAACATTTGGTCAATTCACCCTAACCTATCAGCAAAGATGCCACCACAGGAGAAATCAGGTTCACCGTCATAAGTTCTGTTGTTCCTGGTCCCCTAAGCCGAGTCATTAAGTACCGCTACATGCTAGATTTATAATAGTGAGTGCCCGACCATTAGGAACTTAGACACTCACCCCCTAATTCTTAAGTTCATCCAAACGATAGGTGATCAGTTGGTCAAATCGCACAAGTAGAAAGGGTCGTTAGTTGGTCATATCTTACCCTTCCCATCTCAGTCCGCTCACCTAGGGTCAGTTGGTCATATCTCCTAGGAAATTGGCCTCTACCGCCATTCAAAACTACCGAACCAAGGGTGGCTACCAATAAACTATGCATGCATATACTTAGAAATAATTGTACGAAAGTAAAGTAAATGCAAACAAAACAATTAAAGAATCATAACTAGGCCAGTGCTTAGCCAAACATATAATAAATCATACCAACAAAAATGAATAAATCATAAATTGAATTGAACATAATGTTTGATACAAATTACTTGATGTAGAGCTAATAATGATGATGATTGCGAGTGAATTCTTCCTTCAAACGGCCGGTTGCTTGAAAATGCCCCAGGTGGTGCCCTAATCGACCCCTAGGAGAGGGGTGAAGAGAGATACTAAAAAATGCAAATTTAGGGCGGTATTTATAGGCCCCGACATGGTTACGACGTAACCTTAAGGGCTAATGCGCCTTAACTAATGTCGGCGCAACGAAATCCGGATCTCGAATAGTTACGTCGTAATTAAATTATTTAGTTACGCCGTAACTAAGTTACGCCGTAACTATAAACGTAATTGTTAACTTCGTACTTTTTCTCCTCATCCTATTTTCTTGAAACTTATTAACTCTTGGTTGACGCTTTTGGCCCCTGATTGTTCTTCTTCATTTATTTTTTAGTCCAAGAAGTAAATAAACTTCATATGAATTGTCACTTTCAGTCCCCGATCGTACTTGCTATTTTTACTTTTCATCATCGGAGTAAATATTATGTTCATTTAGCCACGGGACTTCAACTCCTTAGCGTCCAAGTTAATAATTACGGCGTAATTGAATTACCGAATTATACCGTAACTCTTCAACCGTATATTTGTATCCGCTCCGTAATTATCTCTACGGCGTAACTAAATTGCAACCTTACGCCGTAACCTTCACAAAAATAATTACGACGTAACCATATTTATTGGTTACGCCGTATCCTTTAAAGCTCATATTTACGCCGTAACCTTATTAGCTAGTTACGGCGTAATCTTCACATAAAATCCAAAGGCCCTCGTAAATCAATCTTCAGAACATATACTTGCCCTTTTATCACTTCTTTTTCGCTCCAACGCCTCATTTATCCTAAAATGCAAATATGAACGAATATGAAAGAATTAAGTACCATATTAAAGCAAATGAGGGCATAAACACCGGAATTTGATATATAAAAGATCAGGCTAATTTGATGTTATCATTGGCCTCTAAAGATTTAGTTAGCAATTTACCTAAACTTAAATTTTACCAACACTTCTGTAACGCTTGTAAGGTTGAAAAACAAGCTTACTCTAGCCACAAACCTAAGAATATAGTCTCAACCTCTAGATGTCTAGAACTTTTTCACATGGATCTCTTCGGTCCTTCCGCCGTATGGAGCTACGGAGGAAATCTCTACACCTTAGTAATAGTAGACGATTACTCTAGATATACTTGAACTAGATTTCTAAAGAATAAAACAGAAACCTTCGACCATTTCAAAACAATTAGTAACAAAGTCCAAAATCAACTAGGATGTTCCATAGTTTCCATTAGGACAGATCATGATAGGGAATTTGACAATGAAGTGAAATTTGGAGTTCTTGTGATGCTAATGGCATTACTCACAATTTCTCTGCTCCTCGCACTCCACAGTCAAATGGGGTAGTTGAAAGTAAAAATCGTGCCCTACAAAAAATGAGTAGATCAATGTTAAACGAACAATCCATTCCTCAAAAATTTTGGTGTAATGCCATAGAAACCTCCTCCTATATACTCAATAGGATTCTCATTAGACTAATTTTAGGAAAAACCCCATAAGAAATCTTGAATGGTAGGAAATCTACTCTTGATTACTTCAAAGTGTTTCAAAGAAAATGCTTCATTCTAAACACCAAAGACTATCGTACCAAGTTTGACCCAAAGTCTTAGGAAGGTGTATTCCTAGGATATTCAAAAAAAGCAAAGCCTATGTAGTCCTCAATAAGGAAACAATGGCCATCAAAGAATCACTCAACGTGACATTCGATGAAAGCCCTCCCTCATCTAAAATATCACCTTTGGTAGATGATGATCTAGATGAAGAAAAAGCCATCGAGGATAACAAGAAAAGTTTAAGGATCAATAATAAGAATGAAGCATTGGAAATAGATGAAACCACCAATATTAAGGAAGCTAGGGATCACCCGTTAGACAATGTCATAGGAAATTTAAATCAAAGAACCCTTAGGTCACAAGCACATCATATGAGCAACTTCTTTTGTTTTGTATCGATCATAGAACCTAAGAATGTCAATGAAGCATTGAAAGATGAAAGTTGGATCATCACAATGCAAGAGGAACTAAATTAATTTAAGTCTAATGATGTTTGAAAGTTAGTACCAAGACCTAAGTACACAACCATAATAGGAACTAAGTGGGTATTTAGAAATAAGTTTGATGAAAATGGAGTTTTGTCTAGAAATAAAGCTAGGCTAGTAGCACAAGGCTATAATCGACAAGAGGGAATTGATTATGATGAAACTTATGCACACGTTGCTAGATTAGAGTCCATTAGGATATTACATGCTTACGCGTGTGGGTTAGACTTTAAGTTGTTCCAAATGGATGTAAAAAGTGCATTTCTAAATGGCTTGATCAATGAGGAGGTGTATGTAGCACAACCCGTGATTCATTGATTTTGAGAAACCCGATCATGTTTATAAACTCAAGAAAACCTTGTATGGTCTTAAGAAACATCCTAAAGCATGGTATGATAGGTTTTCTTATTAAACATGATTACACAATGGGAATGGTAGATAACACTCTTTTCACTAAGAAGAAACATTTAAACATCATAATTGTTCAAATATATGTCGACGACATCATATTTGGTTTAACTTGTCGAGACATGTGTGAAGAATTCTCAAAAATCATGCATGACGAGTTTGAAATGAGCATGATGGGTGAACTTAACTTCTTCCTTGGACTTCAAATAAAACAATTAGAAGACGGAATTTTCTTCAATCAATCTAAGTATGTTAAGGAAATGCTTAAGAAATTTGAATTAGAAGACTCTAAGTGTATGAAAACACCCATGGCTACGGACACTAAGCTCACCAAATATGAAGAGGGTGAATCCTTAGATAGCACTAAGTATAGAGGCATGATAGGTACTTTGTTGTATTTGACAGCAAGTAGAACCGATATCATGTTTAGTGTCTACCTTTATGCTCGCTTCTAAGAAGATCCCAAAACTTCTCATTTTGAAGCGGTTAAACGTATCTTCTGATATGTTAAAGGCACTATACATTTAGGATTATGGTATCCTAAGGGGACTGGCATAAAAACTTTGGTTTACGCCGACTCTGATCATGTGGGAGATTATGTGGATCGAAAGAGTACAAGTTGCGTTTGTACCTTCATGGGTTGTTGTTTAACTTCTTGGTTCTCTAAGAAACAAACGGCACTAGCAATCTCCACAGCCGAAACCGAATATGTAAGCGCCGGAAAGGCATGTCAACAAGCACTATGGATGAAGCAAGATCTCATAGACTATGGCATCTCACTTGAAAACATCCCAATCTTGTGTGGCAATAAAGGAACCATTGACCTAAGTAAGAACCCCATGCAACATTCTCGTACCAAGCATATAGAAATTCGTCACCACTTTCTTAGGTATAATGCTCAAAAATGGAACATTTCTATTGAATAGATTCCGACCAAAGAAAACTTAGCAGATATCTTCACTAAACCACTTAAACATGAACCATTCTACTGTCTTCGTCTGGGCTTTGGAATGATGGAGCACATTCCTCAAAAATCTCCCTAAACACATTGTAAGTCTCTTCCTTCTAATCTGAGTCTAGGATTCTATTGAGCATAAAATAAAAATTTGGAATTTACTTTCTTGATTATACTTTTCGTAGATATAACCTTTGTATATTTAAAACCATCTCTTGAAACTCTTTGTTTACATGAAAAACCCCAATTTATTCTCTCAAAACTTCTAATGTTTAGGAAAATCATTCTCTTGAATTATTAATACAAGTCAAAAACGTTTTTCTCATGCATGCATAATGATCTCACTATCCTCGATCGAAAAATGTAACTAATATATATTTCGACATGGATAATCGAGCAAAATTGAACTAAGGAGAATTTGGATTATCTCTTAGGTTTTTATTTTCTATAGAGTCGAGATAATCACATCTCTATATATGTTGCATGTAGACACACACTAGAAGCATTTTCCCTGAATGAAATCTTGACTCTTCTGGTGGCGACCCTCTAATTATAGGATGGTCCCTTATATTTAAGGGATCTTCTGGTAATTTATGGACCGTCCCCATAATGGATAGTCACTTTCATCTTTTGACTCTCTTTTTCTGAACCACCACTATAGCTAAACCTATATTTCTTTCATAACTAATCAATATTTGAATTTATAAGAATTCTAAAATATGATTTGCCAAAATTAGAACCCTCATTCCCTATTTAAACCTTCATCTTCTTCCTTCATGTTCATCACATACATCCTCTCCTCTCCTCTCAATGTCATCCTCTAGAAAGCCTAGAATTTTTGTCAAACCAATTTGGCGGAAGAAACAATCTTTGGGAGATTTCATGCAAAGTAATAATACCACCTCTCATGAACCTTCATCCAACTCTTGACTTTAACACATCTCTTCTTTTGCCTCCTCATTTCCCTCCACCTTCAAGCAATACTCTTGCACCTCCATATCTTCCTAAGCTCTAGACATGGTTCATGTTCTCCAATAAGACCGGGCCTCCTTTTAGTCATCCTAGGGATAGAATAGGATTATTTTTAATATGTAGCAGTATGTTGTAATAGTCATACCTCAAGTATGACCTCTCTCTCTTTAATGAATGTTTCTTTTTAAGTCTATCCTACTGGTTATGTCCACTTATTGAAATTTTCTCACTGTGACTAACCCACTATCGGCGGTCCTTTAAATACCCGACGGTCCTTTATTTATAAAGGATCATCCAGGTGTTTAACGGACCATCCATAGGTTTTCTGATATGTCTTATCTCTCTCATCTACACTCTGTATAAATACTTATGTGGGTCTGATATGGATTTTCTTGCACTCGTAATCTAACTTGTGTTCTTATCTATCTCTTTACTCATGTGTATCTACATAGTGTTGCACTTGTTTTCTAACTTGTTCTTGTAGAAAAAAACCATAACTCGTATTACCTAGGTGCCCTCAACAAGGGGGAGCACTAATCAAGGGGGAGCGTTTGCATCGTCAATTTCTTTCCTCTCAACGCATTGACGACACCTTTTTTGAGTTTACAAAAAGGGGAGAAGTGAAACGAAACTCATTTAAAAACTTATTCAAACATATTTTTACCTAAAATGAGTTTATGTTTTGTAATCATCAAAAAAGGGAGATTCTTAATACAAATAATTTCAAAAACGCTGTTTGCATTTTTCGATCTCTCTATGTTTTGATAATCACAAAACGTAAGAACACGTTAAGTAAAAATATACTTGATAAGTTTTATTCAAGAAATCTCGTTTCATCTACAACATCATTTAAGGTATGAATAAACATATTACCAATCTTGTTAAGAGATGAAAGAAGTTATTTGTCCTTAAAACTTACATTTTCATAAATGTGACAAAAGTTTTTACAAATAACTTTTACAAATTATTTTTAAATTTAAAGAAATGTTTAATGCATAAGAAAATATTTGGGTTTGAATTTTCCCGCCCAAATCAGATAAATTTTCACCGGATAAACATTTCCCACTAAAAGACAAAAACTGGAGCGGAGTCTATGGGACGATCCCTTATAGGTCAACGGTCCCTTATATATATGGGACCGTCCAGCTTTATGGGACCCTTCCCCGCTCCTCTTGATGACTATAAATACTGCACTATTCCACAAAAAATTCACCTCTTGAGCACTAAAATTTTCTGTCTTCTCAAAAATTTCAAATCTCTCATATTTGATTATATTAACATACTGGTAATTGTTTACAAGTGATCACATTCATCTTCCTTCAAAGTGCAAGAGAAGAACACTCGTATTCATCAAGAAACAAAGTGTTGTAGTCTAGTCATTCACCTCGTAACCATTGTTATGTTTCTCTCCTCGATCTATTTTCTTTATATCTCCATTCTTGTATATTGGTAGATTCGACTTGTGTAAGTCGTGAGTTGTTGTGTAATTGGTAGATTTGGACGGTGTGTACATCTTTGGCTGATTGTATATTGGACGGTGTGTATGTCTGTGTAGCATTGTGTGTTGTGTGGTGTAGATTGGTTCTAGCTAGGATTAGAACTTGACATTCCGCTTAGTGTCATAAATTGGTGTAAGCGTTAATGTACGGTTTTCTCCGCCTAAAGGGAGCTTGTTGACATAGTGGTCGTGAACTGTTGAGTGTAATACTCAAGCAGTGGAGTAGCTCGAAGATAGAGCTTGTAGCCGAATTGCTATAAATCTCCTTGTCTTGGTTTGATCGTTTCTTCTCTTGACTCCTTTACATTACTTACTTCTTAATTATTGTTTATATTCATTGTGTTCATATATCGTTGTGTTGATATCACATAAAGTTCGAATCTAAAAGTCTTTAAAACAAACTTGTAAAAGATTTTATAGTGTAAAATACAAAAGGTGAAACTCTTCAACCCCCCTTTCTAGTTTCTACATGCTTAGTGTTCGCGGTGGATCCAAACGGTCTATAGTCGTGGAGTGACACATTGGTGTGCTTCAGCGGCTCACAACAACAGTGTGAAGATATTGAGTACGGGGACATGCCAATGACCATCAGATCTGAGATTATTCGAGGAACGCGCCAGCGATCTGGGACGTACCTATACAAAATATCCAAACACTTACGTCGGGAACTTTATTGCTAACTGTTTTCATGCATGTACTTATGAAGGCCAAGAGTTCCATCAAAGACCATTACCACCATCATTACCATCAACATTTCATTTCCACATGCTCATACCCACATCATAAAGACATTCTGATCAAAGATCTAAGCAAAGAAAAGTTCAGAAAGATTCTACGTCAAAGTGAAAGAATCTGCAAAGTTAAAAGACAAAGATCAAGACTAAAGAATGAGAGCTTCACGTATATGAATCACAAACATCACAAGAAGTATGAGCATGTTGGAAAAGACATAAAGCACCAGCAACAAAGACAACAAAGATGTTGATGAAAGGCAGACAACACCAATATCTGATCATAACAACAAGAACAAAGAACAATGAAGCAAGGAATCAGATACATCACAAATATAGAACGCCAAAGAAGTTCAAGACGTCAAACGACCTAAGGATGATGACCAACCCTTAGGGGGAGATTGTTAGGAACACGTTATAATCCTGAAGTGTCGGTCATTATATGTGTAATAGGTCGTTAGTTAATATGGTTTATAATTGTTTGTTATTAAATATCCGGCTCATGTAGTAAGCCTATGGGCCATGATGAAAGGTTCTTCTAGAACCTAGGGCAACACCCATCAATATGTAAACACTATAAATACCCCTCCCTTCAAGGGAAAGGGTGTTAGTTCTTTGAGAAATAAACTTTATTATCATTTCATAAGTTCCTTCCACACACACACACACACTCTCTCTCTCTCTCCCTCTCTCTCTATTACTCTCTCTCTCTCTCTTTAAGATTTAGGCTTGTTATTGATAAAATGACCTAACAAAATAACATATTCATCTTTAGAGAGAGAAAGTAAAGAGAGGATGAAGAAAAGTGTTTATTAGATTGAAAGAATAAAAATGAAAGCTACACAATTTCTCACACCTCTCATGAAGAGTCATGAGGGGTATTTATAGGCATATTACATTACAAGTTTGCCACTTAAACAATACTAGTCCCTGCGGGCACAACTTACAACATATCTAGTCCAATTCACGTGTAAGACGTCAGCTTCACAAAATAGCGAGGCTAACATAACCAATATAAACAACACTCGATGTTTTTATTATCACAAACACTAACCCACATTTTTTTCTTGATTTTCAAAAATGAAACCCGCTACTCAAGATTAGAAATCAGATCCAACAACATCCTCAAACACAGGATCAAGATAAGGCAATGTCGTAGCTGGAGGTGGGTGGTGATATGGTTTTCTATTTCGAGAGTAGCAGTGGGGCAGGGCTTGGTAGTGGGTTGAGAATGGTGGTGCCGGAATTTCAAATGGATGGTGATGGTGGATAGTATATGATGTTGAAATTTTTTTGAAGGTAACAAGGAAAACGGGTTAGGGATTTGTTTATATTTATAGATCTAAAAATTGTTTTTGTGATTGGGACATTGTTAGTTTCTTGAAGATGATCGAAGGTGATAAGATTTGGTGATGATGATGTTGGTGTTCGTGTGTGTGTCTTTTTTTGGTTTTTTTATAAAGATGACAGTGTTGTTCTTGTAAGTGTTTTTATTGTTTCTAGTTTATCTTTGAAAGATGATTATGATTTTGTTTATGAATATGGGAATAGTTGTTTGGATTGTGTTTTATTGGTTGAAGATGAGGTATTTGTTTACAGCGATATGGATTAGGTTATGTGTTATTATTTTTAATAATAGTATAATAATAACAATATAGCTAAAGGAAGGGTATATTAGTCATTTCATGTTTTTTTAACTAGTCAAACTAACAGTCAACGAAAAATAGACCAAACCCGTTACGGGTGTTTCATTTCAAGACAGGATTCGGAATTTTTGAAATTATTGGACTAAAAGTGTTATACCAGGCAAACCACAAAGACCAAAAATATACTTTGGATGCGTTTGGTATGCCGCCATGAATCACAATGGGTATGAGTTTGATGGCACCTTGGTATGAAAGATCCATACCTTGCCCTTGTGAGGTATATGAAATATGGAACATATATATTATTCATTCCCATATTTTTAACAAACATATAATTGGAATGAAAATTCATTCTTTCATTTCTATTCCAAAATACCAAACGCACCTTTTAACTCTAAAAAAATTATGTTAATTATTGAATACAATTAATACATGACAACCCTTCACACTCTGATTGTGACATGAATATATTAATCAATCGTTAGTATGTTCTTGACAATGACCCATAAGTAAATTTCTACCACAATTTACTTGATTTAAACGATCCAACTCATGAAGCATCTTGTTGGTTATAAATATCGTTATATCGATTAGAATGCCATTGAGCTAAGTTCCGAAATTTGGGTGCCTGAACTATATAGATTGTAGAAGGTAATTTGACATGTTTCAAAATACTTAAGAATATATTGATAGGCATGCCATTTAATAAATATCAAGCTGAGCTGTGTTGATGGCAATATCCATTGCTTCCAACGAACGCTTATAAAAAAGAAAAAACTCTTATAGGAAAGACATTAGATAGACATGGGTTCATAGTCTCAAAAAGAAAATGATCACATCGTGTTCAAAGAGGACCGAGTACCTATGTTGCCAGGGCTCTTTCCGAATGTGTGAATAACGAACTATAAATATTGGAATATGTTAGAGGAACTCTCATATAAGTCAACCGTACAAACCGCGAAACACATAATACAACACCGTAATGCACACAATATAACTTCTCGATGCGTGCAATGATTGTAAACCCTCTAAAAAGAGGTCCATATAAACCTACCTAACTTGCAAACTTTGATGGAGGAATTGGATTTATATTTTACATGTATTATGCATATGGCACATTGTTTGCAAATAGAATCTCCTGTTTAAGATGTGCCAGGAAAAGCAAAGTATTTTTTTTGTAACTAACACAATATGAGAAGTGAGTTATTTTTAAAAGGGATCATGTATGAGGAGATCAGTCAACTATTAAACTTTTTATTTTGGAAAAATTACATATATCCTCACTAAAACTCTATTAATTGCATATTTATCCAATGAAACTTTAAAATAACAAATATACCCACTTTTGTAAATTAAACTATCATAATTATATATTTTATCTATTTTACCAAAACAATTTTACGTATGACACTTATACCCTTTCTTATCAATCCCCATAACACATTCATATAAGGAGAATTGTTTACAGTTTACAAGTATATTGTCATTTGCGAACCTCTTGTTTAAACTCATCAACGGTTAGTAACTTCCATCTAATCATTCAATTGTCTAATGTTAAAAAAAGAAAATACTAAAGTTTGCTAAATGAATTATGTCCAGTAGTGTGGACCTTTTTCTATATCCACATATATAGAGCTTTAAAATACAACCACAAGATTAGATTATATTATGATCATCAGATTAAATTTATAAAAACAAACGAGAGATAAAAGAGAATGTGCGATTCGTTTAACAGTTAATTAAACTTACATGCAACCTAAACATGAATAAAGTAATAAAGCATACTGCATTATCGATGAAAAGAATTGATCAAAACAATCAAGGTGAAATTAATATATTGTAGTTATCTGTAAATTTATGTATTGATTAAAAAGAGGAATAGGTTAAGAGGGTATAATTGTCATATGTAAAATTATTTTTAGTAAAACAGATAAAATGAGTAAATATGAGAGTTTAATTTATATAATTGGATGTATTTGTTATTTTAAAGTTTTATAGGGTAAATATGTAATTAATAAAGTTTCCGTTAGGAGATTTGCAATTCTCCCTTTTATTTTTGGGTCACCCATTTATCAAAACTTATTTATAGGCCACTTATTTATGAGTTTGCTTTCGTTTATACTAATTTTGGATAAATTTTATATTAAAAATCTTTAAAACAAAGAAAATAATGCTAAATATAATATAGAGTAAACGGCAAAAAATGTCTCTAAACTTTGCTATTTTTGCGAGAAATGTCCTTGAACAAAAAATTATGCAAGTTGTGTACCTAACGTTTGTTTTTTGCGAGAAATGCCCTTAAGCCGTTAAATCCCCCATTTTTGCTAACAATCGTTACAAAATCTCGTTAGTCAAAGTCAAAGACCGTGTGAAATTACGAATTTACTATGGTCTTCTTCCCCACTTTTATTTTCTTTTGAATTTGCACACCACCCTCCTTTACCACCACACAATCGGCACCACCACCACCACCCTCTACCACCACCACCACCACCACATAACCACTCTTTACCCTTCATCTTCTCTGGTGACCAAATCCAAATTCCGGTCACTTTTTTTTTTTTTTTTTAATCTTTGTAATTATATATATATTTTTTTTAATCTTTGTAATTATATTTTCTTTATACCAACAATCGAATCTGTAAAAAACATCCCCTTTAAGCGACCCTCTGCCGGCTCAGCCATCTATGGTTGCCTAGGTAGCACAGACACGCCTAAAAACTTGAAGTTGTAGTGTCGCAACACGTGTCGGACACGGACACGCGCCATACACGGCTCGGACACGTGTCCGACACGCACGTGCGTGTCCCACGCGTCGCGATTTGAGCTGACACGCGTTTGTGGACACGCGATTGGACGCACACGAATTATCAATAAATAAGAAAAAAATACCCAAAAGTCTGTCTCTTTCTCTCAGTTATCCAAAGGACCATGTTGTTCCCGTTTCACAATCGTATAAAATGATTTAAAATAACTAATTGTGAATAATGACTGAAGTAATGCAAGTAAAAACACATTGATTAATTTTCAACGTTTATATTCTTTATTAGAAATGAATCGGAAAGAATACATTACCCAAGTACTTGCGGAATAGCACTTGGGATTGAAATGACAAGTATGGTATCTCCTCACTAAGCTCAGGCTAAGTCTGAGCAAAATTACAAAGGTACCACTGAGCTATCTCAGGGACAGAGTTGTATTTGGAGGAGTGAAAGATGGCTTGTGTGTGTTTTACAATTAATACACAAGCTTAAATCTTTCACTTCATCTCTTATGCTATTTATACAAGTATGGTTTTAACTCTATCCTAGAGGACAAACTGACAGGTTACAGAAGACAAAATACTGATGTTTTTTGTCTATGTTTACATTTGCTATTCAGGGTAAGTGACAAGGCTACTTTCTTCTTGTCGGTGATGACACTGAGCCTGATAGTTAACGATTCAGGGAAAGTTTGACTTTGGTTGATAAGGACTTCGTCTTATCTTGTTCAAACTTATCCCGCCTTGTCCCGCTTATTCTTCAGTCTTCATAGCCTTCAGTCTTCGTCTTTAGTTTGTCTTTAATGGTAGTAGTTGGTGAGGAGTTTCGGGATGCAGTGAGTTATTGTCATCACTCACTGAATCCACCATCTTCTTCTTGACTCAGTCTTCACCCCTTAGGTTCCGCCTTACTGAGTGGAGAGACTTCTTTGTCTCATATTGAGTATCCCGAAGACAGCTCACTGAGTGACTATGCACTTAGTGACTTGTTAGTGTTTAAGGGACTAAACACTTAGGATATTTTCTATTCAAATCCTAGACTTAAGGGGTTTGGGTATTTACTGAACCCAACAGTCTCCCCCTATTTGGATATACAAATAGCCTAAGTGTTTGATCAGTGCAAGTGAGCAAATGGCTTCTTCTTACACTAAATGTACTAATGAACATAATAAGGAACACTGAATATTTTAA
The DNA here is from genome assembly GCA_910596185.1 of Chrysanthemum makinoi. Taxonomy (NCBI): domain Eukaryota; kingdom Viridiplantae; phylum Streptophyta; class Magnoliopsida; order Asterales; family Asteraceae; genus Chrysanthemum; species Chrysanthemum makinoi. The sequence goes on along the minus strand of OU343223.1, from coordinate 216,961,626 downwards.
CAAAACATACATCGTTTATTGATCAGATTACATAGTTCCTATCACTAGTACAAAAGATAAATGATATGATGATGTCAATCAAGATGGATTCACGGTGCTTCAAGCTTTGGCTTCTTGGCGAGGAGTGTTGCTTTGTCAGGGTGCTCTCTTATCTTGGCATTCGTGTCGGTCAGTAACCCGATGTTTTCGTGAGTTTGGATTTGAGAGGCCACTGGTAGGTAGCTTGCCATTGTAGCCACCCTGCCTGATCAATGTCACTCCACCTTTGGAATGCTGGGTTCCCAAAGACATCAATAAAGAAAAGTCCTCTTTCAGGCTTTTCTATAACCAAGCAATACACAAACTTAACCCCTTCAGGTAGCTCCCTGTTGCAGTCAAAGCTAAGCACCTTGGCTTCAGGTTCCGATTCAACCCTTTTCCTCTTACCTTGGGACGGCTGAGACTGAGATCCTTGAGCTGCAGTAAGAGCTGGCTATATCCCTAGCAGTCTTTGGTGCATCCCGGTCTTTCATAATGCTTGCTGAGGGATTTCATCAGTTCCTTGACCACTGCATTTTGCTTCTTCTCGATAATAGGACCAAGCTCATCAAGTTCAGTGATCCCAAATTCAGTGAACTTCAAGGGATCATGAACCTCAAAATGCCTTTTATCATCCCCCCTGTAGACATTCATTGCCAGTGGTTTGGATTTGGGGAGGATTTTCACATCAGTGATTTTCTCAGGTAGCCTTCTGCTTGTCATGGTCCAATTGTAGTGATTGATCCTTTCTTGCCTGATAGCAGCAGCCTTCTTGTTCTTTTCATCTGAAAGATATAGGATTTCACAAACACACTAAACCATAATCACATAGGGCGTACAAAGATGCTTAGAGAGAGAAAGTTCTAGAGAGAGAAAGGGAAGAGAGTTGGGAACTATGTGAAACAAAGAAAAATGGTATTGAAGCTCCAACCCTCTACCTTGGGAGGTAGAGGGTATTTATAGTGTCTTACAAATAAAAGCCACCTACGGGCTGTGGATCAGGCATACAGTGGGTAAAGACCCGTCCGTCCTCCACGGTGTTACATAACAAACTACTTACTAACATAACTTGACTACGACTATGAGCTTTCTAACGAAAACATATACTTGAGGTGACCGACTCTTTAACGACTGAATTTTCTAATTCCTAAAAATCTCCCCCTAAGGGAGGTCACCTCAAAGAATACAAACAGATATTACATTAGATTTTTCTAGGATTCTTGATTAAGTTTTTTGCTCAGTAGCCCGTAGTCATTGATTCTTCATGATCTGCATGTTTGGATAGATTCGAGGGGAGGTCTTTAACTGATCCACGTGATGAAGAGTTTTGAGCCAACATTGAGATCATCAGCTAACATAAATCTCTGACTCTTCCATTGTGGTGTTGGTATTATGTGATGTTGAGACAATTGGACCGACATGCTCACATTCTGGATCATGATATATTCTCATCAGAGTAGCGGAAGCTTTTCCTGGATCATGATATTTGCGGCAGCATAGCGTAAGCATGGAGTGAAAGTATTAGAGTCGTTGAAGCACTTATCATAATTTCTTTTGAGATGAATGTGTAGTGTGAGCATGCGGCTATGGATTGACCGCTTCATTCGATCACCAACGTAGGGCGTACACGCATACAACGATTAGCAATAAAGAGCACGAAAGTGTCTTTGATCACTTTCGTTGAATTGAGGTACACGCCCACGGTTCCCGCTTGATCGATACAAGTCTTGCTGTGATAAGGTCAAATTCGAAGAATTTCCTTGACAGGTTTCGCAAATGCTCTAGTCGTTCTCAAATCGAACGTCCTCAAAGAAGACAACACAGAGTGAGTGAACCAGCGAATTGAGACTCACTGATTGATGAAAAGATATTTGAAAAACAATCATGTATTGCTCAATAGAAATTGCTTTTGCAATACAACGAAGGTTTTTAATGAAAATCAATTATCAATCATAAACACCTTTTATTATGAAATATTAGTACACAGTCGATGTGCTAAAGAAAAGAGTTTTTAAGCACAACGATCGGTTTTCCACATTGTGTGAAACAGAGAGTCTTCATTGACAGTGTCCTAAAGAGATGTATTTGATGATCTCGTGGCTCTAGACTCAATTGTGCATAATTTGGTTCCTATGCCGGAGACTAGGGAGAGGGTCTCCTTCTTCAATATCAACAAACTCTAAGAGAAAGTCGATAGACAATGTCGGTTCCCCGTGAGAATGAAACAAGTCCTTTTACGAAGAACTTGAGTGGTTTGGGAAGTTGTAGTACAGAGCGTCACTGGGTCCATGACGTCTTGTCTTCAATACCAATGTTACCTTAGTAACCACCAAGTAGCATATGAATTGAACCCGTTATCGCCTAAGGTTGAATTATCGGAGGGCTATTTATTTTCACCCTTTTCACATTCAATTCCTTTTCATTCTTCAACCCCTTCAGTGCTTACCGAGACTTCATAACTAGAACCTTGTTTGGTTTATTCCAGTACTAGCTCTGTCTCAGTCCGCACTCTTCCCATATCTCACATTTCTCCTTTTTTTCATCATACCTATAGACTTCTACACTATCTAGCGGATTGTCCCTGGGTAGATCCCTCCGGTTCTGGCGGATCATGGGAACAAATACCTAACCTTATCATCCTTATATCACCATACATAAAGTAAAGTTGGTCGGTCTATTTGGTATTGTTCATCCGCAATTGGAACCAATTGAAAACCATTTTAAAATCAATCCAGATACTTGTGATATATTATCAAAGCATTTTGTACCTGAATTGTTTTTAATATTTTTAGAACAAGAGCTCCCCCTCAACATGTGCATCAATCATCATTTTGTAATAGAAATAATTTTCATCTTTGAGGGGTTGGCTTGCATCTAAGAGTAGTTATATAAAGAATGTGGTTTTCAAAATAGTTGCTCCCCCTCAATATGTGCATAGAAATTTGAAAATGTTTTGCACATTTTAGGAAAAGACTGCACATTAAAATAATTTGATCACGTTTCAAATCTTTGTGGTTTAAGATAGATGCTCCCCTTCAACATGTGCATGGAAAATTTGAAATCGTTTGGCACATGTGGGAAGGAGAGCTTGTACATCCTTATAAAACCATGTATCGAATTATCAGTTTAAATCCAATTTAAATCACAAATTCTCCCCCGATCACATTTTTCAACTCCTTTGAGAGTTGTGATCTCTATTGATTTAAATTCAATTTTGGAAGCTTTTTGAGGAGAATAGTGACTTGCTTTTGAAAAAAAAACTTTTTAACTGATAAGGATCAGATTTTCAGACTTTAAACTCCATTTATTAAACATGCGAGATTGTCTTTTGGAAACATAACATTAGCAAAGGTTTTGAATCAACTATATAAGACATTATTCTTTTTGATTATTCAACAATAAACCTTGCTCATTTACGTGCCAATTGTTTGAAAAGTGACCTTTTTAACTCGAATAAAACATTCTCCCCCTCAATCAATGACACAAGTTGTTGATTGAGAGATAGAGATTTTGACAGATGATAAGCACAAATGATTTACACGAATAATAGAGTACGAGGTATTTTCAAAGCAATTTAGTTTTCATTAGATGGCAAATATTTTTCAGAAGAATTATTAGACGGAAAAATATTTGGAAAGAGAAACATTTGTCTTTTTGATGACAAACATTTGTTTTAAGAATCGGAGCATGAGATTTGAAAAATAAGATTAAGCATGGCTCTGTTCTTTACTTTTAAAGCGGGTTCTTGCTGAAATGACAATAAACCACCATTTTTTTCCGCCTTTTTTTAAAAAAAAACAAAACTATGTACATTCGAAGAACATCTAAAGACCCGTGACATTCTTTGAATGTCAACACAAATTCCGTAGATGATATCGAATAAGGAAAAACATGACAAAATAACAATATTTTTGGAATTTTTCAAGATTTTCTAACTTTTATGGATTTTTTTTTTTTTTTGAGAAATGTGTACAAGAGATAGATGGATAAAGACCTTTACTCCTCGTCTTCCTCTTGAAGACGCTTGAGTGTTTCCGGTTGTAGACTCTTTAGACCAAGACGTGGAAGGATAAACTCAAAACGTTCTCTAGGAAGAGCTTTGGTGAAGATGTCTGCTAATTGGTATTCAGTCCTTACAAAATAGAGTTCCACCACACCTTTTTCCACTTGTTCCCTGATAAAATGATGTCGAATGTCGATATGCTTTGCTCTTGAGTGTTGAACGTTGTTGCATGAGAGAGCAATAGCACTTTTATTATCACATCTGAGAGGATTTTGTTGAATTCAAAGCCATAGTCAGACAATTGGGATCTCATCCATAGGATTTGAGCACAACAAGATGACATGGCTATGTATGCACCTCGTAGAGGAAATAGAAGTACTCATTTGCTTCTTTGAAGACCAGCTTACAAGCTTATCTCCCAAAACGAGCACCTCCGGACGTGCCGAGTATCTTGAACACCTGCATGATCGCATCCGCATATGCTTTGTTAGTGACATACCGGTGTCCTTAGGGTACCAAAGTCCCATGTTGATGGTTCCTTGGAGATACCGAAAGACCCGCTTTAACCACTTCAAGGTGCCTTTTGGTAGGCTTAGCCTGATATCTAGCACACATGCAAACAGCGAACAAGATGTCCGGTCTCTTTGGCTGTGAGGTACATCAGGGATCCAATCATACTACGATATTTCGTTTGGCTACCATGATCCCTGAGTGGTCCTCATACAGTTTAGTACGCTCAATCATGGGAGTGTCAACAGGGTCACTAGAATCAAATCCAAATTTCTTTAAAATCTCATTAGCATATTTAGATTGATTTATAAAAATGCCTCCGGGACTTTGTGAAATTTGTAATCCTAAGAAAAATGACATTTGTCCCATCATTGACATTTGAAATTTAGAACCCATTTCAATAGAAAAACGGTCACACTCATTGGGGTCAGTCGAGGCAAAGATAATATCATCAACATATATTTGAACGTGAATTAAATGTTTGCGACTTCTGGTGAACAATGTCGGATCAACTGCTCCTTTGCTGAATCCAGTGGATAGAAGAAACTTTGATAGCGTGTCATACCATGCCCTTGGAGCTTGCTTTAAACCGTAAAGAGCCTTCTTCAAACGATAGACGTGAGTAGGATGCTCGGATTCACAAAGCCTTCGGTTGGTCGGCGTATATGACTTCTTTAAGATCTCCGTTAAGAAACGCCGTCTTTACATCCATTTGATAGACTATCATGTTCTTACTTGCAGCATTAGCCAAGAAGATTATGATTGCCTCGATATGAGCAACAGGAGCAAATGATTCTTCAAAGTCAATACCCTCCTCTTGACGATATCCTTTTGCAACCAATCGAGCCTTGTTCTTTAAAACATCACCATGCTCATCAAGTTTCACTTTGAAGATCCACTTTAGAGCAATGATCATAGCACAATCTGGGCGGTACTAATTCCCATAATTCTAGTCGATCAAACTCATGAATTTCTTCTTGCATGGCATTGAACCAACTGTCTTCATTCATGGCAGTTTTGACATCTTTTGGTTCGACCTTAGAGAGTACGGAGTTGAAGAAGCACCATAAGGCATCGGTTGCAAGTTGTTTCCGTGTGGATACTGGATGAGAGAGGTTTCCAATGATGTTGTCCAATGGATGATCATGTGTCCATTTTCTGAGGTATCCATTGAAATATGTTTTCAAATGGAACATCTTCAGGAGTAGCAAAGGGGTTAACTTCATCATTGATGCCAAAAACAATTCCATGATGTACATTCGATGATTGATGATTTGTTGATGAGGCAGAGTGATCAGCAGCAGGCGCTTCATGACTTAATGATATTGAGACTGAAGGGTTGACTTCATTCACGAGGATAGGAGCGACCTCTGTTGATGGAATTGTCATTTCATCAGCATTTGGTTCATAGTGTTCATCAAACATTGGATCAAACAATCTCTTTAAATCATCTTCTGATGGAGGTACATAAGGAGTTGTTGGAGAGGGATTAGAAACAAGAGTAGAACTGATAGGACTACTTGATGAAAATTGAGTTGGGTCTAGAACTGGTTTGTCCTGGAGCCATTTGACAGGTCAGCTCATCGAACGTAACGTGAATCGTTTCCATGATATTTCGGGTTCTCTTGTTGTAGATTCGGTAACCCTTCTTGTTTGGTGCATAACCAACAAAAACTCCAATATCTGCATTTTCTCTTAATTTACCTAAGTCTTGACCGTCATTCGATGGATAGCACAAAGCACAAAACACACGAAGGTAGGAGAGATCAGGTTTTCGTTTATGAACAAGTTCATATGGATTTTTTCCATGAGAGGTATGAATAAGGGAACGATTTTGGGTGTAGCAAGCAGTGGCAATGGCTTCAGCCCATAGAAACATTGGAACATTTGAATAAATTAGCATTGTTCTTGCGGCTTCCACAAGAGTTTGATTTCGTCTTTCAACTACACCATTCTGTTGAGGAGTTCGTGGAACACTTCTTTGATGACTGATTCCAACACTTTCATAAAACTGAATTAAGTCTTTGTTAACAAAATCTATGCCATTGTCTGTTCGAACTATTCTAACAGTATTGTTGAGTCGAACTTGTAGCTGTTTGATAAGTTTGATGATGACATCTGGAGTTTCATCCTTTGTCCTCAAAAACTTTACCCAAGTAAATCGAGAGTAGTCATCCACAACGACTAAAATGTATTTCTTCCCATTTATTGTTTGTACTCTCATTGGTCCTCAAAAATCCATATGAAGGGTATGAAAGACTTCCATTACTGAGTTTGTGGGTTTCGGTTTATGGGCATATTTCGTGCTTTTCCCAGTTGGCATCTTTGAACAAAGATGATCTTTTTCATACTTTAATCTGGGTAATCCTCTTACTAAGTCCTTTCGGAAAAGATTGTTTATGGTACCAAAGTTCAAGTGATTGAGACGGCGGTGCCATAGCCATGACTTAGTTTTGGAAGCCTTTGACAACAAGCAGATGGGTGAAGATTTCATCATATCTTCGATAGAGATGGTGTATAGTTTGAACCACGAGTTCCTCTTAATAGTTCCACACCGTCGAAGTTCTCTAACTGAAACAAGTATGTTTTCTAAATGCCACTTCTAGATCGAGAATCCGAAATTGACCAACAAAAACAAGTTATGACCAAGACCTTCAACATAATATACCCCGGAGATTACACTTTTGCCAACTACATAATCACCATAACCCATAATTGCTCCAAAATGGTCGTTCCCGAATCTACAGATCCGATGAATTTACTCACGAAGTTCATGAGCGGGACCGGTCTCCCTCATATATGCTTGGAGCGGCTGAGTCCAAGTACCACGAGCGATTTGAGCGATCTGCGGTTGAACACGAGACAAGAATGGATAATTAGATAATTGGGATCCCCATGCAAGAATGGGTTCCATTTGGTTAGTAACAGTGATTGGAACACCCATATCAGAAATAGAAACACCCACATCAGAAATAGAAGCATTAGAATCATTAGAAATAGATGCAATGCTATTGTCCGTATTCGATCTATTCAAAGTGTGTTCACTTCTTAAGGGAATAGTTCTACCAGTAGGCATCCATTTTCTAGTGGGCATTGTCTTAGCAGATTGAGGGCAGAACTGATTAACATTATGGCCAAAAGGTATCCATTGATAACCTATCTTACTAAATGTTCTTCTTGTGGGTTTCCAATGTTTTCTAACTTTCTTTCGCCTTTGCCTTTTAGCCTTCTTAGCTTGATTTTTAGCATTAACAGGCTTTTAACAGAGCGTTTGACAAGATATTAGACAAAACATTCACACCACAATCATGATTAGTAACGAAACAACGATCCTCATTACAAGTTTTGCCAAAAGTAGCGAAATTCGCATTAATTACGATGCGCTTAGAGCTAACACTAGAATCAACACGATTCGTTTTATTCAAATTCTCCCTAAGGTGATCTTTTACTTTCTTCTAAAAACATTCCTAGCTTGCAAGGTCCTATCATTCTTGGTATTGCCTGGAGGCTTTGACCCACTTGCTTTAATGTCACGATTACTCTGTAGAGGGAATTAAGGGAACATTAGTTGGTTGATCTACTTTTTGCATTCCTGAACTAGATGTGCAAGGATCCGAACTACTAGAAGGCAACTTAGAATTCACTTTCATATTACTTGGCACAGAGTGATTTGTATGCTTGGCACTAGGCATAGAACAAGGCATCACAGTTTTACCTTTCGCACCTAAGGATTTAGGACATGTTGCAATTAAACATTCTAGCAGATCCTGAGATCGTTTGGCACGAATGCAAGCAAACCTAATTTCTCTATCAAGAGGCTTATGGATGAAGTCCTCTTCCACAATCTCACGGAGACATTCTAGAATATCCTTAAGGTGAGCACAATAGTTATGAAATACAAGTTCATTGTTCCTAAGGTGAGGAGGAATGTATTTAATAGTCACAGTATATTTGCAGTCTGAGGATGACTTAGATACAACATTCTCATTAAAGACAAGTGGCGGTTTCCCTTTTTCCTGACTCCTCAGATTCTCAATTTCTTTTTGTAAAGAAGTTATTTTTTCCTTGTTTTTGTCACGAGTGACTTTCATTGAATCATATACTTCTTTAAAGTGTCGTTTAACTTTTTTATTTTCTTCCAGAAAACTCTCATTTTCTTTTTGTAAAACATTAACTAAGTTTTGAAGATGAAAAGTTTGAGAATATTGAGAATCTAAAGGAGGAGGCATTTGGGATCCAGACACATTGATCTTTTCACCCTTTAATTGAGAGATTTGGGCATTCAACTTTCTGATCGTGCAATAATGAGCTTGAATCTGTTCGTCACGTTTATTTATCTGAAAAACTGCATCAAACTCTGGAACATTTGAGGATGTCTTGATATTTGAGGTTTTAACATTTTCTTTAAGATGTTGATATTTTAGTTGCAAATTAAAATGTTCAACTTCTAGTTTAGAAAGATGTTTTACCAAATTATCGTGATCATCTGAATCAATTTTCTCACTAAGTTATGAGTTTTTGTTTTCAAGCTCAATGACACGATCATGAGAGACTTTCAATGCAATAGATAATTCATGAAATCGAGAAGCAGTAATGGAGTGATTCATAGCGATTAGTAAAACACATCTTGAGTAATACATTCAGGAATAAGATTCTCATTTAATGTATGCAAGTTCTTCCTCTCAATCTCATTATATTTTAATTCATGCTCATAGTCACTAACCTCAACTATCATTGCATCAAATTCCTTTTCTATTTCTTTAATATCTGAATCCATCCCCTTTTTAAGACTCTCAAATTGATCTTTTAGTTGTTTAAAGAAATGCATGACCTCAGTTAAATAGCATTCTTTAGTTTGCTCAAAACCCCTTTCCCCCCTTATCCCTAGTGGGTGTGATCATCTTCTTACAAGTTTTCTCAAAATCAACAAATAATTGAAAGATAACATATTGACTGATTAAGGTCTTGCTTTTAGTGGCAATAGTTCTAGGAACTAAATGCATTGGTGTATTTGGAGGATACACGGTCGCTGAAGGCATTTTCCTAAGGGGAGGGTTTGTTACAACAAGATTCTCTGCTTTTTGCTTTTCCATATCTTTCTTCTAAAAAATCGTTCAGGGGTTAATTGAGTTTGAGGCTTGAACTTGTTAAGGAGATCCAATTTTCCTTAGTGTAATCATGAGGTTTGATAGTTATGGTTTTCTCTTTACATGTAGGGTTGTTGAGTTTCTTATCCATTTTCTCCCTAGTGACTTCATCGGATTTCTTATCTTCCTCACTCAGTAGCAACTAGGTTTCTGTCTTGGCTTAAGGATTTCATTACCATCATAAATAACCTTATGAGCAGTTCTAGTCTTTTTAATGACCTCTGGATTTGGTTCCTCAACAAGGGGAATGCTATGCTTATCGCTTAAGACTCTATGCTTAGTGATCAAGTGAGTAGTCTGAATGGTATTCCCTTGTACGTACAACTTATTTTCAAGCTTGTTTTTCAAAGTTCTTAGATTGGAAAAATCATTCAAAAGTTTTGATTCCTTAGCATTGAATTCTTGCTTAAGCATTTTAACATTTTCTTGAAGTTCTTGTTTTTGCTAGCAGTTTTAGAAAGCTTTTCTTGTAAGGAGTTTAACTCTTGTTTTAATACTTCTTCTCTAAAATTACTTTTTCGAATAATTGTATGCATTTGGTCATCCATTTCCTTCTCACGGGTGGTTAACTCAAACTTAGCACGTTGTTCATAAATAGCAACTTGTTCTTTATAGGCATTCAGTTCAGAGATAACAGAATCATCTGGCACATGCGAGTGTATTCATCAAAAGCACAGTCATCATTGATTGCAGAAGATGCATTACTTGGTACAACCACACTTTCACTTTGCTTCACATATTGATCATATGGGACAATATTGCTATTACCCACATCATCAATATCTGATTCATAAGTTTCAAGAGATTGTACTTTATTATGCATCTTTTGCTCATCAACTTCATCATATAGTTTTAATACCTCTGAGATGATTGATTCTTTGGATGGACCAGCTTGTTGTGATGATGAGACCTTAGGAGAGACCATTGGAGAAATGTTAGCCATGAAAATTGTTTGTGCAATGGGTTCATCATCGACGTCGAGTCGTGATGCATCACAAATCGGCGACTTGGAAGGCATTCTGATGATTGTGACCTATCTCCTAAATTGGTTGTTCATCAACATCAGCATCATAGGTTCGGGCATTTCCCTCAACAAGGAATAACAACTCCTCTTCATCCAAAGCGGCTCCATTATCCTGAGCTTGCACAAGCAACATTTTGTCTCTAAACTATTCGCATTACTGTGGACGTTTTGGAGATGTGCGGTTCCTAGCAATATGTCCTCACCACCACGGTTGTAGCACTTAATTGGCTTTGCTTGACCCCGATTTCCATTCCTTCCCCATTCGATTTCCAACATAACCTCCACCTACTCCACCTCTTCCCCGATCATATTGCCTTCCTTGAACCGGTTGAACCATAACTTTTCCATCTCTAACAACCGCATGATTGTGAAGGTTGGATGCGCTTCGATCTCATTTTAGTGTGAAGACTGTTGGAATGTGGATTGAGAGTCAGGTTTTGTTTAACCATGAGAGCCAGTTGATTAATGAAGTGTCCCAGGTGCATCAGCAATCGCCTTGTTTGAACATTGGATCGGGAATGAGTTTGTGAATACCATTTCCCATGGGTATGACTTGAGATGCTTTGGTGGTAATACCAACATTGGTGTAGAAAGTAGTAGAATCATTTGGTGAGCTTGATTCTCCCTGATTGGTTTTGAACTGATCCGTCCTTTTCTCAAACATAGCATGCCTCTCATTCTAAAGAAGAAATTCATACAATTGCTCATAGTTTGTATTCTTTAGTCCTTTGGTTAGCTTCACAGAGGTGACAAATTTGTGCCACTCGGGATTCATGTTGTTTACAAACTTTGAATTCAGCTGAATGTTAGGCATGGTCATTTTGATGTTCCTCATGTCATTCACAAGCTTATGGAATCTCACGTAGTACTCATAGACACTCTCATCTGGTTTCATCTTGAAGTGCTCAAACTCATCATACAGTTGTGATTCTCTGTCTTCCTTAGTTAACTCAAAACCAGAGAGAAGCATCTCGACATTATCCCGCATCACCCTTAGCTAGTGTTGTGATTGATGAGCTTGTAGATATCCTTTGGAAGACCCTAAAGTATAATGTTGGAAGCCCTGATGTCACCATCAATCTCTTTTCTCCTATCATTAAGCTCATCATACGTCCTTTGGTCCGTCCAATCCAAAGATCATTGTTCCATCGCAGAGTATCAATTATGTCTCTTGTAGTCTCAATCTGATAAGGTCCTTCATCGATTGACTTGAGAATATTGACTCCATTTTCTTTTCCCAAACAGTACAATCGGATTCGTTGAGCCCATGAGTCATTATCAGTTCTATCAAGCATACGTGGACGCCAGTTATCGATCCCGCTGCTTGAACGTCCTACTATAGAAGAAACAATAGTAGGAACGATGTTTGCCATGATTACAAGTTCTACGGGATTTTACTATTCTTTGATTAAACCGGGAAATTGATTCTTTCACGGAATTTACTAAACCAAAAGAACAACGTAAGAATGTAGCCGAAGAAGTAACAAGTCTCAATAGACAAGTAGCTAAACAATAAACTTGCTTAGTTATCAACTCGCTAAACAACCAACTCGCTTAAAGAAACAAGTCGCATAAGGAATCAACTCGCTAAATAGCCAAGTCGCATATAGAGACAACTCGCTTAATAGCAAGTCGCAAAGCAGAACTCGCTAACCACCAAGTCGCTTAAACTACCTCGCTAGCTATACAACTCGCTTAATAGCCAAGTCACTTTAGAACTCAAGTCGCTTAAAGAAACAACTCGCTTAGAACCCAAGTCGCTTAAAGAAACAACTCGCTTAGAACCCAAGTCGCATAAAAAGTTAACTCGCTAAATAGCCAAGTCGCATATACCAACTCGCATCCAGTAACATAGCAACTCGCTTCGAAGAAACAAAAGTCCGAGACTCAACTCGCTTTGTACAAAGTTCACAAATAACCACTTTATCAATAAAAAACAACCAAACCACAATGATATAAGCCTTCCAATTCAAAACATACACACATATGATGATCCTAAACACAAAAGTACAAGCAAAATTCAAACTTTAACACTAGAATTTGTCCAAATGATTCAAACTCTCCTAAACACTTAATACCCCAAAAACCTTATGAAATCCACCAAAACAAAGAGCATGAAAGATGAGTGATCAAACCATGGCTCTTGATACCAATTGAAAGATATAGGATTTCACAAACACACTAAGCCATAATCACATGGGGCGTACAAAGATGCTTAGAGAGAGAAAGGGAAGAGAGTTGGGAACTATGTGAAACAAAAAAAATGGTATTGAAGCTCTAACCCTCTACCTTGGGAGGTAGAGGGTATTTATAGTGTCTTAAAAATAAATGCCACCTACGGGCGTGGATCGTGCATACAAGGTGGGGTAAGACCGTCAGTCCTCCCGGTGTTACATAACAAACTACTTACTAACATAACTTGACTACATTCTACGAGCTTTCTATCGCATACATATACTTGAGGTGACCGACTCTTTAACGAATGAATTTTCTAATTCCTAACATCATCTAGCTTCTTTCTCAAAGCAGCCATTTCAGCATTCTGAGCATCTTTGAACTGCTTCTTCTGTCCTTTTCAAGCTTTTTAGGATCAATCCCAATCTTTTCAGCTTCTTCAGCCATTACTTTAATCAAGGCATCTTTACTTCTTTTTCATCCTCAGCCTATTTCTTGAGACTTTCTTCTTTTTCAAGATATGCAGTTAGATGTTCTGGACTGAGCTTGTACTTTTTGCCTTGTAATTATAGGATTTTTGTGCTCGTGTGATCATGATTGCTTTGCCTTTATCCTGAGCTGATGAAGAAGAGGATACCAGTGGGGGTATTGTTATGATAATTGGAGTTGTTGTTGCTATAGACACTGTCACTAAAGTTGGTGTTCCTGATGGTGGGATGGATGAGATAGGTGTTGCGATCAGGGTTGGTGGCTCCCCTCAGTGTGAGAAGGAGTCTCTTTAGTGGCTCTCTCCCCTTCAACTGTTGCTGCAACTTCAGTGAGAGCAAGAGTTGTTTGGGATAATGAGGGAGAAGGAGCTGCTTGACCCTTGAAGGCTTGATCTCGAGACCATGGACTTGATGTCGATGTATCTTGTTGAAGACTTGTGACCTTTTAAAGAAGATTGGCTTGAGATAATTCCGTCGGTCATTCTAGGCCCAAGATTCCATGCCATAGAAGACGATGATTTAGCCAGATCAGTAACTTTAGCAACCAGTGAACCCAAGGTTGATTGAAGAGACTGGATTGAAGACTGAAGACCCTGAACATTTGTAGAGTTGAGCATGGTGATCAGTTCAGTGAGACTGGAGGAATTCTTCATGTAGACCTCGTAGCCTCCGCACTTTGAGTTAAGTCTTTGGGTCTTCTAACGAGAATCCCGATTTCATCCAGTTTGGTGTGAGACTCAGAAAGTACTTGAGAAATTTAACGGTTTTCATCTAGTGCATGCGGATGTTGATACATGACCTCCCCGTGCTCGCCGGTGTTGGCATTGGTAGTGAGCACCGAACAGATGTACCTGGCAGCGGCTTCAACATGCCGATCAGTATCGATAATAGAATATAGCTTCCTTGAAGCTTTTGTTATCCACATAACCGCTTGCCTTTCAGTGGAACAATGTTGTCATAATTTTTCGTTCCTCGTGACATGAGGAGGAAGATGAGTCGATTCATTATCATCAGGTGACAGTGACTCTTGTCTTGTGGATCAGCCGATGCTCTTATTCCCGTGATTGAACATCGGCGTCCATTTCTTCTCCAATCGAAAGTATTTCTTCTTCACCGCCGCCAGCTATTCATGGAGAACGATGTCATTTACCTCACAACGATCAGAAAACTGGTGGTGATGGGTTCCGTATCGGGGGTGGTTTTGTCCCTCGAGTCTTTGTCCCCCAGGCTCCTTCAAGCCGGTGGGTGATTCCTGCCATCCTTAGAAGCGGTGGCGGTGATATCCCTATCGCTGGGTTGTTTGTTTCCCCCTGAGTCTTTGGGATTGATAGTTGTGCCTTCGGACAAAAGCTGTGTTTTGCGAGTGTCCTCCTCGAGCTGAGTGGAAGGCGCCCCCTTACAAGCGGTTGTATGTTTCCCTTTGGATCTTGGGGAGTAGTCGTGGACCAAGGGCGGTGTGATGTATCAAGATCCTTCGTTGTCAGGGTGGTTGTTGCTTGGTCGCCTTGTGTGTCTTATCGGTCAGGGGCTTTTATGCCTTTTGGTCGTGTTCCTAAAGCCTCGGGCCCGGAGACTTGGGTTTGGTTTTAGTCCCACCGAGACTTCCCTTTCTCTTTTGGGAGCGGGGTTTGGAGACCGATCCCTCGGTTGTACAACAACCATATGGGCCATCAATTCGATATTAGTGACAAATGATGGGTCTCTTTGAAAATTTAAGGGGCTCAGGATTGCAGGTAAAGAGCAATATTTGTATTCCTGAGGATAATTGCAACCCAGTAACACTTGTAAAGCACATGAGACAAACTTAGGGTACCAAACGTATTTCGTCCTAGTTTTCTCAGAGCTTGGTTCTGAGATCACGTAAATGATCTCCCTATGTCGATAGTCCCCTCATCAAGTATATGCCATCATCAACCGAATAGAGTTAACTTGTTCGGTGGATGAGTGGTTCCCGAGAACCTTCACAAAGTGAAGCAGAATCTTCCAAGCCATGGGAAAAGAGTTCTTGGTGACTGGAGTTCTGTCCAAAATTTTTGGATCTAAAACAATTTTGCCCAACTCAGCCTTGACAGTGGCTGGGTCAGGGTGAGCAACATATTTTCCCAGATTATAGTCTAGCACTGTTGATGTGCAAAAAGTTTTATAGTCTAGGGTGATGATTGTTCCCGCTTAAAATAGTAAACTTGATGAGAAACTCCCCGAGTGGTGAAGGTCCTGTCTCATCGGTTGTGGGTGTCGGGTCATAGCCCACCTTTGTTGGTGATATTGGGGACACTAAACAAAGGCCCTTTTTGAGGGCGCTTAAGTAAAAATTTCATGATTCCCTTATAGGCGGGACATCATGGGGTATTCAAAATTGCCTATAAACATTATTTGTTTTAAACTCAACGCTTTACTCGCCCACCCGAGATGCATAATGAAGAGACTGTGTTCTTGCCATTTCCATTTAAAAAATTTTAGGGTTTTTGGATAAAATTTTCTTCACAAGAACAATCAAAGAGGTTAGAGTCTGTTGAGTTTTGTGATGAAAAACCTTTTGTAATTTGTTTATAGAAAAGATTTTGCTGAAAACTGGTTGAGGATTTAAAAAACACACAATGTTTTTTGGGTTTGAGAAATGATTTTGGCAGAGTTTTGATACAGAAAGCAGTTTATGTGTGTTTTAATGTGTTTTGAGAGGGGTATTTATAGAGTGATGAGAGGGTAGATTTTGCACATGTGAGGATTTATAAATTTTTAAATGAAAACGTTTTATTTACCTCAATTAATGCGACCACTCCACTACCCGCAGTTTTCTCACGGTTTTCAAGGGAACAGTTGCAGAGCACAGTAAAAGTGCATCTTGCAGAGTTAAAATATCCTAAGGATATTTGTTGTGAGAGGGGGCATTAAATGCCAAGTGGGATGAGGTAAGGTTGAAAGGGGCCCATGACTTGGATGACATAAGGATAAAGAGACATACATTCTAATATTAAATTGGTATGTTTACCAACCTAGGACATTAAGTAACTGAAATACTTAGAGCATTTAGTTACTCATTCAATGCTCAATATCCAAAGTTAGGGACCCTAAATGAGTCTTACTCATTCAGTGAGAAGATGAACTGGGTTTTATTTAGGGATCAGGAACCATTTCAGAACTTTCTTTGAGATTAGGAATGATTTCGTGTTGTTGACTTTCAATATCAAGCATTCCCAATTCAGCTTTCAGTCTCCTGAAGGTAGGTTCATCCAAGGGTTTAGTGAAGATATGAGCAAGTTGATATTCAATAGGGATGAAATAGAGTTCAATGTCTCCTTTCATGATGTGGTCCCTGATGAAATGATATCTGATATCAATGTGTTTGGTTCTTTGGTGAAGGGTTGTTGGAGATTGCAATACCTTGTGTTGTCACAAAAGATGGGTACCATTGTAATGGATGTCATAGTCATGAGTTGACTTTTTATCCATAGTACATTGGCACAAAACCTCTGCATACTTCTACATATTGACTTAACAGACATAACCGATTGTTGCTTTTAGCACTCCAACAAACTAGCTTTCCTCCAAGAAATTGACCGACCCCGAGGTACTTTTCTATCCATGTTGCGACCGCATAATCGAGTCGAATATCCTTTGAGGTCAAACGCGAACATTTTGGATAGTAAAGTCCAAGGCTTGGTGTACCCTTCGTTATCGAGGATTCTTTTGGTAGCAGTGAGATGAGATTCTTTAGGATTGGTGATATCTTGCTATTAGGCAGGCGAGAATTGTATGTCCAGTCCGAAGCGCTAGATACATAAGTGATCCTACTATTCCCTGAAATGAGTTTGATTTACCGATTTGCGGAGAGATCAAGTCCAAGATTATTTGGATGGACCATTGAGTCTTCAGCGAGGCACAATCGGATATCTCATATTTCTTCAAGAGATTTCTGGTGTATTTCTCTTGACTGATGGAGATTCCTTTATCAGTTTTCCTGATTTGTAGTCAAAGGAAGTATGTGAGTTCACCCATCATGCTCATTTCAAATTTCTTTGTCATTAGTTTTTCAAACTATTTGAAAAGAGTATAATTTGTTGAGCCAAAGATGATGTCATCAACATATACTTGGACCAGTATCACATCTTGCTTTGTCCTATAGATAAACAGGGTGTTGTCTATCTTTCCTCTGACAAACTTGTTTTGAATCGAAGGAAGGTAGAGAGTTTCATACCATGCTCGGGAGCTTGTTTAAGTCCATATAGGGCTTTGTCAATTGCGGATATAGTCGGGGTATTCACTATTCTCAAAGACGGAGGTCTTTGAACATGCACATCTTCCTTGAGTTCACCATTCAGAATGTACTTTTACATCCATTTGGTAAACTTTGAAGTTCATGTAGGTTGTAATATGCAGGAAGATCTGATGGCTTCCATTCTTGAAACATAAAAACATGTCTCATCATAGTCAATGCCTTCTTGTTGACTGTAACCTTTGGCTACAAGCCTGGCCTTGTTTTTAATGATAGTGCCATTTTCATCAGTTTTGTTTCTGAAAACCCACTTCATTCCAATAACAATGACATCCTGAGGACATTTGATCAAGGTCATGACCTTGTTTTTATCAAATTGTTGAAGTTCTTCTTGCATAGCCTGGACCCAACTTGGATGTTTTAGAGCTTCAGTGACACTTTTGGGTTCTATTTCTGATAGAAAATCAACATATAGACATTCATTGGTTGAAGGCTTTGTTAACTTAGCGTACCATGCTTCTAGTGAGCATGCCTTCAGTGGGTTCACCAATGATGTTCACAAGCTCAATGTCTTGTCCCACTTACTTTGTGGTCTAGGATATGAGCTTGATGAGGTCACCGAACCTCGAATGGGTTCAGTCTTTGGAGCCACATAATCATTTAGATCACCTGTTGAGATGCTTTGTTCAGGTTGGGGTTCTTAAATCACGTGTTTCGAACATTTGGTTCATATTACCTATCCCAGAAGAGTGATTGATTATCAATGAGTTCACCGATTGTTGGTTGAGGAAGGTTGTGGGGTAAGACATAGTATGAGATATCAGCATCAAATTGATATGAGGAATTGATTTCAGTGTTGAACTCATCAGGAGGGTATCTTGATGAGTCATCAATTCCTATTTCCTCTACTGAGGTATTGGTGAATCTGATGCTTTCTAAACTTTCATCAAAGGTAACATGAAAGGTTTCCTCAACTTGTTGTCTTCTGGTGTCAAACACCCTGAAGGCTTTAGAGATCAGTGAGTAACCCAAGAAATATCCATCATCAGCCTTTGCATCAAATTTGCTTAAGTGATCCTTGTGATTGTGAATGAACACAGGACACCCAAACACATGAAAGTAGCTGACATCAGGAAGTCTTCCTTTGAAGATCTCATATGGGGTTTTCTTATGTCTTTTGACAATGATTGACCTGTTTTGAGTGTAATAGGCTGTTTTGACTGCTTCAGTCCAGAAGTGCTTTAAGAGTGCTGAGCCATTTAACATAGTTCTGGTAGCCTCAATGAGAGTTCTGTTTTTCCTTTCAGCTACCCCATTTTGTTCACGGGTGTAAGGAGATGAAAATTTTTGGGAAATTCCTTTTTCATCACAGAAGCTCTCAAGCTCTTGATTTCTGAACTCAGTACCATTGTCAGTTCTCATTTGTTTCACAATAATGTCATTATGATTTTCAATCTTCCTGATGAATGACATTATGGTTTCAACTGCCTGACTCTTTTTGGAAAGAAAGTATACCCAAGTGTATCTTGAAAAATCATCAACAATGACAAGTGTATACTTCTCATGCTGGATTGATCTTGGACTTACTGGTCTAAAGAGATCCATGTGCAGGAGGTGAAGGCAGCTTTTGATAGAGAAATTTTGTTTTGTTTTGAGTGATGCTCTGTGGTGTTTGCCTTTTTCAAAGGCTGAGCATGGTTTGTCTTTTGCAAAAACCAGTGATGGTAAGCCAAGGACTTTATTTTGTTTTGCCAAGTTGTTGATGTTTTTTGAAATTTAAGTGAGAGAGTCTCTTGTGCCACAAGCCATTGACTTTTCAGGGCTTTGGCAAAGAGACAAGTTCCATCTTGAGAGAGTGTTGACATGTCTAACACATAAACATCATCTCTCCTAGGAGCTATCAAAACAACTTCTTTGTTGGCATTGAAAATGGTGCCTTGTCTGTCATTGAATTGCACAATGTACTTTGCATCACATAATTGACTGACACTGATGAGATTGTATTTTAGACCATTGACATAAGCTATCCTAGAGAAAACTATTCCATTGCAGTTTACTGAACCATAACCCTCACTGGGACATGATGAGTTATCACCAAATACTACCTTGGTTCCTGGTTCCTTTACATACTTGTGCAGATACTTCTTTACACCAGTCATGCTTCTTGAACATCCACTATCTAGATGCCAAATAGGCTCCCTGGCGTGTCTCTGCACAAATAGTAAATTAAATTAGTTTCTCTTGCTAACCCACATGCTAGTGGGCTTGGGTCTAAAGGTCTGCTTGAATTTAGCAATTGACTCATGGTCAGTGGTTGAGTGCATTGTGCTACCACAGGTTTTGCATTTGCCGTTGACTGGATGACTCGGTGATGCGGGTTGCTTTAAACTTCTCCTTGCTTGGATGACATTGTCATGTCGGGATGTCTCATGAGCTGGATTTCCGCAAATATCACGCAGTGTTCATGAGACAATCATCGATGATGATCGCTGAAGCCACAGTGTGGAAAAGGAGGAAAGGGTTTTGCTCTATGCCTGTGAGCTTGTTTGGAGGTTGAAGCATGTTGATGACCAACATTGGTATGTCTTGCTTCATGAATGAACTTACATCTTAAGTGATCGAAGTTCTGTGATCATCCTTTCTCGCAGATCATACAAAAAGGATTTTGTAGTAATTATCATGGTATGGATCGGTATAATGGCACATGCATCACACTTCTGCCTGGGTTTGGTGTTGGATTTTGACCTTGATGAGCTAGAGGAGGCTGACTTAGTTTCCTTGATTGTTGAATCAGGAGCTTTCTCAATAGAGTTCATTTTGTCATTCAACTTCCTCACAAGTTCAGTCAGTTGCTGGATTTGGTCTGCTTCAGTAGGAACTGAAGATGTGGAAGTCTCACTGGGAACATAGTCTTCTTGGGTTGGTGATGGATCTAAACACACACCTTGTGTTAGTGATACTTTGAACTATATTAATAAGTACGCTGAATATACTTAGTAATACTCAGAATATGGATTGTATGATGTATTGTAAGTGAGAACAATGTAACACAAAGCTTCAATATTATTGAGAATAATACGAGTGATCTTGCTTATCACTAGGGTTACACCTTAAAGCATACGTACCTAGAACAATAACCTAGGACCTCCTTTTATAGTACAAGGAGTCCTTTACAATATAAGTATAATGTTAACTATATAGAATATACACAAGATCTTTTCTATACTTATTAATACGAATACATAAAAATTATCCTAATAGCAGTGGTAATAATATGTACTAGCAATGGTAATGTGTTTCCACTGCTAGTGCATTCTTCAGCAGTATCTTCCACAAGCTTATCAGTGGTAATTGTTAACTTTATTCCCAACAGTTGGTTTTGTTGGTCTTTTCAGGATGGTTTTACGAAGTCCAGATCTTTCTTTTGGTGAGTGAGGGTTGAATTGCAAGGGAGTAAGCTCAGAGCTAGGTGCAGCACCCTGAAGAGGTTTCAGAGGTGGAAGCAGTGCTTGAGATTCGGCTTCAGACTCAGATATGTGTTCAGTACTACTGGGCACATTAGGGAGTCCAAGCATGATCTTTAGAGCTTGGCTTTCATGCTCTAGTATTCTTCCAGAATCGAAATTTGGAAGCTCACTCTCAGGGTTTACCCTTTCAACCCAGTCACTGGACTTGGGAATTGACTCCATATTGGAGAGCATGCCAGCAGATACAAATGGTTTTGGACCTTGGTCTTTATTGTGAGAATCAGGGAGATGATCTTCACCTATGATTCTCTTTTTGCTACTGGGGGCTCCAACAGTATCAAAGACCCTGGGATTCTTAGCAGTCCAGCTTTTAATGATATCTTTTCCCTTTTTAAGTTCTTCTTGAATAGCTTGATTTTTTTTAACTAGTTCAGTGTTTTGAATTTGCAGTGTGGCAGCCTCAAGCTTGGCTTGTTTTAAAGGAAGCAGTTCATCCATACACTTGTTTAATTCAAAACTTAACTTGTTGTATTTAGAAAAAAGATTTAATCATTGCTCCTCTACAAACTTAAGGTCAACATTGATATAGTTCATAAAGGACTACCAATCTGAATCATCATCCATAGAAAGTAAGATATTTACCTTCTTCATTGTGATGTTGACCCATTCTCCATTCCTGGCATGATTCTTTCCAACAGCTAGCTTGTCCTCTTCTGAGAGAGCCATCAGTGCACTGACTTGCACCGTTTCATCATCTGAGGAGACTGGCTCTTCATCCCAGTCAAAGACTTCAGCAACTAGGCCCTTGTTTTTACCCTGCACAGATTTAACATTTTTTGTTGTTTCTGAGGGTGTGGCCTCAAGCAGTGCTAGCTTAACTTTGGCTTTTCTATACTTGGCTTCAAAATCAACAGTTTTATTTTGATCAGATTTGTTTTGAAAGTTTTGATGACACTGATAAAATTTTGGTTGAAATTTGCTAAAGCCTAGGGACTGGTTTGACCCTGAGGGTTTGTAAGAGGGTTCAGAAATTGTTTTTGAAAAACAGTCTTTGGTAAAATGACCTCTTTTGTGACACTTAAAACACTCAGTGTCCTCATTAGCTTTAGCATTAGAAAAACCTTTGTTTCTTTTTATAAACCTTCTAGAGTTAGCAAGGAGTGCCCTTTCCTGAAACTCGATGTTCAGGTCATTTAGGTACTCCTCGCTTGATCTCTCATCAGGCTCATCATCTGAATTTTCCTGAAAATCCTGAACCACACTGTTAGAATAAAAGGCAGTAGAAATTGGTGTTGAGGTGGTGGTCAGGGACTTCTTGACTTCCTGAGACTTCTTCAAGTCAGGGTATTATTTGTTGATGAGGTATTCCTCATAGACAAATTTCCCATATATTTCAGGAAGTTCAAGATTCTGGATATGATTAGCATTCCTAAGTTCCTGAGAGAAATTCAACCACTTCTTAGGGAGACTATTGACAAAACCAACATTGATTTCATGTTTGGACAATTTTACACCATCATTAGATAATTCATTTAGCAAAGTTTTGTACCGGGTGTAGGTTTGAGACAGAGTTTGTAAGTCTTTAGCCCTGAAGGTGTTATACTCAAGTTTCAGGTCAATAATCCTGTTTTCCTTGGTATCTGAGGGACCTTCATAGCTATGGACTAGGTCATTCCAGGTTTGTTTAGCCGTACTACAGCCAATGACAGACTCCATGACATCATCAAGAAGACAAGATATGATGATGCTTTTGAGTATTTGGTCCTGGTTGACCACTCTTTCTTTCGCTCTCTGAGTCCCGAGCTTCGAGTTTAGGAAAACCTTCAGCAGTCTTTGGGATAAATGGACCATCATTAATGCACTTAATGTAGTAAGGTTCCATCCAAGTCAAATAGCAAAGCATTCGCTTTTTCCATTTGTTAAATTTGCCAACTTCTAGTCGAGGGGCAACAGCAGCATATGCTCCACCCTTTTTATCGACAAGTCAGTACATCGTTTTCAGCCATTAGGATCCTGATTTAAAAACGTTTTTGAGCAGCTTTAAAAAAGGGTTTTATAATCAGCCTGCTTTGATACCACTTGTTGGTCCAAAGAATTGAGCAAATCTTGATAAAATAAAGAACAAATTCATTATTCATATTGAACAATAGTTACAAGATTTCTCAAAATAAAATAGCCTAACTCACTAAATAAATAGTGAGTCACTCACTATTTATTTAGTGAGTTAGGCTATTTTATTTTCAAATCTTGTTCAGGGTGATTGGGTTAATTTTTGGACCCAACAGTCTCCCCTTATTTGAATATACAAATAGCCTAAGGTGATTGGTAAAAGGTGTAAATCTGAAGGTTCAGTTGAACGGTTCAGGTTGCTCAGTGACTGGGGTTCAGTACCTAGGTTCAGGCTGTATAAACCTTTAGATCTCAGTGACCAGGTTTAGTTACCCATTTCAGTGGAAGGGTTCACTGGCTAAGGTTCAGCTTCAGTTACTGGTTCAGTAACTAGGGGTATAGTAACTTCCAGTGGGTTCAGTGACCTAAGTTCACTACTCAGGTTCAGTTTGAAGGGTTTAGTGTGTAAGGGTTCAGTGACCTGGTTCAATTATGATTCATCAGTGTCCACTTTTCCCTTTTTTGACTTTGATCATGCTGATACATGTTTTTGACACACACTAATACACTATTCACTGACAAAGCTAATTAAGGACCTGGTTCAATTTAATACATTAGTGTCCACACTATTGTCATTACACCCTGATATGAAACACACTTGATTTTGTGGACTCTTCAAGTCAGGGAGTCGATCTTACGCTAAGCATAAATGTTTCATAACTCCCTGATGAGAACTTTTTCAACATTTGTGAACTTATCCCCTTTCATATCAGTCTCGCTGATATACAAAATGAGACCTCGAGTTCTCACTCCCTGATGCATATCAGCTTTAGGCGCACTCTGTTTTTCGACACCTATGATAACCTCAGCCAGAAAGACCTATTAGCACTCCCTGATGTTGCAACCGCTGTGTATACCTCTAGTTCATCACTCCCTGAGTCACTAACATCAACTGATAGTTACCACTCCCTTATCACTTCTCTGCAATACAAACATCCACTGACCCGAAAGTTGCACACCAACACACAGATTTTAAATCTAAAAAATCAGATTCTAATATACCAAATCACACCCTTTATCATGACTCCCAACACGACCATCAATAGCGACATCATCCGCTGAGTCCGAAACCCATTGTCATGCTATGAGTTCTCACTCCCTTGAGTTTAATTCGCCTTTTATCACATCATCACTTCTTTTTTGTCGGGCAAATCAGTCAATATCTATCGCACCCCATTATCCAGATATACTTCAAACAACAAAACTAGAATCAGACCCATTCATTTACCCGAACAGCCTTCTATCAATTTTGACCTGACCCAAATTCTTTTCATCATAAAAACCAATTGAGACCCCATATACCATCACCATCAGTCATTGTTGAAGTCCATCATTAGAGGCACCGACATTACGTCATTGCAAATGAAACCCATATTACATCATCAGTAGTCGCTGAAGTCATATCTAGAAAGATTTGAATCTTGATAAGGGTTTTAGAGCTGATATTGATTCTTAACTGAGAATCCTTGTTTAGAACAAGGATATGAGCAGTTTTTTTGAGAGGGTTTTGTTTAGATTGTATGTTATGTGGTAGGTAACATGTCTTTGTTTTATGTCGGTTTTGTGTAACACCGGGGGTTTATGAGTTCTATGTGTTGAGTGAATCGGCCTCTTTTGAAGACGAAGATGAAGTGAGTTGACTCTGTACGATTAGATCGAGAGGTTAATTTAATGGATCTGTGATGAAAGATTTTGTTGGAGTGAGTGTTTGATTTTGGAAATGATAGATCGATAATTTTTTGTGTTGATTATGGATGAAAAGAGGATAAACAAATCGAGAGAGGATTTTTTGTTTGTGATAAGATATGTGTGATGGTGGTGGACTTTTTTCAGCGGGGATTTTAGGTGGATTTTTTTTTACTGATTATTTCAATCAGTGGATATTTTTGGGTGGTGTTTTTGCCATTTAGTCAATATCAGTGTGTCTTTCCCCCTCAAAAATTGTTATTACAGTAGCAGTTTTTGAAGGTTTACACTTGATTTTTTTTTACTATTGAGAATGTTATCAGCAGCCATGAACGGATCTGGATTAAAGAAAAATCCTCCCGCTCTGATACCACTTGTTGGTCCAAAGAATTGAGCAAATCTTGATAAAATAAAGAACAAATTCATTATTCATATTGAACAATAGTTACAAGATTTCTCAATATCAACTAGACTACATGATAACATCCTCAACTTTTTATGGGGATAATTTCGGTATATTATCCCCATTGAATGACAAATAAACTCTCATTGATCCAAGCTATGCTTGTTCAATGAGAGGATGATCCTATAAACTAATACTAAGTATTATGTGTTTGTTTAGGAATGCATACCTATCTCTATTACAATACAAACATATATATAGGTAAATAAATACAAAGACATGTGAAGTTGGTTAAATGTCATGATCAGGTGGTCCTTCTTCATCTTCCTCTTGTGGAAAAGCACCAACTATCCTTTTGGAATTTTCATAACTAATATTCTCACTTCTTTGGTAATGTCTTGTACTTGTTTGACTTCTTCTCTTGGAGGTTCCCACCCATATTTTTCAAATCAGTATGTAGAGATAGTGTCTTCGGATCACCGAGACATTTGTCAAATCTCAAATGTCAAATGGTGTTGTTTGTAGCTCATATATTTTACTTACTGACACCGTATCAATAAGTAAAGAGCACTGAACAACACTCACTGATTTCTTTATCATTGAGTCACTCACTATTTATTTAGTGAGTTAGGCTATTTTATTTTCAAATCTTGTTCAGGGTGATTGGGTCAATTTTTGGACCCAACAAACCAAAAGCACAACTCTTTCCATCTTCTATTGGACGATCTATCACATGATTCACATCAGGTTTCTTCTAAATTTTAATCTCTATTTTTTCTCTAATTTGAATCTTTGTCTCTTCAACCTTCATATCTCTCTAGGAATTAGGGAATAGGGATTTTGATTTAGGAATTCCGAATTATGGATTTTGATTTGTTGAATTAGGGAAACGATCGATCAGTTGTGTACTTGTGTTGGTGGTGGTGTAAATGTGATATTTTTTTTGCTTGTTGGAGTGAGTATAATCTGATGGTGACAGAAAGTTAGAAACACTTTTCTAGTTTTATATTAGTAGACTAATTATATTGCTTTTCAAATAGACTAAATATGTATTTTGTTTGCAGATTATTAATACACTTTTAAACACTAAACAATGAGCTCCGAAGATTCTAATAGTCGGCCTCCTCTTTGGAAGTATGTTATTGTTGGAGAGAAGATTGGTGGAGGAGGAATGTTCGGTTTACGTGTAACTATTGCAATAAAATATTTTCGGGTTCTTATTTACGTGTAAAAAGTCATTTACTAAAGATTAGTGGTACCGGAATTTCTAAATGTACCATGGTATCTTCTCATGACTTGGTTATGATGGAAAGAGAACAAGGAGAGTTTGAAACAAGGGCGGCTAGAGTCTTACCTAAACAAGTACCACTTCCACCATCTAATAGTCGAACTAATTCTTTTTCATCATCGGCTTCTACGGGACTTCAATGGGAACTCGCCTTCAAGGTCATGATCCACTCCCAAACGAAAGAAAGAAGGTAACGGGTGACACCCCTCTTGAGATGGCTTTCAATGTACAAGCTCGACAAGATTTAGATTCTGAGATTGCAAGAATGTTCTATTCATCGGGTTTGGCATTTTCTCTTGCCAAAAATCCATACTACATTACCTCATACACTAGAGCCGCAAATAGCAAACATCTTGCTGGTTATGTTCCTCCAGGTTATAATGCTTTGAGAACCTCACTTTTAGTAAAGGAAAGACGACACATTGAAGGGTTTCTTGAACCTCTTAAGATGGCTTGGAAGGAAAAAGGTGTGAGCATTGTTAGTGATGGGTGGACAGATGCTCAAAGAGGGCCAATTATCAATTTTGTGGCGGCTAGTGAAGGTGGTCCAATGTTCTTACAAGCGGTCAATTGTGAGGGTGAATACAAGGATAAGTACTTCATTTTCAACTTACTCAAAGAAGTTATTTTATCAGTTGGCCCTCAAAATGTAGTTCAAGTGATTACAGACAATGCACCTGTGTGTAGGAGTGGCGGGTTGTTAATTGAAAACCAGTTTAGTCATATTTTTTGGACTCCGTATGTGGTGCATACATTGAATCTTGCTTTGAAAAATATTTGTGCTGCAAAGAATACACAAGCCAATGCAGAAACATATGAAGAGTGTAGTTGGATTACATAGGTTACTGGAGAAGTAATGGCTATTAAGAACTTCATTGTGAATCATTCTATGCGATTGTCAATGTTTAATGCTAATTCACAGTTGAAGTTGCTTTCAGTTGCAGAGACTCGTTTTGCTTCTAGCATTATCATGCTTAAAAGATTTAAGCTTACCAAGCAAGGGCTTTTGAATATGGTAATTACCCAAATTGGGCAAACTATAGGGAGGATGATGTTCAAAAAGCATCTTTGGTCAAGGAGAAGATATTGTACGATTTGTGGTGGGATAAGATTGATTACATTATTGCTTACACAAAGCCTATATATGAGATGTTAAGGAAGACGGATACCGATAAACCATGTCTTCACTTGGTGTATGATTGGTGGGATTCTATGATAGAGAAGGTGAAAGTGATTATCTACCGCCATGAAGGAAAACGAGAAGATGAAGATTCTGACTTTTACTCTATTGTGCACACTATACTACTGGATCGTTGGGCCAAAAGCAACACACCTCTTCATTGTTTGGCTCACTCTTTGAACCCTAGCTACAGTTCATGTCATTACTTTTATTTTATTATTTGCATTTTGCAAATCTTCATATTTTATATATTAATATTCTACTATATATAATTGTAAAAATATTGATGTAGATATTACAGTGCTGAATGGCTTAACGAGTCTCCCAATCGGGTTCCCCCACATAAGGATACAGAGATTTCTGATGAAAGGCATAAGTGTTTTGCGAAATATTTTCCTTCCCCACTTGAGCGTAAAGAAGCCCAGACGGAGTTTGCCAAGTTCTCAGGAGCTGTGAGGGAGTTTGCAAGTACTGATTCGATTAGTAATCGTGGATGTTTGGATCCCGATTTGTGGTGGATTACATATGGATCTTCAACACCATTGCTTCAAAATTTAGCATTGAAATTACTTGGGCAACCTTGTTCATCTTCATGTTGTGAGAGAAATTGGAGTACATATTCTTTCATAAACTCTTTGCTTAGGAACAAGATTACACCCCAAAGAGGCGAAGACTTAGTTTTTGTGCATTCAAATCTTCGTCTTCTATCAAGGCAATCTCCCGACTACATAAAAGGTGAGAGTAGCATGTGGGATTTGGGAGGAGATGGATTTGACACTTTAGATGATGTTGGGATACTTGGAATGGCCAACCTTTCTCTTGATGAGCCGGAAATGGAAGCAATGTTATTCACAACGGATGATATAGTTGATGATGAAGATGACTAGCTAGTTGGCTATTTGGCTATGAAACCATGTTTTTACTATTTTGCTTTGTTATGAAATATGACTTATGACTTATGAGTTATGATTTATGAATTATGAATTTATGAATGTACTCTTAAATTTGGCTATGAAACATGGTACTTCATTTGATTTTAATGTTTTATACATGTTTTTATACACACACACACACATACATACACACACACACACACACACACACATATATATATATATATATATATATATATATATATATATATATATATATATATATATATATATATATATATATATATATATATATATTATATAAACCTCGTCCCATGGACTCGGTATGACTCGTGATTTTTATTTTTAGGATTTAGTAGAACAAATATGTACTAAAAAGTAATTAAAAGTTAAATGAAACGGTTAAGATCTATAATTGATGTTACCATAATTCATAAAACGGCTAAAAGCTATTAAGTATTTTGATTTTTTGTTTTTATTTTAGGATTTAGTAGAACAATATATACTAAAAAGTAATTAAAAGTTAAATGAAACGGTTAAGATCTATAATTGATGTTACCATAATCCATAATAAAGCTAAAAGCAGGTAAGTACTTTGATTACGAACATGTTTTTCTTTTTCTTATTGATCATGGGATTCCTCATTATGGACAACTAACACATAAACGCTTAAAACCAATGTAAGGCAATATCACGTTGATTACTTGGGCATGAACTGAACGTACCCAAACTTCTTTATTCGAACATCTCATATATATAAATACAAAAACGTCAAAAAAAACTAACACAGATACAATGATTACCCGGACATGAACGTAACGTAGCCTAACTTCTTATTCGTGTATAGATGCTAGATCTCTACTCTTGGCATCTTAGCTGCCATCTCCTTTAAACTCTTTCCAAATAAATGATGCATGTGATTGCCCATTGTGTTTGTTTCTTGGCATATATCGCTATTAACTGAGCCTTTCTCATACATTAAGTTGTAGATACCTTGATGACGGTGCATAGTGGCTATATGAAATATAGTTAGCCCATCCTCAATTTTATTAAACATAAGATCTGGATAGGTTCTAAGAAACTCGACTATAAATCTGGTGTTGCCCTTTTCTGCAGCAACAAATAATATTATCGGAGATTCTTTCAGCAGATCCCCAATTTCATCAATGTGCATTGTTTCGAAAACACGTCTCAAAATGATTTTCAGTAATTTCAATGCATCAGTATCCTCCTCAACTGTAGGTTACCTAGATATATGATTCTCGTGACTATATATAAATATAATATGAATGGTTACCTAGATATATGATTCTCGTGACTATATTCTTTTCTAATGTCTCAAATGCATCAGGCTTTCGAGTGAAGACTTCGAGTAAAGACGCAGTTGCAGCAAGTTCCTCAACAATGCTCATAATTTGGAGGGCAATATCTAGACAGATTATAACAATTACTAAATATATAACATCAAGAAAACAAATGAATCATAAAATATTAATGTCAAGCAAGGCAAATACTCAATAGTTGCTTATGATTTCAAAGTTAAACACAATAATCTTAAAGTTAAAATAAAATACTGTTGTGATTATGTCATGACCATGTAATGAGCCTCTTGCTCATTGTGAAGTACAAAATAATTAGTAATCAGAAATACAAGAATATATTATGATTACCAAGTTACTTACCAAAAACCCACGCTACTACGCGACTATGAGTATTGATTCCCTATCTTCATTTGTCCAAGGATCACCGGTCATCTTTTGAGATAAATTGTAAAGATACATCACCATTTTGTATTGACCTTCTGCAGAACTTATGGACAAGGGAAAATCAGTAGCACCACAGATGTAGAGGAGTTGGCCCTAGCAGCAAGGGTGTTTGTGGCGTTGCTTTATCCATTATAAATTTTGCATGACCTTTTTTGTTTTCTTTCCCAAAATGAAACTGGAATGATTCATTTATTGATTCACCGCTTTGTCATTCTCTTCGGCAGAGCGTAGAGGAATTCGCCTTGTGCGTAACGTGAAGTAAGCATCCCTAAGAACATTAACACTGAAGAAGTAGAAGAAAATAAAGCGATGTCATCTGATATGATAAAAAGCATAAAAGCTCCTTTGTTTAAGAACAAAGGTTTGCCATCAGTTTCGTTTCCACCTAGGAGCGTGGAGAGTGGAGACTCCTACAAATGCCATCGTGATTATGAGGGCTGCTACCACACTACATTAAGATGATACGTCTTTCATCCATTGTTTCGCTTCAATAAGTAATTTTTTGTGCTCCTCAATAAAAATCATTTTTGCGGTTTTCCTTTTTCGCTTAAACTTTCTTTATAGGATGGATCTACGAAGTTCTTGACTTCCTGTAGAATGATGGTTGTTAGTGTTAACAGAAAAAATACATATATTAGAGGGTAGAAAATAAAGTTCTCTGTTGGTCCATGGGCTCTCAAGATTATGTGATCACCTACCAAAGGCCTAGTGGTTTCAAGTTTGCTATTAATCAAGAGGCTATGACCTTTTGTGGGTACATATATATCCCAAACCAATGTTTCGAGGGTTTGTTTTTCTATTATAGAAAAAATATTTATTACTATAATTACCTTAATCCATGGAAGCTGGCGTTGCAATTGTAGAGCTGCCCCAGTCACAATCTCAAGACGATGAGGAGGTGCCAACTTTGCAGCCTTGTGTAATGACTTCTCATTATAGTAGCTTGATAAAGCCTATATGTTTATAACCTTTACCAACATTGCATATAGTTCTTATGTCAATTAAACTACTCGAAAAATAAATCATAAAGAGAAATTTGAAAAGAAATGAACTCACAAGGCCCTTGTTAAAGTGTGACTGAATCACATAAACCTTCGACATCAGCAAAGTAATACTTCATCCAACTAATGGCAACTAATGAGTGAAAGAATGTAGCTTGAGCAACACTGGCAATAAGCCAAAAAAGCTTATTAATCTGAGACGTCGTAGATGCAATAAACTCCTCTAACGACCGATAATACTCCCCGTCAAATTTAGAGGAAGAAACGTTGGCACATTTATAATGTGCAATGGCATACATATCTATTAGACTATCTTTCAATAGTACTTTTATATTTTGTAAGGAAGTAAAAAAAATTCTTTAGAAATACCTCAAGGTAAGGACTGAGTTTGTAGACAAGTTTTTGCAAAAGAACTACAACCAACCATTAATGAAGTTAGAGAAACTTCCATTCAATAAAAAGTACATCAATCTTATCATTATAACCAAACTCGCCATTTATCTATATGAGGTTATAGAGACAGATTGTATTATGAGTAACATTTTCTGTAGTGAGTTGTTCAACCTGTTGGACTTCAATAAAACATCCGTAGTAGTACTATGAGTAACATTTTCTGTAGTGAGTTGCTCAACCTGTTGGACTTCGACTTTAGAGTCAATCATAGACTTTTCATATTCCACCTGCAAATCATTTATTAGAGTTGTGTACTTTGTTTATTCTGTTAAAGTATCCTCCTTTCCAATGTTCAAACTATTTATCTCCTCTATGGACCTGATTCTTTCTTCTGTGAATATTAGGCCCCCTTTTCAAATGTTATTGGCTTTATCTCCTCTATGTACCTGGTTGTCTCTTCTATTACTAAACCAAGATTTTTGCTTAATTTAGCACTTTCTTCACTTAAAATTACCACCAAGTGCCGCAATTCAGCTTAACTTCGAGAAAACTTCTTATTTTCTTGGAGATAATGCTCATTTGTTGCTTCAAGTTTACTTTTTCCTCTTTTTATGACGTTAGGACTTCGTTCAACTTGGAATTTTCTCCTTAAGTGCTTCAAATGATCTTTTCCATTTAGCTAATTCAGCTAGCGACTTTCTTTGAATTTCCGTTCTCAGCCTGTGACATATAGACGTGGCTTACAGAGTTACAGTGTAGTCTTGAAGGTTTCATAAAGGTGATCATCTAAAGATTAATATTGTAGTGAGTGGCATTACTTACCAGTTACTGTTAAATGTTGTACATGTGTACCGCCACCAAGTATGATTGATAGACCTTCCAAATACTCAAATGTTAATGAATGCGATACAAATGTCATCTCAGAAACTGTAACTATAACTCTTCCAGGCTTTCCTTCTTTCCACATAATTAGAAGAATGGTATGCAACCTCGGCTGTACAACAAAATTTTTTTTTTTGTATTATCCTATAAGTTATTGTGTATACGTTTTAGCCTCAAGCCAAAGAATTCCATATTTTCCATGATATTTTAAATAAAAAATAAGCTTTGTGACAATGATCCTAATGTTGTCTCCTCAGCAGCAGCAGATAACAATTTAAATTCATTAAAGTTCTCCTCAAAGGCAGGCATGGGAGCAGCAACATATTGCCCTTAATTCCGTGCGACGATCAGATCCTACTTGAACCTCTGATCTCTTTTGTTGAAATGGAACAAGTGCTTTGGCCTTTCATATTGAAGATTATTATACCTCGTTAATACACCAGTGCAATTGCCATGGGTTGTAGATGTATATATGATATGTGCAGGCATAGATCAGTTCATAATGATAAGATGATGCGTGAATGTAGAACCCATTGAATATTAATGCAATATCCACTTTCTGATAATGTATCACACGCAATCCAATACTCAATATGGCTGCAACATATCATATTAGATGCACATAACAAAGACATAAATATACCACGCTCGTTAGATCGTATGAGTTATTAACTATTTACCTTACATTGATGGCTTCATGCAGAAAAGATTTGATGAGATGCTATATGTTGGACTTATTGAACACCAAAGAGAATCTGCCACCATATTTGCAAACTTAGTTGGCAGAATTATCGAGATAGTCACACAAAAACTGAAGTTATAGCCGTAATTGTTAATCATGATTGGTTGTTACCAGAAGCCGCTCAACCATCATGGTATCGTCCACTCTAGCATTTGAAAACCACCACTGCAGATGTTTGTTATGTAACACTCTCAAAACACGTGCGTTAGCTAGCTTCTTCTCTCTTACCTTTTCTTTCTTAGAATCAACTAAAAAACTGAGAACCGAAGGTGAGTTTCCTAAAGTATTATTGGACTCGAGATGATGTCTCTAAACTTTATTTTTTTCTAATTCCATAGATGAAGATAAGTTCATTTAACCAAACAGTATCATAGACAATCAACTTGATATGAAATTGTACAAAGGGTTAGAATTTTTACCTGTTATGCACAATAAAATTCTTCCCATTGACATCCATCCTTGTTTTTTTGTCTTCCTAAAGAAATTTAACATGTAATAAGGGGAAAGAGCTTCGTAAAGTTTTGGATTCCAGTAGATTATTTTGTATAAACCAAGGGCACTGATGCATATCAGCCATATAACATGGTTGGTGAAAAAAGAAACCAAATCGATGTGTTCCATAGTGTTTTAGCGCGAATAGGCACACTAATATGAAGCAAGTTATCGGGATCACCACATCTGTAAGAAGAAACTATTTAGAACACATCTCCACAAAAATTCTAAAGAAACTATTATTTTAGATGTTTGGGCAGTTTATTTACCACCAAGGTAGTTTGAATTAATGGCCAAAATAGGATTGGGTTAAAATCAAAAGAAAGTCCTTAGAACTACTGTGTGAAGTAAAAGTGCATATGAATACGTATAAAGTATCATATACTATATATATATTAAACATAGTAACATTTCCTTTTTGCAGCTGTATATTTAGAATTTACACATTTCCTCATAATATTGTCCTAAATGACTATTATAATTAGTCCATATTATCATTATTGAGTATGTAAATCAAACAATTAAAAAATGGCATACCAAGTCAATCATGGACTTCCACCTTTAAACTTCTTCAATTGTTGATCTACCTGTATGAAATAAACAAATGAAAGGTAATTGATTCAATCACAAATTTACATGAAATAGAAATTTTGTTGAGACTAATATTAATTATTAACATCATCAAAAGCCAGAAAATACAAAGCCCTATGATTGGGTAATGGGTCAATACAGGGAATGGGTTAAAGCGGATGGGTTAAAAGGGTTGTTTTCCAGATAATGGGTCAAAAATGGTTGGTGCGTTGGTGGTTGACCCAGTGGATCAAAACACCCATTTATCTCATTTCTCTTAATGCTTGCACCGCTAATTTGACTACTAAGCTATTTAAGGAAGTATTATAATGCATGCATCTAATGCTCAAGGACTCTAAGCTACACCTTTGATGCTAAGAAGGGAAATTCTATAACCTGCAAGAGAACAGTCATTTACTTTCTTTGAAGATGCGTTTAAACTCGATTAATAACTTGAACTTAGTTAGTAAACTGGAATTGGTCATTCAAGATATTAATAATGGAAAATATTCATGCAGGATGATTTTAGTGGTCAAACATAACAACATACCACACAATCCACAAAAGCCCATTTAATCACATTTGCATCTCCTCTTGACCCTTGCAAACATGCATCAACAAATTTAACAGCAACCGTGATTTTAATTCTCACTCACCTATAAAAGGCAACAAAGAAAGTTACTGAAAGTTTTCAACTTTACTCACTTTTTCAAAAAAAAAATAGAAACATAACATCAGATAACACAAAAATATATATCACAAACATGGACCAAACATTTTATTTGCATAAATTTAATAAGAAATTCCCACAACCCTTAAAAATAAAAATACAACAATGCCTATTTAATCAGAAGCACAATAACTAAAATAGGACCAGTTTGCAAGAAGTGTTGACCTATGAACATATTTATTTCAGATTCGACAGGTTAATATTCTATTATGACAGGTTATTGTAAACTCGAATAACTGAACCTTTTTCGCCAAAAGCATGACTTATAAGTTTTCGCCAACATTCCCCACTTGTCCGACTGTTGCTGAGCATTTTTTAATATCAAATGGACCTCCCATCCTACCTCCTCTATGTTCCTTTTACCGAAAAATAGTTAGGACGTTTTAAGGGGTTTTTAGGGCTGGTCAAAACTTATATTTTATTGGGTTGTTTAGGTCTTTTCAAGGAGTGTTCATGACTGCTACGAAGCTACTGTTTTAGACACAATAATCCATACATACTTTTGTATAAATAAACAGTTAGTGGTCACGAGCTTTTACACCACATATGTGATTTAAAATATCCGCCCATGGCACCAAGGCAAGCCTTCCATCCAATGTTGATTGAAACTGATTATTTTCCTATATAAAAACAATTAGCAGTTTCAAAAGTAGGTTGCTATATGCTTACTTTCTAAGCAGATAAGTAGGCAATCCTTTATAAAAAAAATGTCTAACCTGAATTAGGTAATTGTATATCAGATGAGAAAGCTTGTGCACTATCTCCTCCTTTTTCTGCTCTTGCCAAGTTGTCCAGATTTGAAAGCATGCTCTTGTTCTTGAAGAAAAGCTCTAGCTCTCCCATGTTCCTCAGCCTTTTGTACATATAGACTTTTAAATTACAAATTTGTGATAATGAATAATTACACAAAGAGTATTACTTTTCCTCAAACTTTGGATTTAGTAACTTAATTGGAACTGGATTTTGTTTCACATTTGTAAAGGTCGACGCAACGTGTGTTCATCAGTTTTCTTCTCTATCAGCTGCACAATAGCTTTCATTTTATCTTTTAATGCAACAGGCATGTGATCTAAAGCCTTTGGATTTCCTCATGTTAATGGACTCACCTGATCACTCCCCTTATCGTACCCAAATTATTTTAGGTTTGTAGCTTCTACCACGTATTGTATTAGTGCCGTATACTAACTACAATTTCTAACTAAAAGACTACAACTTAACCAAATATTCTTGAAAGGAACAAATAGATTATATCACTGAATACCAAAGAAACTGGTTTGCAGAACATCCATAAGCAAAAATAATTTGTATTCATTAACCAGTTTTATTATCTTTTTCCCCGAACACCAAACAACAAAGAATCAGAAACACATATGAATTCTATCAAAACGACATCCATATTTACATAAATGTATTCTTTAAACTTATCTACTACATAACGTACAGGTCTAACATAGCCACGGTACGTGTGAGAACGCGCACGACCAAAGCGACGGATCCCTTTCGGGGCACACAACACTTTCGTAATCTGTCATTAAAATAGCACTATAATGTAAAACATATTCATTTAACTAAAATGTTATTTGAATGTGTAATAATGTCTTTCCAAAAGATTCTTTTAAACTTTGTAATTCATATTCTTAATATTCACCAGAAACAACTACTACTAACTTTTATTTCAAAAAGTATGAAGCTTTTCATTAAAAAATGTAAACAGACTTTGATGAACACAAAAAACCTTAAACTACAATAATCCCAATAAGCTCTTTCATTCGAATACTAATAACAAAGACATTTTTTTAAAACAAATCAGAAACATCACCAAAATGTTAAATTACAGCAATATCAATAATAACATGTTTTGGGCCTCCATCCTTGTATCAGATATCTGTTAACAAAGTAAAAACAATATATGATATCTGATAACACTATAACACTAAAAAAACTGCAAAACTTGTTACACTTATAAGTCGGAAAAAAAATGTTAAACTGAAACTCGACAAAAAAAAAATCGGATTCTTCACCTGTAAAACTAAAAAGTCATTATTCACCTGTAAAACTAAAAAGTCGATTATACTTTTTAGGGATAATTATGTTTAGGAATAAGATATTAGGGTGTATTTATACAAAAAAAAAAAAAAAAAAAAAAAATAGGTTAAAAATATATATGGTATATTTATCTTTTAAGTAATATATATCATAATTTATTTTAATTGTTATCTTCAAAAAATAAATACCTAAAATACAAATTCCAGAATTTTTATATAATCTCCTTATTTATATTGATTTGAAAGATATAAATCAAAAAACAATTTACTCTAGTGGTAAGTTGTTTACAAAACACATGAATGACCGAAGTTCAACTCCAACAAATGTCTTCTTTTTAATAAAAAAATTTTAAAATTCAAAAAAAAAAAAATAATTTTACAATTTATTAAAAAAAATGTACATATATTAATTAAAATGCCACATGTCATTTAAAAAAATAAAAAAAAATGCCACATAAATATAATGATGACATGGAAATATGACTTGGCATTATGGGATGCCAAGTGGCATTTTATGTGGCATGCCTCCTCTTATATATAATGTATAGATATATATATACTAGTGTCAAAACCCGTCCAATGGACGGGTATGACTTGTGGTTTTTAGTTTTAGGTTTTAGTAGAACAAATATATACTAAAAAGTAATTAAAAGTTAAATTAAACAATTTACAACTATAATTGATGGGCGGGCTAGCTCTATGAAATCATTTTAATGAATATTATTAGAGTAACTTATATAGTTGATTATCTCAAAAGACTATAACAAAGATAACAAATATGTAATGAGTTACACGAATATATAAAAAGATAAATTGTATTTAAGGAATAACAAAAATAATGATATCAAAGAAAGAGTAATGTTTAGAGTCTATGCAATACATCCTTGTAGACAAAATTAATGGTTTCATCAGTGTAGGTGATGTCCATGTCGCAAGAAAGGTAATTTAAGTCCTTGCTTGTTTTTTACTCTTGACACCGCCATATATAGCTCACCATGTGAAAATTAGGGCATCGTAAATGAGATAACACCTTCCTTAGATTTTGTTTATAGTCATAACGAAACAAACAAACCATAAACCAACATAAAAAAGAACCCTTTTAGTTGTCTTTGTAATTCCGGGACACTGATAGTTGGTATGCATGATACATTCCTATAAACAACCACAAAAAAAGGAACATTATAATCCGCAATAAGTCCCCTTAGCCATAGTTGAAATAAAAACCAAATTCAATAAAGTTTATAGTAACAAAAAGATTAAAAACAAGATATACTCAACAGATGTCAAAACTAATTGTAACATAACATCATGACCTTGCTTTAAGGCTTTTAAAAAGTTAAAATCAGACCAAAAGACAGGCCCAATGCAAACATTCAGTAGCCAAAACGTCATCAAATTTGAAATGAAGTTTGATTAGGATTTTCACTTTTTGGTATACCAAACTAATGAAGTTCACTTATGAAATTTATCTACTTTCTTAAAACTTCAGTTTTTTTTGCCGTTGTATTTTTTTATGTCCTCGTGTTGCTTTTTAGTGATAATGGTAGTTGTTTTAAATAATTATCACTGTAAAAGACTGGTTGTTCGTCACGCTATTTAATACATACCGAGGTTGGCGACGACCCCATTGACACATGAAAGCTACTAACAAATGAATAAACACGGCGTTAGCAAAAGTGAATGTTAAGCATGATTTTGTGTGTAGTACCATTAAAAAAAATAATAAACTTGAAGACCAATTTGTAAAGCGATATTACAGAGCTGATATTTTCCGTATATGTATAAACTATCATAATGTAAACATCGTTCAACAAATTACTTATACATCAAAAACTTCGTCTCCTAATACACGCTCAATATCATCTGCCAATGAAGCAATAAGGTATCTGGTTGTACAGCTGAATGTGTAAAACATCTAAAAAAAGCCAATAGGCTCGCAAAAGATGGTTACGTCTGCGATTGAATTCCTTTTTGGTGTATGCAAACTAAACCGTCCAGGTTCATACTGTGGAAGCGGAGTTTAAGGAGTGAAGTAAGGGAGTTCATCTGGTAGACCGTAAAAAAAACGATAAGTCAGGTTTCTGTATTGAGGTAAGCGCGCCTGAATGTATGTAAACAAATATAAGTATGAACACAAAATATAATAATGAAATTAGCTACTACAGTAGTACATGTTTTCATATAATCTAGTACAGCTATTAAGTTTATATGGTCTCTAAGACCCAAAAAGTTTATAAACAAAAACCAAACCAACTTATAGCGTTTTGGTTATAACTATGGGTGGCTCAAATATCAGTTTCTTGATCTACAAAAGCCTAAAAGCTAATTAACAATGACTTTACGGAAGTTCGATTTTGGTTTTGAAGATTTTCAAATGCTAAATCTCGACACACTTGGGTACACAATCAATACCTGACGCGGTCTTTTTCCAAAATAATTATACATCAGTTACTTCATGCTACTATATTAAGGAGTGTCTGGGTTCATCTGTGCTGTTAATTTAAAGGGTGTTTGGATCGGTCTATTGCTGCAGTTAAGGGATGTCTGGACTTGTAACTTTATCATAATGACTTACTAATCTAACATGACCTGGTCGTGTAACTTATATCTACCTCAAGTCTCGAACCTGATCACACTCGGCAATAGGTAAAGCCATAGTCCATACATCAAAAGTCTTGCCTGATTGTACAACCTTTGCTATTGTTGCACTTCATTTTATAAAGTATAAAATTTTGAATAATGGAGGGAAAAAGTCAAACCTAACATGGTATTGATGAACGGTCTGGAAGATGTGCGGGACTATTCTTAATATTGATTTTGCATACCATGACTAATAGGATATCTGGCAATTCGGTAAACAGGTCAGAAATGAGTAATTTTAAAGCAAGAGTCAAAACGGGTCGATTGGGTTGAAACACTAACCCTTTTATTATATATCTGGATTAAATATGTGCAAATTCATAGAGAACGATTATGGATTCACAAAGCTTATAGCTGCAAACAGAATATATGATAATGTATCATTTACTAATGCAAGTAGCAAAGAGGCCTTAACCCCTCAAATAAGCCGATATCGAATATATTATTATATACTAAAACCATGCTGAATGTATATATATTAATTTCTAAACAACAAATCAAGATTTCATGATCCGGTGAATTGCGCACCGGTCCGAGATTGGGTAACAAATACCTAGTTGAATTACCTTGTGCTGTTGAATGACGCGGGCATCATTTTCATGTATACATCTAATTCTTCATTTATACCTATAAGAACAACAGTCGTCAGTGTATTAGTATAAGTTATCATATGTCGTGTGAAAGAAAAAATTATGTTTGCTCTTCATGGTGATTTTTTTTAAGTAACACATAAATTGGTATTTGTATAATACAGATGGCTATTTTAAACCATGAAAATGAAAGTAAGACAATACTTTTAACATCAAGTCGGGTACAACTATCATTCAGGTCAGTACTGTTGTTGTTTCTGCTGTCAAGACTGTAAATTCCTTGCAATAGGATGTGGGGAACATGTACGAATGTCTAAGCTGTTGCTAGAGCTATGTAAAGTACGATGATTTTGCACTGCAACGTATTAACAATAATTAGCATAAACGTGTTGAAAGATATGGCGTGAAGGAAAATTAAAAAAAAGAAAAAGATAAGTAACATGTAAACTTATAAGAATTCTCAAACAGACCTTGACACCTTCTGTCATGAGACTTTAGGAAAAAACTACTGATGTTGTTGTTTCATCACCAGCCAAATCATTAGTTTCATCAGCAACTTGTTTGAGTAGCTTGGCAACAATGTTCTCAACTGGATCTTCCAACTCAACCTATAAGCCAAGAAAACACACCAATGGGGTGGTTTTTTGAGTCGGTGTATTTGGGTTTTGATGTTTTTATGAAAGTTATCGGTTGTTGATTACACATAAAACTACAAATAAAACATTCTACGTACTTGTTCCATTCTACATAAACATGGCACTTAAAATAGCAGTACATACTTGTTACGTCTAGAAGAAAACTACTATACATACTTGTTCTAGGCTGGTAATGTGATTAAATATATTCATACTTGTTACCATCCGTTTCATAATAATTTAATTCCTATGATGAATAGTATTAAAAAAAATATCTAACACTTTCCAAAATATTACATATTTTCTGCATTCATAAAAAGCATTTGAACTAAAAAAACATATTCATAACTAAAGTGATTAAACATTCGGGATTAATAATTGGTTAGCCACTACTTACATGTATATATCAGTAGCAGATTGTTCGTGCATCTGATCTGATGTTGAGTTTTGCAGAACAATTTTCCCCCCATTTTCTAGCACTTCGTCAGCACCTGTAACAACACCATCCCAGAAATAGTAAACATAATCAAAATCAACATTTACACTCTGTATGCAGTACCCCAGACACGCATATTATTGAGTTTTCCTGCCTTGAGTATACGAACGATGCTGTCACATGCTATGTAAAGAATTATTATAAACGGCAAATATTTAACTGATAACGTCTAAGTGTGTAAACTATTTTTTCTTATTCTACAGGTCTCAAGTATTATCAGAAACAAAATACCATTAAGCATTTTAGGATGCTAAACAGCAATGGGTGGTACATGATACTGGTCAGTCTGCTATTGCTTTAGTTCACTTCATATAACATTCCCTTATTTAATCACTACTCCTTTCCGACTACTATTAACATCCTTGTCAAAACTCATCAAAAATCCAAAGCCACAATATTTAGCATTTTGAATACCTATTTCGGTCACCCATGTTATGTCTACTAATCACATCCTTGTATAAAAGGTCCTCTAATTCAGATTCCCAATTGTCATTACAGCTCCAAGCTTCATCATGTTAAGTTTTGGCATCATCTTAAGAAATCAGAAAATTGGATTCTGTATAATATTAGACTATAAAACACATCGAAATAAATTACATCAAGAAATTAGTATTTAAAAATACTACTGACCTTTATACAAAGTGGCGCTACCGGAAGCTCGTGTGGTGCTTGCACGTCCTCAATCTCAGCCACTCGGGATATCCTATCAAAACGCTCTTGATGAGCATTGCCATTAGAAACTTGTTTAGGACATGACTGGGTACCACCTAAATGTGATGTTTCCATCAGACCAGGTTGGTTTTGGCATCCATGTGACAAATGTAATTTCAGGTTTAAAATTTTCACTATTCATCACACGGGAATTTACTATTCATCGGTTACTATTCATCATTTATCGTAAACTAGGTTTACGAGTATCAAATTCGCGTAACCTTAATGGTTTAGCTGCGAATTCATGAGCAATCATCGAGGACATTTCATATAGGCTATATTTAGTCTACATATCATTAGTAACGTCATCAACATATTAGTTCATGCATGGATTTGCATTTTACATTAAACGCATAATTTCTTATTAAATAAACGCTATCGCGTAATTAATTATTTTGAACATTTGATCCGACTCTTCCAAAAATTATTCCGATATATTTTTATACTCATATTAAGATTATAAAAATAATATTATTAGTTTACCCGGTGTTTTAAATTTATTTTGTATATAAAGTGTTATATTTATATAATTACGACGGTTTTCGTAAATACTACTCTATAATTATTATTTCACTCAATTTTTGCAAGAAATGTATTTTTATAATTTTTATGACTTCAATATATTTTATTTTGATACGTTAAAATTTATTTTTAGCTAACGCTACCCTAAATGCTTAAATATGTACACAAGTTACCAACTATCTTTAAATAACTACACATTTACAATATACTTATATATTAAATGATACAAAAGTACCCCAAGTCTTTTATGTTTCTTATGTTGGTCGACCACAAGAGATGACTCACACTACTTTAAGTACTAAATATCTAAGACTACAAACTATATTTGTCTACCTATTATAATATATTACACTACACATAGATTACATGATATCAAAGTGTGAAATAAAAATCTATTCTCTCATTTCCTTCTTCCTCTTCAACCGGCCATAAGGAGCTCAAGCAAGGAGTGCATTTTTTTTCTTCAAGTCAAGTAATTTCACAACTTAGGCA
Organism: Chrysanthemum makinoi; assembly: GCA_910596185.1. Lineage (NCBI taxonomy): Eukaryota > Viridiplantae > Streptophyta > Magnoliopsida > Asterales > Asteraceae > Chrysanthemum > Chrysanthemum makinoi. The sequence continues at coordinate 216,918,255 of OU343223.1, read as the reverse complement.
TACTCTTAAGCAAGGTGTTGGAATAAAAACCTAGGGTATTTAGGATAAACCTTTGTTCATTTAAACCTCATCAAGTAACTAGTAAGCATTTCATTGTCCTTTTCATCTTTCATATTCATATTATGTTCATTTTATCATGCTTGAGAAAATATGCAAGTCATATGGATAGCTATACCACTTTAAATGTTTTTTAAGTGTTATATATATATATATATATATATCATCCTATAATTACTCCTTGAAACATATCACTTTTGGTGATGTCTAGGAACCCATGACACCCTAAGAAGGTGTATGGTAGGATTAGAATAGCTTCGGCGTTGGTTTGAATTGGTTAGAATAGGTTTCGCGCGAGAAAAACTCATTTCGACAACTTTATTTAAAGGGTCTGATCATATTTGTTAATTCTGGAAATTTCGACAGTGGATAAAAATTTTTGGACTAGATATTTAGAAAATATACTTTAAAACGAAAACTTGGCCGCTTGAATGGGTTAAAACGGAGTTATAACGAAGAAGTTATGCTATTTTCAAGTTTGACGACGAAAACTATAAAAATCCAGAAAATTCAGCATGTTATTTTAACTTGTTACGAGTTAAAAATGAGTCTTAAGCGTTATGAAATGTATCGACTTATCAAAAATATATTAGTATACTTTGAAACGAAGCTAAGGACATATAAAACGTAGAAAACGGACTTGTAACGATTAAAATACACGCGTCTAAATAAAGTTGCCGTAACTATATTAAATAAGCAAAACTAATATATTCCTATCAGACAAACATTACGGCCACAAATGACCATGTTGAGGGTCGTTTTTAACATTGATGTAATACTTTTTATAACATGATGTCTTCTAGTAAAAGTAAGTTCGCCTAGCATATTTTCCAAAATGTCCAACCGTTCGTCAAGCGGAGTTGTAACGAATAAAATACGGTCACTTAAACTTTGCCGAAAACCACCCTTAAACAATATTTTGGATACAAGTACCATACTTTACCTATGTTTTTCTCCATGATCGAGACCTATATGATGAAAACTTAAATTCTAAAACTTTGAGATAATGATACAAGCTTCCCAAAACCGTTGAGTTTGTTTCCTAACACTCGATGTGTACCATTTTACGACTAGCTTTTCAAGGCCGTTTAGTCACTTTCATGAAATTGTCAACTGACATTATTTTACGACGAAAAGTTATAATTTCATAATAAATCATTAAATAACAATTGTAGGATGTCATTTCAACATAAATACTTGCAAAGTAATTTATAAATTGTCAAGACGTTATAAGATTATTTTTCGACGATAAGTGTTATTTTCAAAAATTCACAAGTGGTATAGATATCATACGAATTGCATGCATAACATTACATCATGACTTATTATATATCATATCATTCATAATAGGTCGCAGTTAGAGATTGCGCCTCATTTCAGTGTACTCACTTTTGTCATCACATCATTGTACCAAGTGAGTTTTCATAGCCCCACTTTCAATTGTTTTGTACTATTTTTGGGGGAGATACATGCTCAACTACTTGCTTTTATTTACACAAGTACTTTAAACTTTTACGGATTACCGTGAGTTTCGTAGCCCCTACTTTTCTATGTTTTGAACTATTTTGGGGGAGATACATGCTTAACTATTTTTCACAAGTACTTTAGATTTTTAAGGATAACTTCTATCATGATCACCATTGTTTCAAAACCGAATGTTGTACTATATCAATTGTTCTTGTTTGTGTGGTATAGTTCTACGTCGAATAAAGTGCTATGTCAGTTGACTACTGATACATTGAGTCATGTACTATTGATTATGTGCTATAGTTCTACGTCGAATAAAGTGCTATGTCAGTTGACTACTGATACATTGAGTCATGTACTATTGATTATGTGCTATTGTTCTACGTCGATTTAGGTACTATTGTAAATTCATTTGACATCATGTGCTTAAACATAATCTATACACATTTTGACAGTGGGTTGTGAACACACAGGTTGCAAGTTTTGTATGGGCGGAACTTGAACTGAGTGGATTTACAATGCCTTTGCTGCATAAACGATTTTGAAAGGCTTTACATTTCAACGCAAACTCTATGAACTCACTCAACCTTTGTGTTGACACTTTTAGCATGTTTTATCTCAGGTATCTAAGGCATTCACTTCATGGCATGCATGTGGACATATCATAGAGTCGCGGTGACGACGCGTCTCACTTGGGTTTTATGAATTTTAAAACATCGTTTGGATTGTAACAAATTTAATTCCGCACATGTCTAATTTCATTTGGGACCTATACTTTGTAAACTCTGATTGTTTTATTAAATCAAACTATGTGTTTTCCAAATGACACTTTAGGTCGTTCAATATAACTGTGATTGTGATGCTATGACAGTCAACCCCTAGGAATTCCATTCCGCTGCAAAACAGGTAATTTGGGGGTGTGACAGATTGGCATCAGAGCTTCGGTTATAGAGAACTAGGTTGCATCATTGGCCCTAGACTATAACTACATCATCATAGCATCTCATCATTTCATCATAAGTGCACATTCACTTTACATGCGGATTCATACGTACATTTTGCGAGTTATTTACTTTCATTTCAAAAATCGATTGTCACATATATGCCTTCAGATACCCATCCCATCATACTCACATCAGACTCTGACGTGGAGAATGCCCTGTCATTCCCTATCACAATTTTAACATCAGTTGACTCAACACCAAACATCATATGAGTCGATTAGTCCAAGCATTGCATTGTTACTCCTAAATTATACATAGCCTGATCACCTATGTCTAATTCAGGAAGAATCATGCAATGAAGGGAGTAGTAGTCTCATATGCCTAAGCAATTTCGTAATCGAGCCAAATTTTCAAAAGACCTCCTTCAAACCAATTTAGCCTAATCTCACGACAGTTCTCGTTTGATGAGTTGTGAGATTAAGTAAAAATTGGTTACCTAAAAGTCTTTTGAGGGTTTTGCTCGAGAATGGGAAAGTTTGCCACATCAAACCCTAAACCAGAGAGACCAACACGAACTGAATTCAGGGACTGAATTCCTTTTTGGGTGGGCGAATGTGACAAATCGTAATTTCAGGTCATTTTACAAACTTTAAAATTTTCACTATTCATCACGGGAATTTACTATTCATCGGTTACTATTCATCATTTATCGTAAACTAGGTTTACGAGTATCAAATTCGCGTAACCTTAATGGTTTAGCTGCGAATTCATGAGCAATCATCGAGGACATTTCATATAGGCTATATTTAGTCTACATATCATTAGTAACGTCATCAACATATTAGTTCATGCATGGATTTGCATTTTACATTAAACGCATAATTTCTTATTAAATAAACGCTATCGCGTAATTAATTATTTTGAACATTTGATCCGACGCTTCCAAAAATTATTCCGATATATTTTTATACTCATATTAAGATTATAAAAATAATATTATTAGTTTACCCGGTGTTTTAAATTTATTTTGTATATAAAGTGTTATATTTATATAATTACGACGGTTTTCGTAAATACTACTCTATAATTATTATTTCACTCAATTTTTGCAAGAAATGTATTTTTATAATTTTTATGACTTCAATATATTTTATTTTGATACGTTAAAATTTATTTTTAGCTAACACTACCCTAAATGCTTAAATATGTACACAAGTTACCAACTATCTTTAAATAACTACACATTTACAATATACTTATATATTAAATGATACAAAAGTACCCCAAGTCTTTTATGTTTCTTATGTTGGTCGACCACAAGAGATGACTCACACTACTTTAAGTACTAAATATCTAAGACTACAAACTATATTTGTCTACCTATTATAATATATTACACTACACATAGATTACATGATATCAAAGTGTGAAATAAAAATCTATTCTCTCATTTCCTTCTTCCTCTTCAACCGGCCATAAGGAGCCCGAGCAAGGAGTGCATTTTTTTTTCTTCAAGTCAAGTAATTTCACAACTTAGGCATACTCTTAAGCAAGGTTTTGGAATAAAAACCTAGGGTATTTAGGATAAACCCTTGTTCATTTAAACCTCATCAAATAACTAGTAAGCATTTCATGGTCCTTTTCATCTTTCATATTCATATTATGTTCATTTTATCATGCTTGAGAAAAATATGCAAGTCATATGGATAGCTATACCACTTTAAATATTTTTTAAGTGTTATATATATATATATATATATATATATATATATAGGGGACCTTTCTTTTGAGAACCCTGTTAAGTGCGAGAACTTTGAGAACCCTTCTAAACCAATGAGATTTTTTTAAATATTAAAAATTATTATTAATACAAAAGGGTATTATAGTAAAATACAATTTTTTATATTATTTTTTATTTATTTTTTATTAAATCCCGATTTTAAGTATTCCTAAATTTTCGGATTTTTTTTTTTTTTTTGAGCATGGTTTCATAATCTTATTATGCATTTTTTTTAGTGAAGTACATGTATGTTTTTTTGCATGATTTTTTTTAGTGAAGTACATGTATGTTTTTTGCATGTTTTTTAAGCATGATTTTTTTTTAGTGAAGTACATGTATTTTTTTTTAAGCATGATTTTTTTTAGTGAAGTACATGTATGTTTTTTTGGTAGCATTATTATTATTTTTTTGAAGTTTGAAGCATAAATTAAAAAACATAAACCATTATTAAAGAAAAAACAAGATTCATATACTTAAATGTTACATTTCATTTAATTACAAGTACAAAAAACACATATGCAATAATTGTATATCTTCAAATCTTCATGTATATTTGTATTCATCCACTTCTCGGTCTTCAATGATATCGTTATTTTCATCAATCTGAAACAAGCATAAACAAAAACAATTAAAACATACATGTCTTCATCAATTAGAACATACATGTTTTTAAAACATACATATTTTTAGCATACATGTTTAGAAGCATTCAAGTTTTAAAACATACATGTTTTGAACGTACATGTTCCAATTAACCATGTCTAAGCACAAAAAAATAAACTATAACATACTCTTTTTCCTTTACATCATCCGTAATTTTTCTCACTGATAATATACGCATCAAATGTCTTTCAATAGTATGCATCCAGTTTTTAATTTCACCCTCTTTCTTTACTACTTGCATTAAATCAATAACCACAATGAGAGTAATAATGTCACATGGCACATACTTTTCCATTCTATTTGCTTTGTATATTGCTTAAAAAATTATTCATAAAAACACCATCATGAATAAACAACTTTACTTTAATAAAGCTAGCAACTTTAATAAAGTTTATGCTTTAATAAAGTTAGCATCTTTAACAATTTTACTCTTTCAAAACTAAAACATATTTATTTTTATCGATATAGAACATAATTTAGGGTTGTATAGTTACTAAAACCTTTTAATACATTTTTTTTATAATCGATAAGACCATTTATAAACATATTTTAGATTTTTATATCAAATAAAAGATAGAAAAAGCTGTGAAACATGAAACTACAAACATGTATTCACCATTCCAAAAAACATGTATGCACCATTCCTAAATGTTTTGAAACATGCATGTTTTGAACCATAATTGTTATGAAACATGCATGTTTTTATTGATTTTGTACGAGAAAAAACACATGTTCCAAGAACATACTTGCACACCTTCAAGAAAACAATAGAGAACATATATGCACTAAGAACATATATGCAGCAGAGAACCACAAGCAAAAAAAAACTCATGTATGCACTAAGAACATATATGTACTAAGAACATACGAGCCAAAAAAACACATATGCATTGCACACCTTCAAAAAATAGTAGAGAACATACATGCACTAAGAACATATATGCAGTAGTGAACAAATTTAATGTAACACAAACCAAACTTGTGTACCTACATTTTACCAAAGAAACACATATATGTACGAGCCAAAAAACACATATGTACCTAGAACATACTTGCACACCAAAAAAAAAATAGTAGAGAATATATATGTACGAGCCAAAAAACACATATGTACCTAGAACATATATGTACGAGCCAAAAAAACACATATGTACCTACATTTAAATATTCCTATTATAGTGACGACACGAGGTTTTTTTTGTTTATCACCCTTTATTATTATCCCTGATTATTCTACTACCTTACTAGATCACTACATCAATTTCAAGTTTCAAACTTTTGAACATATAAAACAATTTCATAAAGGACCGCATGCCAATCACTACTAAGGAACATCAATGGATCAAAAAATTGTTACTTTAACCAAAAAAACAATCTTAATTCACCATATCACATCTTAAATCACACAATTTCTTAAAAAGAATTAAACCCAATTGACAAAATTAACAAACAATGGTTAAAGAATAAATTAACATTGGTTTAAGAATAAATTTTATATTACAAGATATGAAACACTTACTGATTTGGTAGTTATCGGACTGAGATGACAACACCAATGAAATCACAAAAAATCAACAAAGATGAAGAACCCAAGATCTGCAAAGAATAACAAAAGAAACCTTCCATCAAGGGGTTAATTGTATGTAATTTAAATATAAAATATATATAAAGCATGTACTGAAAAATCAAGAGGTGAATTGTAGGTAATTTAAAATATATATATAAAAACTATATGTATAAAACATGAGCTGTCATCAACAAAGTATAATCAATGAATACATTTTAGTTTAACCTTTGTCTTCCTCGCTAGTCACTACCCCACTTTTCAAAACTGAGTTTTTTCCTACTTGTTGATATAATATTATAATGTAATTATGGTAACTTGTAACTTACATGTTTCTATAGTTTCGATCATCTCACATCATGTGTTTTTCCGTTGATAGAACCAGATTCGCGCTGGCTAAGCAGATCTCCGGCTTCAGATCTTAAATCATCAACCATAAGAATTTTTTGATCGACGTTTAGATCTAGAAAAAAAGTATTTTGTTCGTGGCTTATAAAGATCAAGAGAAGATATCGTCTTAAATGATTTTTAATTTAGAAGGAGGTTGGAGAAGAAAAAAAAATTAAGCGGCTAGGGTTTGAGATAAGGGAGAAGCGGCAGTTGTTGATGAAGGGGAGAGATGAATGTGTGTGTATTTTTTTAGTTTAGATCTACAATAATGCCTAATTTAATGGGACATTTATTAAAAATGAAAATTACTATAATACCCTTCAGCTTTTAAATAATAGTTTAATCTTTCTACTAATTACATTAATGCCACAAATAATCATAGCCCTTGATCAAGGAATCCAATGGTTAAAAATGAGTTCTCGTAGTTCTCGCACTTAACAGGGTTTTCAAAATAAAGATACACTATATATATATATATATATATATATATATATATATATATATATATATATATATATATATATATATATATATATATATATATATATATATATATATATATATATATATATATATATATATATATATATATCATCCTATAATTACTCCTTTAAACATATCACTTTTGGTGATGTCTAGGAACCCATGACACCCTAAGAAGGTGTATGATAGGATTAGAATAGCTTCGGCGTTGGTTTGAATTGGTTAGAATAGGTTTTGCGCGAGAAAAACTCATTTCGACAACTTTATTTAAAGGGTCTGATCATATTTGTTAATTCTGGAAATTTCGACAGTGGATAAAAATTTTTGGACTAGATATTTAGAAAATATACTTTAAAACGAAAACTTGGCCGCTTGAATGGGTTAAAACGGAGTTATAACGAAGAAGTTATGCTATTTTCAAGTTTGACGACGAAAACTATAAAAATCCAGAAAATTCAGCATGTTATTTTAAGTTGTTACGAGTTAAAAATGAGTCTTAAGCGTTATGAAATGTGTCGACTTATCAAAAATATATTAGTATACTTTGAAACGAAGCTAAGGACATATAAAACGTAGAAAACGGACTTGTAACGATTAAATTTCAAGCGTTTAAATAAAGTTGCCGTAACTATATTAAATAAGCAAAACTAATATATTCCTATTAGACAAACATTATGGCCACAAATGACCATGTTGAGGGTCGTTTTTAACATTGATGTAATACTTTTTATAACATGATGTCTTCTAGTAAAAGTAAGTTCGCCTAGCATATTTTCCAAAATGTCCAACCGTTCGTCAAGCGGAGTTGTAACGAATAAAATACGGTCACTTAAACTTTGCCGAAAACCACCCTTAAACAATATTTTGGATACAAGTACCATACTTTACCTATGTTTTTCTCCATGATCGAGACCTATATGATGAAAACTTAAATGCTAAAACTTTGAGATAATGATACAAGCTTCCCAAAACCGTTGAGTTTGTTTCCTAACACTCGATGTGTACCATTTTACGACTAGCTTTTCAAGGCCGTTTAGTCACTTTCATGAAATTGTCAAATGACATTATTTTACGACGAAAAGTTATAATTTCATAATAAATCATTAAATAACAATTGTAGGATGTCATTTCAACATAAATACTTGCAAAGTAATTTATAAATTGTCAAGACGTTATAAGATTATTTTTCGACGATAAGTGTTATTTTCAAAAATTCACAAGTGGTATAGATATCATATGAATTGCATGCATAACATTACATCATGACTTATTATATATCATATCATTCATAATAGGTCGCAGTTAGAGATTGCGCCTCATTTCAGTGCTCACTTTTGTCATCACATCATTGTACCAAGTGAGTTTTCATAGCCCCACTTTCAATTGTTTTGTACTATTTTTGGGGGAGATACATGCTCAACTACTTGCTTTTATTTACACAAGTACTTTAAACTTTTACGGATTACCGTGAGTTTCGTAGCCCCTACTTTTCTATGTTTTGAACTATTTTGGGGGAGATACATGCTTAACTATTTTTCACAAGTACTTTAGATTTTAAGGATAACTTCTATCATGATCACCATTGTTTCAAAACCGAATGTTGTACTATATCAATTGTTCTTGTTTGTGTGGTATTGTTCTACGTCGAATAAAGTGCTATGTCAGTTGACTACTGATACATTGAGTCATGTACTATTGATTATGTGCTATAGTTCTACGTCGAATAAAGTGCTATGTCAGTTGACTACTGATACATTGAGTCATGTAATATTGATTATGTGCTATTGTTCTACGTCGATTTAGGTACTATTGTGAATTCATTTGACATCATGTGCTTAAACATAATCTATACACATTTTGGCAGTGGGTTGTGAACACACAGGTTGCAAGTTTTGTATGGGCGGAACTTGGAACTGAGTGGATTTACAATGCCTTTGCTGCATAAACGATTTTGAAAGGCTTTACATTTCAACGCAAACTCTATGAACTCACTCAACCTTTGTGTTGACACTTTTAGCATGTTTTATCTCAGGTATCTAAGGCATTCACTTCATGGCATGCATGTGGACATATCATAGAGTCGCGGTGACGACGCGTCTCACTTGGGTTTTATGAATTTTAAAATATCGTTTGGATTGTAACAAATTTAATTCCGCACATGTCTAATTTCATTTGGGACCTATACTTTGTAAACTCTGATTGTTTTATTAAATCAAACTATGTGTTTTCCAAACGACACTTTAGGTCGTTCAATATAACTGTGATTGTGATGCTATGACAGTCAACCCCCAGGAATTCCATTCCGCTACAAAACAGGTAATTTGGGGTTGTGACAGATTGGCATCAGAGCTTCGGTTATAGAGAACTAGGTTGCATCATTGACCCTAGACTATAACTACATCATCATAGCATCTCATCATTTCATCATAAGTGCACATTCACTTTACATGCGGATTCATACGTACATTTTGCGAGTTATTTACTTTCATTTCAAAAATCGATTGTCACATATATGCCTTCAGATACCCATCCCATCATACTCACATCAGACTCTGACGTGGAGAATGCCCTGTCATTCCCTATCACAATTTTAACATCAGTTGACTCAACACCAAACATCATATGAGTCGATTAGTCCAAGCATTGCATTGTTACTCCTAAATTATACATAGCCTGATCACCTATGTCTAATTCAGGAAGAATCATGCAATGAAGGGAGTAGTAGTCTCATATGCCTAAGCAATTTCGTAATCGAGCCAAATTTTCAAAAGACCTCCTTCAAACCAATTTAGCCTAATCTCACGACAGTTCTCGTTTGATGAGTTGTGAGATTAAGTAAAAATTGGTTACCTAAAAGTCTTTTGAGGGTTTTGCTCGAGAATGGGAAAGTTTGCCACATCAAACCCTAAACCGGAGAGACCAACACGAACTGAATTCAGGGACTGAATTCCTTTTTAGGTGGGCGAATGTGACAAATCGTAATTTCAGGTCATTTTACAAACTTTAAAATTTTCACTATTCATCACGGGAATTTACTATTCATCGGTTACTATTCATCATTTATCGTAAACTAGGTTTACGAGTATCAAATTCGCGTAACCTTAATGGTTTAGCTGCGAATTCATGAGCAATCATCGAGGACATTTCATATAGGCTATATTTAGTCTACATATCATTAGTAACGTCATCAACATATTAGTTCATGCATGGATTTGCATTTTACATTAAACGCATAATTTCTTATTAAATAAACGCTATCGCGTAATTAATTATTTTGAACATTTGATCCGACGCTTCCAAAAATTATTCCGATATATTTTTATACTCATATTAAGATTATAAAAATAATATTATTAGTTTACCCGGTGTTTTAAATTTATTTTGTATATAAAGTGTTATATTTATATAATTACGACGGTTTTCGTAAATACTACTCTATAATTATTATTTCACTCAATTTTTGCAAGAAATGTATTTTTATAATTTTTATGACTTCAATATATTTTATTTTGATACGTTAAAATTTATTTTTAGCTAACGCTACCCTAAACGCTTAAATATGTACACAAGTTACCAACTATCTTTAAATAACTACACATTTACAATATACTTATATATTAAATGATACAAAAGTACCCCAAGTCTTTTATGTTTTTTATGTTGGTCGACCACAAGAGATGACTGGCACTACTTTAAGTACTAAATATCTAAGACTACAAACTATATTTGTCTACCTATTATAATATATTACACTACACATAGATTACATGATATCAAAGTGTGAAATAAAAATCTATTCTCTCATTTCCTTCTTCCTCTTCAACCGGCCATAAGGAGCTCAAGCAAGGAGTGCATTTTTTTTCTTCAAGTCAAGTAATTTCACAACTTAGGCATACTCTTAAGCAAGGTTTTGGAATAAAAACCTAGGGTATTTAGGATAAACCTTTGTTCATTTAAACCTCATCAAGTAACTAGTAAGCATTTCATGGTCCTTTTCATCTTTCATATTCATATTATGTTCATTTTATCATGCTTGAGAAAAATATGCAAGTCATATGGATAGCTATACCACTTTAAATGTTTTTAAGTGTTATATATATATATATATATATATATATATATATATATATATATATATATATATAATGTATATATATATATATTATCATCCTATAATTACTCCTTGAAACATATCACTTTTGGTGATGTCTAGGAACCCATGACACCCTAAGAAGGTGTATGGTAGGATTAGAATAGCTTCGGCGTTGGTTTGAATTGGTTAGAATAGGTTTTGCGCGAGAAAAACTCATTTCGACAACTTTATTTAAAGGGTCTGATCATATTTGTTAATTCTGGAAATTTCGACAGTGGATAAAAAATTTTGGACTATATATTTAGAAAATATACTTTAAAACGAAAAATTGGCCGCTTGAATGGGTTAAAACGGAGTTATAACGAAGAAGTTATGCTATTTTCAAGTTTGACGACGAAAACTATAAAAATCCAGAAAATTCAGCATGTTATTTTAAGAGTAAATTACACGGATGGTCCCTAAGGTTTGTCAAAAGTTTCACTCACAGTCCCTGAAAGTTTAAAGTTGCATGGATAGTCCCTATCTTTGAAAAGAATAACACCTATGGTCCCTTTTTTAACTGCTGTTAAATAATTTCCGTTATAATTTACACTTTTAGCCCTTTTGGTTAACAAGCGTTGCCTTGTCAGTCCTTTATCATAACGGAAGTTTATAATTTAAATATTTTCGAATTTAGGCACGTTTTTATACGTTTTCTTACGATTTCATCCCTTTTCGTCCGTTTTTATACGTTTTCATCCGTTTTTATACGTTTTCGTCCGCTTTTATATGTTTTCATCCGTTTTTATACATTTTCGTCCGTTTTTATACGTTTTCATCAGTTTTTCTTACGTGTTCATCCGTTTTAATACGTTTTTATATGTTTTCGCCCGTTGCTTACATTTTTTTATATTTTGGTCCGTTTTTGTACGTTTTTGTCTGATTTTATATGTTTTTCTCACGTTTTATCCGTTTTCGTCTGTTTTTATACGTTTTCATATATTTTTATACGTTTTCATCCATTTTTATTTGTTTTTGTCCGTTTTTATACATTTTCATCCGTATTAATACGTTTTTATCCGTGTTCGTCCATTTTTATTTGTTTTCATATGTTTTTATTCGTTTTCGTCCATTTTAGTACGTTTTCATCTGTATTTATACGTTTTTATCCGTTTTCGTCCGTTTTTATTCGTTTTTGTCTGTTTTAATTCGCTTTTATCTTTTTTTATACGTTTTCATCTGTATTTATACGTATTTATCCATTTTCGTTCATTTTTATTCTTTTTCGTCTGCTTTTATCCGTTTTTGTACTTTTTCTTACGTTCTCATACGTTTTCATCCGTTTTTATACGTTTTTTTAAATATTATACGTTTTCGTCCTTTCAATACGTTTTAATTTGCTTTTATCCATTTTTATACATTTTCTTTTGTTTTTCTTACGTATAAAAAAGTATGAAACATATAAAAACGGATGGAAACGTATAAAAATGGATGCAAACGTATTAAAACATAAGAAAATGGATAAAAATGGATGAAAACTTATGAGAACGTAGAAAAACGTATAAAAACGGATGAAAATGGATAAAATACGTATTACGCGGATGAAATTATATGAAAACGGATAAAAACGTATGAAAATGTATAAAAACGGATGAATACTTATAAAAAAGGACCAAATGTAAAAAAAATATAAGCAAACGAGCGAAAACGTATTAAAACGGATGAAAACGTATGGAAACGTAAGAAAAACAGATGAAAACGTATGAAAAGAGACGAAAACTTATAAAACGTATGAAAACGTATAAAAGCGGACGAAAACGGATAAAAACAGACGAAAACGTATAAAAACGGACGAAAACGGATGAAAACGTATAAAAACGTGCCTAAATTCGAAAATCTTTAAATTATAAACGTCCGTTATGATAAAGGACTGACGAGGCAACGATTGTTAACCAAAAGGGCTAAAAGTGTAAATTATAACGGAACTTAATTAACAGCAGTTAAATAAGGGACCATAGGTGTTATTCTTTTCAGAGATAGGGACTATCCATGCAACTTTAAACTTTCAGGGACTGTGAGTGAAACTTTGAACAAACCATAGGGACCATCCGTGTAATTTACTCTTATTTTAACTTGTTACGAGTTAAAAATGAGTCTTAAGCGTTATGAAATGTGTCGACTTATCAAAAATATATTAGTATACTTTGAAACGAAGCTAAGGACATATAAAATGTAGAAAACGGACTTGTAACGATTAAATTACATGCGTTTAAAGAAAGTTGCCGTAACTATATTAAATAAGCAAAACTAATATATTCATATTAGACAAACATTACGGCCACAAATGACCATGTTGAGGGTCGTTTTTAACATTGATGTAGTACTTTTTATAACATGATGTCTTCTAGTAAAAGTAAGTTCGCCTAGCATATTTTCCAAAATGTCCAACCGTTCGTCAAGCGGAGTTGTAACGAATAAAATACGGTCACTTAAACTTTGCCGAAAACCACCCTTAAACAATATTTTGGATACAAGTACCATACTTTACCTATGTTTTTCTCCATGATCGAGACCTATATGATGAAAACTTAAATGCTAAAACTTTGAGATAATGATACAAGCTTCCCAAAACGGTTGAGTTTGTTTCCTAACACTCGATGTGTACCATTTTACGACTAGCTTTTCAAGGCCGTTTAGCCACTTTCATGAAATTGTCAAATGACATTATTTTACGACGAAAAGTTATAATTTCATAATAAATCATTAAATAACAATTGTAGGATGTCATTTCAACATAAATACTTGCAAAGTAATTTATAAATTGTCAAGACGTTATAAGATTATTTTTCGACGATAAGTGTTATTTTCAAAAATTCACAAGTGGTATAGATATCATACGAATTGCATGCATAACATTACATCATGACTTATTATATATCATATCATTCATAATAGGTCGCAGTTAGAGATTGCGCCTCATTTCAGTGTACTCACTTTTGTCATCACATCATTGTACCAAGTGAGTTTTCATAGCCCCACTTTCAATTGTTTTGTACTATTTTTGGGGGAGATACATGCTCAACTACTTGCTTTTATTTACACAAGTACTTTAAACTTTTACGGATTACCGTGAGTTTTGTAGCCCCTACTTTTCTATGTTTTGAACTATTTTGGGGGAGATACATGCTTAACTATTTTTCACAAGTACTTTAGATTTTTAAGTATAACTTCTATCATGATCACCATTGTTTCAAAACCGAATGTTGTACTATATCAATTGTTCTTGTTTGTGTGGTATAGTTCTACGTCGAATAAAGTGCTATGTCAGTTGACTACTGATACATTGAGTCATGTACTATTGATTATGTGCTATTGTTCTACGTCGATTTAGGTACTATTGTGAATTCATTTGACATCATGTGCTTGAACATAAACTATACACATTTTGGCAGTGGGTTGTGAACACACAGGTTGCAAGTTTTGTATGGGCGGAACTTGGAACTGAGTGGATTTACAATGCCTTTGCTGCATAAACGATTTTGAAAGGCTTTACATTTCAACGCAAACTCTATGAACTCACTCAACCTTTGTGTTGACACTTTTGGCATGTTTTATCTCAGGTATCTAAGGCATTCACTTCATGGCATGCATGTGGACATATCATAGAGTCGCGGTGACGACGCGTCTCACTTGGGTTTTATGAATTTTAAAACATCGTTTGGATTGTAACAAATTTAATTCCGCACATGTCTAATTTCATTTGGGACCTATACTTTGTAAACTCTGATTGTTTTATTAAATCAAACTATGTGTTTTCCAAACGACACTTTAGGTCGTTCAATATAACTGTGATTGTGATGCTATGACAGTCAACCCCCAGGAATTCCATTCCGCTGCAAAACAGGTAATTTGGGGGTGTGACAATCCAACTGAACTTCCTAAATCTGCAACAGACCTACTTGAATTATACTACAATTCAGTAGTCTTTTACTACTAAATGTGCCACTAAATTCATCAAGTCTCATATCATATATGAAGAAGACATTAAAGTCTAAAACTACCCTCAACACACCCAACATATCATCACCATTTACCATTCCACAATTTATGAAAAAACACCACACCCAAAGCTTCAACTCCACTCAAAGTGATTCAAAAATACGAAAGTTGTAGCTGTAAAACACACGAGTATAGGTCCTAGTGCTAACCTTCTAGTCTGATCTAGACTGACCAGCTCGAGAAGAAAGAATGATGCCCACAATAAGACCATATAGAGCAAATGCTTCAGCAAAAATGAGAATGAAGATCATTCCAACAAAAAAGTTTTGGTTGTTGTGCATTGGCTCTGAAACACAATTAAGTTAATCAGTCTTTCCTGATGGCTTATTTGGTACCTGAATATATGAGACTATATTGTAAATACTGAATAGACGATAGGCATAATCATTAGCATACATAATACAGTGATCCGCGCCTACATTCCAGAGAAGTTAAACAAAAAAAGATCAATTAGTAAAACATGTCACCTTAGCTAAGACCATCATATAAGTTTTCAGTTATGCGTTTACTGCTGTGATTGGTTACAATCACATAGAAAGGGATTGAAATAATGAGGCAAGTCAGTTGAAATGTTGCATCCCGTCTGCTCAGCTGTATGATCAGGAACCGCAGCACATTCCCACCGAATAGTCCTAGACAGAAAATCCTATATTTAATCAACTAACAATAAATTAGCAGATAAGCATATAGACATATGTCTATAGAAAATCCTATATTTAATCAGCAGATAAGCATCTTTGAGCGTTTTGATAACGGTTCTTATCTGTCTATATGAGAGTAAATAAGCACTTAGAAATATTGTGAAAAGGAGTGAGCTCTAGTTAAATTCGGATTTGAATAGCAACATCAAGCTTTAGGAGCTGAACGCAGCATCAACGGCACACTTATGTGGTTCTTTTAGAAGTCGAAAAATATCGTCAAAAATAAAAAGGGTTGACCTTTAATGCATGTCCAAACGAACGGGGTTCCAATCGTGACTTGCTGCTTTTTTCTACAGCTTAATCATGCTGATGTTGGACAACTGGACTTCGAATTGAAACAAAATGTGAATTTGGTTACATGTTTGGACCCATTAAAAAGTAAGATTCTGGTTGAAGCTTATATGATGAAATGGAGTTCTTTGTTGGCCAACAGTGTTTTGAATCGCGACTTGCTTTTACAGGTTGTTGCTTGCACTTTGCAATATTTTTTTATTTTTCTGTTCTATGAATGACCTATTATCAAATATATTTTTTTTCAATCACACTAAATAAGATGATCCTGAGGGTTTAAGCATTGTTCAACCAAAAGAACATCAATATTACTTTTAGCAGAGCGAATACAGAATAGTGTTTAGCCTGACTAAAATAGATTAGAAAATTAACACGCACGTGTAAACTTGCCACTCGTAAGAAAGGCCATAATTGCATCATTTGCTATTGTTGTGCTTAAACTTAAGCACTACCTGTAAGAAGACCTAGAAAATATATTAGCCAAAATCCAGTTTCAAAGAACAATTCATTCTCGTAGCATCGTAACGTTACACTGAGCATCACGTTTTCAACGTCCAATTGGCTTTTGATCAGATAATAAAAATACAAATTAGTGCATCAAATACGAATACAAATAAATTGACTAAAAGACGAACCTTACATCGGCTAAGAAAAGCGCTTTACCACATTTTGATGTGCATATAAGGTCTACAAATGCGCCAACCAAACACTCCTTTCGTTAACCACCACAAAAGTAGCCTTTTACTTGGAACACTGCCTTTGGAAAACACAAAAATTTTGTTATTTTCGAGCTTCATATGGGTCCATAAAAAATGTTCTTATGCCAAATTCTTATCCTGCTGCAAATATTAATAACCACAATGATTATCAATGTTACAGTCTCATCACACATATAAGCACCCCTTTAATTATTTTTAGTATTTTAGTTATAAATAGACAAGCTCTAGTACAGGCGAGCCATCAGCTACAAATTGCCATGAACAATACAACCTTTCAGAACCATCTCTTGAAAGCTGCCTCTAGACATACAAACTATTAGGTCACGTCCTCGTATACCTCAAACAATACCATCGTCTCTCTTTTCTCCATATTACTGTTGGTGTCCACCCTCACGCATGATCCCTGCATCCACCCGAATCATATACGTTACCACCCTTTTCATCACTGCTTGCAGCCTCTCCTTCTAATCTATCTAAATCCTTTTTCTACCCCTATCTACGTTGGCATCACAACGGATTCCGATACTCACCCCTCTCATGTCTGACCCGCTAGTTGACATTCCGGTAATTGACATATGGTCTTCAGATCCAGCCTTCCTAGTGACTGGTGGGCCTGGTATGAGCATAAGTATCCCGCCTCTTCACAACCCATTGGTCCAAGACACCGAGTCAGAGAAGAGTGTTAGTATAGGGACATACTACAGGAAAGAAAAACTCACGTGTTAACTTACCCTAGCACTACCGAATGACTGCATCTGTTATCGTCATCCTAAAAAGCTGTGAACTTTGCTGATCTTTTGTTAAAGCGTGTAGCAATATATAAATAAAAATTAATCAAACGCAGTTGAAGTGCTATATTTTACAGGCTGCAGTTTTTTGATTTCCTTTTTTTCATTTGTTTTGTAATTATAAATAATTTTAATACAGATACATACTCGCCTTGTGAAATCCCTGCATCCACACCCGAATCATATACGTTACCACCCCTTTCATAACTTAGATCTTATATTTATAGTATCTGTCCAGTATTAATGATTCGAGGAGTTTCATATTTAATGGATCTTTCATATAATCTTAAATAAGAACGCATAAACCTTGAAAGGTTCAACCCGAGATTTAAATCGCCAATACCATTATGTATAGACATATGTTATATCTACTACACATGCATCATATTAACAATAAATTAGCAGTTACATAAGAAACAAATGAATTAGATATATAAAAAACTCATAAAACCCTCTATTTTTGTAGTGTTGAATCTGTCAATTTAGTAGTTAGAAGCAATGACATATACAAAACCTACGGCCTGCAGCAGAGTCCTAGTTCCTTTTGGATTGGCCCGCACGTTATTTCATTTTTGACATACTTGTGACCTAAAGGCCACATATGCAAGCATCAGTTTATCAAAAAAACAATTAGCTCTTTGTATAAGAACTTCTTAAGGTCACAACAATATTCAAATGACCAAAGGATTAACTACTTGATTTAGGCTGCATTGCTTTCAAAGAATCAAAACTTGACTGAAACACATGCATGGAAGTATGTAATCAAGAATTGAATAAAAGACGATGATAACGTAAAAAAAGGAAGAATGTAAAGGATAAGAGAAAAACATGATAAACAACATCGAAGAATGGAACATGGTTCTTCTCTTGAATGTCATCAACGGTTTTCTCCCATTGTTCAGAAGTTGGATCAATGCCGGTTGGGTTGTGAGTACAACCAGGAAGAAGTATAAGTGATCCTTAAGGAGCTTCCTGTAATGAATCATATATTGAGAAGGGAGACATAGATACATAGTGGTCCGTTCCACATAGCATTATGAACCTGTAAAAAATTATGTAAAGCGTAAAACATCAGAAGTGTGCACACAGATAAACAAAAAATCAGAAAACATAGAAAAAAATCATTAGGGTTCGAAAAAAGAGGCGTACCTTTTTTGTTAAGCTATATTTATATGCATAATCTTTTCCTTAAATATAGCTTAAGAATATCAATTATTTAAGCATTACTTACTTATTTTGTATTTGTAAATCACAAAAACTGCCTTGGTCTAGTGGTTGAATCATTTGTATGTGAATTAAATGACTCATGTTCGAATCTTGCAAAAGACACTTTTTTTAACTAATTAATCCGAATTTTAATTGCTTAAATCCATGCTTAATATTGCCTACATGGCATTTAATTAATCCGAAAATTAGCTAATTACTTGATTACGTGGACAAAGAATGATGACATGGCATTGACATGGCATAAAAATAAATACATGGCAATGACATGGACTTTTCTTAAATAATCTACGTGTCATGCCTCCTGTTATATATATTGTAGATATATATATAAGGTAAAGTTAAAATAAAAAGACAAATATCCGTAAAAAGAACAATTTTTTTTTTTAATTTCTCCAAAAATTCCAAAAAAATTCCACAAGATTGGGTATCTTTGGTGCATAAAACTTTTGTGAAAACTTTTCTTATAATTTTGAGTTTTGATACGTTTTTTTTAATGCACAAAAAACGAATTTTGATGCGCAAAAAAATTTTGATGCACAAAATTTCCAACTTTTTTTAGTTATATGCGCAATGTTATTTTGATGAAAAAATGAAAAAAGTCAAAAGAAGTTGGGTGCAAAAACCAATTTTTGATGCACAAAAAAACGATTTAATGCGCAAACGTATATATGATAAAGATCAAATAAAAAATACGTTTGCGCATTAAATCGTTTTTTTGTGCATCAAAAATTGGTTTTTGCACCCAGCTTCTTTCGACTTTTTTCATCAAAATAACATTGCGCATCTAACTAAAACAAGTTGAAAATTTTGTGCATCAAAATTTTTTTGCGCATCAAAATTCGTTTTTTGTGCATTAAAAAAAACGTATCAAAACTCAAAGTTATAAAAAAATGTTTTCACAAAAGTTTTATGCGCCAACATACCCGATCTTGTGGATTTTTTTTGGAATTTTTGAAGAATTTAAAAAAAAAAACAAATCTTTTTATTCTTTTTACGGATATTTGTCTTTTATTTTAACACCTATATATATATATATATATATATATATATATATATATATATATATATATATATATGTATGTATATATATATGTATATATATATAGAGAGAGTTAGGATCAAATAAGAAGAAAAAATAAAATAAGAATGATAAGAATGATAAGAATAAACCACAACCACTCATTTCAGATGCACCTATAAAAATAGATGCATCTCCCCTTAAATTTCTCCCTCCTATTTGAAGAGGAGAGTTATTTTACATACAAAACTTTCTTACATACCAAGGGACTCATCTCCGCCATCCATTTCAAAAGAAATCAATAGATGAGATTAAAAGCATTTTATTATTTCACATATTTTTTATAATTTAAATATCTCTTAAACCGTTAATCGTTAAGTGAAAATATTTACACCGTCGCGAAGAGCATTTAATTATCTTTCTATAGACGGGCACTTTGATACACTTTTGAAAAAAAAAATTTTCGTTTTTTTCACGTTTTTCGTCTTTTTTTACGTTACTTAAAAAAAACGAAAGTATGAAAAAAAAAACGTAACGTAAAAAAACGAAAAAACTTAAAAAAAAAAGTGAAAAGTACGAAAAAAAAAATTGTCGAAAGTATATCAAAGTGCCTATCTATAGAAAGATAATTAAATGCTCGTCGCAATGATATTTTTTTTTTCGCTTAAAGATTAACGGTTTGAAAGTTATTAATATTAAAAAAAAGATGATGAAAGTGGGCTTTTTAAAATGTTAGGATTAATCTCATCCATTAGATCAAATAAAATTGGATGGTGGAAATTGATCCCTTGATATGTAAATAATCTTTTGTCCTCAAATGATCTTTAATCCCTATTTGAAATGTGTGGCTATAAATTCTTTTTATTCTTTTTATTTTTAGATTTTGCTGTATCGCCGTGTCTGTGTCCGTGTCCGTGTAACCTAGATGGTTGCTTTTGGCAAAGCACAACTGACTACACAATTGGTGTTAGGGCTTGTTTCTTTTTTTTTTCTGGATTAAGTGGGTGGACCTCTTTCTGTTAATAAGTCTTAATGGGGAGAGGCACCCTTTGGTTTCTCTCTCCATATAGACTATTTAACAGAAAAAGAAACATATTATATGTGTGGCCCCACCACTATCTTTCCATTAATACTTATTAACATAAAAAAGAAACACTCCCTTAGTCTCTCCAAACGTCAACTTGATTCATATCAGTTGTATAATCTCATCCACGAATCACGATATAGCAGAAAGTTGTTACATTTGACATTATATATATATGATTGAGCTGCTAAGAGTTGCATTTTAAAAAATAAATCTAAATCATATATGATTTGATAATGATGTTGATTCACAAACTGCCTTTCTTCTCTTTGGCTCTTTGCTATGAAGAAACACCACTTCAAGTCATCATCTATCATGTCACTGTTAAATGTGGTGAGAAATAATAGCGGTCGGAGAGGTAAACAACCATGGCCCAATCTTATGAGCTTTGTCGACAAAATCAAAGATGGCTAGGCTGACCCTAAAAAGAAGTGCATTGCCTAAAGAGTGACACGTTCCCTCGACCAATATAGATTGCAAGAGTATGGTGGTAGCAGCAAACCGAAACATATCCGACAGCAGGGGCGACACAGTGTAGAACATTACAAAAAACATATGAGAGGAGTCGCAAATATTGGAGCAATAGATGACACGGCCAAAAAAGAGAAGAAAAAATAAAGGAAAACCCAATTCAATTTTTCGTAGAACTAGTTATGTAATTAAGAGATATAAGAATGTAAAATATTATCAAAACAGAAAATAGGAAATCCGAATTCTAGTATTATGCCCTTTTGAGCTAAAATAACGACCCTGTGATTTTAATAAGAATATCTTGATAGAAATTTAGAATCATATGGTTGGATGTGATCGATTCTCAAAAAAAGTGTGCTATGATAATAAAAAAAAGTATAATTACAACGATAAAAAAAGTATAATTACAAAGATAAAAAAAAGTGACCGGAATCTGGGTTTGGTTCGGAATCTGGGTTTGGTCATCGAAGAAGATGAAGATGAAGGGTAAAGGATGGTTGTATGGTGGTGGTGGTGACGGTTGTGTGGTGGTAAAGGAGGGTAGTGGTGCAAATTCAAAAGAAAATAAAAATGGGGAAGAAGACAAGGGTAAATTAGTAATTTCAAACGGTCTTTGACCTTTAACTAACGAGATTTTGTAACGATCGTTAGGAAAAATGGAGGATTTAACGGCTCAAGGGCATTCTCTCAAAAACACAAAACGTTAGGTACGCAGTTTGCATAATTTTTCTTTCAAGGGCATTTCTCGCAAAAATGGCAAAGTTTAGAAACAATACAAACAAGTATTGAAATGTAAAATATCATTTTTAGCCATTATTTGAGTGCAACTTTAGTTAGTTGAGAGTGAATGAAGATAATATAACTAATGTTTTACATTTAAATTGTTAATTTTATTGTGTTGATATGTTAAAGTTAGCTTTATTTTGGTAATTGTATGAATATCCGACAAGAATTTGAACGAGGTTGATATAAAGAAAAATAAACACATATTTTGGTGGCCCATAAGTTAGTTTTAAAAAATAGGTAACCGAAAAATAAAATGCTTAATAATTGGGCAGTTTTGGATACATAATCCTTTTTTAAAAGCAATCTCACTGCTATAATAATGTTAAGGGTGTTGATACTCACATCATCTTTTTTGATACATACACCACACTGTACAACACAGTAATGCATACTGTACAACACTATAATGCACAAATGTGGTATATGTATAAAACAAATGGTGCGAGTATCACCACCCTAATGTTAATTCTCCACCATGTCAACTAAAAGTTTTAGGGCCGTTTGGTATATAGATGTGGATTAGGATTTAAATTTGGTTTAAAGAGAGCGAAAAAATTGAAACAAGAGAAAATAATATAATTAAAATGAAAAAAAGTATTTTAATAATTAATGAAATTATTTAAAATTAATTTTGTTAATATATAATATAAAAAAAAATGTAGAGAAAGGCGCCTAAAATTGACCCCACAATTTCAGAAAACCAACCCTTGTATCCCAACATTTCAAACAGTGCAACCTTTTTAATATAAATCCTAAATCCGAAAGTGAAATCATCAACCAAACAACTGTTTGTATATTTCAATTTTCAAGTTTGTAATGTTTTAGTACATTAAAAAGTTGTAAACTATGTATAAATACTTGTAATGCTGAATTTTAAAGCATTAAATGCCAAAAAAAATCTTTATGCTTTATAAGATAATAAGATTATGTCAAGTTACTTTTCAAACAATTTGCATATTTTCTTACTATAACTATTTTTTATTGAATTGTATTATGATCAAGTATTTGTATGATGCCCGCGATCAAACCAACTTTCATGGAATTAATCAAGAATGAAATCAGGATCAAATATTATCAGGTGCACAAACTTTTTTGACTCGTAATACAAGAACCCATTTCGATGCCTCGGATGCATTCAAGATACATTTAGTAAAAATGAGGGTCTGTTTGGTTTGTTGACGGGTTTGGAGTTGGATTTGGATTTGGTTTCGGATTTGGATTTTATATAAATTTGAAAAAAGTTAAGAGAAAGAAATTATATTTAAAATTAAAGTTATAATCAAAAATACTATTTAAAAGATTAAAATATGTGAGAAAAAAAGTGAAACATTAAAGAAAATGTGTGAGAGAAAAATTCATAACAAAAACCCATCTGAGGAGCATCTTTTAATTTAGTGGGCTATCTTTGTCTTTTTATTCCCAAACCTTTTAAGTTTTAACACATTGCAAAATTTGGGAGTTAGCCTAAAGATGCTTTACAAAACCCGAGAAACAAATGACTCTTTAATATATATTTTTTTTTAAATTAACTCTAGATCATAAAAATTTATATGGGTCTTGAGACCTCACGAGAAACCCTGGTTCCGTCCCTGGAATCAATCATATATTGAAGCATAGGAAACAAATTATTGCTATGCAATATTCCCAACGAAAAAATGTTGTTCATTATGGGTTTTCTATCTTGATCATAACTGATTGAATATGAACTAATTGTTGGCTAAATTGAGTTGTAACAGGTTATTGTAAACATTATTGTACAAAACTAAATAGAAGAAATTCCAACACATTCTCATTCCATGTACAATTTCACACACTTTTATATTTATTTCTTGAATTACATGGTAACATGAACATCCTACATTTACATAATTATTCGTAATTTGACTTTAAATACAAACCATAACGAGATTTTCAAAGTGAACACTGAGTTATATGTACGAAGATTTCATTTTTGCACAAGTTGTGAGGCTCGATTTGGTGCTTTCTATACACCCTTCATCAATCCTCTCCAGTCACGATGTTAAAACACTAAGCGGCGACATGTGTTGGGTTAAGAGTCGATTTTAGATCACTTGGAGTGCGATTAAGACTAACTTTCTCCTTTTCCGAAAACCATATTTCAGGAACAACTTTCATTAGGTTGTGTATCTTCTCCAAAGCATAATCTGCTTCCTTTGTCTTTGTGTCTTTTCCAACCTATGGATTTAAAATGACCATTAGAAGAGTAAGCAACACACAAATTTGATTTTGAAGAAAACCACACAACCGAGTATATATGAGAAACACCAGGAAATTAAACTTGATTTTGACTGATTTGTAAACGCGTGTTTTGATTCAATTTAATCAACCCTTTTTAACCCTATGCTTCACTAGTATTAAAGACAAAACAATATATATTTGGTAGAGCTATAAATAATAAAGGTGATGTGGACCATTTTTAACATAATGCATAATGTGGGGCTTGCTCCTCTACTGTACCAAAAAAATATATCGAAATAATGTAAATGTAGATATTTTGAGTGATGGTATTTACCAGAACAGTTTGGAGACCAACAGCTTTGCCTGCTGCAATGTTTCGAGCATTGTCATCTAGGAACAGCTGTATACAATAAAACAAATGAATAATATGTCACTAATTATATAATACCAAAAAAGCTAGTTAATTTGACTATGATAGATAACAATATACTTGTTTAAATGTTTCAAGGCCATTATACCAATTTTTAACATATATATATCTCGTCTAACTACTATAGTGACGTATACGTTTATTATTAAAATAGTCACAAGTTATTGATGGAACCATCGACGTTACATCTCATCCGACTTAGATTGTGATATCGATTGAGAATTTTGTAAGGTTCATACAATAGATTACTAGTAATAACTTATAACCTTTTTAGAACGAACCATTTATTTATTGATTGTGATATTACTAGAACCGAAAGTTTATACATGGCAGGCATACCGTTCGACTAGGGTCAACCTCAGCGACATCAATAGCGATATTGATGGCGTCTAATGAAGGCTTCAAAACCACAGGAAATTCTTGTGGGGATGATGACTTGGAATTGAACAGATTCGGGTTCATGGTCTCGAAGCAAATGATTTGTTCGAAACAGTCTTCGATTCCAAGAAGATTCAATGCCTTCATCGCATGGGTTCTGTCCGAATTCGTGAATATCTATATATACAAAAACAACATAAACTTTATTTAGTATCAACAGCTAGAAATGCTTAAGTTTAGATTTTGCAAACGTTAATTATCTTATAGCTACGCCCGTTTTCAGCTGAACAACTTTTAAATCACTTTGACGATAAAGATACACAAAACAAATTTGGCTTACAATTTTTCGTTGACTAATGGTGAGCAAAAGGTTACGTAATTGAGGGTCTGGCTTGATGAGATGGTACGGCAACCTTCCGTGTACGATGCTATGGTAATCATCCGCGTCAACATCATAGCCTAACGCCTGATCAAGACGACCATTTAAATTAATACCTAGTAATAAAACTAGCTAGCAAGATGCTACAGAGTAAAATAGTATCTTACCCTTAATCCCGCAAGAGTGCTTCCGTACGTTTTGAAAAGTTGAACACGAAGGGCAGAAGCTTTTCGTGGTTCAAACCCGCATTTCTCAACAAGAAAGTCTGCCAAAATTCATAAGTGATCAATTAGTATACTTGAAGTTTTCATAATAAAATGATTTGGTATATGTTTAGTATGATGAAATTCTTTTAAATGGTAGTACCATCGATGTTACGCTTGGTTGCATCACCAAATCCGATATTTGAAGAGTACAAAGTATCATCCAAATCTGTTAATGATCATCAAAATCCATAAACATAAGTACATACATAGATATACTTTTGAACCTTTGTTTCAAAACTATAGATACAACAAGAAAAATAATAGTTACCAAAGATGATACAATCAAAAGGTGAGTATGAAGCCATGAATGAATTATCAAAGAAAAAGTAGTTAAATTAGTTGAAATGTGTAATGATATGATGATGTTAGAAAAGAGCAGAGGATATTGAAGGGGGACAAGGTGGCAATTTATAGGAAGTGAAGGACATATAAAAAAGGATGTGATTGGTGACTCATTTTCATTTTGTTGCTATTATTTTATTTAAATGATTAGCGTGATGATAAGCGCGTCATCACCATGTCTTGTGATATTTTATTCTCCAGACCAAACATATGCTATAAGCTTATAATGCCCATAAGAGGTGACAAAATAAAGAATATATCCCATTCATGCTTATCTATAGTCGGTGTTTTCATCTTCTTTACATCTTGCCGTGCTATTATTGGATACAGTTGTGTGGTCGCAATATTTTGTTTTAAAGATTTTACGAATTACGTTTCAAGCGTCAAGGGAGTACTTCTATTTAAAATGATTGCACTTAAATATAAGATTTAAGATCATTTGAGGACAAAAGATTATTTACATACCAGGATCAATCTCCACCATCCATTTTTATTTGATCTAATAGATGAGATTAATCCCAACAATTTAAAAAACCCACTTTCATCATCTTTTTTCAAATATTAATAACTTTCAAACCGTTAATCGTTAAGCGAAAAAAAATATATCATTGCGACGAGCATTTAATAATCTTTCTATAGATAGGCACTTTGATATACTTTCGACAAAAAAAAATTTTTTCGTATTTTTTACCTTTTTTTTTAAATTTTTTCGTTTTTTTACGTTACTAAAATTTATATTAAAAAATCATATATGATATATGATATTAGTGTTATATCATATATGATATTAGTGTTATATCATATATGATATTAGTGTTATATTATATATGAGATGTATATCATATGTGATTTATCATATATGATTTAACAATAGTATCACATATGATATTACATATCATATGTGATTTAACACTAATATCACATGTGATATTCAAATTAGTGTTAAATCATATATGATATTTCATGCAAATTACAGTTTCGAAAAAAAACGTGAAAAAAACGATTTTTTTTTCTTTTTACGAAAGTATATCAAAGTGTTCGTCTATAGAAAGATAATTAAATACTCGTCGCGATGGTGTAATTATTTTTGCTTAACGATTAACGGTTTAAGAGATATTTAAATTATAAAAAATATGTGAAATAATAAAATGCTTTTAATCTCAGCTATTGATTTCTTTTCAAATTGATGGTGGAGATGAGTCCCTTGGTATGTAAAAAAAGTTTGATATGTAAAATAACTATTCTCTAAATATAATGGTTAAACACTTGTCGGATTTGAGTGACAAGCATCTTAGCTTTCGAATGGTAGGATGGGCGGATAGCAGGTTCGATGTATGTTTCCGTTTTTAAAAAGTAGGGTATACATGCATCTTAGCTTAAACAAGCGAGTTTTGCCCGCGCGTTGCTGCAGGACGGGCATGTGTATGTTTATGAGAATTATGCAGCAACCATTTATTTTTCATAAACTCTCTAAGAACCACATTGTTACAGCGCTCGTCAAATCATTGTTCATGAAAAATACAGTGCATACAAAACATACATCCCCATATTTTTTTTATATATAGCTTTTGTACAGTTACATCCATAGTTTTTAATGTAAAGGTCCTCTGTATTCTAAGTTAGACATGAAAAATCAAAATGCCAAGTACGTTCAAGAAAGCCAAATAAATCAAAGAATTATTGTTGTATGAAAAACCGACATGTACGACGTGGTCAAATTATAGTCTCAATTAGTCCTCTTCATAGATAAAGTGCTTCAACAAATCCTAACGACTTGGACTACGCCACTCTATTCCTTCTATCTGCTTCTTATCATCTGCACTCGGATTCACCAAACAGTGCAGTCCTATATGTCAATAACGGGCTGAGTCAAATAAGTAGCTTTTCTTAACATTTTTTTTTTTTTTTTTTTTTTGTGATTAATGATATTCGTACCTTTGCCTCCATGGTCGGTTCCAGTTAGTCCACCCTGAAGGGTCTATAATGTTGTCAATGTCACAATATGAGTACATCACCCTCGAATAATCACGCTCTCTCCAAGTAGATTGCCCCTTCATTTCCTGTTATTGAGCAATTTATTGGTGACAGCTAAGCTAATGCAATGTCATTTTAACGTACAATAGAAGGAATTACACTTGTTTTGATATGTTGTTTAGACCGCCTAGACAATCTATTTTTCCATGTCTAATATAACACATGCCCTTGATTCACACCGAATGATAACCTCTTTCGCATCATCTTCAAATGCCTATTACACAAATAAAAGCCCATTATAGGATGAAAACAATTTAAAAATGTGGTGAACACTTGAGCTTTAATAGCACTGCATGCTCACTTTATAACACAACCACCCAAGTAGACTTCCCGCTCCTAAACGCTCCCATATTTATAAAGCCCATTCCTAAATGACCCGTTCATTCTTTAAAAAGCTATGCGTAGCTTAACTTAAACATGATAACATGTAAAACTAATTATCAAATTTCCACCTTTTGTTTCCAAAATTTTACCTGTTCTGGCCCATTTTGCAGACCGCGCATGCTTATGCAATTAAGAACACACTGCTTTATTGTTGTTGCGGTGTGATTGCAGATAGATGGTATGCGTGAACATGATCTTGGGTGGTAATTATAATCGCTTTGGTCACTTTGTCGCTAATTCAGTGGAAATCTCAAAGTCAGTTATGTAAAAAATGAAACGGTAAGATTATTAGTTAAAATATTGGGCATCTCATATTGGTTGTCATATCTTCTTCTTAATTATTATACCTAGTGTTTGTTCATATATTATAATGAGTATAGAAGAGTCTTGTATGCTTTTATATATTATAAGCAAAGCGTAACGTTGATGTCACAATTTTCTGATTAAAGATCTATGAATAACTTGACTAACCTTGACATGGTTGGTGTCTGCAATCTGATGTTTCACGTGAAAGGGCAGTACATGTACTTGCTATATCGTTTGTATGTAGAATAGCAACAACTTATGACGGGTTAATACAGCTTAAAGTATTAAGCATACTGTACATGTAGCATATGTGAAGTGTCGTACTTACAGAAACCGAAGCTTCAGATTAGTGCGATTGGTGGTGATTGTGGAAGCGTTGTGGCTCTCCATACGTGATCAGGAAGTGATTCATCAATCCAACTCATTTTTTTCACCATTTGGGAACCATCTCATTTAGCCCAACTAAGTTGTAATAAATCACTTGCACATATAATATATGTGATTAAAAAAATAACATGTTGCAAATGTATGTTAAAACGAAGAGTTGTTGAATCAACTTTTAGCAATAGAAATCATACCCCCACATTTGTAGTTGCTTAACGGATAAAGCCTTCAACATAATCATCTTAGCGTCATTCTTCTCAAAACCCCTAAATAAGTTCAAACACATACTTATAATATTGCAGTGACAATAAAGAAGTAATGCACATATCTTGCTAATGATCAGCAAACCTGATATATATTATAATAGTTTTCAAGTTGTAACTCATATTGAGCATAGTCGAGTAGATAATGTAGTTCGAGTTTCAGTATTTTTATGCACAAAGTAATGAAAAACGGAAACATGCTAGCTTGTATTACGGCAACACTGATTTTATTGTGAATACAGACTTACTCAACTCTGAGCAACATTCATAATTTTTTTGCAATTGGTTATTGATGCATTAAATACACGATGTAAATTTTATAGTTTTAGATTGAGTTTTGATTGAAAATTGAAGGCGTGACAAATAAAAAAAATGTACCTTTAATTTCGAAAGTGATATTGTCCTCCCAACGACAGTAACTCCATAAAGTAAGCGCGATTTGGAAAAAATATGAGCTTTCTGCAACACAATAATAAACGAAGGAATTACTATATACCCATTACTTGGCGAACTTTTAGCCTGTAAATCATTCGAACAAAGCAGATTCCTATTTCTTCACTTCGTGCCTTTTCGCACCATGTGGCCCAGTTCTACCAACCTGTTTTTAGCTGATTCCAAAACGCATCCAAACGACAACCTGTTTTTTAGTCAAATCATCATTTTATTGCAACATTTTCTAATAATCAATAAATACTACACAAAGCAACAAACTGAGTTTTTTATTCCTATACTCTATAAAAAACAAAAGATGTATATTACTTACACTTAGGCGGCCAACCCTGTCGTAATGGACATCATATCTTTTCAGCTTCCCAACTTAAAACCTATAAGTGGATCAATGACATATTTCGGCAATCAATAAGCAAAAAGAAAATATCGCTAGTTGAATATAAAACCTTAAACTTGTGACGACACATACATTTTACCAAACAACTTATTCCTTTTACCGTTTAGTAGCTTCCTTTATCATGGCAAGCTTATTCACATTGCATATGTCAAACATCAGCCTGTTATGATAAAAAAAAAAAAGAAAGAAAATAGATCAAGGCAAGTGTACAGATAGACAATTCAAACAAACGAATCTACTTTTTTTTTAATTCAAAATCAAATAAAATATCCATTCCAGACGCAAACACCTTATTTAGATAACGAAACGTTTCATTTTCAGCTGATATAATCAAGTTACAAACACTATCCAATTTCTCCATTTTATCTTCAAATTACTCATCGTCCGCAAACAGGTTAAAAACACCAAACACTGAATAGCGATATGTTTAAGGATGGTTTTACCTACCCAAACCGAATACAGATAAGGGGTATTTGCTTGTAATCAGTATACATCTTATATATATATACCGTATATTTGTGATGAATGGGAGGAAAGAGTATTAAACTTAATTCTAATAGGTTTTACCTACCCAAACCCAATACGATCGGTAACATCTCCATTGTGTTACCTACCCAAACCCGCCACCTCATGTGCCAAAGTAAAATGGTTTGAAAATTCCAAAAACTCGTTCAAACATTACATCAAACACCTTATATACATTAACAAAAAATTGTAAAAATCATGTATATACCTCAATATAACCATCAATACCAAAGACCTAATTGATTCTTCTGAAAATAAAAATTCCCATCTTGCTTAACCTGTTTTGATTGAACTTTCACACCTTTTACCATTTACCTACAATTCATAATTCAGACTAATAAATCCGAAAAAGGGTTTAAAATTTTCAATTGATTGATGGGTTTTGGATTTGTGTTGTCGTGTGTGCGGTTTGTGGGTTTTGAAAAATGAGGCTATGGATGAGGGTTTAGATTTTATGGTGAAGAGGTTCTTCTTTGATGGCAATGAGATGGATGAAAAAAATGAGGCTATGGAATTTTCTAGGAGCTGAGAGAAATTTGGAGAAGAAAAAATGAGAGGCGGTGATATGTCAATTGAAGATTTGTTTTGTACATTTACCGTATATACACTTCCGTATATTTATTCACATATGCGTGAACAGTAATTCTTGCAACACACTTTGGCCAATGAGATGTCGCCACACTTGCGTTTTTGAATAGTAACCTGTGTATAAAAGTGTAATAGACGAATCAGAAAATGACAACAACGCATGTATACAACGTATTTTGATACTACCCCAAAACGGGTGTTAGTATATTATATAATATTGAATTACTCTTTTATATATTGTGGGATATATTATAAGGACCCTTTATTGGTTAACCATATAAATTGCAAAGTATATAGTATAACATCGCAATGCACACAATATAACTATTTAATGCATGCAATGATTGGAAACCTCCTCTATAAAAGGTCCGTATAAGCTGCCCCATATATTGTGCATCTAATGTTAATAAGAGTATAAGAAGATTTTTGTACAAACAATGTTTGCACATATTGTATTTGCGATTGATCTTATCACTCTAATTCTCGATTATTATAAGAAGGTGATTCTTTTCTTCTTAATGAGGAATAAATGTGTGCTCAAAACCTGAAGAGGACGTTTGGTACTGCTGAATCGTTAAGAATGGAAATGTGACAGAGAATGAAATTGTAGAGAAAGAGAATGCATCTTAAAAATAGAATTACCTCATGTGTTTGGTACAATATGAGAATTCACGTGAAAAACATGTTTCTCTTGTTTGGATATATTATGCAGTGGAATGGAAATGTGCTTATTTATTTGAGATAATTTTTTCAACTACTGAATAGTTTAATAATGCCCTTACTGGTGGTGTTTGTGCTTTGTAATTGTATGCATTCTTGTAAGGTCATACACAACACATTAATACTTCGAAGCCAAATAAAGTATTAAAAAAATATTTTATTACATTTGAGCCAAACAATGGTGTTATGTTAAAAATAACATTAGATTTACAAGCGAACATCAATATTCATAAATGCTTCAAGCAAAGCCCCTCTAGCTATCAAACCAAGCTGCAACTACCTCGAGGGATTAAATCCGAATCTCTTGTGGGTGGCAACAACAAGTTAACTCTCATGTGGTTTGTTTTTGTTTTAAAAACATACAGTATCCTCAAGTCCTCAAGAACAAGTTAACTTTCATATGGGTTCCAAGTCTTGTAATATGAGCAGCCTTTGTAATGACCAAGTTTGCCTCTATTCTTAGATGTATGCTTTGGCACCTGGTCTCCTAGTACATATTAAAATAGAGCATTGATTGGCATGACTACTTTATATGCCTAAACTTGTGCTTAAAAAAGAGATGTTGACATGTGGCAAAATCAAAGGTAAATGTTATGAGAGAGAAATAGTGGAATCCACTTGTCAAACATTGAATTTATTAAGCACAATATTAGTCATGTGAATTAGGTCTCCCAATAATTTTCCATTAAAATATGATGCTACACGGGCATAGAAAATTCAGAATTAGAAGCATAAAGACTCAATTTCCATCATTGATTCAAAATGCCACTTGACATTATAACATAGAAAGTAAAAGAAGTATGACGACGTAGTCAATCATGTTATGTTCGCATATATTAAGAACTAAACCATTAACAAAAATCAAGTTAACATGAGCATAAATATTGCTGATCAAATTAGGAATATAAAATAAGGAAAAAAAGAGTTAATTACATGAATGGTCTCTGTGGTTTGTAGAAAATTATGGATTTGGTCCCTAAACTTTTTTTTTTGCGGATTTGCTCCCTATGGTTTTGATTCGTTACCGATTTGGTCCCTTGACCATATTTTCTGTTAGTTGACCGTCAAATGGGGTGTTTGGAAGGCTAAAATGACAAAAATACCCTCGTATGTGTTTCATGAATGGTCCCTATGGTTTGTAGGTTATCATGAATTAGTCCCTTATATTTTTTTATATAAAAACATTTTGTCAAAAATTTTATAAAAATTCCAAAAATTTTATAAAAAAATCTATAAAAAATTCCAAAAATTTTATAACAAATTCCGAAAATTTTATAAAAAATTTTATTAAAAATTCCGAAAATTTTATGAAAAGATTTATAAAAAATTCCAAAAATTTTATAAAAAATTCCGAAAATTTTAGAAAAAATTCCGATAAAATTTTTATAAAATCTTATAAAACATTCCGTCAAAAAATTTGAGAAAAATTTTTGAAAAAAAAATTTCTTTTTTCTTTTTTGAATACTTTTTGTCGGAATTTTTATAAAATCTTGCCCCAAATTTTATAAAAATTTTGATGGATTTTTTTTGACAATTTTATCAAATTTTATAATTTTTTTTATAAAAAATTCCGGGATTTTTTATAAAATTTTTGGAATTTCGTCAAAATCTTCTTTTTTAAAAAAAGGAAAAAAAAAATTGTCAAAAAATATCCGTCTAAAATTTTATAAAATTTTGGGCAAAATTTTATAAAAAATTCCGTCAAAAAATATTCAAAAAAGAAAAAAGAAAATTTTTTTGTCGAAATTTTTTTTTCCCAAAATTTTTAACGGAATGTTTTATAAGATTTTTTAAAAATTTTATCGGAATTTTTTATAAAATTTTCGAAATTTTTGATAAAATTTTTATAAAGTTTTCGGAATTTTTGATAAATTTTTTTATAAAATTTTCGGAATTTTTTATAAAAGTTTTATAAAATTTTCGGAATTTTTTATAAATTTTTTATAAATTTTTTATAAAATTTTCGAGAAAATGTTTTTTGTATAAATAGTTAAATAAATAAAAATAAAAAATAAAAAATCAGGGACTAATTTATGATAACCTACAAACCATAGGGACCATTAATGAAACACATACGAGGGTATTTTTGTCATTTCAGTCTTCCAAACAACCATTTGACGGTCAACTAACAGAAAATATGGTCAAGGGACCAAATCCGTAACGAATCAAAACCATAGGGAGCAAGTCCGCAAAAAAAATTTAAAGACCAAATCCGTAATTTTTGACAAACCACAGGGACCATTCATGTAATTAACTCGGAAAAAAAATAGACTTGGCATTTTATCAAACATGTGACATGCATTACAAGACATGAATTTACACCATATTGTTCTTTGATCATAATCAAACCATATTTTGTAAGGCAACAATGAGTCAGTGTTATTGTGAAAACATGAATGTAAATTTGCCCCATTAGTCAATTTGTCTTGAGCAGGAATAAAACAAAGAAGTCATTAAGCAGGTAAAATACATAACCAATACATGAATTTGAAACGTGAATAACAAAGATGACCAGATTTTACCCTCAGTGATAATTGATAAACAACACCGAAGACCAACATAATATCGATTAGTTTCCTGAATGAATCTTTTTGATTTTGGGGAAAGAAGCTTTGTGGATAGAGATGAATTGGATCTGATGTTTATTTTGAATGAATGTGCCTTGCACATGGTTGAGAGTATTTATACCCTCGTGTTTTTTATTTAAATATTCATTCAATAGAAGCATAACCATTTTTTGTTTCCCACTTATTCTCCGCTTTTTTAAAAGAATCAAATTATGAGAATGGCTTTTTAATTCCTTGTTTCCATTCTTGATCCTAATAAACACGAGAAACGCCCTCAAACTCCATTCTCCTCTTTCCATTCCACCATACCAAACATCCCCTAATGCCTTTTAATTCGGGAAGCAACTGAATAGCTTCCTTCTTTTTTTCGACTAGTTAGGGTACATCACTTTCAGCCATTGTAGGATCTTGATTTTAAAAACGCTTTGATACCACTTGTTTACACGATTAGTTTAACTAGAAAGATAATCTACCCGTGTTCCATGTTTAAGTGATGTAATGATATACTTGTTAATAAGAAATTAAACTCAAAGTAAATTGACACAAAGTTTTTCAACGTTTAAATTCTTATTAGAAGTAAATCAAAGAATTTATACCAAGTGTTTGCGGAACAACAATTGGGATTGAAACGACAAGTATGGTGTAATCTCTTCTCTAAACTCAAGCTAAGCTTGAGTACAGCTATGTTAACCAACTGAGTTAAGCTCATAGACTTAGTTGTTTTTGGAGGAGTAAGAGTGTTTGTGAATGTATAAGCATTTAGTGCACAAACTTAACTTTTACTCCACTTTATGATCCTATTTATACACGAGTAAGTTTGACAGCCGTTTCAATGAAGACAAAGATGACTTATGATTGGACAAAATACTTACGATTTTGTCTTTCTTACAGTATTCTACATTGAGTAAAGGACAACATTGCTTTCTGAGTAACAGTGGTGACATTGTTCTGATCC
Source organism: Chrysanthemum makinoi (assembly GCA_910596185.1). Classification (NCBI taxonomy): domain Eukaryota; kingdom Viridiplantae; phylum Streptophyta; class Magnoliopsida; order Asterales; family Asteraceae; genus Chrysanthemum; species Chrysanthemum makinoi. The sequence goes on along the minus strand of OU343223.1, from coordinate 216,882,124 downwards.
TTAGCCTTTCAGGGTAATTTTGACCTTTTCTTGATAAGGACTCTCCCTTATATGTTTCCAACTTATCCCAAGCTGTCCCGCCTTTCCTTCAGTCTCTAAGTTTTCAGCCTTCTTTATTGTTGAGGAGACTTGGGGTTCAGTGAGCTATTTTCATCACTCCCTGACTCCATCACCTTCTCCTTTGGCTCAGGTATCATTCACCAAGTCCCGCCTCACTGCATGGAGAGTCTTTCTTCATAGGCTCGTCCTAAGCTTCTTGAAGGTGACTGCTGAGTGACTGTACACTCAGTGACTTGATTGATGTTTACGGTTATACAATACTTAAAGTATGTTCTATTCAAATCCTAGATTAAAGGGACTTGGGTACTAAATTGGCCATATTTGAATAAATATAGCCTAAGTGTTTGTTGTTTAGTCTAAGTGAGCAAAAGTCTTCTTCTTACACTGAAAAATTGATAAAGCAACTAAGAAACACTGATAAACATAAAACATCATTCATTTAAGAGTTATAAAAGATCCTATCAGCTATTACATGTTTCCATATGGTTAAGTACTTAGACTTCCTTAAACCTCATGAGTTCAAGCTTAGTTTTCTTGGATAGTAGTACTTCCTTGTCAGGCCTCTCACTCATCATCTTGTCCATCAGCTTCATGAACTCTTCATTTTTAGTGGTCTTGACTTTGTTTGCCATTATTTTGTAAGCAAGGAGGGTTGTAGTTTCTACCAGATGAATGTCACTGATTCTTTGAAAGGCTTAATAACCAAACTCATCAACAAAAAAGATACCGTACTCAAGCTCTTTGATAACCTTTTTGTTGACAAAAGGAACACCATGAGGAGGATCTCTCTTGCAGTGAAAATCAACAATGAAATGTTCAGGCTCCAGTTCGATTGCTTTCCTCTTCCATATTGACTTTCGAATTGAGGGAACCTGAGCAGCAAAGGGTAAGTTGTAATCAATGCCAAGACTCTTGGAGATTCTTTTAGGTTCAGCATATATGTTACTCAGGGCGGATATGCATAGGACTAGGTAACCATGTCCATCTGGCCTAGTCTATCATTGATAGGGAATGTACTCACAAGGCCGAATCCATGCTAATCGAGTCTCAGTTTACATTCCCTGACTCACCAACAGATGTAACATTTTAGTCATAGCACATGTAGATGAATCATTATGACTTGATACGATGAACATGGCTAGCATATTCTCCTATCATAAGACCCCGACCTTACCTTCTACTCCACTATGGCATTTTATTTCTTAGTTTAATATTACTTTATAAGAATTACCAAACTCGTGTCAATCTCTCAAATTGAAACCTCCTTGAGTTATTAGAATAGATAATTAGAATACCTTAGATATAAATTTAGTTCATAAACTCCTTGTGAACGCCCTGTGCTTACCATTCACTAGCTAACTGATCGGGTATACTGCCCGTAAGTGTTAGTTTATTGCTTAGTCGGAAATTATAAATATTAAAACCTAGTAGAAATCTTACACCTAGATAGAACACATCAATAATCAATCACACAATAATGATACACAAGTGAGTTTAGAGAGAGCAAGAAGAATTCTAAAGAGAGAAGAGAAGTAGGTAGATTCTTGAGAGAATGAGGAGAAAGGAGAATATTAGATTATAAAAAATGGAAGCATACCTCACACACACTTATGTGAAGCATTTACTTAGTATGGAAAGGAATAAATGGGCCTTGATTGCCTGGATTGATCTATGGACTATTACTTGGAAAACCTTATACAATACTAAATTATCCAAGCTCATTTACCCATAATTAGCTTAATACACTTTAATGCAGTATTACAAGATTCATTAAAGTAAATTGACCAACACTTTATAAGCTAACACATATGTTTAATTTCCCTTGTGCAGAAGAATTCTGATATAAGAGTGTTTATCTTGAGTGGGTTAACACTCACATACAATTAGGGTTTTGTGTATGTTAAAATAGAAAAATGAACTTTGGTCTCTTCTTATGAAATGCATATGTATGTATTAGGATGCATTTAGGGTTGTGTGAGAGCAGTTGGATGAGATCTAACGACTCAGAGAGACCCACAATGGAGTCATCTCATGCAGAAGACAAGAATGACATGTGGTTGTGTATTCTTGGCTCAAGGTTAGAGATAATCTTTGTAAGAGGAGTGATCAACTAATTATCTGTCATATTACATTTGAGCCATTCGCGCAGCTACGTGTGGCATCATGTCCTAACGCTCAGGTTTAACAACTATAGCCTAGGCTGGGAGTCCACTTCTTTCGATATTTGACTATAATGGGCTTGTACATTTGCGTACATGCTTTTGGTGATAAGCCCAAACTCCTAAATGCTATCAAGTTCCCTAGTATAGTATTATATCATTCTTTGTATGATGATATACTTTTATTGTTGTGACCTTTGGTTTTCTCAGTGGTCATCCAAATAAAATGCTGACTAATCTTTGTCTCTACAGGCCTGCTAGCTTTTTAATATGTCTTCACCCTGGATGTTTGATTAGAATATTTTCAATCCGTTAATCTTATCTCTCTCTCTTTGCCTTTTTCGAATGTCATCATTCAAATTTCAAAAAATCGCGCATAAATTGGGATGTCGAACAAAGGACTTTCCTTTCACCTTCTTCATGCACCTGTAATGCGTGTGTGTGTCACGTGGCCCACATGAGTGAGTTTGGACCCTATAATGTTTATACAAGTGTCCCTGATCCCCGACCTAAATGATTGATGCAACGATTTGCAACACCAAAATTTTACAACCATCCTAGGCAGTGTACCTAACCGTCGTAGTGTAGTACATGTAAGACCAGGGGCTGATCATTCTCTAAGGGAATAGTGAGGTATGTTCGTAGAGTATGACAATTTGATCTAAAGACGGGGGAAGAATAATATTGGTATTTTATGTTTAATTTAAAACAAATAAAATATCGGAGGTTTTGAGAGAGTTTGATTTTTTTTTACTAATATTAATACTAAATGCAACAAAAAGTAAATGATAATAAAAAGTAAACTAGTGTGAACTGTATGTTGAAGGAAACAAATTTAGCTATGGTGCACTACTTATTGCTAGCATCTAATTCTATCTATTGATTCGTAACACTTTGATTAATTAAATGTGTGGAAAACTAGACGGTGGGTTGAATAGTTTTACCGATTAAAACTTCATTTTAAACTATTTAAATCGACTTATGTCAATCTATTTAAATGTGTATGTTGGATGTTGATAGATAAGTATGTAAATATGTAATGCAAAGATAAAGAGTAAGAAACACAAAACCACGACACGAGTGTTTATAGTGGTTCGGCTACAAGGACACCTTCCTTGCCCTACTCCACTCCCCGAGTCACCTACTCGAGAGTTCGTAAGCACTACACGACACAAACTCCTTATGGCGGAGAAGCCTTCACAACGTCGCCTACTCTTTTTTCGGTACAAGGCTAGACACCGAGTTCTTCCACGAGGTAGAACCAAACCTATCACAACGTCGCCTACACTTTATCCGGTACAAGGCTAGATACTGAGTTCCATTACAAATGAGGAACTACTACCCAACACTACACAACACATATCCCAAAGGAGACTCACTCCTTATCACGACATCATCAAGGATATCAATATCCTTGGACACAACCTATCTATATTTGTACATCGATGCACCATATCGATTGTACACCCTTGGCATCTTTCACTAATGCCCTTGACATGATCTTTTGACACCTTTTACTAATGCCTTCATCATGGACCTTTGGCACCCTTCACTAATGCCTTAGATACGGACCTTCGGCACCTTTCAATAATGCCTTCGACTTGACTCTTTTAGCATCTTTCACTAACGTCTTCAACACAACACTTCTAGAGAGGAGGAAAGAACTATCAACAAGAGAACTTCAGTAGTCTTGATGATGACGAAGCTTGGCAACTCATGGACTTGAGCTTGCTTGACTTCAAGAGGTGGTGATCTCGCCTTTAAGAGGAACCTGGAGAATCACACAAAAACAAACACAAACTACATAGAAAGATCATTTGGATCTGAGGTTAGAGAGTTTATAATACTAGGAGAAAGTATTTGTGGAAGTGGTGGTTTACAATGAAGAAATGGTTCACTATTTATAGACAAAATTTCACTACTGTCCCACGGGTCCCTTACATGAGGGATCCGTCCAGTGTATTTCTGGGGATCCGTAGGACGCTCCTCCTAAATGGGTTATGGGTCATGGATCATGGGTATCCAAATAGATACAATGTATCTAGAAGATGCAATGCATCTAGTCAATGGGTCATGGGTTAGCTCCATGGGTAATGGATAATACCCATTATGACTTATGCATGATGTCATGCAATGGGTCATGGGTTATGGATCATGCTCCATGGGTATGGGTCATGGACTTTGGGCTTTATCTAACTACATTCAATGTATTTAGTCAATGGGTCAAATACTTAGACTTCTACCCATTATATTACTCAATACAATACATACTAAATATGTATACATATACCCATTATGTAGTTGTTATACATATGCATTACTATAACATGAAAACACTATTACTTGTTTAGCGTTTTATATGAAAACGTAGGTGTGTTAGTAAATGATGCAGGTTTTACTAACCAGGTTTTAATATTTATAAAGTCTCGTTATACCTATGGTCTACCCTAATGCACTAACGGGCAGTGTACCCGGTCGTGTGTAGTGTAGTATTCGGTAAAGCCGAGGTCGTCCCAAGAGCTATGTGTGTTGGATTATTACTAAGTCTAGATGTCACAGATTAATAATGATTTCGATAAGGAATTAATTAATTAACTACTAAAGCAAATAAAAGGCAAAGGATAAATCAATAGAGGAGAGTTGTGCTAACATGGTTATTCCTCCTAACTAGTAATGTCTACGTCTACTTACTTCCAATTACTTCAGGTGGGGTCAAAGTCGAGAGGACAGCATTTGGTCAATTCACCCTAACCTACCAGCATAGATGCCAACACAGGAGAAGTCAGGTGTCCCCTCATAAGTCCTGTTGTTCCTGGTCCCCTAAGCCAAGTCATTAAGTACCGCTACATGCTAGATTTATAATAGTGAGTGCCCGGGCGTTAGCAACTTAAACACTCACCCCCTAATTCTTAAGTTCGTCCAAACGGTAGGTGATCAGTTTGTTAGGATCCAATATTTATTGTGTTGATGATTCGGGTGGTCTTGGATGATGGAAATACATGTTAGCCATTTAGAGAGAGAAAGTAAAGAGATGGGTGTTCTTGGTAGAGACTTGGTTTACAAAAAGGAAAGGTTAGATTCAAAGAAGCACCACCCCTTCCATGGATGGAAGGGGTATTTATAGTTACAATGAATACGTCCTCTTATCGGACTATGGATCAGGCATACAGTGGGTAAAGACCCGTCCTTCCTCCACGGTGTTACACTAAACTAATCTACGCTACAAACTAACTAATAAACTACTAAATAACGTAACAAACGACATGTCTATGAGCTAACATATGCTAGACCATAATTGGGGTGACCGACACTTTAACATGGAATTTCCAATTCCTAACAATCTCCCCCTAAGGGAGGTCACCCCATGAAATACATTTTGCATCCTAGAATTCTATCTTTGTCTTTAGTTCTGAGCTCGTAGACTTCAATTCTTCAAGTTCCGTAACCTTTGTGCTTTAGTAGCGATTCTTCAAAGTCCGCATTGATTTGTACGTTTTAGTGGAGGCCTTTAACTGATCCACATCTTTGATGATCTTCGAGCTTTCATTGAGATCATCAGCCACAATAAATCTCTGGATCACCCTTTGTTGTGTTGCCATCATGTGATGTTGTGACTTTTGGACCGACATGCTCACACTTTCTGGATCATGACATCTTTTTATCAGAGTAGCGGAAGCTTTACTGGCTCATGATATTTGCAAAGCAACGTAAGCGGAAACATAATATAAAAATATCGAGCCGTGTTCGTAGATATGCACAAGTCATGATTTCTTCAATTAAGTGTGGATGCCGTGAGCATGCGGCTTTGGATTGACTCCTCAATTCGATCACCGCAACCGTCCAAATGTACTTGCAAACAACAGTTAGCAATAAAGTGCTTGAAAGTGTCTTTGATCACTTTCGTTGAATTGAGGTACACGGCCCACGGTTCCCCGCTGATCAAGCACAAGTACCGCCTGCGGATCGGTATAATTCGAAGAATCTCCTTGACAGGTTTCGCAAATGTTTCTAGCGGTTCTCAAACCTGAACGTCTCAAAGAAGACAACACGGAGTGAGTGAACCAGCGAATTGAGATTCACAGATTGATGAAAAATTAATTTGAAAAACAATCGTGTATTGCTTGAAGAAAGAGTTTTGCAATACGACGAAGGTTTTATGAGAAAGATCAATTTTCAATCATAAATACTTTTTGTATATGAAAATAGTACACATTCGATGTGCTAGAGAAAAGAAGAGATTCGCACATCGAACGGTTTTTCCAAAAGTATTTTTTCAATCAGAGATAATTTTTGTATTTGAAATATGAATACACATTCGATGCGCTAGAGAAAAGAAGATTTGCACATCGAACGGTTTTTCCAAAAGTATTCGTCAATTCATTTCCTGGACCAAGGTTGAATCAAGAATGAATCGCCCCATTGTTTCTATCCAGTTGCACAAGCTTGATCTTTAGAAAAGATCTCACATGTCACCCACCAAGAGCTTGTTTGATGTTGGCTCTAGAAGGATTTCCATCTTCATCGTGAATACTTTTACATATCACTCGGATGTTCTGGCAATACCACAAGGATAATGCGTAGGACTCTTAAAATATATTCTTACTTTCCACATTGTGTGAAACAGCAAGTCTTCATTAATTTTGTGTCCTAATGAGATATTGTGGATGATCTCTTGGCTCTAGACTTAATAGTGCACATTTTGTTTCCTATGTCGGAGACTAGGGAGAGGGTCTCCTTCTTCAATATCAATAATCTCTAAGAGAAAGTCGATAGATTATGTAGGTTCCCCGTGAGAATGAAACAAGCCCTTTTAAGAGGAACTTGAGTAGCTTGGGAAGTTAGGTGCAGTGCGTCACTGGGTCCATGACGTCTTGTCTTCAATACCAGTGTTACCTTAGTAAACACTAGTAGCATATGTATTGAACCCAGTTTCTGCCCTAAGGTTGAATTATTGGACGGCTATTTCTTTTCACCCCTTTTTACATTCATTTCTTTTTCATTCTTCAACCCCTTCAGTGTTTACCGAGACTTCATAACTAGAACCTTGTTGGGTTTATTCCAGTACTAGCTCTGTCTCAGTCCGCACTCTTCCCATATCTCACTTTTCTCCTTTTTTCATCATTCCTAAGGACTCCACACTATCTAGTGGATTATCCCTGGGTAGATCCCTCCGGCTCTGGCGGATCGTGTGAACTAATACCTAACCTCACCGTCCTTATAACTCCATGCATAAAGTAAAATGGTCGGTCTTTTGGTACAGTTCATTCTTCCTTAAAACCAATTGAAAAATCATTTGAAAAAACAATCAAGGTACTTGTGATACGAGATCAAAGTATTTTGTACCTTAATAGTTTTGATCATTTAGAAATGCTCCCCCTCAACATGTGCATATGATCTTGAAATTGTTTAGCACATGGAGGCAAGAGTTCTTTGAAATAATTTCTTGATCACAATTTCCGTAGAAAAAGCCATTAGATTTTCTTTGGTAAATTCTCCCCCTCAATATGTGCATAGGATATTTGAAATCATTTAATCATTTTATCACATAGAGGCAAGAGTTCTTTTGAAGTACATCCACGATTACAAAAGCCATTAAGAAACCATTTGCTCCCCCTCAATATGTGCATCGATAAACGAAAGAGTTTAGCACATATTAGAGAGAACTAGCACTTTTGAATCAAATCGATCGTCCTTTATCAAATTTCATTATTAAATCACAAATTCTCCCCCGATCAAAAATATCAAACCCTTTGAGATTTTGGATCCCAAGTGATTTAATAAGGTTTAGAAAACATGGGAGAATATGTGCCTTTGTTTAAATACTCTTTTGGTTTTTGGTTAAATGCTCCTCCACAATCATGTGCATTATGATTTTCAAAATCGTTTGGCACATGAAGGAAGGAGGGCTTTAGAAACAATTACCCTTTTTCAAACCGATTTGAGATTTAAATCACGATCTCTCCCCCGATCAAAAATTTCAAACCAATTGAGATTTTGGATCCCGATTGATTTAAATCATTTGGAAAATTTTAGGGGAAAGACATGGCAAGATTTACTTTTGAAAAATGACAGATGAGGACCAATAACAGACATTAAAGATTGTTAGTGTCAGGTATGATAGTTTTTTTGGAGATCTTTAAGTAAAATAAAACAATTTCACAATCAAACAAGAACAGAAAAAAAAATTCATTTTGAAAGATCTTGATTCTTAAAGAAAAATCATACCATGACATAACATTAAATCTTTAGATCACCACTTATTTGGTACAATCCGGACTTTTATGAAGAAATATTGTTTGAAAATAATTTATTTTAAATCACTCTCCCCCTCAATCGATGACCGTAGTCGATGATTGGGTGACTTATAGTTTTGATAAAATGAAGTCCGGTGATTTTCAAATTTTAGTCCAGTTTATTTTCAAAACCAATATTTTTTTTCATTTTTCAAAACAATATTATTTGAAAATTGTTTAAAAAATGGTATCAAATTTCCTGCATAAAGATACGTTAGGTGGTTGAGAAGCTTATGTTATTGCTGTAGGGCTTGGAAGAAAAACCGTCTGCTGATGCAGTGAGACTTCATACGTTGCATTTTAATGCCAACTGAGGTCAAATTAAGCTCCGTTTCTTCATTTGTCATCCCAAGATATAGTTACCCTTTCCTTTCGGCATCCAATCATCTTCAATTGTGGGATCCGGATCGGGAACATTCTTATATACCAATATACTGCATACGTTAGTGAACACACATACAGATATATGGTGGACGACATCACCCAAACAGCAATCGACTAATAAAAGTCAATTCAACATATCAACCAGATAATATAAAGCATGGGATTATGTGTTCATCAAACTCTAATCATCTAAACCTAACAATCATATCCTAGGCACCTAGTCCTTCAACGTAGGTTAACATCATTTTTCAATTAAGCATTTAGGATAATTAAGAAAGCCCGTTAGATGATATAGATTTGAAAACATTCTCCCCCTCAATCAATGACTTATTTTACTGAAAAGTTTAAAAACGCTGAAGTCATTGATTGAGTTTTCAATTATTATAAAAACTCTGATTCTGATTGTTTTTAAAGCAACTCGTTTTTCACCATTTTTGTTAAAACAAATATTTTTCTGAAGAATTTTAGAAGGAAAAATATTTGAGTAGGAACAGCAGTCCTTCGACATACTTTCCTCAAATTGATTTAGGATAAGTGGACGAAATATTTGAAAAAATTGTTTTAGCGAAGCACTTTCCTTCCATGAAGAGCGGGTTGCTAACTGAAATAATAGCAAACCATAGTTTTAAGCACTGAAATAACTGCAAGCCATAGTTTGAGACATGATTTGAAAGAGAATATTTACACCTCCTGCTCGAACTTCATCTATGGTTCCGTGCCATTATTGAATGACATTTCTAAGACCGCAGATGTTATCGATACCAGGAGACATGTCTTGAGAGAACATAATTTTGGTATTTTTCAGATTTTCTTATTTTTATGGGATTTTTGAAGGTTTTATAATTTTTTTTTGTTGGTTGATGCAGGTTTTACTGACCAGGTCTTCATATTTATAGTGTCTCGCTATACCTATGGTCTACCCTAGTGCACTAACGGGCAGTGTACCCGGTCGTGTGTAGTGTAGTATTCGGTAAAGCCGAGGTCGTCCCAAGAGCTACATGGATTGGAAATTAACTTAAGTCTATGTCACGATTATTAGATGGTTTAGATATTGAAATAATAAATTAACTAATAAGAAAAGAAAGAAGATAAAGGCAAGAGATGTGATCAATGCAAGAGAGTGGTGCTAACCTAGTTAATCCTCCTAGCTAATTATGTCTACGTCTACTTACTTCCAATTACTTCAGGTGGGGTCAAAGTCGAGAGGACAACATTTGGTCAATTCGCCCTAACATATCAGCAAAGATGCCACCACAGGAGAAATCAGGTGCACCGTCACAAGTCCTGTTGTTCCTGGTCCCCTAAGCTGAGTCATTAAGTACCGCTACATGCTAGATTTATAATAGTGAGTGCCCGGCCGTTAGGAACTTAGACACTCACCCCTAATTCTTAAGTTCATCCAAACGATAGGTGATCAGTTGGTCAAATCGCACAAGTAGAAAGGGTCGTCAGTTGGTCATATCTTACCCTTCCGTCTCAGTCTACTCACTTAGGGTCAGTTGGTCATATCTCCTAGGCAATTGGCCTCTACCGCCATTCAAAACTGCCGAACCAAGGGTGGCTACCAATAAACTATGCATGCATACACTTAGAAATAATTGTACGGAAGTAAAGTAAATGCAAACAAAACAATTAAAGAATCATAACTAGGCCAGCACCAAGGTGCTTAGCCAAACATATAATAAATCATACCAACAAAAATGAATAAATCATAAATTGAATTGAACATAATGTTTGATACAAATTACTTGATGTAGAGCTAATAATGATGATGATTGCGAGTGAATTCTTCCTTCAAAACCGCTTCGGACCTGGAAAATGCCCGGAGTGGTGCCCTAATCAACCCCTGGGAGAGGGGTGAAGAGAGATACTGGAAAATGCAGATTTAGGGTTGTATTTATAGGCCTCGACATGGTTACGGCATAATTAAATAAATTAATTACGTCGTAACAAAAGTTACGCCGTAACTACAAATATGTAGTTACGCCGTAAATATCATTCTACGTAGTTTTTGTCATCCATTATATAACTTGAAACTTATTTGCACTATTAGTTACTTTTGGCCCCTGAAGTAGCGCGTTGATTCAAATTAAGTCCAAAAGCCTTAATAATACTTACGGTTTCAGCCCCTCATCGTTCTTGATATATTTATACTTGGTCCTCGAAGTGAATAAGTATTAACTTGCCGCTTCAAATCCCTGGGCCTCGAAACTTTGCGCCCAAGTAATTAATTACGGCGTAACTAATTATCCGAGTTACGCCGTAATCCTTCTTCATCTCATACTTATCCCTCCGATATAATCTCTACGGCGTAACTAGATTGCCATGTTACGCCGTAACCTTCCAGATAATAATTACGACGTAACCATAAGAATGAGTTACGCTGTATCCTTCAAAGCTCATAATTACGCCGTAACACCATTAATCAGTTACGGCGTAACCTTCACAAATAACTCATAGGCTCTCGTAAATTAATCCTCAGAACAAATCTTAGGCCTTTTATCACTTCTTTTCCGCTCCAGCGCCTCATTTATCCTGAAATGCAAATATGAACGAATATAGACCAATTAAGTACCATATTAATATAAATGAGGCCATAAACACGGGAATTTGATATACAAAAGATCAGGCTAATTTGATGTTATCAAATATCCCCCACTTGAATCCTACTTGTCCTCAAGTAGACCCTATAAATAATTCTTAAAAAGATATCTCCCAGGATTAATTGGAAGATATGAGTCTAAAAATAACCTAGCTAGAAAATTCCAAACCGAGCACCTCACGAAAAGGGAATTGAAATCACACTCTCTCTCATAATTCACGTGTTTAATATTTTGGGGTGATCACTCAATTGCTCAGTCATGGCGAGTATTCTATCATAGGCTTGGCAAAGATACTAATCTCCACCACTAGAGTCTATAGATGCATCTATTCTAAAAGGCAATGGGTTGACACAACACAGGCTTATGGGGTTATTTTTTCATTACTAACGAGCTACGGCGAAAGGGACAAAACCAATGATACATGACCAAATCCATGGCCAAGACACCAATGATTGCTCGCTTCTTCACCTAAACTCGATTCATGACTAAGGGTAGGATAAGACATGGGAAACATTTAATGGGTGTAAGACACGAAACAAATGGATTCCTAAGTCCATAGTCGCCCCACCACTAGTCGTATTCAATCCCATAGCAAAAATCGAGGGTCAAGAGTCAAGGGGTCTTCAATACACGAGTCAATGAATAAGAAATGTAGTGTAGTGCCTCATAATCTCCATAAACTAGGCAAATAAGATGCATGAACTCGGCCTTCATAATCAATGAAAAAAAAGTATGTGCTTATAAAAAAATTAAAATTTGGGTACTTTTAGCACATATTTCAACCAAAAACAACCATTTCTATCTCCCATCCCCCCACTTGAAATGTACAATGTCCCCATTGTATGAATATTAAAATTTGAAAGGCGAGATAGAAATGTTCGGGTTTCTAATTTTATCCGTAAGACACAACGGATATGTAAAAAAATAGCGCCAATTGAAACAAGGCGAGAATACTCAACACAATACGACACATAAGTTGATTTATATTACGATCAGCAATAAACAACTAATAAACTCTTGCTTGCATTCTCATCATTTTTTTTATGCAAGACAAGGTATACATGAATAAAAAATAAAAACAATACGAACACATAAAGCATCCCCCCACTTGAGATCAACTATCGTCTAAACCAGATTTTCTTCCAAAACCCTTTATTCAAAACCCGCGACTTTCACTAATGGAACCAAAATTAACCAACAGCGCCCGGACCATGGACATAAGGAAACTACAGGGTAGGCTAGGCGATAGGTGTAACGAAACAACATATGTTGGGTGAACAAAATGAAAGGGATGGCTCTGAAGGGTGTATCTAGGGGTATCTGCACTAATGGTGAGTGCAACAAAAAGGGTTTAACAGGGGGATTGACTAATCGATGTGAAAAGTCAATATACACAATACATATATGGGCTATTTGGGTTTAATCCTAAAATTGCCTTATATCCTAGCTGCACCGATCACACCAAGTTACCTCAGTGTAATGCTCATGATAATGGTCTCGAAAAGATATACAAGGCCAAGTTCTAAAGTCTACTACAGCCACCGGCACACTCATTTTTATGGTATTATGTATAAAGGGAAACGGAAAGGCTTATCCTCACACAATGGAAATATAGGGTAGGTGTGCTCAGTCTAGATTAATCCAGTTAAGTAATGAAAAACATGTCAAAATATTAATAATGAAACACTTTTCATCAAAAACTAGAAAAATGAGGGCAAGTAAAATCAAGCAGGTGTCTATGTCTAATCCCTTCCCCCCAATTGGGTCATACTTAAGCATATAAATAAAAGATAAGAAGGGTTAGAATTAGAACAGAAAACTTCCCTAGATTTGCTCGGCATGATCGAAGACTCACGAGTAGACGTGTCCCGCTTTGAGATTTATGAGCAAACTTTAATAACCTGAATTAACTTAAGACAACCAAACGCATCATACTAAAAAACAACAAGTATAAAAAGAAAATGAAAAACCTAACTCACTTTCGTAGGAATCACGGTTGCATTTAGCATATGCAACAAGCCTTTTAAACCACTTGGTGTCCCAAGTGGACGAGTGAAGTCTCGTGAGGGTTTCAGGGAACACACCCACAAAGTTCATTTATTACTAATACAAGGTTATTGTGTTTTAAAATGAAATAATTAAAGCAGAGGAAAGTTACGTCGTAACTCTTTTGAGGGAGTTACGCCGTAACTGGCAAAACCTGGCATAAGCTGCAAAGCGAGTGGTTACGGTGTAACAACTGAGATGGTATTACGCCGTAATTGGTAATGCGTCAAGAATTCTACTGTTAAAAGGTTGGTTACGGCGTAGTTACTAATATGAGTTACGCCGTAACTCGGTCGATCAAAGAAACTGCAGCAAAGAATTACTTCCTCGTTTTCTGCAAAAATGGTTAGAAAACACAAAACCCAACTATACTAATAAAATGAAGAAGAAAATATAGGCATGGGGTGCCTCCCACGAAGCGCTTTTTTTTGTTCGAGTCACGAGCTTGACTCCACCTTTATTTACTAAGTAAAAGGGTGTTCATCCCCTCACTTGAAACCAAGTGTGGGTGAAAATAGCAATAAACACCATGAGGGTTTGAATTTGCTATGGGATGGGGAAATGATAAGTTATGATCATACATGAAAGGAGATGTCATTTCCCTCCATACCTTACCCGTTTTACTTGATGGCATTGATGATTGGTTCACCTCGTGACGTGGCTGAATTATCGGCTCGTATGTCTTCTCGTTAATCACTGAAGTGTCCAAAATCTTGTCCTCTAATTCTTTTGCAAGATCAACTAAAATTGGTTCAGTAGCCGGGGCTACATGACCATCATCGGATGATGCGACGGGTTGCACGATTTCATCCATAATTTCAGCAACCTGCATAGAAAAACAAGCAAGATTGTTAGGAATAAAAGAAGAGTTAGAAGTAATACCGTTTTGTGTTGTGGTTGATTCCTCATTAGCTTCTGGCGTTGCTTCATTACTCTGTAAGTTCTTTGCTTCCGTTTTCTTCAATTGATCGTCGCTTGTTTCTTCGTTTCTCAAAACCTTCAAACATCCTGGAAATGGGATAGGTGGTACATAGGGTCTGATATAAGGTAAATCATGAGGAATCGGCTCCTTGTTGACTTCTTTCATCTTTCCCACTATTGCTTTGATAGTTCCAACTGCGTTCTTTTTACTTTCCATGACCTTTTGGTTTAACTCTTCAAGCTTAGCCTCCAAGCTTTTCCTCTTAGCGTCAAGCTTCTTTAAATCCAGGTCCGCGCCCTCCTTGAATTCCCTGATCATTTCGTCATTCGAGTCGTGCATCCTTTTTAAATTATCCGAGAATTTCTTGACGGCTTCCTCCAATGACTCAACGTACTTGACCTGCTCATATTCTTTGCATTCTTCTCGGAGAGAATGCTCTTGTATAGCATGAATGTCTTCCTTAACCATATTCATATCACATCCGAGTTCATCAATCTGTTTGGTTATGTCACCAATGTCATCCAAGCCCATTCTATTTGTTACCCAAGTGGTTGCTCCATCATACCAATTTCGTGAATGGTCAGCCATCATTTCAATTGATCTAAGGGCTTGTGCAGGTGGCATTGTAGGGATAGGTCCTTGAGAGTCGAGCATTTGGCGAGACGAGATGTTTAGACCTTTGTAGAAAATGATGACCATCTGATGGTTGCTGATATCATCCGTTGGGCATCTGTAGAGAAGGTCATTATATCTTTCCCAAGCTTCATCAAGCGTTTCATCCATCTTCTGTCTAAAACTCCTTATCTCATCCATCTTCTTGGCAATCTTTGAAGGAGGAAAATATCTCCGAATGAACGCTTTCTTCAAAAGATTCCACGTGTTGATTGACCCCGCAGGAAGCATCTTCATCCATCTTCTGCCGCACTGAGTGTAATAGGGAACACTCTAAGCATTAATGCATCTTGAGAAACTCCTGAAGTGTGGAAAAGATCTGCGATCTCCAATACTCTTCGCACATGTAGGTGGGCATCATCATCGTTAGTTCCCGCGAAAAGTTTCTGTCTAAGTTCCCTCATGAATCTGGCAATGATCTCAAACTCGATTTCATCATTCAATTCGGGGCATACCACGCCCGATCTTTGGTTATCTCGAGTCAACGCAATATATTCTTCCATAGTGAGCATGTCAAAATATGAATCTTTCATATCCTGAAATATCAAAAACAAACAAAAAGCAGAAAAGAAGAGAAAAAGAAAACTGAAAACAAAAATAAAATAAAATAAAATAAAAACTTAAATTAAAATCCTAAATAGCTCCCCGGCAGCGGCGCCAAAAACTTGATGCAGGTTTTACTGACCAGGTCTTAATATTTATAGTGTCTCGCTATACCTATGGTCTACCCTAGTGCACTAACGGGCAGTGTACCCGGTCGTGTGTAGTGTAGTATTCGGTAAAGCCGAGGTCGTCCCAAGAGCTACGTGGATTGGAAATTAACTTAAGTCTATGTCACGATTATTAGATGGTTTAGATATTGAAATAATAAATTAACTAATAAGAAAAGAAAGCAGATAAAGGCAAGAGATGTGATCAATGAAAGAGAGTGGTGCTAACCTAGTTAATCCTCCTAGCTAATTATGTCTACGTCTACTTACTTCCAATTACTTCAGGTGGGGTCAAAGTCGAGAGGACAACATTTGGTCAATTCGCCCTAACCTATCAGCAAAGATGCCACCACATGAGAAATCAGGCGCACCGTCACAAGTCCTGTTGTTCCTGGTCCCCTAAGCTGAGTCATTAAGTACCGCTACATGCTAGATTTATAATAGTGAGTGCCCGACCGTTAGGAACTTAGACACTCACCCCCTAATTCTTAAGTTCATCCAAACGATAGGTGATCAGTTGGTCAAATCGCACAAGTAGAAAGGGTCGTCAGTTGGTCATATCTTACCCTTCCCGTCTCAGTCCGCTCACCTAGGGTCAATTGGTCATATCTCCTAGGCAATTGGCCTCTACCGCCATTCAAAACTACCGAACCAAGGGTGGCTACCAATAAACTATGCATGCATACACTTAGAAATAATTGTACGGAAGTAAAGTAAATGCAAACAAAACAATTAAAGAATCATAACTAGGCCAGCACCAGGGTGCTTAGCCAAACATATAATAAATCATACCAACAAAAATGAATAAATCATTTATTGAATTGAACATAATGTTTGATACAAATTACTTGATGTAGAGCTAATAATGATGATGATTGCGAGTGAATTCTTCCTTCAAAACTGGCTTCAGACTGCTGAAAATGCCCTGGAGTGGTGCCCTAATCGACCCCTGGGAGAGGGGTGAAGAGAGATCCTCAAAAATGCAGATTTAGGGTGTATTTATAGGTTCGACATGGTTACGGCGTAATTAAATAAATTAATTACGTCGTAACAAGTTACCCGTAACTACAAATATGTAGTTACGCCGTAAATATCATTCTACGTAGTTTTTGTCATCCATTATATAACTTGAAACTTATTTGCACTATTAGTTACTTTTGGCCCCAAGTAGCGTTGATTCAAATTAAGTCCAAAAGCCTTAATAATACTTACGGTTTCAGCCCCTCATCGTTCTTGATATATTTATACTTGGTCCTCGAAGTGAATAAGTATTAACTTGCCGCTTCAAATCCCTGGGCCTCGAAACTTTGAGACCAAGTAATTAATTACGGCGTAACTAATTATCTGAGTTACGCCGTAATCCTTCTTCATCTCATACTTATCCCTCCGACATAATCTCTACGGCGTAACTAGATTGCCATGTTACGCCGTAACCTTCCAGATAATAATTACGACGTAACCATAAGAATGAGTTACGCTGTATCCTTCAAAGCTCATAATTACACCGTAACACCATTAATCAGTTACGGCGTAACCTTCACAAATAACTCATAGGCCCTCGTAAATTAATCCTCAGAACAAATCTTAGGCCTTTTATCACTTCTTTTTCGCTCCAGCGCCTCATTTATCCTGAAATGCAAATATGAACGAATATAGACCAATTAAGTACCATATTAATATAAATGAGGCCATAAACACGAGAATTTGATATATAAAAGATCAGGATAATTTGATGTTATCATTGGTTTTATATTTTTGTATTTGGTTTTTAATAAATATATACAAAATAGATTGGATGATATAGTTTAAGAAGATGATGATACGAGTACCGAGATAAGGATATCGAGCAGCCCCGTTGCAGAAGATAGAAGTCATCATCTCTTAAACATTCACCACCAAAGCTTTCGAGGCTCCTGAGTGAGAGAAATTGAACCATCTGAAAGTAAGACTTTGGCAGCTTCCCCCCAAACCGAAAATCTATTAGATGAGCATATTCGAAGCTCTATTTCAAGCTTGCCTTAGCCAGGTGCACAGAGAAGCACACCATTATCATAAATCCCGCTGCTCCTTTTAAGAATGATAATCGAGATTCTTCGTTCGGGGTTATATCATCAAAAAGAACAGCAACGTATCATCCCACTCTTTAAATTTCTTCTCATATTCCTTTTCCACTGAAGTCTGAAGCAGTCCATTCCAAAAGGTGTAACGATACAACTTCCCCCACGTAGTTGAATTGATGCAGTCAGTCTCTTAGACTAGAGCTCACGAACCTGAATACACATATACCCGAAGACAGAGAAACTTATACCATCAAAGTAGCAGATTAAGTCCAATAGCCAAAGAATAACCCCGATGTATACTTTTCTCTCCCCCTGAAGAAAGTGTATGAAGCTCAAGAACCCGGTACCCAATGCCCAAAGAGAGAATAACCGATAACATTGAAGAAGCAAGCCGAAT
Source organism: Chrysanthemum makinoi (assembly GCA_910596185.1). NCBI lineage: Eukaryota > Viridiplantae > Streptophyta > Magnoliopsida > Asterales > Asteraceae > Chrysanthemum > Chrysanthemum makinoi. Next base: position 216,863,818 of record OU343223.1, on the reverse strand, counting down.
CACGATTATCTCGCGGATGACAATCTCTGCGGATGTCCACTCCGGAATAAGTGATTATATATCTGGATCACTGATTAAGCCCTCAAGTAAAACAGCTGAGCATCCCCAATGTACACAATCTCTCTCCCCTGGTGATTGCGATAACATCAAAATCATCACACACGTGTGTACCTTTTTTATCTTCAGAAACTAACACTTCCATCTCTTCCCCCACATAGTTGGAATAAGAACACTAAAAGCCATGAGTTAAACCTTAAGTTTCTCTGCGGTAATGACATTAGTCTTCCCGGTATATCTTCAATCACTTAGAAGTATTAAGCTCATCAAGTTTACTCGCGTTTTAGATGCGTGTCTCCTTACCCCTTGCTGGTTTTGATACTTCAGAATCAGCAACACATTGTAAGCCCCTATACTAGAAATTTGTTGAGAAGAACATTAGAAATCTTGTAAGAATCAACTTGCTGAAGAACAGAATGAGCAAGTCTAATTGGGGATTAAATCGGACATTTCACCCTCCCCCAATTAGTGCTCTCCCCTAAACCGACAATCTTTTAATAAATGCCCAGAATAAGAAGAAGTCTTTTGATAATCAAATGCAACTCGTCTTTTAGTCTTCTAACATACAGCAGAAAATGTAGAACCGATCAGACTCGACCTTCTTCAAGATTGTCCAGTTGAGGATCAACAGGTTAACATCTTCATTCCACCAAAAAAGTATCCCAATTAACTTACCTCTTGCAAATCCCCTTAACACAAATCCCTCCCAATCAAACAAGAACAGAAAGATGTTCATCAAGGAAATCAACAATCAGCCCACAACGAACACACTAAATGGTAACACCAAACTACCAATCACATCAAACAAGAACAGAGAGATTGTTCGGAATCATCATGTTGATGTGTAAGTGAAGCATTAACCGGAAGCACTTTGTCAATAAACTCATCAGTCCGTGAGAAGATGTTAACCAACGGCTCTTAGAAGAAACATCATGTGAAGATGACCCGATACGTAGAAGCTCGGTTCTTACATGAGTTTGGAGCCGTTTGACCATTTATTCTCATAAATCAATCATCATGCAGTAGTTTCACACTTCTTCTCCCCCTCAAGAATTGCATACGAAGATGCCATTCTTGATTAAACAAATGAAAATCTTTAAAATGTAGTCTCTTCACACTTTTCCCCCGCAAAATTAGCACATGATGTCGCCATCGTCATTATAGTTGAGCAAGTGGAATAAGAAAACAATCAACAGTAGTCCGGTTCACTTGATAACTGAAAGCACGTGGAAAAAGTATGGAGCATGTTGATGAGAATGGTCATAATAAGAAGATTTATCTTCTTCAGAAGATAAAGCGCACTGAAGCGTACACTTTTCTTTTCTTTAGAGAACGAGGCTTGAACTGTTGTGTTCAAACTTCATAAGAAGATTTCTCTTCTTTTGAAGATAAAGCGCACTGAGACATACACTTTTCTTTTCTTTAGAGAACGAGACATGAACTGTTGTGTTCATACGTCATTATGATGAAGTACGAGGCCTGAACTGAAGTGAACAGACGTCATTATCTCTCTCTTTTCAGCTCTCTTGGCAAAACATGTAATCACCCCATTATCATTCAGTAGGCTCTTTGTTGTGACAGCTGATGGAGAAAACCCAATATGATAAATTTGACCCTGAAGTAAACTAACCCGAAATCGTGACTTATACTTGCACATATGTAATAAAGAGCGGTTCTGAGAATTCATGCTCCATTGAATCTCTAAGTAATCTATACTCTTCAACCAACCAACCATCAAGTAATAGACGTACATCACCTTTTCAGAATCCACAATTGAATGTGACACTGAGCACTACAACGTAACTCCTTAAAGTGATAGTTATTTTGAGGTGGTAAGAGCCCAATTCCTCCAAGTGGTAAAAGAAAAGGTAAAATTCACCCAACAATAACTAGATTTCCAAGTCTTTGTTTTTGAAAATAAGCTTGAACAAGGATCTTAAAGAATCTTCATCCAACCATCCCCGATACCTTCAGATACTAAGTACACTTGCCCGTAAACAATGTCAGCTTGAATGTGTTATGACAACTTTGGTTTCGGTGAATATCTGTTTTAGGGGAACATGCATCGGTTCATCAACGGTTCATTATCCAACATCATCAACCATCCAATAAACAATTTCGCAAACACATCATTCACGCATTCTGTCGGCTTTAAAAGTCACCATTTGCTGAAGTAAACCCGATATGCCAAACTTGATCATGAAGTGAAATTCCTCAGATTTGTTACTTAAACTTGTACTAATCCTTGTGAAGAAGAAACGGTGTACCCAATGTACAAAACCTCTTGACGTATCCTCAACTGCGTGAGACACCGAAGTGATAGCTATGTTGTGGGTCAAGCGAGAAAGAATCACAAACGTAACTAAGTAGCCAAGTCTTTATCACCCTTTATAAATGCCCAAACAAGTCATCTTCGCGGAAGGGTAGAAAGAAAGAAGACGAAGTAAGTAAACAAGCCCGGAAAACCTCACTGCAAATTCAAATAAGAAATGCCATCCAGACAACCCCGTAGTCACCCAAGTTCCAATAGCAATTTAAGCCGTGACATTTAATTATCCGTGAAAATGTGTAAGTGCCAACCGTCATAACACAACAACTCTCATCATCACATCAGATCTTATCAACAAATCTCATTAACACGTATCCCATGACTCAAAACTCATCAAATAGCAATTCTCATAATCAAAAACACCTAGTCCAATTCAAATCCGGCCCATAAGACTTTTACCCAATCTGAATAACCACTTATACCATGGCCTAATAATTTAAACAAGCCAGATTCGTGTAATGTACACTTTCACAATCTCATACATTATGCTTCTAATAACTCATAGTTGATAGTGTACCTTAACTCAATTAATTATCATAACCTATATCACGACCAAAGTCCAACCAAATGTTGAACCATTCCAAGATATCATGTGGCCCATATCATTCAAGAAACCAACTGAAAGATTAAGTATCATAATCCCATAAGACATACACATCTACCCTAATTCCATGGGTATAAAAACCATAGTGATAGCAAATTACCCTAATCCCTCTCACATTTACACGCCCCCATCAAAAATCAGTACAGACATCCTTCAAACCCTAATAATTCTCATCACAACTCAGCAACCACTCATTCTTTCTCACATGATTCAAACGATTTTCTAAAACAAGAATATGCAATTTATCTTCATTCAAATATGATAATCACATTTTAGGTAACACCCTTCATACTTTGTTGACCATTGTGATCTCTCCACAGGGATGGAATGAGATCTTGAGACGGCTTTAAGATTCAAACAAACGTACACGGGTAAGCATCTTCCATCTTGTTTAGTTAGAACGAATCAGGAGAACACATTTAACAATCTTGTTAGATTTTTTATCTTAAATATTCGGATATTTCAAAGGAGTGAAACTCCTAAATAGATCGATGAGGCACAAGCTCGTTTGTGTATAGATCCTTTGAGATCTATGTGTTTGAAGAAACCACACACAAAAAGAGCAAAGCTGAGATCGTGTTCGTATTTACTTTTTGTCTTAGCGCCTTTGACTTGTCTTTCATAATACATGCCCCCAAATGGTTTTTGAATTATTTCAATTAGATTCGGACATTTTCATAGAAATATGGATCGATGATGGAATATCACTTTAAGCTTTCGTATGATAGCCTTTTAGGTTATATAATGAATGAAAGTGAATGAGACTCAGATCTTAGCATATGTCATTTATGTTTGGATTCTTGAGTTATTGAGATGTTTTGTAAGATGGGATTAAGGAGAGAGTTGTTGCAAGGTGTTAGAGTAGGTCAAGGGCTGTAAAAGTTGTATCTGATTTTTTTTTTTGATTTGGTTCTGGACGATGTAGTAACTTGAGGTGTCCACGAGTCTGTTGGAATTGGTATTTGGTTGCTTCGAGTTGTGGTCTTTGTGGTCGATTCTTTTACTTCATCACATTTCTGTCAAGTCGCTAGTGGTCACAAAGCTTCTTGTCACAAGTTGCTTCTTGTCTCAAGTAGCTTCTTGTAACAAGTCGCTACTTGTCTCAAGTCGCTACTTGTCTCAAGTCGCTACTTGGAACAAGTCGCTACCATGAGTAAAGACTCATGGCAAGTCGCTACTGAGATTCATAGTATCTGGACAACATGTTAACAAGTCGCTAGCAAGATTTTTGAAATTTTCCGATGAGTTTTCCGACCATAAAAACCGTTCACCTTCAAACTAACCCATAAAACTGCATAAGAAAAGCTTCTTTTTGCCCATTATGACCACGAAAACAGACCACCATAAAGACTTATTATGACCCAGTTTTGACAATATTTAACCACAAAAATCAGACCAAAAAGAATGCACAGGTTTGGTACAAACGTCGTAAAAATATGAATCAAAATACTATCTTGGACAAAATATTGAGACAAGATAGATATCTAAACATTAGACAATGACCTTTTGTTCGAAACCAAAAAAAAAATACAAGACATAAATCAGTTTTACCACAACAAAAAAACAACTTTTTCCGACCAACAAGAAGTACCAAAAACAGTTTAGGACAGGATACAAAACCACGAGAAATCATCAACACACAATAACCATGGCTCTTGTACCAATTGTTAGGATCCAATATTTATTGCGTTGATGATTCGGGTGGTCTTGGATGATGGAAATACATGTTAGCCATCTAGAGAGAGAAAGTAAAGAGATGGGTGTTCTTGGTAGAGACTTGGTTAACAAAAAGGAAAGGTTAGATTCAAAGAAGCACCACCCCTTCCATGAATGGAAGGAGTATTTATAGTTACAATGAATACGTCCTCCTATCGGACTATGGATCAGGCATACAGTGGGTAAAGACCCGTCCTTCTTCCACGGTGTTACACTAAACTAATCTACGCTACAAACTAACTAATAAACTACTAAATAACGTAACAAATGACATTTCTATGAGCTAACATATGTTACACCATAATTGGGGTGACCGACACTTTAACATGGAATTTCCAATTCCTAACACAGTTGGTCAAATCGCACAAGTAGAAAGGGTCGTTAGTTGGTCATATCTTACCCATCCCGTCTCAGTCCGCTCACCTAGGGTCAGTTGGTCATATCTCTTAGGCAATTGGCCTCTACCGCCATTCAAAACTACCGAAACAAGGGTAGCTACCAATAAACTATGCATGCATACACTTAGAAATAATTATACGGAAGTAATGTAAACGCAAATAAAACAATTAAGGAATCATAACTAGGCCAGCACCAAGAGGTGCTTAGCCGCTCATATTAACCATACAAATCAATTCAATATTCAAAGTTACGAAATACATGAATCGAAAGTAAAGAAAAGATAAAATGCTAATGCTTATCGTAGGGGAGTGATTTCTCCCTTGGAGACAGCTCTGTATGCTCTTCTAGACCTGCCTTTGGCTTTTTCCCATGTTCTCTGGTTGTTGTGTGTGGAATGGGATGATTTGAAATGATGGAAATCGTGGGGTATTTATAGGCCAGATCTGGGTTACGGCGTAACTAATATAAGAGTTACTCCGTAACCTTCAATTCCTTCATATTTTGCACTAGATCTGCTAGTTACGGCGTAACCTAATGAATGGTTACGCCATAGTCTTCAATAATACTTGGTTACGCCGTAGTTGGTGGAATAGTTACGGCGTAGTTATCAGCGGCATGGAAACTCATTTGACCTAATAAGTTACGTCGTAGTCCTTGGGGAGAGTTATGCCGTAACCTTCTGATGAGTTGGTTTTGTGAGTCACGCTTTAGTTACGGCGTAATGTGAGAGATGAGTTACGCCGTAACTTCTTCAAAGTCAGCATACTATGATAAATCTTTTGATATTTCTCTAATTCCGCGTCTCATTAGCTCCAATGCTCGTAATTTACCTGAAAGTGGAAAACAAGCGTAAATCCATATAAATGATATAAATTACAAGCATTATCGGGGGAAATTGACACTTAATATTCAGGACTATTTGATGTTATCAAATATCCCCCCACTTGAACTCTACTTGCCCTCAAGTAGACCTTATTAGAAAGATTCCTAAAAAGATATCTTCCATAACCTGGAAAATATAAGTTTACAAATCCCTTATGCTAGAATAAAACAAAGCCGAACACCTCACGAAATGAGAACGAAACACTGAAATCTCTCAACTATTCTAAGTGTCAATTTCAGGGTGATCACTCAATCGCACAGTCATAGCATGTATTCTATCATAAGCTTGACGGTTACACAAATCTCCACCACTAGAGTTAAGGGCTAAACAATTCTTGAAGGCAATATGGGTAGACACGACAAATGTTAAGGGGTGACTCGTCATTACTAACATGTCACGGCGAAGTGGACAAAATCAATGATACATGACCAAATCCATGGCCAAGACACCAAAGATTGCTCGCTGTATCACCTAGACACGCTTCATGACTAAAAGGTAGGATAAGACATGGGATATATAAATGGTGTAAAATAAAAAAAAACAAGGTGTAGTCTAAATCTATATCCAAGTCATCACCACTTACCGTCCGCCCAAAGTTCAAGCTTTGAAGTCAAGAAACCGGATCATGAAATATTAGGTAGATGTGTCATTAGAGGACGTCGTGATGGGCACACTACCTTTTCTCCAACTGTTGGCATAATTACTAACTCCAATATTCGAATGTGACCGAGGTGGCCTCCTCGATACTAACTCTATAAAGCTCATAACATAGTGCTTATAACATCGCACTTTACAATAACTAAATAACATAACAACTATTTTTTTTCCATATAACAATAATAACTAAACATAATATCCCCCTACTTGAGATGAACAATGGGAATTCGGGGGGTCTTCAATGATCTTCAGGAATATGTTGTCGATGAAAGCGTGATTTCCGAACCTTTCCACTTGAACCTTGAACTTAGGCAAATGATGACTTCCCAATCACAAATAAAGACTACAGGATAGGCTAAGGTGTATCGAAACCATATATTGGGTTACCAAAATGAAAGGAATGGCTCAGATGGGTGTATCTAGGGGTATCATGCACTAAAGGTGAGTGCAACAAAAGGGTTTCACATGGGGGTCAAGAAGTCGAGGTGACTAATAGATAGACATACAATGGTAGGCTATTTGGGTGATAATCCTATAATATTGCCTTCTAAAACTGAAAAGTTCAAATACATCGAGCTAACTCAACATACCTCGTCTATGGTCTCGAAATGATGCAAAGGCCAAGTTCTAAAGTTTACAAGCTACCGGCCCATTCATAATTTGGTGGATTTGGGGTAAAATATTGGAAACGGATAAGGCTAATCTCACCATAATATATCAAGGGTTGTATGTGCTCGGCTAAGGTCTAATCTAGTTAGGTTAAGAAAAACATGTCAAAATTTTAAAAATGGCATAATTTTTCAAAATAAACTAGAAAAACGAGGGCAAAATAATGTTCAAGAGATAATTCTACTCCGGTCCCCCCACTTGAATTGTACAAAGTCCCTTTTGTACTAAGCATTAAATAAAGGTGAAGAGAAAAGTAGAATTAGAGCGAGAACTTCCCTGAAATTTGCTCCAAAAAAGGAAGAAGGCCCACGAAAAAGAGACGTGCCTTCGTATAAGCATCATGAACAAACTTCAATCCCTGAAATCACACTACCGACAAGCATAATTCTAAAAATAAAAAAATGAAAAATGAAAAACAAACCTAACTTACTTTCGTAGGAATCACGGTTGCATTTAGCATATGCAACAAGCCTTTTAAACCACTTGGTGTCCCAAGTGGACGAGTGAAGTCTCGTGAGGGTTTACAGGGAACACACCCACAAAGTTCATTTAAAATATTAATACAAGGTTATTGTGTTTTTAAATGAAAGAAGTAAAGCATAGCAAGGTTACGTCGTAACTCTTTGAGGAAGTCACGTCGTAACTGGCAAAACCTGACATAAGCTGCAAAGCGAGTGGTTACGGCGTAACCACAGAGATGGAATTACGCCATAATTAGTAATGCGTCTAAAATTCTGCTGCAAAAGGTTGGTTACGGCGTAGTCACAAAGATGAGTTACGCCGTAACTATGGTCAGATCAGCAAGCTGCAGCAGCAATTACTTCCTCGTTTCCTGCAAAAATGGTTAGAAAACACAAAACCCTACAGAAATGGAAATAAAACAAATGAAAAGGATAATTCGGGTTGTCTCCCGAAAGAGTACTTTTCTTTATTTACGAGTTTTTAAGTTAGACTCAGAGCCACGGGGCTACCAGTGCTTGTTGGTCATTTCGTGGATATGCCAATCTCCACGTTGGATCCAACTTACCAAATTTTCATCCCGTTTGTAGTCATCCCCTAATTCTAAACAGCCCAAGTAGAAACTCTTGATTTTATGGTAAGGGTGGCAATACCTTTTTCTTTGTCTTCCTCACTGATATCGAGCAGTGGTTGGGCTTGGCTTAACTGCCTCTTTGTCCAATTTTTAAAATTCTTAATCGTTCTCGGCATTTTGAAGATAGTTTTATCATCGTTTATCTTTAACCATACTAACCCTTCTTTTTCATTTTTATCTAACCCTGACATTTCCTGAAAAGGTTTTCCTAAAATTACTCCCGTAAGTCCATCCTCCACAAATTCGCTTACGTCGTCCAAAACCATAAAGTCCACCAAAAATGAATGAGTCCCAACGAAGACCTGGACGTTAGTTTCAAACCCAAGAAAGTTATTTCCCTTATATGCTAATTCTTTCTTCATAACTCGATTGTAGCACTCTTTCGACATGATGTTGACTGGTGAAGTTGTGTCAATAAATGGGTGAAAGTCGATGAACCCGATTTTGCATGAGATCTTTAGATAATAAGGGTTTCTATGATGTATGTGGGTTCCTACTCATGAAATCTAGGTTGATTGGTTTGCGAAAAAGCTTTCACAGAGTTGTCTTGCCAATGGGCCATCTCGACGTCAGTTGAGAAGTCATCAGTACTGATTCCTAAATTATCCTCTTCCTCGAAATTGACGAAAACATCAAAATCTCTCCCCGAATCAATCTCGCCAGGATCTGGGGGGTCACTAAGAAATTCTTCTAGAGCGTCACCAAAACTGCCTACTGTGTCAACCGCACATACCTTTTGAGGAGTAGCCAGGAGTTCATTAGGTCCGAACGTTGCAATTTCTCCATTAGCTACAAGAGTTAGTTTTCCAGCAAAGACATCCACCTTAGTATGGGCAGTGACAAGCATAGGTCTACCTAAACTGACATGTATTATGTTGTCTTCCGGAATGTCAAGAATCACAAAATCTACTGGGAAAAGGAATTTCTTAATCTTCACTAACACATTTTCAACGATACCCAACGGTGACTGCATAGATCGATCGGCCATTTCAATTTTCATCTTGGCTGGCTTCAAGTTACCAATCCCCATACGTAGGAACATTGAACGAGGCATAATACTAATACTTGCTCCAAGATCAGTGGTATGTGCTAAAACACATACCATTTCTTTACCAAAATAACCAAGAAAGAGCCGTTTATGTCTAATATTTGCAGGTTTCTTGAGTTTATGCATGTGCAGGTACGGATATGACGAAACAGACAAAAAGAAAGCCAAAACCGAAGAAAACCGAGCACGAGAGAAAGAAGAGTGCAAAAGCCGATGCCGGGGATGCTATTTCAGGGATTTTAGTGCTTAAAAGATCAAATTACGGAGTTCGGGACATGATTTGGGAGTTTATCACAATTCACCCTTCACTTTAGCCAAATTACACATCTTACCCTTCACTTTCCATAATTACACTTTACAGCCCTCATTAATTCCACTTTACCAAAATACCAAAATTACCTTAACCATTTCATTATTTTCACTATTGGTCCTTGAAATTCACCAAATTACATGATTGGTCCTTGTAGTATTAGTCCTAAAATAATCTATACTACCTTTATTCCAAAAGCCTAATTCCACATGGCCCAAGCCCATCTCCAAATAAACCGTACCCGTACCCTTAACAACCCATGGTCAACAAGTCCATACCCGGTCAACTAATCCGTTTCCCTTTTACCACACAGTCAACGAATGTCAAACAGTAATAAAGAATTCACAAAAACATGTTACCGCCAATATTCACCCCCAATTCCCTTCCCAAGTATAAACCCTAATTTTCCCATCCTCCCAACCGTACAATTTCACCACAATTAAGGGTAGTTTGGTGCATTCTCTGACACGAGGAATGCCACCTTGGCAATCCATGTGCCAAGGTGTGCTATGATTGGTTGATCATATGTCATTGATTTGATCCAAAGGATGAAAATGAGGAAGAGGTGTTGGGATTGCCAAATCAGATGAATCAGTGGTTGAGATTGAATCAAAAAAGCACAAGCTTGATCTTCCTGAAGCTTCTCCAACACCTGGCTCAGCTATTTATACCTCATCAAGTCACAAAGCACTTTGTCCAATTTCTCATGTTTTAGAGGGATTTTGACCATTGCTTTTCCTAACTATTTTAATGTTTTTAAGTAGTTAATTAAGATGTAATTTCAGTTTCAACATTGTAATCTCATTTTGTTAATACAATTTCCCTTTTTCAGTTTAAGTCCCTTTTGTCAATTTAATTTGAATTCAAGCTTCTGTCAATTCAATTGTGTTTAGAGTACTTAATTACTGTTTAGAAAATCTCACATAAGCTTCTATAAGCTCATATGAGTCTTTTGTTGGATGATTAGTTCTTAAGTTCAAACTTTTCATAAAAAGTCAACAAAAGTCAAACCAACAAGTCAAATCAGTTTTAGATAAATTTCTGTTTTCAAATTGTTATAATGTTGAGTTTTTGAGTTATTTTGAGTATTTGAATCTAGTTTAGTTCAGACTTCATCAGTTTTCATAGTTATTTTGCCAATTGGAATCTTGAAGGTGTGTTTGGATCAAGTTCATTCTCTGTCTTTAAAGCTGCTGTAGAGGTTAAATTTGGTTGACTTAGTTCATAAGGTTAGTATAGGATAGTTAATGCTTAAAATTCGTAGTTCATTTGCCTAATAGTCAAAATCTCTTTTTAAGCTTCATTTTCAGCATCAAAATTCTGTCATCAGTTGCATAATCTTGTTGGTAGTTCCATAAGTTGTAATTCTAGTTTAGTTAGGTTTTCAGTTAGCTTCTAACATCAGTTTTAATCATTTAGAGTCATGTAAAGTCCATTTAAGTCAAACCTCAAGTTTTTTTTTAATAAGTCAAATCTGTCTAAAGAGTGGTTTTTGTTCATTTTCATTCAGTTTTTTTTAATCAGTTTTAGTTGTTGTAAAAATCATTAATAATTAAAAATAGCCTTTTCAATAGCTAGTTTCATTATGCCCAAAAGGAAAAAAATCATAAAAATAGTTTACCTAGGCTGCAAGTAGTCTTAAGTTGGTGGTTCATTGCTTGTTCTGTCCTTGCTGTCACCACTGATCTGCTCTAAATCAGTACTCACATATCTGCTTATCCTCTTATTGCCTTGATGTATTTGAGTGATTTAAGTTTCTTTAGATAGCTCTTAGTCTAGATTTAGCTGTGTTTCCTTAATTTTCCCCTTAGAAGCTTAGTCTCTTAGCTTATCAATTCTGCAAGTTGCCCATTTCTGCTTTTTGTCTGCATCAGTAGCCTGTTTTGTCCCTTATCAGCTTTTCATAAGCTGTTTTGTTGCTTTATTTGAAGCTTTTGATTATTGAATTGTTCTTCCACTTGTAGCTTGTAGTCTAGGGATTATCCTTGTTCCTTTTAGATGCCTTTAGGAGCCTTTAGATCAGCATATTCATGTCTGCAAATAGCCCTTTTCGAGACATAATCTGTTCTGCAATCAGTTATTTTTTCCCAATAGGCTGTTAATTTTGATTTTTAATTTCTTCACCTTTAGTCCTATTTAGCTGAAATTATAGATATAAGCTCTTTGGTTGGTGTTCTTTATCAATTTATTTTTATTTTATTTTTATGATTTTTCTAAGCTAGCTTAATTAGAGCTTAAAGTAGACATAGTAGGGCTGTTTGGCTTTTGGAGTTTAGAACCTGTTCTTATGACTGTTTGCTTAAAGCTTGTGCTTATAGGTTCTAGATCAGTTGCATTAGGATTATTTTAGTTAGTTTAGACATAATTTAGCCTTAGTTAGCTTCTGGTAGCATTTAGGTGGCTTTAGCTCATTTCCATATTGCTTCTCATAACAGTTTCATTCCCATTAGCTTATCCTGCATTCATAAGTTGTGTTTGATATTTTTCCTAGCTTCTCAGTATAATTTTAGACTTTTCTGAAATTTTCCATAATTTTACCTGTTCATTTGCTATTTTTCAGCATTTAATTTCTGTTTTTAGCATTTTTAATTAGCATTTAATTCAAATAATTCAGAAAATGTTCAGAAAAATACAATTTCAATATTCTTAGTTTTAGATTATCCAAAAAGTCACAAAAAGTATTTTTTCCATAATTTTAATAGCTTAAATAGTATTTTCTAGGAATTTAATTAGTTTTTAATAGTTTTAAATTCATAATAAATTGAGATAAAGTCATAAAAATGTAATTCCAGTTTTGAAAATTCTTTTTAGTTAATTAAGATTTTTTAAAAATAGTTTTTTAATTTTCTTGCATGTTTTCATAATTTTTAGCATTTTAAGTCTATTTTAAATGTTCAAAAATAGTTTTTAATTCAAATTAAATCAAGAAAAACCAAGAAAATTAGTTTTGAATTTCAAATAATTTTTTAAATAACATTTTTAGCTTTATAAAATATTATATCACTTTTAGAGTCTTTAATTAGTTTAGAGTAATTTGCATTTAATTCGCGTTTCATTTAATTCGTATTTGCATTTTAGATTAAATTTGCGTAATTTGTCATTTGCATTATAGATTTAGTACTTTTATATGCTTCCCTTTACTTTCCCTTGCCTCGTAGTGTAGAAATCCCAAATATCCTTTTTACACATTCAAATCCCGATAATCGCGACGTGAGTTGAAGATTTCATTCAACCCTCGTTCGGAACGATCTCGGTGCTCAAACCTAACACGTTTGAGTTACCCATGTACTACACACTTCTATAATTGGTTTTCCTATATCAATTTTAGGCGCCGCTGCCAGGGAGGGCATGTAGTGAGTTTTCGATTCCTTCTCGATTCGCGTGTTTTTGAAGATCCTTCCCCGAGAAGTTATCGTTGTTTTTTGTAAATATATCTTTTATAAAAACCCAAAAATATTTTCCTTTTCAAAATTTGTTTTCCTTTTATGTTTTCTATCTTTAAAAACCCAAAAATAATCTTCGTTTTCCTCTAAAATGTTTAATTCTTCTCTCTTAACCATCTAAATTGTTTAATTCTCCACAATGCTCGATTTTTCACCATTCGATCCCCATGATCCTCGGACCATGGAGGATTTCTATCGTCCATCACTTATCGGTCGAGGAGGACCGATCGTTCCGGGAACCAAGTTTAGATTGAAAAATCGTATGGTTCGTCTTCTTCGACAGCATTGTCAATTTCATGGATATTACGACGAAGATGCTAATGAGCACTTGAACAAGTTTTTATCTATTACTCAATCCATGAAGCAACGTGACGTTTGTCAAGATGATATCCGATTGAATCTCTTCCCCTTCTCTTTAACCCACGAAGCCGAATCTTGGTTTTACACTCTTGAAAAATATTCAATTCATACTTGGGAAGAGATGTTTCGCAAGTTTTTTTCAAAATACTTTCCATATTCGAAAATGATGCAGCTGAGGAAAGAAATTCTTAATTTCCGGCAATTACCCAAGGAATCCGTATTTGAAGCTTGGGAAAGATTCAAAACGTTATTGCAGAAATGTCCCGATCATCGAATTTTGCTTCTTGATCATATCCTAACCTTTTATCATGGTATCACTACGATCGATCGAGACAAAATCATGTAGGCAGCTGGTGGAAATCTCATGCGGAATACTCCTCAAGAAGCTTATGATTTGATCGAGAATTTGACACAACATCATTATCAATGGGATGCTGAAGTTCCTTACGACTCTACCACTATGTTGAGTGATCATTATTCCGAGAAAAATTCCGTTATGAGTGCACAAATTGACGTCTTTGGCAAGCAAGAAAGATATATCAGTCACCATTATCAACAAAGACCGAGTCATTCACTCATTTCCTATATCAGTCAACAAAGACAGAGTTATTCACCCGCCTTTTACTATTTCGACTCTGATGATAGTGATGACGATGAATCGTTTGAAGAAGAGAACGTAAAGATCGATCCGCTCATTAACGAACCTTCGGATACCTTGTCAATGGGGGATAAGGAAGTCAAATGCACTCCTCTTGAGAAAATTGATGACCTTGTTCCAATCCCAAGGGTATCTGACACACCTTTCGATTCGATTTCAGAAACATTCAAAATGACCTTCACGAATCCTTTGTTTGACTTCGATTCTGAATATACTCTCAATTTTGAAAATCAAATCTTTGACGAGGAAAGTGATGAGTCCGACACGGAGACCATAATGGAAAAGGTGCAAGTTCATAGCTCACAAAGTACCGCACAAATCCCACCTCCGTCTATCTCGCTTGAAGAAATTAAAGAAGTAGAGCCGTCTAATGGAAATTCTACGGAGCCCGAGCTCAAGGATTCGTCTCTTGATTTACTTCTCGAGGAGTTCGCCGATGAACTCGCTCGCATCGATCCTCTTCCACCGGGAAGTGAGGACGATGACTTTTATTTTGAATCCGATTTAAGAGAGACTGAAAGTTTGTTGAATGAAGATCAGTTAAATGAGACGCCACAAAAGATAAATGATGATTATCTCGAGGAGTTCTCCGGTGAACTCTCTCATTTCATATCTCCTCCAGAATATGATTGTGTCTATTTTGATCTTGAGGAAGATTTTAGTTTGGGGGAAGAGCAGCTCTCTCAAAATAGTTTCGTTATTGATGACATCACCCCGTCTCTTCCTCCCGAAATTTTTGAAAATCACCAAATGAGCTTAAAAGATCAAATTCAAATTAAAGATTATATGAAATTTGCTTTTGAAGATGAAGATTCTAATTTTTATCAAAATCTTTATTCCATTTCTTCATTATAATGTGATCTCTCCTCTGCTTCACTCCTGCAGGAGTGAGGATACCATCTTTGACCCTGGTATCACCATTTATAGCTTTTGTTATTAGAACCGTGGGTATCTCATCGGAGTAGAACTTTCTTATGCTTCAATGTTTATCCAAACCTCTTGAACGAAAGTCCGATGGAGATTATCTTTTCCACTTGCTTCCCCAAGGATAAATGAATTTGGGGCGGGTCAAGCTAACGACTCGATAACAAAACAAGCGTTTCTATCTTCTTACTATTTTCTTACTAATAAGTAACGTGAAGGGGTTAGCCTCTTCGATTTCTCGTGTTTGGTTGTTTGTGATGTTTTGTCTAGGATTTTCCCGATATGAAGACTCTCGTGCTCGAAGTTTGTCTTTTCTCCACTCGAGTTTCATGATTGATGCTGATGGAAATCCTATATCCACAATCTTATCGACTAACGTTTATCTTCTAGCATACTTAATAAACGAATTTTAGATTTTCGTTATTACCCTTGCCTTTAAACATTGAGGACAATGTTTCGTTTTAGTCTGGGGTGGGTAATCTTCAATTTGATTTGACCGCACTTGCTTATTCTCTGCCGTGTATTCTCGCAACCCCGTCTTTCCATAGAAAATGAAAAAAAAAATTGTGCAAAAATGAGGAAATTTAAAAAAAATCATAAGCTTTTGCTAGTTTTATGATTGAAAAATCTTCGCTAGTCTCTTAGAAGTTACTTTAAATATGCGTTTTCTTGAAAAAGTGTTTGCTAATTGCTTAGACAAGAGGCTATAAAATGCGTTTCTAGCTCACAAGGCCAAGAATTTGCAAGTCTCCCTAAGTGATTTTAAATATGCAAAGCTTAAATAAGACTTTGCTAGTTTCTAATAAGTGACTTTAAAAATGTGAGACTTGAGATTATTTAACGAAGCAATTGCTAAGTTAATATATGTTTTGACACCTTGTTGACTTTCTGCTGGTGAGAGTAGGAATTGAATTCTGACTTGACCGGGCGTGTTGAGCCCTAGCTTGTTCCCTTAACCATAGATAATTTCATTATCGGCTAAGCATCCGCGGATCTCATTATTTGGGATTTTAAATTTGCGGAGATCGATGAATGATAGAGTTACTTATGAGTTTAGATGCTAAGCATGGAGTAGTTGGTTCTCTTTAGAGCCCATCGAAGGTACTTATGGCTTTTTGTTCCCACAAAATTGTTTCACCCCATATCTAGGAATAAATAATTAGAGATGTTGAGTTTTTGATGATAGTTAGTTCTTTATCTTCTTTAGAGAATCCTTGCCCATGAGAGTTGGGTACACATAGAGGTACTGTCAGTGTTGCGGTATAAAAACTGAAGGATTCGGAGTTTGGCACAAAAATTAACATGAAATAAAGCCCAAATGTATTAAAGTGAAAAAATCCAAAGCCATAAAAGTTTTCTATGTCTGACGGTACCCCCGTTGTCATGGACTTCAAAAAGGTGGAGGAAAATCCAAAGTCATAATAAGACTTCTGATAAAACGGTAATCCCGTTGAGTTAGTGGTTGAAAAGATCGAGGGCTAAAATGCAAAAATGCAAATGTGCTGAAATAAATGTTAAGCCAAACTTTGAATCCGGAAGATATCTAAATAAAGCTTCTGTTTCTGGACTCGTAGATGAGTTGTTTTGGTCGCCATAAAAAGGATATCTTCCTAAATCGTGTTAAATTAGGACCTTGATGTGGACCTCATTCTTGTGTGCAACGGTTTTCGAGGGAAGCTAGATAACTAATTATCGACTTAGCTTCATATCTTTATCAGAATAAAAATTATCGAAACGAGAATCATGAAGAAATTCATTTCTCACAAAAATAAAATAAATAGAGGAAAAATCGGAAAACGGGAGCAAAAGGTAATTACACAAGTAACTTCCATGGGTAGTATTAGCATCTAGAGTCATATTTAACAATGATTTCGATTTTATGCTTAGTTTGGGGACTTGTGAAAAATCAGGGACGGTGTATGATATGTGCTTAAACACATATCTTTTCTTTATCAAAACTGACCCAAAATAACCAAGAAAGAGCCGTTTATTGCTAACATTTGCGTGGTTTCTTGAGTTTATGCATGTGCAGGTACGGATATGATAAAACAGACAAAATGAAGCCAAAACCAAAGAAAACCGAGCACGAGAGAAAGAAGAATGCTAAAGCTGAGCCGGAAGGTCAGAGTTGTGCATTTGTGAAGCTTTTTATGCTCAGAGGATGATATTTGAAAGATATAATCAAGTTTGAAGAATTGTCAGAAATAGTCCCTGAACTTTCAGTTATTGGCAGAATATACCCTCAAGTTTTAGAATTTACAAATTCAGCCCTTGGATTATTTGAAGATTGGCAAAGTTAGTCCTTGATCAAATTTTTAGATTTACAAGATTGGTCCCTGGATTTTCAGCATGTGCACTTTTGGTCCTTGAAATAATACATGGGTCCTAAATCTATCCTAAGTCCAAGTCTTACTATCCTAGCCCAACACAAACCCACGGCCCAACATCAAATCCATACCCGGTTTATACCCAAGTCAACCCACCCATTAAACCCTCGGTCAACCTCACTATACCCGGATATCCTAACCCGTTTACCCAATTGGACCCAGGTCAACCCATACTTAGACCCGGTCAAACAAAACCAAAATATATTAAACAAACCAAACGCGCCAAAACTCACCCCCAAAATCCCCAGGGTATGAACCCTAAATTGCCCTACGGCCAATTAAGCTAATTCACCACAATTAAGGGCAAAACCGTACTTCCACTGACACAATACTGACACACGGATGCCAGCTTGGCAATCCGTGTGTCTCATACCTCAAACGCTGAGCTCTGATTGGAGGATACTACGTGGAATCAATGATCTGATGGTTCTAATTGAATGGGATATGTGGAAGATTGATCAAGGGCTCAGAATACTCCAAAGAAGCACACATTTGCACCTTCTGGATCCTTCCAAGGCATAAGCTAGGCTATATATACCCTTTCATTTCTCACTTGTAATCATGTAGAATTTGAGTAGAATTAGTAGCTTATTAATGTTTTTATTTCATTTCTGTATTTTCTAAATTTCAGTTTTATTGTAATCTCAAGTTTTTATTAATTCAAGCAATTTCAGTTTTTGTCTTCAATTAATTTCAATTACTGTTTCATTGATTTCAGAAGCTTATTAGTGTTCAAATTACTCATATTAGCTTATCTAAACTCAGTTTCAGCTTATTTACTCTTTCAAACAAAAATCACAAAAAAAATAAGAAAAATACTAAAAAAAATAAAAAATATCTCAAATATGTTGTTAAGCTGCAATCAGCTTGTGTTTATGTTTCCATAAGCTCTCTTAAGCTTTCCTATAGCTTAATCAGTGCTAGTTTAGATTACTACTCAATTCTGCACTTAAATCCACAAAATCAGTTATCAAAATACCTTTAGCAATTCAGTTGGAGAGCTTTTGGAAGTGACCTGCAATGGATGGGGTCAGAGGGACTTTTACCTAGCTTATTTATAAGCTAGGAGCTTGTAGCTGCCATTTATTTGGTTAATCTCTGTTCAGCTGAGGTTGAAAGTGAGTTTAGATTCCAATTTTTAGCTTAATTTTGCAATTAAATTAGTTATTAGTTTAGACCTGTTAGATTTAGATTACTACTGTTTGATTTGCTTATTATAGTCTAGTTGTAGCTTATATTACTTGCTTTGATCATAGTTGATATTCAGGTTGTAGTTTTGCATAAACAGTTAGTATAAGAGTGTTTGGATCAGATCATTGATTGGAGATTGAGCTTAGTTCAGTGGTTGATTATAGTTGCTAGAGTTATATTTAGGCATAACATAGTCAACTAGTTCATTAATTTGCACTCTAGAACTCAGAAAGTCAAAATTACTTTGAAACCTGTCTTATTTTCAAATATGTCTAAAACAGTTGGTGAGATCTAGCATTTAGGTTTAGAATTAGATAATATAGCTTGAATCAGTTCCATTTTACTATAAAACATCAAAATCAGTTCATAAATTGGATTCTAATCTCACAAGAGTCAAAGTTATCAAAACTGCTTCTAAAGTCAAAAGTTGCAAAACACAGTTTTTACAAAAGTTTGTGGAATTTTCATTGATTAATTGTTGGTTCAAATTAAGTGAGATTTTGTTCTTTTTCAAGTTCTGCTGGTCTAGTGTTGTAAAAAGATTTTTGTGAAATTTTTGGAAGCTTTTATAAGGTCTAAACAAGCTGCTCAATAAGCTAAATCTGCCTTGTTCATACTCAGCTAATACTGAGTGTGAGCAGGCCTTTTTGAAAATCTCTCACAGGATTCAAATTAGCTTGTTAGGGTCTCAAACTTGGTCTTGTGATTCTTTAGTTGGTGGTCTTTAGCTCCTCAGTTCTGGTTTTCCTTTTGAGCTTATTAATAAGCTTGTGCATTAGCTAGAAATTAGGTAGTTAAACTAGCTTTGAAATAAATCAAATTAAGCTCATGTGCCTGTAGCTTGTAATCTGGTGGTGTAGGATAGCTGCAGTTAGTTGATTTCTCCTAGTTTTAGCTTATTTCGCAGTTTGGTAGCTTCTGGTGCACTCTATTAGCTTGTAGCTTATATCAAATAGCTTACATTCAAACAGTTGCACTACAGCTCTTAAATCCTTCACATAAGCTATAGTTTTTTATATTTTTCATAGATTTAGAATAATATTTTAGACTTTTCCTGAATTTTTCATAATTTTTAGTCACTGTTTACTATTTTTCTTGATTTAAATCTCTTTTTAGGACTTTTTAAATAGCATTTAATTCAATTAATTCAGAAAAGGTTCCAAAAAATAATTTTTCAATTTTCCTAGATTAAGAAAATTATAAAAGCAAAAAAATAATTTTTCCAGATTTTTCCTAGTTTAATTTGTAATTTTTAGCATTTAAATTAGTTTAAAATTAGTTTTTAATTCAAATAAATTCCAGAAAAATCATAAAAATTAGTTTTAATTCTTAGTTAATTTTCTAATATCATTTTTAGTTAGAAAGTAATTTTAGATCATATTTAGGACTTAGATTAGACGTAGTTGCATTTTATTTACGTCTCATTTAATACGTTTTAGTTTAAATCGCGTACTTAGGATTCCCCGTAGTATAATTTCCCTTAATTTTTTCTCCATTCACCGTAGTTTTAATAAAATCAAAAATCCAAAACATCGAGCATTTTAATAACGAACCAATAACGACGTTGCCCATTCACACCTCGTTGGGAAACGACTCGGATTTCCTAATCCGTATCACTATCACTCACGGGTTTTGATTCATTATCCTTTTTCCTAAAGGGATTTTAAATCATTCCTTGTGGTTATTTTTGATATCGATATTGTGGTTTTATCCATACACACACACCCCTAAACCTCAACGAATCAGTGTATTCTATCCATATGGTCACTTCGCGCTGAGTTGTGTTTCCTACTCCGTGATCCTAAAATGTCATATGAAAAATGTTGGAGTTATTGATCGACATGAAAGTTCAACAAACCGTCACTCATAATGAATGTGCTTAATCGTAATATCTATATGTGAATTAAAAGGTAAACGGGGCGTTTTTAGAATTAAAGGTTTCTTAATCTCTTTTGAGGAATCTTTGCTACTTTCCATAGGTTTAGTAGAAAGAGATTGAAATCTTTAGTTTTAGAAGCGTGAGTTGATTGCATTGCGTGAGGACACGACAATCTTCTAGTCTGGGGTATTTTGGTATGTGCTCAAACACATACCATTTCTTTACCAAAATAAGCCAAAATAACCAAGAAAGAGCCGTTTATGTCTTATATTTGTTGGTTTCTTGAGTTTATGCATGTGCAGGTACAGATATGACGAAACAGACAAAAAGAAAGCCAAAACCGAAGAAAACCGAGCACGAGAGAAAGAAGAGTGCAAAAGCCAATGCCGAGGATGCTATTTCAGGGATTTTAGTGCTTAAAAGATCAAATTACAAAGTTCGGGACATGATTTGGGAGTTTATCACAATTCACCCTTCACTTTAGCCAAATTACACATCTTACCCTTCACTTTCCATAATTACACTTTACACCCCTCATTAATTCCACTTTACCAAAATACCAAAATTACCCTAACCATTTCATTATTTACACTATTGGTCCTTGAAATTCACCAAATTACATGATTGGTCCTTTTATTATTAGTCCTAAAATAATCTATACTACCTTTAGTCCAAAAGCCTAATTCCACATGGCCCAAGCCCATCTCCAAATAAACCTTACCCGTACCCTTAACAACCCATGGTCAACAAGTCCATACCCGGTCAACTAATCCGTTTCTCTTTTACCACACAGTCAACGAATGCCAAACAGTAATAAAGAATTCACAAAAACATGTTACCGCCAATATTCACCCCCAATTCCCTTCCCAGGTATAAACCCTAATCTGCCCATCCTCCCAACTGTACAATTTCACCACAATTAAGGGTAGTTTGGTACATTCTCTGACACGAGGAATGCCACCTTGGCAATCCATGTGCCAAGGTGTGCTATGATTGGTTGATCATATGTCATTGATTTGATCCAAAGGATGAAAATGAGGAAGAGGTGCTGGGATTGCCAAATCAGATGAATCAGTGGTTGAGATTGAATCAAAGAAGCACAAGCTTGATCTTCCTGAAGCTTCTCCAACTCCTTTCTCAGCTATTTATACCTCATCAAGTCACAAAGCACTTTGTCCAATTTCTCATGTTTTAGAGGGATTTTGACCATTGCTTTTCCTGTCTATTTTAATGTTTTTAAGTAGTTAATTAGGATGTAATTTCAGTTTCAACATTGTAATCTCATTTCGTTAATACAATTTCCCTTTTTCAGTTTAAGTCCCTTTTGTCAATTTAATTTGAATTCAAGCTTCTGTTAATTCAATTGTGTTTAGAGTACTTAATTACTGGTTATAAAATCTCACATAAGCTTCTATAAGCTCATATGAGTCTTTTGTTGGATGATTAGTTCTTAAATTCAAACTTTTCACAAAAAGTCAATGAAAGTCAAACCAACAAGTCAAATCAATTTTAGATAAATTTCTGTTTTCAAATTGTTATAATGTTGAGTTTTTGAGTTATTTTGAGTATTTGAATCTAGTTTAGTTCAGACTTCATCAGTTTTCATAGTTATTTTGCCAATTGGAATCTTAAAGGTGTGTTTGGATCAAGTTCATTCTCTGTCTTTAAAGCTGCTGTAGAGGTTAAATTTGGTTGACTTAGTTCATATAAGGTTAGTATAGGATAGTTAATGCTTAAAATTCGTAGTTCATTTGCCTAATAGTCAAAATCTCTTTTTAAGCTTCATTTTCAGCATCAAAATTTTGTCATCAGTTGCATAATCCTGTAGGTAGTTCCATAAGTTGTAATTCTAGTTTAGTTAGATTTTCAGTTAGCTTCTAACATCAATGTTCATCATTTAGAGTAATGTAAAGTTCATTAAAGGCAAATATAAAGTTTTTTTTTAATAAGTCAAATCTGTCTAAAGAGTGGTTTTTGTTCATTTTCATTCAGTTTTTTTTATCAGTTTTAGTTGTTGTAAAAATCATTAAAAATTAAAAATAGCCTTTTCAATAGCTAGTTTCATTATTCCCAAAAGGAAAAAAAAATCATAAAAATAGTTTACCTAGGCTGCAAGTAGTCTTAAGTCGGTGGTTCATTGCTTTTTCTGTTCTTGCTGTCACCACTGATCTGCTCTAAATCAGTCCTCACATATCTGCTTATCCTCTTATTGCCTTGATGTATTTGAGTGATTTAAGTTTCTTTAGATAGCTCTTAGTCTAGATTTAGCTGTGTTTCCTTAATTTTCCCCTTAGGAGCTTAGTCTCTTAGCTTATCAATTCTGCAAGTTGCCCATTTCTGCTTTTTGTCAGCATCAGTAGCCTGTTTTGTCCCTTATCAGCTTTTCATAAGCTGTTTTGTTGCTTTATTTGAAGCTTTTGATTATTGAATTTTTCTTCCACTTGTAGCTTGTAGTCTAGGGATTATCCTTGTTCCTTTTAGATGCCTTTAGGAGCCTTTAGATCAGCATATTCATGTCTGCAAATAGCCCTTTTCAAGACATAATATGTTCTGCAATCAGTTACTTTTTTCCCAATAGGCTGTTAATTTTGATTTTTAATTTCTTCACCTTTAGTCCTATTTAGCTGAAATTATAGATATAAGCTCTTTGGTTGGTGTTCTTTATCAAGTTATTTTTAGTTTATTTTTATGATTTTTCTAAGCTAACTTAATTAGAGGTTAAAGTAGCCAAAGTAGGGCTGTTTGGCTTTTGGAGTTTAGAGCCTATTCTTGTGATTGTTTGCTTATAGCTTGTAATTATAGGTTCTAGATCAGTTGCATTAGGATTACTTTAGTTAGTTTAGACATATTGCTTCTCAAAACAGTTTCTTTCCCATTAGCTTATCCTGCATTCATAAGTTGTATTTGATATTTTTCGTAGCTTCTTAGTATAATTTTAGACTTTTCTTTAATTTTCTATAATTTTCCCTGTTCATTTTCTATTTTTCAGCATTTAATTTCTATTTTTAGCATTTTTAATTAGCATTTAATTCAAATAATTCAGAAAATGTTCAAAAAAATACAATTTCAATTTTATTAGTTTTAGAATATTCAAAAAGTCACAAAAAGTATTTTTCCAGAATTTTCATAGCTTAAATAGTATTTTCTAGGAATTTAATTAGTTTTTAATATTTTTAAATTCATGATAAATTGAGATAAAGTCAGAAAAATGTAATTCCAGTTTTGAAAATTCTTTTTAGTTAATTAAGATTTTTGAAAAATATTTTTGTAATTTTCTTGCATGTTTTCATAATTTTTAGCATTTTAAGTCTATTTTAAATGTTCAAAAATAGTTTTTAATTCAAATTAAATCAAGAAAAACCAAGAAAATTAGTTTTAAATTTCAAATAATTTTTTAAATAACATTTTTAGCTTTAGAAAATATTAGATCACTTTTAGAGTCTTTAATTAGTTTAGAGTAATTTACATTTAATTCGCGTTTCATTTAATTCGTATTTGCATTTTAGATTAAATTTGCGTAATTTGTCATTTGCATTATAGATTTAGTACTTTCATATGCTTCCCTTTACTTTCCCTTGCCTCGTAGTGTAGAAATCCCAAATATCCTTTTTACACATTCAAATCCCGATAATCGCGACGTGAGTTGAAGATTCCATTCAACCCTCGTTCGGAACGATCTCGGTGCTCAAACCTAACACGTTTAAGTTACCCATGTACTACAAACTTCTATAACTGGTTTTCCTAAATCAATCAGCTAGGGCATTAAACATATTGAGACTCCCGATCAAGCAAGGGAGAGTGAAACATCCTGGATCTTTTTCCTTTTGTGGTAGCTCGTTTCTCAAAACTGCTGAACATCTTTCATTGAGTAGAATTGTCTCGTCATAGCTTAATTCCTGCGGAATATCATCATGATTAGTTTCAATGGAATTATTAATAGGGGAGTTTACTTGTAAAGCTTGGTCCAGAAGTGATTGTCTTTCCATTCTGATTCGTCGCTTAACTTTCTCCGAAAAAGTAGTCGGTTCTTCAAGGATAGTTTCTACCGTGTTCACAGCTTCCTCTTCCTGAGCTGCTAGGTACTCAGTGATGGCTTGCGAACATGAGCTAACACTCTTTTCCAATCTCTTAATCCTATCTTCCTGAATTTTGAGAGAAGAAACTGCATTATCCACGAATGTCTTCATCATTTTTTCAATCCTATCATCTCGTTCCCTTGATTCCTTGATGTGGTCAAGAATCTTCTTTTCAAGATTGCTCCCGGTTTTGGTCCCAAACACACTCTTAACCCTCTCAATCCTACATGCTTCAGCTTCTCTTTCTAACCTTCGTTTTTCGAAAATCTCCCCATAATTGTATTCTTGCTTTGTTATCGTCTTCATTACCTTATGATCAAAATTGTCTCTTGGTCCATACCCTGTATCCATTTGCCATTTGTAGCAATGTTCAGAAATCCGTTGAATACATTCCAAGGCTTGGTCAGGAGTCATGCTAGGAATAGGTTTCAGGGAATCGAGTAGTTCTCGTGTTAGCGCATTAATTCCCCGGTAGAAGACGTAGACGATCTAATGTTTGTTCAAATCACGGGTGGGACATCGATAAAGCAGCTCATTAAATCTTTTCCATGCCTGGTAAAGCGTTTCTTCTCCAACTTGAACGAACTGATAGATTTTACCAAGAAGTTTGGCCATTTTTTAAGGAGGGCACAATTGCTGAACGAACTCTTTTCTTAGTTTATCCCATACTCCTTTACATTCGTTAGGGAGTTTGTTATACCATCTTTTCGCAGTGCCAGTAACAGTCATAGGAAAAATCCTTGCGGTGACCGAATAGCTCAGGGTACCTCTGACGTTGAAAAGAGAGGATAAGTAGAGTACTTCTTCTACGTGATTCTGAACGTCCTCATCTTCATCTTCAGAAAACTTAAGTTCGTGTAACTCTCGAATAAATTGATCTGAAATAGAGTATTTTTCAGTACTAGAATCATGTGTAAAGGTTCGCTGGCAGTTCTCATTTGGTCGCTCCAAATACTGCTCCATAGTTAAGTCGTCTATATTACTTTCATCGATGATCACCGGTTCTGCGTCAGACTGGTCTGATTCGTAAAATGAGAAGATGTTGTGAATAGGAACCGGAGAGTAAACTTTCCTTGTCCGAAATTGCTTCTCCGGATTATCGAATGTGGTGGCCAAAAAAGGCCTCGAGCTACGAGTCTTGTATCCTGACATCTAAGAGAAGAAAGAAAATTAAAAATAGACTTAATATGAAATCCTAAAATAGCTCCCCGGCAGCGGCGCCAAAAACTTGATGCAGGTTTTACTGTCCAGGTTTTAATATTTATAAAGTCTCGTTATACCTATGGTCTACCCTAATGCACTAACGGGCAGTGTACTCGGTCGTGTGTAGTTCAGTATTCGGTAAAGCCGAGGTCATCCCAATAGCTATGTGTGTTGGATTATTACTAAGTCTAGATGTCACAGATTAATAATGATTTCGATAAGGAATTAATTAATTAACTACTAAAGCAAATAAAAGGCAAAGGATAAATCAATAGAGGAGAGTGGTGCTAACCTAGTTATTCCTCCTAACTAGTAATGTCTACGTCTACTTACTTTCAATTTCTTCAGGTGGGGTCAAAGTCAAGAGGACAGCATTTAGTCAATTCGCCCTAACCTATCAGCAAAGATGCCATCACAGGAGAAGTCAGGTGTCCCCTCATAAGTCCTGTTGTTCCTGGTCCCCTAAGCCAAGTCATTAAGTACCGCTACATGTAGATTTTTAATAGTGAGTGCCCGGTCGTTAGCAACTTAAACACTCACCTTAAGTTCATCCAAACGGTAGGTGATCAGTTGGTCAAATCGCACAAGTAGAAAGGGTCGTCAGTTGGTCATATCTTACCCTTCCCGTCTCATTCCGCTCACCTAGGGTCAGTTGGTCATATCTCCTAGGCAATTGGCCTCTACCGCCATTCAAAACTACCGAAACAAGGGTAGCTACCAATAAACTATGCATGCATACACTTAGAAATAATTATACAGAAGTAATGTAAACGCAAATAAAACAATTAAGGAATCATGACTAGGCCAGCACCAAGAGGTGCTTAGCCGCTCATATTAACCATACAAATCAATTCAATATTCAAAGTTACGAAATACATGAATCGAAAGTAAAGAAAATATAAAATGTTAATGCTTATCGTAGGGGAGTGATTTCTCCCTTGGAGACAGCTCCGTATACTCCTCTAGACCTGCCTTTGGCTTTTTCCCACGTTCTCTGGTTGTTGTGTGTGGAATGGGATGATTTGAAATGCTGGAAATCGTGGGGTATTTATAGGCCAGATCTAGGTTACGGCGTAACTAATATAGGAGTTACGTCGTAACCTTCAATTCCTTCGTATTTTGCACTAGATCTGCTAGTTACGGCGTAACCTAATGAATGGTTACGCTGTAGTCTTCAATAATACTTGGTTACGCCGTAGTTGGTGGAATAGTTACGGCGTAGTTATCAGTGGCGTGGAAACTCCTTTGACCTAATAAGTTACGTCGCAGTCTTTGGGGAGAGTTACGCCGTAACCTTCTGATGAGTTGGTTTTCAGAGTCACGCTTTAGTTACGGCATAATGTGAGAGATGAGTTACGCCGTAATTTCTTCAAAGTTAGCATACTATGATAAATATTTTGATATTTCTCTAATTCCGCGTCTCATTAGCTCCAATGCTCGTAATTTACCTGAAAGTGGAAAACAAGCGTAAATCCATATAAATGATATAAATTACAAGTATTATCGGGGGAAATTGACACTTAATATTAAGGAATATTTGATGTTATCAGTAAACTATTGGCTCAAACCATTTACGTATTTTATTTGTTTCGTTAAAAATGATTTTACGTTTATTATCGACAAAACATTAGAAGATTGTAAAATATAAATAAACGTTTTTACGGCTTATTTGTATTAATAGAATGCTTGATATTCCTAATTACCAGTCATGTGAAATTTTAACCACAATTGGTATCAGAGCGGGGAGCTCTTGATATAGGGATCTACAAGGTTTTTCGAAGAAAAGATGGAAAATTCGAAGCTGATAAAAATTTTCGTATCTTTCTGCAGGGCTGTTTTCAAACATCGCTAACCTTTTTGTTAACCGTTGGATCGAGATGAAATTTTTGGTGAACGATCTATATATATATGGCTATATTTTCAACGGAGGGATCTTCAATTGGAACTTTTGATTGAAAGTTATTAACTGTCAAAGTCTGCTGCAGAAAAAGGGTAACAATTCGATTTTTTTTTTTTTTTGGTTTGATGCTTAATCATTTTCTATTATGTGCATGTCCTCTGACCTTATGACTCATGCAAATTTGTAATTCTAATTCAAGATCGTGGGTAAGTTACAAATCATATTGATATTTTATCTATTGGCCAAGATGTGCATACTGATTTTGCAAGTTATGATACAAGGTCACATGGGGTGATATTAAATTAATATATTCATGGATTGGATTTAATTGAAGACATGCGTGTGATTTGAGTGTTCACACTGGTGGACAGAATACTTTAAGTGATATGTGAGATTCCTCATCTTATATTCGTATATATTGAGTTTGTCGCATGAGAATTCAATCCACGTAAATTAATATTATAATCGCTTTTGTTGTCAGTTAGGGGTGATTGTTTACTCATTCCTAATATTTTTAACATTAAGTATCATGTGATCTGGTTCTCTGATTGGCTACTAATTATTCATGGGACGGTGGATTGAAGTTTTTATGAATTATGTGGACCATTGGATTACATTGCATGTTCTATGTCATAATCTGGATCGTTGATGGTGTTAGCTGTTTATGTTCTTTTGGATATTAAATGTTTTGTGATGTTGCTATTTGGGTTTGTACTGTTCGAAAAGATTAATACTGGCAGCTTAGCAAGGTTATTACTGTCGGGATATGGTTAATATTGTTCATGCAAAGGTTAATTCTGGTCATCTCATGTTAATATTGGCAGCTGGGACGTTAGTACTGTTCGTGGCATATTAATTATGTTCATGTTAATTATGCCCGTATATACTTAATATTGCTCGACAAAAGGTTTATACTGCTTATAGTGTATGAGAAGTATCTTTGTACTGCTAGTGTTATCTAATATCGAGTGACACACAGGTTTTGGATCTCGAACAAAACTGGAATTCTTTCAGTTTATACTTATTTATTTTATGGCTCGTTTTGGAGATTATTTGAAGATGTGATTACGAAGACAATTGAATATTGCTTATTTGATGTTGTAGTTGAGTTTCACAGGTGCGTGTTCTTATCATATCTCAAATGGCTTACAACATTTGAGATAACTTGTTCGTACTTTATAGAGATGCGACAAAGACTTGACGAATCTAGCAAAGGTGTGTGATCTACAAACTGATGGTGCTTAATGCTCACATTTACTATCACTTTAAGGAGTTACGTTATTGTGCTTAGTGTCTCATGTAGTTGAGGATTTATCAAGAAGTTGTTGTCTACTTATACTTTTTGTGGGAGTATGAGTTCGGAGTCATGTGTATAGTACAAGACATAAGACACAAGTTTGTGAAATTCTATTTCATCATCAAATTCGTTATACTTAGTTTTCTTCATTAGTAATCATTACATGAAGCCTACAGATTTGAAGAATCAAGAAGATGGTTAACATATGGGTTTTAGGGGAAGCTTATTGTTAAATATTGAACCATCTACATGCATCATTCGAGGGGAAGGTTTTTATTACTACTTGTTGGTATTTGTACTATTGGTTCAAATTTTTATTGCCTTAATTTCATTTTTAGTGCAGAAAACTTCATGGAGGATATCTTGAGGCATTGGAAAGATGGATTAGTCGTATGATATTGGTTCGTGGTTTTGAAGATCAAAGTTTCTTCTTCTTAGTTTCTTCTAGTGGATTATGACAAAAAGGGGAAGAAGGCATTACATAGAATATTTGTAACTTGAAGATCCTTGGTGATAATGCATGTTTAAGGGGAAGTTCGTTTATCTTTCATGACATATTAACTTCAGGGAAGTTCGTGCTTATTTGGTTTTGTCATTATCAACTATGGGAAGATTGTTGGGAATAATATTTGAGTTTATAAGACAAAATACATGAAAGATGAAGGACTGTTGAAGACAAATAAAGACAAAGGACCTACTTGTTAAAGAAGTATTTATTATTTGGTCCCTAGTAGTATTTTGTAACCCTAGACTCTCTAGATTATAAAGAGAGGCAGGGAATTAGGTTTTAGTGTGTCAAGATGTGAACACCAAATAGTGTGTGTGTGTGTGTATGTGTTCCTAGGCGTATGTTCATGTAAACGCCTAGGTTAGTATTAGTATAATAGTGATTAGTAGTTAGTCGATTAGTAGAGTAGAGATGATGGCGAGGAACCTTTAATAATAACAATTGCATTCTATTATCGTTGTTATTATTATTCCCTATTGCTGATAAACGATCTTTACAGTCCCCTTGTGGTATCTTTATTAATAAGTTAAAGTATACCTTGGACATTTTGAAAAAACATGGAATGGAAAATTGTGATAGCGTTAGTACACCACTTTCTACTGACACCAAGCTAGATCTTGATTTACAAGGGACACCCGTCGATCCTAGAAAATATCGTAGTATGATCGGGTCCCTCATGTAACTAACAGCTAGCTGCCCAGATATTATGTATGTTGTTTGTTTATGTGCTCGGTTTCAGGAAAGGCCTACTGAGAAGCACTTCAAAGAGGTTAAACATATCTTTCGGTATCTCAAAAGGACCAGTCATTTGGGACTTTGGTACCCGAAGGATTCCGGAATAGAACTTACGGCTTTTTCAGATGCTGACCATGCAGGTTGCCAAGTCTCAGCAAAAAGCACATCTGGCGGAGTTCAATTTCTTGGTGAGAAGCTATTAAGTTGGTAGTCCAAGAAGCAAGAATGCATAGCGATGTCGACTGCGGAAGCTGAGTATATATCTTTATCTGCATGTTGCGCACAAGTTCTTTGGATGCGCATGCAATTATCAGATTATGGCTTTCTCTTCAACAAAATCCCAATATATTGCGATTTAAAGAGTGTCATCGCCAGATTTAAAGACTGTCATCACCATCTCTTGCAACCTAGTTTCACATTCCCGTATCAAGCATATCGCAGTTCGATACCATTTGATCAAAGAGCATGTGGAAAAGGGTACAGTTGAGCTATACTTCTTCAAGACGGATTACCAGTTATTTGATCTATTTATGAAAGCTCTTTCAAAAGAAAGGTTTCAGTACCTAGCTCACCAAATTGGTATGCGAAGCCTAACTCCCGAAGAGTTAGACCATCTTCTCGAACTTTCTTGAAAATTTTTCAAACCAAAGCTTCTCATGTAAATATTTTTCGAAAATCAAAATACAAAATTTGAAAAACCAACAAAAGCAAAATACAAAAATATAAAGCTCTAAAACCAAATACAAAATTCAAGAGTTCAAAAATCCAAAAAATATTCTTCTTCGACATGTCTCTCATATAATCGATATTATTTACGTGTCTAGAAATGTCACTCAATAATGATACGGATGTGTAAAGATGCTTGAGCGAGAGTTCATAAAAAAAAATTCAAAACATGTCGCCTATAAATTCTTCTTAATGACTTATACACACATATCAGTGTATAACCCAACTTTCAAAGAAAGGACCCTGTTGTACGTTTCAGTGCGACAATCCTAAAGATAAGAAAAGAAGTTTTCTTACATCTTTCAAATATCAAAGTTTTCTTAAACTTAATTTTCAAATCATTTTTGTAAAAGAAACTTTGTGTTAATGTGTTGTAATTCCTTATCTTAAATGTGATTTTTGAAACCATAATCAAAATTGGTTCAAGAAATTTTCAAACTGAATTTTCAAATTCTTTCAGAATTTTGCTTAAGAAGACTCAATCCTCAAACTTTCATAAAAAAATCAAGTCTTGAGGGAGAGCCGTTCAAAATATAAAAGTTTTTCTCAAAACCGAAATTCCAAATTAATTGATTAAACTTCTTTCCAATTTGAGAAGATGCTTTTTCATATCTCTTCTTTAGATACCTTCAAACTGATTTTTCACATCTACAAAAGGTATCATATACCTTGAAACAAAATTTCTTCAAGAATTTTTCAAAACAAAAGTTTTAAAATCATTCAAAATTTTGCTTCAAGAAGACTCCTTCCCTCTAACTTTAACAAAGTATTCTCAAAACAAATGCAAGTTTTGAGGGGGAGTATTTCAAAAGAAAATGTTTCGAAAATGTTAATGCAAAAATATCCGTTTCTCCCTAATATTGAAAACAAAGATTTTAATCAAATTGGTATCAAAAATACCATAAATATGCTATTTTTGAGGGGGAGAAAATGTGATTAAAATGTGATCATCTCAAAGAGCTCGACTCAAATATAACCTAAGAATTGACGAGATATACAAAGTCAGATCTCAAAAGGACTTGTTCCGGGACGGGTAATAATTTCAAGCTGGTCTAACCAGTGATGTAAACGTGTCTTGCAAAGGACTTGTCTGAGTAGAATGTACCATCTTGAGAAACTTTCTTTGGACATGAACCGAGACGGGTAATAATTTCAAGATGGTCTAACCAGTGATGTAAACGTGTCTCGCAAAGGTCTCGTCTATTGAAACTCGATCAATTCAAAAGTGTGAACTATTCCCTCAATGTGCAGATTTACCGTAATAAATATTGAGCACATGTGGAGGGGGTATATTTCTTAAATAAAAAAAATCTCAAAGTGTCAACGAAGCATGTTTCACATCAATAAGAACTTTGAGAGATTTTCAATGAATGGTTTTTATGGCAACATAGGATAGTCATGGAGTTATAAGGTGACTAAGGATAGTCTTATATCCTATGATCCGCCAGAGCCGGAGGGATCTACCCAAGGACAACACTAATATTTTAGAACTAGAAAGTCCTTAGGTAGGATTGAAAAAAGGAGTAAATTAAGGAAAGGAGAAAGAAGGGGTTGAAGAATTAAAAAGAAAAGTTGTGAAAGGATGAAAAGAAATAGCACTCCATACACTTAGGATAGAAACAGTGTCAATACATCTGCTACTGGTTATCACTAAGATGATACTGGTATTGAAGACAAGACGTCATGAATCTAGTGACGCGCTGAACCACCCATCCTATCCACTCAAGTTCCTCTTAAAAGGATATCGTTTCATTTCTCAGAGAGAACCCTGCATAATCTATCAACTTCTTATTCCGAGATGTGTTGGTATTGAAAAAGGATGCACTCTGCTCCAGCCTCCGACCGCTAAAATCAAAACACACTTAATCGAGTCTAGAGCCACGAGATTCACCAACACAATTTCCAAATATATACACTATTTTTCACCAAAAAAAACACAAGTTGTACGAGAGTCCTATGCAAGATCTTTGTAATCTTGCCAAACATTCATCATGGTGGTTGCTTTGTTCCAAACAGTCTACAGTCGTGGAGTGATACTTTGGTATACTCCATTGGCTCACAACGACTAGTGTGAAGATATTAAATACGAGGACATGCAAGTGACCATCCAGTCTGAGATTATTCAAGGAACGCGCCAGCGATCTGGGATGTACCTGTACAAAATATCCAAACACTAACGTTAGGAACTTGATTGCTAACTGTTTTCTTGCAGGTAATTATGGAGACCTAGAGTTCCAGGAAAGACCATCACTACCACCATATTCATCAACATCTTCAAGCTTCACATACTCATACTCAAGTGATCCATCCACAACGAGTTCAAGCCAAAGATTATCTAGACAAAAAGACACATCAAATTCAAAGTCAAGAACATGTCCGAGTCAAGAGAATATCTATGGAATATCGTAAGAGTGAAGATATGAAGAGCATAGTCTACATATGATATGAGTATGTCGGAGAGAGTACAACAACAGATCAAGCGAAGGTGTTGAAGGCAAGATAAAGATCACAAGCATGAACGGAACAAAGAAGTCTACCAAGTCTATTACAAACAAGGTTCAAATTCAAGAAACAAGAACTGAAGACCAAAGATCCAAGTTGAAAGACTCAAGATGCAAGTGCTAAAGTTCAAGACTTAAGAGGCATCATTTATAAATGACCACCTCTTAGGGGGAGATTGTTAGCATTAATATTTTATATAAAGTGATGGTCATTTATATGACGGGAACCTTGTTTGATTGTAATAGTATAAGATAGATTAAATGGTGGGCTTAGGGACTAGTTAAGCTAATAGGTTAAGCTTTGTATTAGTTTAGTTTACTTAAATATGTACAAGCCTAGTCCAATAGAAAGCCCAAGCCCACCAAGCCCAACCTTGGGTGTCTTCATTTGTATTTAAACGAATCACCACCTCACTTGAGGTGTGTGTGAGTGTGTGTTTTTAGTGTGAGAAATAAATATATCATTCATCATCATTCTCTCCTACTTCTCCCTACTTTCTCTCTCTATATTTTCACTCTCTCTCTCTCTATGATGTTATGACAATATTGGATCCTACATAACTTTTCACTGTTTTCAGTCTCACCATCAAGATCCTTTCCAACAGCATCATTGACATGACGATCCACAATTTCTTCTATCACCACACCCTTGCCATACTTATCATTCGCTCCATCATGTGACACTCTACCAATGAAACATCGGTTTCAATATACAAACTCCAATTCTCTAAATCTAGGAACATACTCCACAAGTCTGATCACATCTTTGTCAGACATTTGTGATAGCAAACCTACATCCAATGACTCCCCAAGTATCCTAAAAATGAGTAAACGTAAGGGTACGATCCATGTAACCTTTCGTACAATAAGTTCATTGACAGAAATGTCACGGTGAACTCCGTCAAACCAATATGTATCTCCAAAAAGATATCTTCTTCATGATGGTGAGGTAAATTCACCATTGTGATGGATTTGCAAAGTAAACATGTTTTCATTCAAATTTGTGCAACACATAAAATATCAATAACTTCAATTTCATGGCTTTTGGTTATCTAAGGTATGTATGAACATAGTAACAAGTTTTAATATAAAACATAAATACCCCCAAATTTTATGCATCATACATTATCAAATACAACTCAAACATCAGGATTTTAGAGTTTACAATGTCTGAATCAAGCAAAAGATCAAGAAGTGAAACTTTTGTTTTATACTGCTTAAATCGAAACCCGAAAATCTTTACTAATGAAACTTTAGTAAACAATCTAGTTGTGTCTTTTACTTCATGAAACCAGATAGAGCAATAGTAGAAACTAGGAAGAAACCAAATGGAACAGAGTATGCTTACCATAAAGGATTCCTAAATCAGGGATCGAGGTACTGTGTGCGCGATTCTGTAAAAACTTAATCATTCTCAGGATCTTTTAATTTTACCTGTGAAATTAATGTTCATGGAAGAAAATGAAACACAAATATAAACTATTGCTTCAAAGGACTAAATTTGTAAAACTATATGTTGGCAAGTGAGCAAATTGGCGGAAAATGGACTGAAATGACGATAATACCCTCAGGGGTGGGGCCATGTAACGAGAAAATTAACGCGAGTTAGTGAACAGTGCCTCTCGGTGGTTGTTTTGCAAAAAATGTAAACATTGGTGGCTTTTTTACAATAAATTTCGTCTCGGTGTAATCCTTGTATTTTCAGAGAAACATTAGGGACAAAATTTGCAATTTACCCTTTTAATAATACAACTTTGTTTGCAAATAGTGCAAACTTATGAATCTCAAAAAAGTAACAAGTTCATATATCTTGTGCTCGAACTTTCAATACAAAAAAAGAAAAAAAAGTTTGAAAGTTATCATAGATAAGATATCATCAACGGCCTCTCTAAATTGATAGGTAACTCACATTCACATATTGCTAACGAAAGGCCTTAGGTTTTAATAGTTTGCCGTAGGTATAAAAAGATTTTTTATCTCTAAATTTATTACTGTATCACTTAGGTCCTTGCTAGTTTTCTCTTTATAGATTTGAAAATGGTTGAGAATAGGTTATAAAACGTGTGACATTTGAGATAAGTAGATGTGACTTTATAATACGTATTGCACTTGTGCGCGACGGTTACCAGATCAGAATATGACACATATTTAAGTGGGTAAAATAGCCGCTCAAATCCATTCAAAATATTTGAGATTTCTCCAATGTCGTCGTCTGACCCTTCACGTCGTAAACTTAAAGATGGTCGTAAACGAAAGCCTCTTTGGAAAACAATTCTCAGTGTCTTCTTCAACAACTTTATTCTCTTCCTCGTATCGCTTCTTCTTGTTCAGATGTTGCTTAAATTAGCCTTTAATCAAATCGTTTCTTCTGATTATTACGACATGCGAATTGCGGGTATGGAGACATCCTTGAAAACCACTACTAAAATCATGCAGGCTAAACTCGATTCTGTTGATCAAAATATCCGAAGCCGAATCCACGGTTTAAACACCGAAATAAGTAATAAAGTTTGTGAAAATGGGGAGGAGTTTTCGGCTCGGTTAAGTGACTTGGATGGGAGAGTTGAGGGGGTGGACAAGTGTTTGACTGGTCATCAGAAATGGGTATCGAAAAATGAGTTTGATAGATTTGTTGATGAGTTTAAGGAGTTTAAAGGCTTGGTTGATTTTAAGGATTTGAGTTTACAACAAGTCAAAGCTTTTGCTAAGGAAATTGTTGAGAAACATGCTGCTGATGGCCTTGGTATGGTTGACTATGCCGCAGCGTCTGGTGGGGCTATGGTGGTTGACCATTCGGATACTAATTCCGGAATGGTTAATTTGTTGTACAGAAATAGGGTTAGTAGTAACGCTGTGAAGATGTTGCAGCCGAGCTTTGGTGAGCCTGGTCAATGTTTCCCTCTAAAAGGGGACAATGGTTTTGTTCAAGTTAAGCTTAGGACTGCTATCATCTCGGAGGCTATAACTCTTGAACATGTTGCTAAGGTTTTTTTTTCTTACATGTTTAGTACAGTAGTAATATGTTACTTGCGTACTAAAATTTTGATTGTGGTTGGTGTTGATGACTTGATGTAGTTATAGTCTGCATAACAATGTTGAAGTATATGTTTTAGCAGCATATTAGGCACATTAACTTCCATTATAATATATGGCAACGATTTAAAAAGGATTTACTGTATTATTCTACGTTTACATCGAAACTTGCATAAACTTTACCTAAATTGTGGTAGTATTTAGGTTTAGACCACTTGATTATCACTTTTATATGTTCTAATTAGGCATTTGATTTGGGCATTACGGAACAAAGCTAAACTTAACCATTTGATATATATAAAACTGTTGGTTTATCTGTCCCATGTCTAAATATTCTATAATCAAGCCTACAAGCATTTGCAGGGGTATGAGTCAACAGACCAAGGAAAACATAATGTTTTAGTTCATTTATCGATCTGTTTGTGAGCATGTTTTATCGCCCTATGGACAGACCAAGGACAACATAATGTTCTAGTTCTTTTGCGGCTATGTATTTATGTGAATATATAATGATATTCTTGGCGCTGATCATCACGATATGTAGGATTTCTAATACTTTTTTGTATTATATGAAGTACTTGCCTTATATACCTCTGCTGTCTTTGGTCGTATTAGTGTCTCATGATTTTGGTACCATGGACACTTTTGCTCTTTCTTGAAAGAAATCTTGCTTGTCAGATTTTAGGCAAAGATCTCCATCCTCTAGCTTTATATTGGACTGCACTCTTGTTGCATAACTGCCCAAAGACCCTGCGATCCCTCTGTGCACTTGATCTATCAAATGCCACACTTTATAATATCGTTTTGTGGTTATACTTTAATTCATTAATTATTTATGAAAAGTTAGAAAGTGGGCAAAAGGATGTTAGCGGGCCGATCTATACTATAAATGATTCATATTGACCTATAACATCCAACTCGCCGGACCAGCCCATCTTGCCACTGCTAATTATTATTTTTAATATGCTACTGCTCTCGGTCTATATATATATATAGCTATGTGCATGATTGTAACAATGCTGATCTTTTGTACCGTGAACAGAGTGTGGCATTTGATAGATCAAGTGCTCCCAAGGATTGCAGGGTCTTTGGGTGGTTAAGCAACAAGTATACAATGCAGAGGCAGTTGCTGACTGAGTTTATCTATGATCTTGAAAAGAGTAATGCTCAGACTTTTGATGTGTTGGACATTGGAGGCTTAAGCATTATTGATACAATCAGGCTAGAATTTACGTCTAATCACGGGAATCCAACACATACATGCATTTATCGGTTAAGGGTGCATGGTCAAGAACCTCATGCTTTGTCATCCCTTGCCTTGCAGTAATGACTTGTGATGTTTTATAATGTCCCATATGCTTTTTGGACATAACTTGATGCACTAGTCTAGCTCTTGAAGCTTGTTGTATATTTCTGTTATCTGTGTATACCTTGTTATGGATGATTGGAAAAGAGTTAACGACATAAAACCTCTTTTATCAAATGAATGATTGCCCGTGGTTGTAAACGTCTAAATTTATAGCATGTACGTGGCAAATATTCATACTTTGTAATTCCTTCAAGGCAAAAGATATATACTACTTTACTGTTTGTTTAGTAGAGGGGGAAAAGGTGTGTCAAATTTTCATACTTGCATGTCTTTTACAAATATACTCATCTTATCTCTATATTGTTGTGGTG
This sequence comes from Chrysanthemum makinoi, assembly GCA_910596185.1. Lineage (NCBI taxonomy): Eukaryota > Viridiplantae > Streptophyta > Magnoliopsida > Asterales > Asteraceae > Chrysanthemum > Chrysanthemum makinoi. Next base: position 216,825,552 of record OU343223.1, on the reverse strand, counting down.
TGCATACTAAATTGCAGAACTGGAAGGTGTATTTTGTATGCTAATCGATAAGCGTTTGTATTCTTACTAGTAATAGAATAGTATCATATTCTTATATAATTTGCGTTAATGACAAACTAATATTAAGACCACTGTATAACCCCAAAGTCATCAACCCAGGCCCTTAATACAGTACAATAATAACCAGCGATTAGCATGCTGTTACTTCACCCACAGCCCTCATGTTCATATCCATGAATAAGATGAACAAAGTTGATGTGCTTGTCATTCATTGCAGACTGATTCATGATACTTGTATCTAATATTTGACATCAAGACCGTTAATCAATTGCAAAACAACAAATTTAAATAAGAGTAAATTACATAAATGGTCCCTGTGGTTTGTCAAAAATTTCACCTATCGTCCCTCAAACTTAAAAGTTGCATGAATGGTCCCTTTCGAGGCAAAAGAATAACATGAATGGTCCTTTGACCATAATTTCTGTTAGTTGACCGTCAAATGGGTGTTTGGAAGGCTGAAATGACAAAAATACCCTCGTATGTGTTTCATGAATGGTCCCTATGGTTTGTGGGTTATCACGAATTAGTCCCTGATTTTTTATTTTTATTTATATAACTATTTATATAAAAAACATTTTGTCGAAAATTTTATAAAAAATTCCTAAAATTTATAACTAACTCCAAAAATTTTATAAAAATTTTATTCATAATTCTGAAAATTCTATAAAAAAATTCCGATAAAAGTATTCAAAAGAAAAAAATGTCGAAATTTTTTTATAAAAATTCGTAAAAAGAAAAAGTTTAAAAAACAAATTTTTTACGGAATTTTAAAAAAAAAATAAAAACAATTTTTACGGAATTTTTTTAAAAAGAAAAATTTTTCTTTTCTCTTTTTTTTCCAAAATTTTTTACGGAATGTTTTATAAAATTTTGGGCAAAAACTTTTTATAAAATTTTAGGGATAAAAATTTGTCAAAAAATTTATAAAAAGTTTAAAATTTTATAAAAAAATTTATAAAAATATTAAAATTTTATAAAAAAATTTATAAAAATATCAAAATTTTATAAAAAATTTTATTAATTTTTTGTAAAAATTTTATAAAATTTTATAAAAATCTATCAAAATTTTATAAAATTTTATAAAAAGCTTTATTAATTTTTTATAAAATTAATAAAAAAATTTATAAAATTTTGATATTTTTTCAAATTTTTTTATAAAATTTTAATATTTTTATAAAAGTTTAAACTTTTTATAAATTTTTTGACAAATTTTTTTCCCTAAAATTTTATAAAAAGTTTTTGCCCAAAATTTTATAAAACATTCCGTAAAAAATTTTGGAAAAAAAAGAGAAAAGAAAAATTTTTCTTTTTAAAAAAATTCCGTAAAAATTGTTTTTATTTTTTTTTAAAATTCCGTAAAAAATTTGTTTTTTAAACTTTTTCTTTTTACGAATTTTTATAAAAATTTCACAATTTTTTCTTTTTTGAATACTTTTATCGGAATTTTTTCTAGAATTTTCAGAATTATGAATAAAATTTTTATAAAATTTTTGGAATTATTTATAAATTTTTAGGAACTTTTTATAAAATTTTCGACAAAATATTTTTTATATAAATAGTTATATAAATAAAAATAAAAAATAAAAAATCAGGGACTAATTCGTGATAACCCACAAACCATAGGGACCATTCATGAAACACATACGAGGGTATTTTTGTCATTTCAGCCTTCCAAACACCCATTTGACGGTCAACTAACAGAAATTATGGTCAAAGGACCATTCATGTTATTCTTTTGCCTCGAAAGAGACCATTCATGCAACTTTTAAGTTTGAGGGACGATAGGTGAAATTTTTGACAAACCACAGGGACCATTTATGTAATTTACTCTTTAAATAATATATACCAACAAGACATGGGCAATTTGCTCGCAACAAAGTTTGATATTTTAGATTTGAATAAACACTCGCTCGGTAGGATAACATATTTAGCAAATCAGATGGAAATAATAAGTAAAATCCCAACTCCCCCATAACTGTACATAATAGCTAAAGAATCCTACTAGACACCCCCCGGCCACTCCAATAACTTTACATAACAATCAACTCACCATCTACAAAACAATATAACACAATCACCATCATTCTACCCTGGCCCATAGGTTTAGAAGATTGAAAGAATCAAAGAAGATATCAACTTTATGGCCTGAAATTCCTTTTACTGTCTGAGTGCAGATCTGGATTATCACTCTTATCAGTATCATAGTTTTCTCTGTGTGATTCAACCTCCATGCTACCTGCTTGAGATCTTCGTCGTCGATCCTATATGATAGTAATATAAATAAAATTATATTGATCTGGACAGTGTTAACTTAGGTGTTAATTTCGACCCCATTTACTTATGAATGGGTCGATTTGAGTATGAGTTATCCTCAGAAAGAAAATGAGTCGGATAAAAAATTAGCTAGAAGGAAGTTGGGGTTATGCTATTTTTTAATACTTACATTGGTTAGATTTTAGCACAGTAGATTACATTAATGTAATATCATAGCTTTTGTAATCATATTTAACAGATTAGATTTATAGTTCATAAAAAAATGACAAGAGATGTTTGCGGGTGAACCCGACCCTTGGTAAAAACAGCCCATTTTTTCACACATCGATAATTGAGAAAAATAATTATTGGACAACTAACCTCTCTTGGTAAGGGATATTCCTCTGATTCGAGCATACGTACAACTTGGCTCATTCGGGGTCTCTTGTCAGAGTCAGGGTCAACGCACCTCAAAGCAGTTAATAATGCTCGTTTTAATGCTCTTGTAGACGGCTTTGTATCAATGGTTGGATCCACCACTTCCTCTGATCTCCTGCTTCCAACCATCATTTTCAGCCAATCCACAAGGTTTACCTGCAGTATTGTTATCAATAATAGCAATTCATCAGCTTTTAATCCTATATGTGAACCACCACATCTTATGCATTCCCTAAACAAAGTTATCAGAAAAGTTAGATGCAACACAAACACAGAAGAGACTAGTGTAACGAGCTTATTTTTCCCACACTTCATGTGGGCATAGCGTCATTTTATTTCGCTTGAGCTAAAGTAAACCTAAAGATAAACTAACCGAAGCTAAAAAAGAACGCACCAAAGGAATGGGGAATACTAGAGTACACTGGTATTCGTAGGACTTAAAAGATTAAAGACTTGAGTCATTCCTCGTTTGCTGCTCCATCACGATCTCCATGACTGTGAGAGCATTGCTTATATTTTTAACTCAATTAGCGTAGTGTAGAATTCTTATAAAATCCATCCTTGATTGCCATCAATTTACGTGGTTGACCCACGTCCTAAATCTGTTTTGAAAGTTACATAAGCTCTCATGTTCAATATCTGGGGCAGGACATTTGAGAACTCCATGGGCTTCCAAATGGATTCCTCGCGGTTTAGCTCAATCATCATTCACTTGCATGCGTCAATGATGGTCCCAGATAGAATTGCCTCATCAAATAAGGTTATCAGACATCTCACTTAGTAATGATTATCCTATGTTTTCTAGAATGCTTCCTAAACAACCACAAACAAGCCCTATCAGCTTTTAAGACATCTCACTTAAAGAGTCGCCGACTCACCCATAATCTTCCGATGAAGGTGGTCTTCGGCAGCGGTCATGTCCAACTAATGTCATCCAAGAAGTATCCCGTGAGCAAGGAAAAGTCCTTGAATCTATCATGTAGATCACCCTTCTATGGATTCTTAATAGTGGCGGCTTCTTTATATAAAATCATCCTTACAACTTCTATACCAACTAATGTGCTCTTCAACCAACTGTCGCAATCTTATTTATCCAAGCTTTGTCCTACTTTATTGTCAACAATTTATGCACACTAGGCCAAGTAAGCCTCAAAGGAAACAATTGTATACCAACGATTGTTTCTCGCTTAATCTCCCTTAATGCTACAAATGAGAGACACCTCCCCTTTAAATACCTTATACACTAGGATCTATATGCAAAAGTATCTAGGTCCTTCTATGATTGTCCCCAAGATTATTACAGGTATAATTGTGTTTCTACAAATACAAGAATGGCATAAAAATATACGAAGAAAACTAATCATCCTAGATGGTGAGTGTGTGTGCAAAGATCGTACTTGAAAGTCTTGGGACGCGAAACTATAACCAAGGGAAGGGGAAATCTGAGTTCTGCATATGATTAGGGTATTACAAGGTGGAGAAACTAAATATATCAAGGATAATATTCATTGGCCAAAACTAGTAAGCTTACATGGAGGGTTATCTCTATAAGAATTCATGGAAATAGTTGAATGTGGTTAAACCCTTATTAGGGTCAACCTTTATACATATATAGAATTAGAATGATGACGGTGGAAGCACTAAGAAAGAAGAATGTACTATTTCCTTTAGAGTTGAGTATATTTAATGAGCATTGGAGAGCACTATGAGAAATTCGGATAGCCTTAAAGTATAATATCACTAACCATGTTATTTAATGTTAAAGGATCATACAGGAGTAAATTAATACTGATCTACTAGAAAAAATAAGATAGTCTAAAAGTTATGGAATTGAGCAGTTAGCACAAGCTATGGGAAATATAAATTTATTCCGTGAGATCAATGAGATTACAAGCAAATTTACTTTCTGTAATTAAATACTTTATGAAAATTTAGTGAAAACAAAATAATTTTGTACCTAATAGCAATTGCTCTATAGCCAACATGTGATCATTTATCACTAAAGGTCTCCGGGAAAGAACAAAGTCACTACATGTGAATAAGATAAAGGACGCTTATGATGGTGTAGTAATTAACATGGAAACATGTAACAAGTCATGACAGAATAAAGTAACACTGATAGTCAATATTTATCCATATCTTATTTACTTTATTTATTGATAAGCTAAAAAGGGTTTTTCTATATGATATTAGCTTTAGGCTATGATTTTCTAGGATTATAGCATAATCATTATACTGTGTTGTTTGGTATGGTCATAAGATTCATGATACAAAGATCTTTAGGTCATTAGTAAAGTTTATACTGATTTACAACAAAGAGTGCAGTATTTAAGCAATACCTCTTGTGAAGGGCGACCATAGTCAACCGGATCTCTTCCAGTAATTGATTCCAAAAGTACAACTCCAAAGCTATAAACGTCACTCTTTTCATTCAGTAGCCCAGTATTTGCATATTCTGGAGCCACATACCTGTATAGAGAATAAAGCAGATTGTTTTCAATAATTTGGTGCTGTACAGATTTTAAATAGAAGTAAGACTGGTCATATACTAACCCAAAAGTACCCATAACTCTAGTTGTGATGTGACTTTTTCCAGCACCAAGAAGCTTAGCCAGCCCAAAATCAGAAACCTTCGCATTGAAATCATCATCAATCAAAATGTTACTCGACTTAATGTCTCGGTGCACCACTTTTGGCTCAATTGCTTCATGCAAGTAGGCGAGGCTGCAATAAGAAGCCAAAATTGTGATATCCAAGTATGTTCAGGGACACATGAAGCATATTTTAAGCATGGCAAGCATGGGTGGGTCGGACGAGTTGGGCAACGGGTCATGTATATTTAGACTGACCCGCAAACACCTTTTGGTTTTATTAAATAAATAATTTGTCATATATATGACTATAATGAATAATGTTACAGTAATAATCTATATTTTTGGTACAATGATTCAGGATGTTTTATCCATATGAATAAATTTGAGATGACTTTCAACTCATTTGACACACTCGTACTAGTTCATATCATTCTATAAGTCAAACATTTATACATGGGAAAAATCTGCCACGTTTGTATGTTTTATACTTACGCCTTAGCTGTCCCGAGAAGAACCTTCATCCGAGCCTCCCAAGTAAGATATCCATGCTGGCGCATTGCTCCGTGAAGCCATTGTTCTAAATTCCCGTTGTTCACATACTCATAGACTAACATCCTGAATTACAAAAAACAATGAAATATGAAAGAACTACACAAATTGCATCCTTCATGCACATTCATTAACCTGTATATTTGAGCATATAATGACATCATACCTGTGAGTTCCCTCGATACAATAACCCAACAAACGGACCAAGTTCTTATGGCGCACATGGCCGATAGCTTCCACCTCCACTCTGAATTCCTTCTCAGCTTGGCCACTAGAGACACACTTTTACATTTATTCAGAAAAACATCCATGAAAAAAACAAACTAATAAACTAATAAAGTTTATTTAAAACTTACACATTATTAAGAAGTTTCTTGACTGCCACCGGATTCCCATTAACCAATGTTCCACGATAAACAACTCCATATCCACCTTCCCCAAGTACATTCTCCTTTGTAAAGCGATTCGTTGCAAGTTCAAGATCTCTTAAAGTAAACCAATGACCCCAACCCAACTGCGAAAATTCAGGTAGACCCACAAGAGGAGATGGCACACTAATCTGATGAGAAGAAGATGACGGTTTATACAACTGAAAGTTCCCCGAATCTTCTCCTGATTCACAAACATCCCTATCCATATGATGAATCGAACCTTGACTACTCCCATTATCAGGACCATTTTTCAATGCTGACATTCCAAGATGCACCAAAACTTTATCCGAATCCTTATCACTATTCTTATCATGAATAGTGAGAAGAATCCCATCTCGTGGGGCAAAGTCTCCGGTCGAAACTTGCTCCACTCTCACTTCCTTAATTTCTTTGGAAACAGCTGGTATTCGAGTATGTGAAACATTATCCCTACTAGTCCCTCTAAGTTTCTTCCTAGAAGTAAGGTAACATGTCAATACACAAAGTATCCCTACAATAAGTAAGCCAACAATAATCCCAATTAACTCCCATATTTTAATCCCCAAAACCCCAATGTTTTCAGACAAGCCAGTGTTCAAATCATCAGCCATTGTGAGTACACCTGCAAATGAATAAAAATGTAAACTTTACAGCACCCACAAGTACATTAAGTATCTTTTTCAAGACCCAAGTTTCATTTTGCATTTTAGTACTAGAATCAAGAAATGTGGATGATTTAGTCACCTGATGGGAATCAGTGCATTATTGAGAAAGTCAGATCTGAAAGTAAAAACGGTGAATGGGTTGGGATCTAAGCTAAAATGGAGCTTTCTAAAAACAGCAGTGCAGAGCTGAGAAGTGAAAAGGGAGATGATAAGGAAAGGTAGGAAAGATGGTCTAGTCACCAGAGGTTGCCCCCAAAAACAGTAAAACAAAAGCTGTGCTTTACTCTATTTTCTCCAAACTTTTTATTGTTCTTTTTACTGTAGTAGTTTACAACCTTATTTATATTTAAAAAAGAGAAAAGTAAAAAAAATAAGTCAAAATCTTGTCCCCTTTGTGGTCACTTTTTAACTCAATGTCCAAAATGGTCATGCGCAACCACTCGACTCCGCAGCTCCACCCAAAATTCGCCACTGCGCAACCACTCGACTCCGCAGCTCCACCCAAAATTCGCCACGTGTCCAAATGAAAGTACAAATAATAAAAAAAAAGTACAAAAAGTGTACTTTCATTTGGACACGTGGCGAATTTTAGGTGGAGCTGCGGAGTCGAGTGGTTGCGCATGACCATTTTGGACATTGGGTTAAAACTTGACCACAAAAAGGACTTCAAAAAAGATTTTGGCTTATTTTTGTACTTTTCTCTTTAAATAAACTCATACGGTATATTTAAACTTTTAGAGCACAGTGGATACCAATAACACGTTATTGGTATGTCACCTCATCGCCACATCATACACCTCCTAATAACTCACCAATAACTCAAACACCCTCCCTCATAACACACCAATAACATGTTATTGGGTCCACAAAATATCCCACTAAAAATACCCCTCACTTAGACTACTCGGCAAGGATCCGTGAGTGGTCCACTCACGAGTGAGTACCATGCATTAGGTTGAAGGTCACGAGTGAGGTTCACAAAACAAGACACATTAAGGTGACTTACTCACCTTGTTGATTTACGTGCCGACCGTTTGATGCTTTAAAAAAAATCCCACAACCCCATTTTCTCCTTATAAAGACCCATCAAACACCATATTTTTTTAAAAACCCATGTCTCAAGAAAAAACATGTCTAAAAAACCATGTCTCAAGAAAAAACACATATTTCTTTTAAAATACCCATCAAACACCATATTTTCTAAAACACACACTACATTTTATAACTACATATTTCTTTAAAAAATCATGTCTCAAGAAAAAACACCACCAAACACCAATCGTTTCCGAGGGAAGAAATCCCCGAAGCAATCCACCGACACCCGAAGGAACCTTCAATTTAGGAAATACTCCTTCGCCAAACCAACAAATCAACTTCCGAGGACAATCATTCTATAACCAAGCATACCAAAACGAACCATACCGTAACCCATATCCACAACAACATCAACAACAACACGCTTTTAGCCAATTCACACAACAAAAACAACAACAACAACAACAACAACAAAACGCGTTTAGTCAATTTTCACAACAAAACGCGTTCCCATTTGATAACCCAAACTACTTGTCACAAACACAAAGGGGTGGTTCGTCATCACAACCTCATACACAACAAACCATGTCTCCTATTTCTTCATTTGCAAATGAAGAAATGTACTCCCCTTTTTTTGGAGATGAATTTTATCAAAACCGGCCTCGTGAAGAATCTCCCGTCGAAGAATTGGCCTCGGAACCGGAACCGGCACCGGCCAAAAAGGTGTCGAGAAGACGCAAGGCTAGGACTTCTCAAACCGAGGAGCCATCCCGAATGATTCCATGGACCCAAGATGAAGAAATTGCGTTGTGCAAAGGTTGGATTCATGTTTCTGAAGATAGTGCCAGAGGTAACGCGAGGAAAGCTGATGGATTTTGGACTGACGTAAAGGCGTACATAGAGAGCAAAACAAAGATGGATCGCCGAACGTACGATATGGTTTGTGGGAAATGGAAGACGGTGCGCCCGAACGTGGCTCGGTTTTGTGGAGTGTTCAATAACGTTAAGCGTATGAATCCGATAAGTGGAGCAGGAGACGATGATTACTACAATACGGCACTGCTAAACTTTGAAGCTGAATACGGTTACAAGTTCACACTCAAACATTGTTGGGAGGTGTTAAGAAGCTGTGACAAATGGAATGAAGTTGAAGCTCCAAAGTTTTTAGCAAAGGAATCAAGCGAAAGGTCCAAGAGATACAAGTCATCTGGGTCTAGTTCATTCAACACGGAAGCTGGGGATGCTAGTATTAATTTGAATGCTCAAGCTAAAGAAAACGATGAGGATGATGTGCAGGAAGTTGAACAACCACCGGGCAGGGACAAAGCAAAAGCTGTGAAGAAGAAAGGTGTGCGCTCAACGGCATCGTCGGGAACTATGAATGACGAGACGTTGGCAAAGATGATGATATCGGAGTTGGCACAGCAGAATGAACGTGTCATAGAATTGAAGATGAAAGAACGGGCTGAATTTTTGGCAATCAAAAAAAAAGGAAGTGGAAGTGCAGGAGTATAAAGCGAGACAAAAAGACATGATGTTCTATTTGCAACCATATGACCACTTGACTGGGGAAGCACGAAGAGCCATGGAAGAGGCTAGAGCGGGGATCAAAGCGAAGTGGGGTTTCGAGTTTTAGTTTTCATTTCGAAGTTTATGTAATGTTTAACTTTCGTATGTTTATGTTTTTAATAATTGTAGGTTATGTACTTTTTTAATTTCGAAGATTATGTAATGTTTTAATTTCGTATGTTCGCGTTTTTATTTTCATTAGTTGCGTTTATATATTTTGTAAAAAAAAAAAAAAAAAAAAATTAAGGTGAGTGAAAGTGAGTGCCTTGTCCACAGAAAGGTGAATGGAAGTGAGAGGTGAGAGAAAGCTGATGTGTAAGGTGAGTGTGTTATAACCTTGCCCTCCAGCCTTACAATACACTAAAGAAATAAAATAAAAAATAGCAAAAGTTTGTCCTCTTTCTCCTTTGGCTTGAGCCAGTCTACCAACTCAATTCTCTTTTGGCTTGTGGTTGGCTTGTTGCATGATATGGTTTAACATGCCAACCATCCATATTTTTTACAATTGGCGTGTTAATCATGCTCCATACCCACTACTCTTAGGTGCTGTTTGGTTGGGGCCATTGGGCTGGCTTTTTGTTTGGCAAGACAGTAGTCAGGTGATTGGTTAAACATTTCACTTTAGCATTTAGGATTCAAACCAAAACAGTAATATTATTTCGAATCTTTGGTGCAAGTGCTACTTTGCTGACATTTGTGGGGTCAGGCAAAATGATTCTCTCTGCATACAATTATTTTTATATTATAAATTAATAAAATCAGTTTTTAATAATTTTTTTTGTTATTAAAATATTATTTTTCGATTTAATTATATTATTTTCTCTTACCTCAATTTTTTTTCTCTTTCTTACATCAAATTCAAATCAAAATCATAAACCAAATTTAAATCCAAATCCAAATCCAAATTCTAAACCCACCTATATACCAAACGGGCCCTTAGTTATTAAAGTCGTGATTGCGGTTGTGTTTTGCGAAATTAGTTGCAGCTGGAACCGAAATGAAACTGGAATTGAAGCTGGAATTTATATTAGAAGCTAGAAGCCATAGTTTTACTTTTATAAAAGTGTTTGGTGGATTATCATTATATTTTCGCTTTTGCGTTTTCATTATTAGTATTTTGCTTAATATTAAGTAATTTAACTATATACAAGCACTACTTTAAAAAAAGATCATTTATAATAGCTCAATGTCACGCCAAGTTTTAAAGGGTCACATTTTGCTTGGAAGCATGTTGAATGCGTGAGATTCTATTTTGTTGGTCTTGTTGAAGTACCCCAACAGTAAGGGTGTAATACGTGTCACGAGTAAATGACTTGATATGGCACTAAACTGGTCAGGATTTGGGGTCGCTCCCCTGATGAGTCCAAGGCAGGTTGAAACTAGTGAACATCTATTATACGAGATACGGATGGTTGGTCCTTATCGGGTTAAGGACATCACACGGGGTCGAAGGAATGACTCTGTGACAAGTGATATCAGAGCCAAGTCGGACTGAGGCGGTATGAACATGCAAACACAAAAAATGTGTCCACATTGTTCTTAGTATGAAAAAATTATAGGGATAATGTATACATAAGCCATGCAAGTATTAAAAATGTGCTCACCTTGATCTTATTTTGAGCAAACCCCTACCACAGACCATGTATGTATTTTTATAGTTATTATAGTATTATATCTGTTTTACCAGCCACCAATCGGGAAGCAACGTGTCAAAAAGCTTGGAAGATGGGTAAGAAAATAATATGAAATCAATGGAAAATGGTGGGACTCGAATTGTGCTGACATTGTTGTTGCTGGTCTTGGTAATTATTACGAAAGTTACTTATAGATTATTTAACCATCAAATAGTTAAGAGGTTCTGAACCCCTTAAATCTTTTTTTGCTGGTGCCATAGAATGTTACTGTTAGCCTCGCTTTTTTACGAATAAGGAAGCTTTACGAGTAAGGTTTACGAATAAGGAAGCTTTACGAGTAAGGTTTACGAGTAAGGGAGTTTTACGAGTAAGGTTTACGAACAAGGACTGAGTGTTACGAAGTAGATCCTACGAATATGTTTACGAATAACCTTATTCATAAAATGACCAAAAGAAAAATGAAGAAGAAGATGAGATGCTTTGACCACAATCTTAATACCAGTCCCATGTATGCCCTTAGTTTATCATACATCATCGGTCCATCAGCTCAAAACAGAAAATGAAATGAAAAACTAATGAAATAGAAGAACGAGACTGTCACAACCAATATTCCAATGACTCAAGTTTGACTTCAGCTGTATTATCAACATCATCAGTCCATCTTTAAAGTGCCACATAAGAATTAATAATGGGAAAAAAAAAGAAGAAGATCGACCACGATAAATACAACAGCCATACCATGTCCAAGAATCAATACAAAAAAACCAATCCTACTCTAGACACAACCATCGGCCCTCACTATTAGGAATTGGAAATTCCATGTTAAAGTGTTGGTCACCCCAATTGTAGTCTAGCATATGTTAGCTCGTAGACTTGTAGTTATTTACGTTATTTGTTAGTTAATTAGTTAGTTTGTAGCGTAGTTTAGTTTAGTGTAACACCGTGGAGGAAGGACGGGTCTTTACCCACTGTATACCTGATCCACAGGCCGATAGGAGGTCGTGTATTCTGTAACTATAAATACCCCTTCCATCCATGGAAGGGGTGGTGCTTCTCATAATCTAACCTTCCATATTTTGTGAACCAAGTCTCTACCAAGAACACCCATCTCTTTACTTTCTCTCTCTAAATGGCTAACATGTATTTCCATCATCCAAGACCACCCGAATCATCAAACACAATAATATTATCGATCCTACAATTGGTACCAGAGCCAAGGTTTTTGTGTTTTGATGATTTATTGTGGTTTGTTTCTTGTTTTAAACTGTTTTTGTACTGTTTTTTTTTTGTCGGAAAATTCTTTTTCCTGTTATTGTGTAAAAAACAGTTTCTAACAAGTTTTAGTAGTATCCTTTTGGTAAAAAAGTCATGGTCCGAACAATGTTTACAACTTATGTATTGTGTCATTCTCTTTGTCCAAAACAGATATGCTAAATACCAGTTACTTATGTTTCTTTTTGTACCAAATACTGGGTCATAGTCAAACTGTATTGTGGTCATTTTATCAAACTGTGGTCAACCTAGGTCTTAAAGGTACAATTTTTATGCAAGTTTTCTGGGTTAATATGAATATGGTCGGAAAAATCATCGGAAAATGTATCAAATCTTGCTAGCGAATTATCACAAAACTGTCCAAATGCAATGAATCTAAGTAGCGACTTGTATTAACAAGTTAGCGATTTATGTGTTTTGATGATATAGCGACTTGTGACAGAAAAAAGGTTAGCGACTTGTCTAATATTAGCGACTTGACTTGACAGAAATGATGAATGAGAAGGTTTGACCACACGACCACAAACCAAATACCAACTTAGTTGACCTCAGTTATATTACATCATTGGTTCAACTTACACACTGATATCATAATGAAAAGAAAAAGATCTAAGAAGAAGTATATCACAGCTGGACCAAGCAACAATCCATCAGTAATCTATCAACATTCGGACTCATAACAAATATGAATCTCAAGATCTCACACTTTTGTGGTTTAAAGATGCTTAGATGACCTTTTCAGATCCATACCACTACATTAGAAAATCATCATTGATCTAAAAGTTTTGATAATTTACGAAAATGAAGAAGTGATTCTAACAATCTCGTCAAAATCATGTCTTTTTTTCGTTTGATTCATGTAACAAAAATCTCTTAATGCCTGTCAATTGTTTAAACCTTTTGGGTTAATTAATTTTTCGAACAACATAATGCAAGAGTAATAACAACTTGTGTTATTCCCTTTCCTCTCTTGGTTCGTTATCTAATCCATCTCAAACGAATATACGTCTAAGACTAATCTTACCCGAGTACCTTTGGCTCAACCTTGAGGACGTCTCAGTAACCTTATGCCATCCCTGTGGCATGGTTTTTACATGAAAGTTTATTGAAAATTCTGTTATGGGTGATGCGTATGAGGCCAGTCAAATTAGAGAGTGGTTTTTTGAAGACTTTTCGGGGTAGTGTGAATGATTTGTCAACACGGATGTGATGAAGAATATGGAAGTGATGATTGTTGATGATGATAACTGTGAGATGGAGTTGAGATGCGTTTGGTGAAAGGGTGGGATGGGGGCGCATTTTTTACCTAAGTGCAATTAGGGTTATGATGTAATCTCTAAAAATTAGGGTACCACGTCTTTTATATAACCGGTTGTGAAGCTTGGATCGGGTATTCTATTACATGGTCGGGTATTGGACCTATGTTATATTCTTATGTGATTTGTAGGATCTGGGCAACACGAGTATCTCACTATCTCATTTTCTAATTGGGCCATATTAACTCGTGGGTGGTTGGACTTATATACGGGCTTTGATGGGCAGAATTGTTAGATTATAGAGTTGTGTGTTAATTTCAAAATTAGCCACACTTTTCTAATCAATTGGTCAAGCTTAGTAATATTGGTATTTTGGTTATGGAAAATTTCACGGGAGGATACAATGTCTCGGCTTGAGCCTAATATTTGAGAAAAAGGATTATTGTTATTGATGACGGTCAGACGGGCTTCTCAATATGAGATCGGAATTATGAAATTTGGATTGTTGAGATATGAAATGTACAATTTGATGATACGAGTTGAGATTTGATGAGAGTTGATAATGTGATTTGTTGTGTTATACGGTTGGATACTTTAGTATATACATTTTCACGGAGAATATTATGTCACGGCTTGAAGTGGTTATTGGAAAATGTTGACTATGGGTTTGATTGGTCGGTATTTCTTATTTGGAGTTGGAGTGAGGTCTTTCGGGCGCGTTTACTTATTTTCGTCTTCTTTCTTTCTACCCTTCCGCGAAGACGACTTGTATGGGCATTTATAGAGTGTGATAAAGACTTGGCTATTTAATTACGTTTGTGATTCTTTCTCTCTTAACCCACAACGCAACTATCACTTCGATGTCTCACGCAGTTGAGGATACGTCAAGAGGTTTTGTACATTGGGTACACCGTTTCTTCTTCACAAGGATTAGTACAAGTTTAAGTAACAAATCTGGGGAATTTCACTTCATGATCAAGTTTGGCATATCGGGTTTAATTCACCATGTTGTCACTGCAATTCCCGACAGATTGCGTGAATGATGTGTTTACCAATGTGTTTATTGGATGGATGATGTTGTTGATGTTGGATATTGAACCGCTGATGAACCGCTGCATATTCCCCTAAAACATATATTCACTGAAACCAAAGTGGTCATAACACATTCAAGCTGACATTGTTTACGGTTTTGTCTTGATTTTGTAAAATCCCGCGAAAGAATCTATTTCTCGGTTTAAATCATAGACTTGTAAAATCCCGTGACAATGGAAACATCCTGGTAATAGTAAAGTGCATTTCTGGATCTATCTTACGGTTTATTCTTGGTTGTGTAAAATCCCGCGAAAGAAACTATTTCTCGGTTTGAACCATAGAGTTGTAAAATCCCGTAATGATGGAACCATCCTGGAGAAAGGAAAGTGTATTTCGGGATCTCATTTGATGCCGGTGCTACGGTTTCTGCTTCGAAGAAGGGATAAAAGGGTGTACTTCATGAATTGGATGTGTGTTTGGATATTCGTCATGGCAGTTTGGTTATTACATGGTTTTACGGGGTGATGTGCTTTTAACCATGGTCAGGATGAAAACCATTATCATAGTTCATTTAAATGTCAAAGAAGGCTAGATTTGAGCTTTTATCCAAGAAGATGTGACAACGGCGTTAATTCACTATTATTTATTTGAGGTTGAAGTGAAATATCACGGGCGAGTGTACTTAGTATCTGAAGGTATCGGGGATGGTTGGATGAAGATTCTTCATGATCCTTGTTCGAGCTTATTATAAAAAACGAAGACTTGGAAATCTAGTTATTGTTGGGTGTCTTTTACCTTTTCTTTTACCACTTGGGGGAATTGGGCTCTTACCAACTCAAAATAACTATCACTTTAAGGAGTTACGTTGTAGTGCTCAGTGTCACATTGAATTGTGGAGTTTCAAGAGGTGATGTACGTCTATTACTTGATGGTTGGTTGGTTGGTTGAAAAGTATAGAGTACTTAGAGATTCAAATGGGCATGAATTCTAGGCACCGCTCTTCGTTACATATGTGCAAGTTTAAGTCACGAGTTCGGGTTAGTTTACTTCAAGGTCAAATTCATCATATTGGGTTTTCTCCATCAGCTGTCACAACAAAGAGCCTACTGAATGATACTGGGGATGATTACAAGTTTTGCCAAGAGAGCTGAAAAGAGAGAGATCATGACGTCTGTTCACATCAGTTCAGGCCTCGTACTTCAACATTATGACGTTTGAACACAACAGTTCAAGCCTCGTACTCTAAAGAAAAGAAATGTGTACGCTTCAGTGCGCATTATCTTTGGAAGAAGAGAAATCTTCTCATTAATGGCCATTCTCATCAACATGCTTCATGCTTTTTCCATGCGCTTTCAATTTTTCAAGTGGACCGGGCTACCATTGATTGTTTTCTTATTCCACTTGCTCAACTATAATGACGATGGCGGCATCAGGTGCTAATTTTGCGGGGGAGAAGTGTGAATAGAATACTTTTGGATGATTTCACTTATTTAGTCAAGAATGGCAACTTCGTCTGCAATTCTTGAGGGGGAGAAGAAGTGTGATAATACTGCATGGTTGATTGATATATGAGAATAAATGGTCAAACGGCTCCAAACTCATGTAAGAACCTAGCTTCTACTTATCGGGTCATCTTTAAATGGAGTTTTCTTCTATGAGCCGTTGGTTGACATCTTCACACCGGCTGATATGATTATCGGCAAAGTGCTTACGGTTAATGCTTCACGTACACATCAACATGATGATTCCAAACGATCTCTCTGTTCTTGATTGATGTGATTGGTAGTTTGGTGTTACCATCTTGTGTGTTCGTTGCGGCCTGATTGCTGATTTCCTTGATGAACATCTTTTTGTTCTTGTTTGATTGGGAGGGATTTTAGTTAAGGGGATTTGCAAGATGTAAGTTAATTGGGATGCTTTTTGGTGGGATGTTTTTTGGTGTGAGTTGAAGATGTTAACATTCTATTCCCCATTCGGACAATCTTGAAGAAGGTCGAGTCTACAGTCGGTTCTACATTTATCTGCTACATGTTAGAAGACTAAAGACGAGTTGCATTTGATTATCTAAAGACTTCTTCTTAATATGGGCATTTATTAAAAGATTGTCGGTTTAGGGGAGAGCACTAATTGGGGGGGGGAGTGAAATGTTGAATTCAATCCCTAATTAGATTTGCTCACATTCTTTCTTCAGCAAGTTGATTCCCACAAGATTACAAGTGTTCTTCTCAAAAGATATCTAGTACATGGGCTTATAATATGTTGCTGATTCTGAAGTGTCAAAACCAGCAAGGGGGAAGGAGACTCACATCTAAACACAAATTGAGTAAACTTGATGAACTTAATTCTTCTAAGTGATTGAAGATATCCCGGGAAGACAAATGTTATTACCGCAGAGAAACTCAAGGTTTGACTCATGGCGAGTAAACTTGATGAACTTAACTCTTCTAAGTGATTGAAGATATCCCGGGAAAACAAATGACATGACCGCAGAGAAACTCAAGGTTTTACTCATCAAGGCTTTTTGTGTTAGTATTCCAACGACGTGGGGGAAGTGATGTAAGAGAAAGTTTCTGAAGATAAAAAGAGGCACACAAGTGTGTGATGATTTCGATGTAATCGCAATCATCAGGGGAGAGAGATTGTGTACATTGGGGATGCTCAGATGTTTTACTTAAGGGCTTAATCAGTGATTCAGAGATATAATCACTTATTCCGGAGTTGACATCCGCAGAGATTGTCATCCGCAGAGATAATCAGTGATTCAGCATGCTACTTCAGTGTTATCGGTTATTCTCTCTTTGGGCATTTGGGTACTTCGGGTTCGTAAGCTTCATACACTATCATCAGGGGAGAGAAAAGTATACATCGAGGTTATTCTTTGGCTATCAGACTTAATCTGCTACTTCGATGTTATAAGTTTCTTTGTCTTTGGGTAATTGTGTATTCGGGTTCGTGAGCTCTAGTATGAGAGATTGACTGCATCAATTCGTCTACTTGGGGGAAGTGGTTTCTTGACAACTTTTTGGTATGGATCGCTTCAGACTTCAGTGGTAATGAAATATGAGAAGAAATTTAAAGAGTGGGATGATACGTTGGTGTTCTTGTTGATGATATAACCCCGAATGAAGAATCTCGATTATCGTGCTTAAAAGGAGCAGTGGGATTTATGATAATAGTGTGCTTCTCTGTGCACCTGGCTAAGGCAAGCTTGAAATAGAGCTTCGAATCTTCTCATCTAATGGAATCTTCGGTTTGGGGGGAAGCTGCCAAAGTCTCTCTTTCTCAAAGGCTCATGTTCTATCTTCTATTCTGGAGCCTCGGAAGCTTTGGTGGTGGAAGTTTAAGAGATGACGAATTCTATCTTCTACGATGTGCTGCTTGATATCCTTATCTCGGTACTCGTATCATCATCTTCTTTTACTATATCATCTTCTCTTTCCTTGTATATATTTATTAAAAACCAAATACAAAAATATAAAAGCAACAAAAGAAAATAGAAAATTATAAAACCTTAAAAAATCCATAAAAATCAGAAAATTTCAAAAATACCAAAAATATGTTTTCTAAAGACATGTCTTCTGGTTTCGATAACATCTGCGGTCTTAAAAATGTCATTCAACAATGGCACGGGACCATAGATGAAGTTCGAGCAAGAGGTGTAAATATTCTTTTTCAAAACATGTCAAAATTCAAATGGCTTACAGTTACGTCAGACTGTAACCCGTGCTTTATACTATGGCTTGCTATTATTTCAGATAGCAACCCGTTCTTCAAGAAAGGAAAGTGCTGCGCTAAATCAATTTTCAAATATTTCGTGCACTTATCCTAAAACAAAATGAGGAAAGTATGTCGAAGGACTGCTGTTCCTACACAAATGTTTTTCCATCTAAAATTCTTCAGAAAAATATTTGTTGTATTTCAAAATGGTGGAAAATGAGTTGCTTGAAAAATCAATCAGAATCAGAGTTTTTATAAAAATTGAAAACTCAATCAATGACTTCAGCGCTTTTAAACCTTTTAGAAAATAAGTCATTGATTGAGGGGGAGAATGTTTTCAAATCTATATCATCTAACAAGATTATCTAATTATCCTATTTGTTTAATTGAAAATGATGTTAACCTACGTTGAAGGACTAGGTGCCTAGGATATGACTGTTAGGATTAGATGATTAGAGTTTGATAAACACATTATTCCCATACCTTACATGATCTGATTGATATGTTGAATTGACTTTTATTTAGTCGATTGCTGTTTGGGTGTTGTCGACCACCATATATCTGTTTGTGTCCACTAACTTATTCAGATATCATGGATATAAGAATGTTCCCGATCCGGATCCCACAATTGAATATGATTGGATGCCGAAAGGAAAGGGTAACTATATCTTGGGTTGACAAATGAAGAAATGGAGCTTAATTGGACTTCTATGGAGAGTTGGCATGGAAAAATGCAACGTAAAATGTCTCACTGCATCAGCAGATGGTTTTTTTCATTAGCAAATGAAGAAACGGAGCTTAATTTGACCTCGGTTGGCATTAAAATGCAACGTAAGAAGTCTCACTGCATCAGCAGACGGTTTTTCTTCCAAGCCCTACAGCAACAACATAAGCTTCTCAACCACCTAACGTATCTTTGTGCAGGGATAATAGTGATGATACCATTTTTCTAAAACTTTGAATAATATTGTTTTGAAAATGGAAAAATATTGTTTTGAAAATAAATCGGATTCAAAGTTTTGAAATCAACCGGACTTTATTTTGTCAAATCTTAAAGTGATTTCAAATTAAATATTTTCAAACGATATTTCATCAAAAAGTCCGGTTTGTACGAAAATAAGTGGTGATCTAAAGATTTAATGTTATGTCATGGTATGATATCTCTTTTGATTCAAGATCTTTTAAAATGAAATTTTTTATGTTCTTGTTTGATTGTGAAATTGTTTTGTTTTACTTAAAAGATCTCTTAAAAACTATCATACCTGACACTAACAATCTTTAATGTCTATAATTGGTCCTCTATCAGTCATTTTTCAAAATTAAATCTTGCCACGTCTTTCCCCAAACTTTTCTAAATGATTTAAATCAGATGGGATCACAAATCTCAAATGGTTTGATATTTTTGATCGGGGGAGAGATCGTGATTTAAATCTCAAATCTGTTTAAATGGAATTGGTTTTAGTCATTTAAAGGCACTCCTGTCTCCATGTGCCAAATGACTTCAAATATACAATGCACATGTTGAGGAGGAGGATTTATCCAAAAACAAAATGAGTTTTAAACCAGGCACATTTTCTCCCATGTTTTTCTAAACCTTATTAAATCACTTGGGATCCAAAATCTCAAAGGGTTTGATATTTTTGATCGGGGGAGAATTTGTGATTTAATAATGAAATTTGATAAATGATGATCGACTTGATTCAAAAGTGCATGCTGATCTCCCATATGTGCTAAACACTTTCGAATCTCGAAGCATATATTGAGGGGGAGTATTTCAAAAGAAAATTAACTATCAAGGTACAAAGATTTCTATGTTTCATCATAAAGTACCTTGATTGATTTTCTAAATGGTTTCTTAATGGATTTCGTGATCGTGGATGTACTTCAAATGACCTCTTGCCTCTATGTGATAAAATGATTTCAAATATCCTATGCACATATTGAGGGGGAGAATTTACCAAAGAAATTCAAATGGCTTTTTCTAAGGAAATTGTGATCAAGAAATTATTTCAAATAAATTATTTCAAAGAACTCTTGCCTCTATGTGCCAAACAATTTTAATATCATGTGCACATGCTGAGGGGGAGCATTTCTAAAATGATCAAAACTATTAAGGTACAAAATGCTTTGATCTCGTTTCACAAGTACCTTGATTGTTTTTCCAAATGATTTTTCGATTGGTTTCATGAAGGAAAGAACAATACCAAAACACCGACCAATTTACTTTATGCATGGTGTTATAAGGATGGTTAGGTTAGGTATTCGTTCCCACGATCCGCCAGAACCGGAGGGATCTACCCAGGGACAATCCACTAGATAGTGTAGAGTCCTTAGGTATGATGAAAAAAATGAGAAAAATGAGAATTGGGAAGAGTGCAGACTGAGACAGAGCTAGTACTGGAATAAACCCAACAAGGTTCTAGTTATGAAGTCTCGGTAAGCACTGAAGGGGTTGAAGAATGAAAAAGAATTAAATGTGAAAAAGGGTGAAAAGAAATAGCCCTCCATTAATTCAACCTTAGGGCAGAAACCGGGTTCAATACATATGCTACTGGTTGTTACCAAGGTAACACTGGTATTGAAGACAAGACGTCATGGACCCAGTGACGCACTGCACTAAACTTCCCAAGCTACTCAAGTTCCTCTTAAAAGGGCTTGTTTCATTCTCACGGGAAACCTACATAATCTATCGACTTTCTCTTAGAGATTGTTGACATTGAAGAAAGAGACCCTCTCCCTAGTCTCCGACATAGGAACCAAATGTGCACTATTGAGTCTAGAGCCAAGAGATCATCCACAATATCTCATTAGGACACTAAATTAATGAAGACTTGTTGTTTCACACAATGTGGAAAGTAAGAATATATTAAGAGTCCTACGTATTATCCTTGTGGTATTGCCAGAACATCCGAGTGATATGAAAATATTCACAATGAAGATGGAAAGCCTTCTAGAGCCTACATCAAACAAGCTCTTGGTAGGTGGCATGTGAGATCTTTTCTAAAGATCAAGCTTGTGACAACTGGACATAAACGATGGGGCGATTCACTCTTGAATCAACCTTGGTCCAGGATTGGAATTGACGAATGCTTTTGGAAAAACCGTTCGATGTGCAAATCTTCTTTTCTCTAGCACATCGAATGTGTATTCATATTTCAAACTCAAAAAGTATCTCTGATTGAAAAAATACTTTTGGAAAAACCATTCGATGTGCAAATATCTTCTTTTCTCTAGCACATCGAATGTGTACTCTTTTCAAATACAAAAGGTATTTTTGATTGAAAATTGATCTTTCTCATAAAACCTTCGTCGTATTGCAAAACTCTTTCTTCAAGCAATACACGATTGTTTTCAAATCATTTTTCATCAATCAGTGAATCTCAATTCGCTGGTTCACTCACTCCGTGTTGTCTTCTTTGAGACGTTCCGGTTTGAGAACAACTAGAACAGCTGCGAAACCCTGTCAAGGAGATTCTTCGGAATTATACCTGATCACAGGCAGTACTTGTACTGATCAACGGGGAACAGGGGGTCGTGTACATCAATTCAACGAAAGTGATCAAAGACACTTTCGTGCGCTTTATTGCTAACTGTCGTATGCAGGTACACCCCGATGATTGCAGCTGATCAGAATTGAGGAGTCAATCCAAAGCCTCATGCTCACAGCATCCACACTTAATTGAAGAAATCATGACCGGTGCATATCTACATAACCTGGTTCTGATATTTTTATACTATGCTTCTGCTACGCTGCTGCAAATATCATGAACCAGTAAAGCTTCCGCTACTCTGATGGAAAGATGTCATGATTCAAAAGTGTGAGCATGTTGGTCCGAAAGTCACAACATCACATGATGGCAACACAATAAAGGGTGATCTAGAGATTTATTGTGGCTGATGATCTCAATGAAAGCTCAAAGATCATCAAAGATGTGGATCAGTTAAAGGCCTCCACTTAAAGTACAAATCATTGCGGACTTTGAAGAATCGCTACTAAAGCACAAAGATTGCGGAATTGAAGAATTGAAGTCTACGAGCTCAAGAACAAAGACAAATAAAGAATGCTAGGATGCAAAATGTATTTCATGGGGTGACCTCCCTTAGGGGGAGATTGTTAGGAATTGGAAATTCCATGTTAAAGTGTCGGTCACCCCAATTATAGTCTAGCATATGTTAGCTCGTAGACTTGTAGTTATTTACGTTATTTGTTAGTTAATTAGTTAGTTTGTAGCGTAGTTTAGTTTAGTGTAACACCATGGAGGAAGGACGGGTCTTTACCCACTGTATACCTGATCCACAGGCCGATAGGAGGTCGTGTATTCTGTAACTATAAATACCCCTTCCATCCATGGAAGGGGTGGTGCTTCTCATAATCTAACCTTCCATATTTTGTGAACCAAGTCTCTACCAAGAACACCCATCTCTTTACTTTCTCTCTCTAAATGGCTAACATGTATTTCCATCATTCAAGACCACCCGAATCATCAAACACAATAATATTATCGATCCTACACTCACAATCACTCCCCAACTCTCATCATTCAAACTATAACCGAACATAACATACACGATCTCAGAAGGATTCCACTTTATTTGTAATCTTTCATAGATTTTTTTTAGTGGAACATCATGATCATTGATCCTTAACTATGAATTTATCTGAATTTAAAGAAATAAGATGAATAAGAAATGTGTTACTCTCTTATTTTAATCCGTTCAATGACCAAAAGAACAAAAACAAAACAACGAATCACACCTACCTAAGACCATTAAAGATTTTGAAGCCAACCTTGAGTGGTCCTTGTTTTGATTAAAAGACACGCAAGTATATGAAGCAAATCAAAAGGGTTCTTTGTGTAGTGTTCGGTTAACAATTGAAAGAAAAAGAAATCAATAGTCGTTCTTGGTTTCAGCCTCGAGCTGTAATGAGTTTTAGTGGTGTGTATCTTTGAAATGACATGCAGGAGATTTGTGTTTGATGAAGATTTTAATGAGATGAGATTAGATCTTAGTTATTTGTTGGGAGAGTAAGAGATGGAATGGGGTGGTATTATTAATTTGATTTTGAAGTGACGTTTCACGGATGTACTTATTTATCTTTGAGACGTTAGTTGGTTGGTTACATGTATCAAGATAACTTTTCTGGGCATTTTTCATAACATTAAGACTTGACTATCTAGTTATAATGGATGTAAGGAGTTACGTTGTAGTGCTCACAGTGTATAGCTATCACTTTAAGGAGTTACGTTGTAGTACTCAGTGTCACACGGAGTTGTGGATTGTTCAAGAAGATAGTAAAAGCATTAAGTCACAAAGTTGGGATGTTTATTTGTTTTTCAAGTTGGTCATATCGGGTTTTCTCCATATGTGGTCATTACTATTAGCTACTGAATCAAAAGGAGGTTCGATTACAGGTTGGTTTGAGAGAAGTATATTGAGAGTATTTTTGCGAAATATTCTCACGAAATTATGCTTAAACAAGATATGGCTTTATTATTGCATCAAGTACAGGGTAATTCTACGGCATGTACGCAACATTATGATGATTTCGATAGCTCGCAGCCATCAGGAGGGAGAAGTACATGAAGGAAAAAGTAGTGTTTCATCTTCTGTGATTGGATCGATTAAGGGAACTGTGTTTAATACCGAAGAAGGAGAAGTAGTGTGTGTACATTGGGCTTTTTACCAACTTGGATGCAATACTAAGTGAGTTATGTTGTTATGATGTTCCCCGAATGACAACCATTGTGCTACAATCAAGAGTCTACTTTCTCCGCTGCGTGTTTGAAGACTAAAGAGATTTTTATGAAAGAGAGTTGTCGATTCAGGAGGGAGCATGTTTAAGAATAAGGCTCACTAGTTAGGAGGGAGTAATAACCTAACTAGACCATTACAGTTGAAGTTCAGAGCTACAAAGATCAAATGCCGAGATCGTCAGAAGAGAAAACTTCAAGTCATCCTCAGTATCTATACTACAGAGACTTTGCGCTTCAACAACATCAACATTGTTTATTCTTATTGTAATTTACTTTGTTTATAGGTATCATTGTAACCATTCACGTGTGACGATATCTTGGAGGGAGATTGTTAGCCTCGCTTTTTTATAAAGATAACGTCTTACACGTGAATTGGACTAGATACGTAATTAGTCGTGCCCGCAGGGAATACTATTGTATAAGTAGGATACTTATGTTGTGATGAGCCTATAAATACCCCTCATGACTCTCCATGAGGGGTGTGAGATGTATGCTTCATTGTTTCAATCTAATAAACACATAGTTTTTCTTCACCATCTCTTTATTTTCTCTCACTAGAACCATGTATTATTTCATCATGTTTGATCAGCCTCGACCTCCCGAACCACATAAATATTATATATTATCGATCTTACATTTACATGTAAAGTAATAAAATATATATAGATAGGTCAAGATGCTGATACAATAGGTCGTGAATGCAAATTGTTTTTGATTTGTTTGCTTAATTATTCTATATGTATTTATTCATAACGTTTGTTACTATAATATGCAAGTTAGTGTTGTGCCTTTAGTGAGCAAGCAGTTCATATTCTTTTGTTCTCAATGTGAATTATTTTTATTTTCCTTTCCGTTGTTCTGGAACTAATACATTAAGTGGGAACGCTAAAATTTAATTGCATTGTGAAAGGCATATTTGGAGTTATGTCAAACAAAAGTAGATATTCTGCAATGAAAGAAAGATGCCAATTACTTATCACGTTAGGATATTATGAAGCTATATAATTTGGTGCCAACCACCCAAAACACACATCATGGAAAGATGATGTATGTAAGTGTAATGTTCATGCACTATGTACATATAACTAACAGTCTATTTATGTAGATTTGATGTGGTATAACTAAAAGCATTATAGTTTATAGTTCATATATGTGTATATTATAATCACATGTAGATTTCAACCAATCTTTCATTAAAGGTTAACCAAAAATACAAAATACAACTATATTTTACATGTGTTGAGTTAACCTTGAGTCTAAAGAATCCGATACAGATTTTGCCATTTTGGTTACAAAAATACTTGGTGCGAATTAGATTGTTTCTGTAATGATCAAACTTTGAGGTGCTTCAATGTTTGGTACAATTTTGTAACTGAAAAAGTATGGTTTAAATAACTGATGTTATGCAAAGTGTTTTTCGTATACCCGAAAGGCCATATTGGGATCTCAAAAATGTGTTTGGTTAATGCTTATAGATACATGGGTGTTTATTGTTGTATAAGCTTTAGTGTTTTTACAAGTTATTTTTGACAGTTCACTCTATAAGCTTTAGTACTTATATTTGTTACTTATTCATCACTTTTTTATATTTTCTTTACGTGATATTATTAAGTTTTTAGTTGTTAATAAAATATCATTTACCGTTATTTCTATAAACCATTTAACTATGATTATATTTTTAACAATTCTTAAAGCTAGCTGATGCGCGGTTCGGGGTAGAAAGACTTCCTTTTCCGTGAGCAAGCTTTACAACCCACTAGGCAGTGTACCTAATTGTTGGAGTTTAGTATGGGCAAGCCCAGGGGTTGATCGTTCTCTAGGGGAATAGAGATGCTAGTAGAGATATATGACGAAAAGATGAGGTGAGGATGATTGATTTTAGTCTTTTTATGTTTTTTATGAAAGCAAGTAAAATCTCAGGGTTTGAAGAGTGGGAGTTTGGTAATTTACCAACTTAACTACTTAAAAAATTAAATTAAAATTAATTAAACTAAATGAAAGTAAAAACTATGGATTGTAGGAGTGTGTTTATTATGATAATTAAAAGCGTGTTCACTTAGATTTTCTTACTCCCTAGTTATATGTTATTGGTCGGTTGAACTGTCACATTCTTGTATTAATTGATGCGTTGTATTCCGTGGTAGTCATAGGGTGGTGCCTAATTCCCCAATTCTATGAATCGTAACTCTCCTCTAGAACACCCGGGATCGCCAAGTACCGAAGTATCTCTCCCGAATATCCTATTATCCTTAAGCTACAACTCACGCAATAAACACAACGAGAGCCTAAAGTGCACTATAAGGCTTTGTGTTATTTAGGATGTTCAAGCTCGCAACAATTAAAGAAGAAGCCAGTTTTCCTTATTCTAACGTCTACCAATTAGAACAAGAGACAACCTAACGATAGTCAATAACTAGGTTTCATTGGATATAAGCAAACACTAATTACGTTAGTTACACATGATAGATAAGCAAGAACCCAAACAAACAATCAAACATAGATGAAACATGGTGATAAATTTGATAAACAAACTTATCTTTAAGTGTAAAAGAGGGTTTGGAACCCTAAAATACTGTCAAAGTCGGACCTTAAACGAACTACTGTTTGTTCTCCAAAATAATTCACACAAAAAGCAGAAATTTCGAAGTCTATATATAGAATTTACATTTGTGACAGCGTCGCCTTTTGATGGTGACGCCGTTTGATCTGCGTCATTAGCGATTCGTCTTTCCCAAGTCATCAATGGGACGACGACAGGTATAAAGTAGTGACGCCGTCTAGGTTGCTTCTCGACGTCATCTTGGGAAACTCTTGGTCGTCTGGTGTAGAATGAAAGAGTGGCGACCTTCTGAAATAAGGCGTGACGCCGTCACTTGTTAAGACCAAAACAAGTTCTGAGTCGTCGCTTGAGAGTTTTTGGAACGCCCTGTAGGTGACGGCGTCGCCCTTAGAGTTAGGACGCCGTCAAGCTTCTGAAATTGCCTTATTTTCTTGACTCTGTCGTTTTCTTCATGTTTTCGCTCCTATTCGTCCAAAAATGTTTCATTCCAGCATTTTACTTGCAAAAGACCTAAAATGTGAAAAGGAACGATTTTTAGCAGTAACGGATATAAAATGTAACAATTTAGGGCTTAAATGACCCCCTAAAAACGTATGTTTTAAATCCTTATCAAATATCCCTACACATGGAATTTGCTTGTCCTCAAGTAAATGTGCTTTTGGCTAATCAATTTATGAGTTATGGATCATTTAGCATTTGTTTAAAACAATCTACAACAAGAACAAGTGCTACAATAGTCAAAACAAGCACGTAATGTAACAACCCGCATTTTCGGGTTACTTTTCATTTTTTGAAAAGTTAATTCTCATCCCGTATAAATTTTTATTTTTATTTTACCATCATGACAAGAAAGTTGATACTCGACAAGTCGTCCTGACGACGTACGTTGAATCCATTCAGAACCAATTTCACAAAATCGTGTCTGAGAATTACTTTAGGGTTTAAACGTCATTCAGGCATCCCGATATGTCCATAAAACACTATAAACATTAGAAATATGTATTTCTACCATTTTATGACAATTCCATAAGTTTTGGAATTTTACGTTTTCCAGTTATGCATTTTACGCGAAATACGCGTTTTGACTCGCGTTTCCAGCTTTAAACAGCGTTTAAGCAACCCGATGGAACTTAACACTCATTTTATATTTCATTATGGAGTATAATGATGAGTTTAATCATTTCTACAAGTTTTATATTTTCACCATACCTGGTTTTAAGTTTCATGAATTTACGACTTACAGTTAGCGAATAACAGGACCAAAACTCACACCGTAAAAGCAAGATAACATCAAAACTTCATCTAGTCATCCTAAATAAGACCATGGACGAAATTCATGGCAAGTTACAAGCCTTGTTGGCTTGAGATAAAGCCTTGATGAGTTTTGATCATTACATGTGTTATACTTCCTAGCTAAGCTTCCTTAAAGTCCAAGCTTAGCTTGCAAGCTAAGGTGATTCACCACTCTTGCACCTCCTCATGATACTTCCCTAAGAAGCTAACCAAATTCACAAAGGCACTTAGTTAAATCTAGCACAAGATCACTACACATTGCAAACTTAATGTCTAAGTTTTCTCAATCTTGCAATACATATTTTACTTAGTAAGTAAGAAAGATGAATCATGTGACTAGTAACCTCCTCAAGAGGCTATAAAGAGCCTCTTGATCTTCTCATTTAGAAGCCACATACAACACACACAAACATACTCTTCAATTTTCTCTCAACTTCTAGTATTGCTTCAAGTATTCAAGCCTCTAGTAAACAACATCAAATCCTTTGTAAGTTTAAGTGATTCTCTTGTGTTTAGATCTACTCAAGTCACCTAAGATCTCATCACAAGCCCTTCAAGAATACATGATTGTAGAAGGATTGCAAAGGTGTGGAAAATTTGCTCAATCAAAGTTCTAAGCCCTAGTTGCTATCCCTTTCTTATTGAAGGCCAAAAGTTGTAAGAAAACTTATACTCATCATCCTTACTATAGTTTCATAATCTCCATATAGTATATATGTTCTCTATATTAAATCATGATGTACAATTTTATTAAAACAAGTCTAAAACTTATAACTTACATGTTAATTGTAAGATAAAACTTGTTAGAATCTTAGTTGTAGTAACTAGTTAAAATACTTGTAGTATATTGAGTTTTAACATCCAACTATTGATTATGAACATATATAAACTTAAAAATCAATTAGAATAAATAAAAACGAGAATCTAGGATTTTGAATCACCTAAAATGAGTTCACGAGTCAAAAGTTACGGCCAAAAGAAGTTAGCTAAACCAAAACGCAAAAACTGCCTATTTGCTTACTGCCTAAAATCTGAATTTTTTTGAGGCCCTTCTTTTCCGTTTCATCAAAAACTTAAAACAAGAAAGTTGTCCGGAACGATGTTTTACATCTATTGCTAGGAAACCCGGCCTAAAAAGACCAAACGATAGCATTTTTCTGCCTCAAATTGTAAAACATTTTTTATGGTCAAAGTTTGGTTTTCCACAAGTTAAAGAAATTAGAAACCATGTTGTTATCAAGGCTAATTACATACTAAGTTAACAAACTTCATTCAAATTAGTTTTCCTAAGCTTAATCAACCTTCGGGATAGTGCTTTCAGATGTGAAACCCCGTTTTTCACAAGTGAAACAATAATCCTAACTTATAAGACTTTCATAAGTGAAACAATAATCCTAACCTATAAGTTTTCACATGTAAAACTATACTTATAATAACCAACTTTACGATTTAGAAACTTGTAAACTTTTCTTTAAACACTTGTGACATAAATTATGACGATACCTGTAATAACCATTATGATTTCCTAATCATAACCAAACAATCTTGTAACTTGTGTTTTGTAAACCATATGAACATTTTGACACTTATGATATGAAATCAAACAAGCAAACTATATGTTTCACCTCCTAAGTACTACAACAGTAGGGAACTTCACATGAGGGGCCTCTAAGGGGGTGTTCGTACTGACGAGTTTGTTGGATTAACAATTTAACGTGTCCTGGCTCCTCGTACGTTCACTACATGACCTCTGGACTGTGATGGCCCGAACGGTAGTACGGTATCTATAAACTATATACGTTTTCACAAACTAAACTATTACTATAAGCAACAAACTATCAAAGACTACATCATGATCAATATAAGGACATATATAGGCTCGTTTATGTTTTCTTGGACATTATTCCAAACTTAAGTCGCAACATCCTGTTTTAGGTTTGCATATAGAGGTTTCTCGGCTTATCCATCATATTCGTTAAAGTACTAATCATCATCAAACTCACGGTGAGTTCGTAGCCCCTACTTTTATACGTTTTGAATTACTTTTGGGGGAGATACATGCTCAACTATTTTCATTTACTTTCACAAGTACTTTAAACTTTTAAGGATTACCGTGAGTTCATAGCCCCACTTTCTATTGCTTAATTGTTTTACAAACCCTTGGGGGGATACATGCTATTTTTAAACTGAACACATTGCTTTAAAACTGTATGCTATATCTGAATGTATTATGTGCACTAAGTACCACTATTTCCAAACTTAAGTCCCTATTATCATGAACCATTAATAACTTGCGGGTGAACGCGAATAATGTTGATAGATATATCGGGATTGACGAATCCCGTTTGTTTGACCGAGTCCGGTAAACAAACGCACTCTATTTGAAGAACCATAGGTTTATTGGTAAATTACCTATTAGGACCACTGTTGGACCAAGACCTGGCAAACTATTATATCAATTTCTATTGACAAGCTGTTAACGTTTTCGGTATCATGAGCTTAGTGCAATAATATCTGTTTTGTTTTCTACTATGAGTTCACACTACGAATAATTGTTTTCAACTACTTAATTATAAACTCTATGAATTCACCAACCTTTGTGTTGACTGTTTTAAGCATGTATCTCAGGTCCATATTGTACGAGGCTGGCACAGAGGAGCACAGATACTCAAGAAGGTTGTAAGTTTTATTATCATTCGAAAACCCATTTAATGTATTTTTTAAACTTGGAACCATTTGGGACCTCATTTTGTAAACTCTGATATTTATATAAATCGAACGATAAATGTTTTAAAACGACTCCATTAGAGTTCGTTTTCTATTGTTATAACTGTTGTACCATGAAGTAACACCCAGTTTGAATTCTGCTGCGTATCACGAAATTGGGGGTGTTACAGATTGGTATCAGAGCCACAGTTATAGAGAAACGGGTCGAATCGAGACCTAAACTATAACCACTTTTACAAACAAAACATTTTATAGCCTTTCGCTCTCCGTGCCATCCATCCTCCAGACGATTATGTGACTTCTAGGTAGTTTATGCTACACAAACATACTAGTATATTGATATATACACTCGACATATTTTCAATCATTTTAGCTAAACAATGGACTAAACATATCTGCGTATGCCTATTCTAAGGCATTGCAGCACAATTATATTTTCTCAATCATGTATCTACTCGTGCATTTTAGGATTACAAAACTTTATCTAAGACATTGTAACTGATTACAATGGTCTCATTCATTTTTCAAGACACTGTGAGATACAATGGTCTCTATTACGTTCTCAGACACTGTGAGTGATACAGTGGTCTCTATTACATTCCCAGATACTGTGAGTAACACAGTGGTCTTTATTACATCCCCAGAAGACTGTAAATGAAACAGTGGTCTCATTTATTTCTCAAGACATTTTGAGTTACACAATGGTCTAATTTATTTCTCAAGACATTATGAGTACACAATGATCTCTCTATCATTTCTCAAGACATTGTGAGTACATAATGATCTCTCTATCATTTCTCAAGACATTGTGAGTTACACAATGATCTCTCTATCATTTCGTAAGACATTGTGAGTTACACAATGACCTCTCCATCATTTCTCAAGACATTGTGAGTTACACAATGATCTCTTCATCATTTCTCAAGACATTGTGAGTTACACAATGGTCTAATTTACTTCACAGACATTGTAAGTTATACGAAGTCTCTAGAAATTATCTTATAAACCTTATATAATATTGTTTTACATAAAACCCGTCACAGTCTATCAATTTTCTTAATGGAAATACAAGAAATGGGATTTCTAAAGGACAAACTGATTCATCATCTACAAAATCTGAAGTTCAACAACTTTCTCTACATTCATCAAAGTCCTATTTTGAAACCTTCATTGTTAAAAGTTTGTGATTCTAGCCAAGTATGGACTATTTTAGAATTACTTAAAACTTCCTTTCCACACGTATCTACCCATACTATCTTATATGTAATGGAATGTGAAAACATAGGTTACAAGTCTTGTATGGCCGGGACTTGCAACTGAATGGTTTGATATCGCCTTTGCTTTGTGGATATTTTCTCAAAAGCTATGGACATATCACGAGTATACCTAATTTAGGTATTTGGAAAATTTATCGAACCTCGGCTAAAGATAGTCTAGTCACCTATATTTAACCTAGGGACAGTGGAACATAGTCTGACTAACTATGTTCGACTTAAATTTTTCAACACTGAGAATAGTTATACAAGGGTTATGTTCAGGTTAATTTCCTACTTGAACTCAATAAACCACCAGAATTCATTAAAAATATCTAGAGACACGATAGTGTCTTACCACTCAGCGAGATCTTAACACTTATTTATACTACCTAATTTCATTCTTGAAAGTTTTCATTTATGAAATAATCCTAACTACTATCTTGGGATAGTCATCAAATCTTCTCGTCATTTCTTAAAAGTACTAGCCTGTTTAGGTTTCAAGGATATCATTCCATCATAATCCTTTACAATCCACTTATGATTTTAAAGCAAACTTGACATCTCTTCCTAAATGATAAACATACACTACACTCTTCTAATCATCAACATATCACATCATTATCTGAACCCCATTATAAGTCAGTATGTAAAACTTCACAGTATCACGTTTCTTTCAAACACTAGTAGACATAAACACTATAAGATATAGCCTTCATCCCGAAACCACCTAAGACATGATCAACTTTGGAAATGGTTTGGATAACCACTTGCCACTAGCAAGACTTTCCTAAAACGACAATTATCACACCATTAGAAACCATTTCACATCAACAATATCTTACACCTTTGATTAACAACAGTTACTCTAACAACAACAAAACTATTCCATTTGAGGCACTATATAGACGAAAGTGTCAGTCAACCATTTGCTGGACTAAGGTGTTCAGAGATCACCCACGAAACAACTAAGGAAACCATACAAATACAAATTTGGCTGCATTCTGCACACTATCACCAGAAACAAAAATTACATAGATGTAAGGCGTTAAAATTTAACAAAAACTCTATGTTAGAAATTAAGTTTTGTTGAAAGCCTCAATACAATAAGATATGATTCGTTTTGAGAATCGAGAAAAGCCAAACTTGAGGTATATTGGACTCTATAAGATTTTAACAAAACCCTTTAGATTATCAACCTAAGCCACCACCAAAAACTTAGAATGGTACATAACACATTTTATGACCAGAAACTTGAGAACGCAAAGATTAGAATTCGGCGCATACACCCACATTTTCCTAGACACTTCAACATCGGATAACACACTGAATTCCAGGACGGAATTCCCGTTAAGGTGGTAAGACTGTAACAACTCGCATTTTCAGGTTACTTTTCATTTTTTGAAAAGTTACTGTTAATACAAATATCGTCATTAAACGTTATTTATATTTTTGATCTTTACCTAAGTTTTGTTAACGACAAAAGTAAATTTAATTTGTATAAAAGCTTAAAGCTTGTCAAGTTTAATAGATATTAAAACAAGCTTTTTCAAACAATATATTCATCATTCAAGCATTTACATTTATGATTAGTAACATCTTGATATGACTCTAATCATTATGTATGATAGTAGTTTTTAGAATGTGTTAGGTTCTTAAAACCAAACACTACTTATGTACTTGCATATTTCTAAAAATAGAAATACAACATATGACATCATGTAATGCATCATGGAAATCATTGGAAGATTTCATTAGATATTTTGTGTGGATTTGTACTCTTCATATCTTACACAATCTCACTTAGATAGAGTTGACTTTAGCAAAGATTTGATATCTTGACTGTCAGGCCGGCGGTACCAAAATGGTACACGGGCGGAACCCTTTTAAGGGTTCCGCGGTCCGTGGACGCTCTTGTCCACTTTGGCTATAAATAGCAATGCCAAGCCAAGTAGTTTTCATCCCTTTCTAACATACTCTCATACATATCTTCTCTCTAACCTTTCTAACTCAGTTTCATATCATATTAGTGATCTCTTTTGTAGCAAAGAAGATCAAGTCTTATTCAAGCTTCAACGAGAAGTTGGAAGTCTTGTTTGTTTAGTGTTGTATGATCTAGTGTTGATTCATACTTCATTGTTGTATAAAACCATCATAATCTTGTGAGTGTGAGTGGTTAGTATTTTAGTCCTCAAAATACATTGTGTGTGGGAGTGGTTGTACCCTTGGAAAGAACTCGACATCTAGCTTAGTGTCGGAAATAGTGTAAGCGAAGTGTAAAGGTTTTCTTCGCCGGTGAAAGGAGCTTGTTGACTAGTGAAGTTAAACTCTCGAGTGTGAGACTCGAGGAGTGGAGTAGGGCAAGGAAAAAGAGTCCTTGTAGACCGAACCACTATAAACAACTTGTTGTGGTTTGATCATTTCTTTCCTTATTTACTTCTTACATATTGCTTGCATATTTCATTAACATATCTAAGATCAATATCAATTGATCTTTACAATAAGTTTCAAAACAAAGTTTTTAATTGGTAAACTATTCAACCCCCTTCTAGTTTTCTACAATTGGTACAAGAGCCTCGTTGCTCAAGAATTTCTAAAATAACTTGTATTTTATAAACTTGAAACGATCCATGGATTCGAAAACTTTAAAGAAGGGCAATCTATGCAAAGACCACCACTCTTTGAAACCAATGGATTTATCTATTGGAAAAACCGTTTTGAAACATATGTAAAATCAAAAGATATAGATCTTTGGTTTATTATTGTTAAAGGGATTTTAGTTCTACAACAAAGGATATTTCCGTTGATGAACAAAAGAAACTAGTTGCTAAAAATAATGAAGCTAAAATGATGCTTTATAATGCTTTACCTAGAAAAGAATATGAAAGAATTTTTATGTGTGAAACCGCCAAAGATATTTGGGAATCTTTAATTGTTACACATCAAGGTAATTCACAAGTCAAGGATAACAAAATTGATCTTCTTGTTCAACAATATGAACAATTTGTTATTCCTGAAGATGAAACCATTGATTGTGGCTTTGCTCGCTTTAACACTATTATTACATCACTTAAAGCACTTGATGAATCTTTTCGTAGTAAGAACTTTGTCAGGAAATTTCTTAGAGCACTCCATCCCAAATGGAGAGCTAAAGTGACCGCCATTGAGGAATCAAAAGATCTCTCAATAATGTCACTAGACGAGTTGATCGGTAACCTCAAAGTACACGAAATGGTGATGGAGAAAGATTAGTAGATCATCAAAGGAAAAAGGGAGAAGATCAAATCCGTTGCTCTAAAAGCAAAAGCGGAATCAAGTGATGATGACGAATCTTGCTCCGGTAGCGAAGATGAGGAATATGCCATGGCCGTTAGAGATTTTAAGAAGTTCTTTAGAAGAAGAGGAAAGTTCGTAAGACAACCTCGAGAAGAAAAGAAGCCATTCGAAAGGATCGGGATGACAAGAAGGGTAAAGGTGAAAGAAAATGTTTTAGATGTGGTGATTCAAGTCACCTCATAGGAGAATGTCCCAAGCCACCTAAAATCAAAACTCAACGAGCTTTTGTAAGTGGTGCTTGGAGTGATAGTGAAGACGATGAAGAATCAAGCAAGGAAGAGATCGCTCTAATGGCACATGAGTCAAATGAGGTACTTTCCGACTCTTCTTATTCTTCTATTGATGATGACACTTTGCAAAAACAATATAATCAATTGTGTGAGCTAAGTCTAAAAATCATAACTAAAAATAAATTTTAAAAACCAAAAAGGAATTTTTGGAAAATGAAGTTTATGAGTTAAAAGAAAAAGCAAAACGACTAGAAAAGGAAAAGCAAATGACGATGATTGTAAATCATGTCAAGAGCTTAAACTTGAAATAGAAAAACTAAAGCTCACACAAGATGTTTTAATAGAAAACAATTCTAAATTTAAAAGGTTTAACAAGAACATCGCTCTTGCCGATGAAATAGTTAAAATTCATAAAACACCAGGAGACATGAATGGGCTAGGTTTTAATGAAGTATTAATTCCAAAGAGTCAAAATAAAACGGCCAAAAAGGACGAACATTCTGTCAAAATTGCTGCAGACAGCACGGACGACGGAACCAAAATAAGGGTTCCGTCCGTTGTGCAAAATGGTGCCGTGGGTACTTCAGCAGAAAAGAATGTTCGCAATACGGACCGTATTGAATTTGTTAAAATAACAAAGAAAACCAATAATAGTATTAAACTAAAACCAGCCGTTACTTCAGAGTAGGACTTGTCAATAATTAATTTAGATCAAAAACTACTCAACAACGATATAAAACTCCTTTTGCCAAACGCCCCTTTCCTAAGAGCAACCACAGCGTACAACCCAACTACCAACACAATGGTTGGAATCAAAACTTTCCTAGACCATATCAAACTCAGATTACATGCCATGGAACTCTTACCCATCGTTTCCATACATGAATCAAATAAATGGTATGTGTAACCCAAATGGACCCATGAGATATTGGGGACCAAATGCTTGAGTTATTTGCTTCTTAGGTATGCTTGAAAGTTGGATTGGAACCTGATGAATGGATAAAAGATAGTGGTTGCTCACGACACATGACGGGCAACAAAAGTCTCTTCTCATCATACCAAGAGTATGACGGAGGTAATGTCACCTTTGGTAGCAATCTCAAAAGCAAAATTATTGGCAAAGGTACGATCGCTCATAACTCCCTAACTATTGAAAATGTTGCTCATGTGGATAGGTTAGGATTTAATCTACTTAGTATTAGCCAACTATGTGATAAAAAGTATAAAGTGCTATTTGATGAAAATGGTAGTAAAATACTAAAAGATGGTATCACCATAGCTAAAGGAGTTAGGAAAAATAACATATATGTCATGAAAATAGATAAAACATATAATGACAAACTTTGCCTAACAACATTAGATGATAGCTCATCTCTTTGGCATAGACGTTTAGGTCACGCTAATATGAGACTTATACAAAACCTATCTTCAAAAGAATTGGTTAGGAATTTACCAAAACTTAAATATGACCAACACTTTTGCGACGCTTGCAAAATTGGTAAACAAACACATAGTAGTCACAAATCTAAAAATATGGTGTCTACATCTAAGTGTCTAGAATTATTACATATGGACTTGTTTGGACCATCCGCTATAAGAAGCTATGGAGGCAACTTATACACTTTGGTCATAGTAGATGATTATTCAAGGTTTACTTGGACGTTGTTTTTAAAAACCATAAATGAAGCAATAAAAGATGAATCATGGGTTATTGCCATGCAAGAAGAATTAAACCAATTCGTTAGAAATGATGTTTGGAAATTAGTTCCAAAACCTAAAGATCAAACTATAATTGGAACAAAATGGGTTTTTCGAAATAAGATGGATGAAAATGGGATAGTATCTAGAAACAAAGCTAGGCTTGTGGCGCAAGGTTATAATCAACAAGAGGGATTGATTATGATGAAACTTATGCACCGGTAGCTAGGCTTGAGTCTATTAGAATATTGCTTGCTTATGCATGTGCTTATGATTTTAAATTATTTCAAATGGATGTTAAAAGTGCCTTTCTTAATGGGTTTATTAACGAAGAAGTGTATGTTGCTCAACCTCCTGGTTTCACCGACTTTGAGAAACCACATCATGTCTTCAAACTCAAGAAAGCATTGTATGGTCTTAAGCAAGCACCAAAAGCTTGGTACGACCGACTTAAGACTTTCCTTATTGATAACAAATATACTATGGGATTAGTAGATAATACTCTTTTTACCAAGAAAAATGAATCACATATTATCATTGTTCAAATATACGTTGATGACATTATATTCGGATCAACTTGTCAAGAATTATGTGATGATTTCTCTAAAATCATGCACGAAGAGTTTGAAATGAGTATGATGGGTGAGTTAAATTTCTTTCTAGGACTTCAAATAAAACAACTAGAAGATGGCATATTTTTAACCAATCTAAATATATAAAAGACATGCTTAGGAAATTTGGTCTTGAAGATTCCAAACCAACTAAAACTCCCATGTCCTCGGACACTAAACTAACCAAGGATGAGGAAGGTGAATCCGTAGATAACACTAAATATAGAGGAATGATTGGTAGCCTACTCTATCTTACGGCTAGTAGACCCGACATTATGTTTAGTGTTTGTCTATGTGCTCGCTTTCAAGAAAACCCAAAGGCATCACACTTAGAAGCTTTAAAAAGGATTTTTAGATACATTAAGGGAACAACGTGTTTAGGATTATGGTATCCCAAAGGAACGGGTGTAGAAACCATAGTGTATGCCGACTCGGATCATGCCGGTGACTATGTCGATAGAAAAAGTACAAGTGGTATTTGCACTTTTGTTGGACATTGTCTCACCTCATGGTTTGCAAAGAAGCAAACGGCCTTGGCCATCTCAACTGAAGCCGAGACGTCTCAGCCGGAAAAGCATGTCAACAAGCTCTTTGGATGAAGCAAGCTCTCGTAGATTACGGAATTCATCTCAACGACATTGTGATACTTTGCGACAACAAAGGAGCCATCGATCTCAGCAAGAATCCCGTTCAACATGCTCGTACAAAACATATTGAAATCCGCCATCACTTTCTTCGCGACAATGTTCAAAAGGAAACATTTCAATCGAGAAAGTATCCTCCGAAGACAACATTGCCGACATCTTAACTAAGCCTCTTAAACGAGAACCTTTTAATCTTCTTAGACTTGGTTTAGGGTTAATGGAACCAAACATGTAGGATAAACATAGCCCAAAACATTAGAATAGTCAAAACTAAACAAATTTGTCTTGTACACTGCTCTTTGTAGCCACGGCACCAAACGACAACAAAGACGGAACCAAAAATTTGGTGCCGTCTGGTCCGTGGTGTCTACAGAAGCAAAACAGCTTTATACAAATCATCCTCTTCCTCAAAACCCACTTTACCAAAACGTGTAAAACTTAAACCAAGCTCATTATTGTCATCTTCCAACTCACTAATCACTGAAGATAACATCATTGTAAGTATCCTAACTACATTTCATCTCTTAATTCTGAGTCTAGGATTCTTATTTATGCACAAAACTATCACAAATCATTACATGGGGTTCTATGTATGCTTTTATACCAAATATGAATTCAATTGGCAAATTGCATAACTAGTCATTGAAATTAGGTACTACATTATCATATTGCATAAACAAATCATGCTTCCCACTAATTGATAGATAATGAATATAAGGCCTATTCAAACAACCAAACACCCCATGTCAAAAATTTTGAAAAGCTTCTCACTTGTAGGAAAACAATTTTTTCATTGCTAATACAAATAGAAACGTTAAATTTTCATCACTTGCATGCTCTTGAATACTAAAGGTATTGCATAACTAATATGCATTCCGGGTATATTCAAATGAAGCCACATTGAATTAGGAGCATTTGGGTTATCTCATGGTATTTGCCAAACACCCCACTAAAACCATCTTTGTGCATAAAATGAGTCGAGATAACCGCAACTCCAAATTGTTTTCATATAGGCACACACTAGAACCAAAAACGTTAAAACTTATTCTCATTTTTAACATATTAACTCTTGTCCTTAGGAATAACCATGGTAGCCGCAAGATTCTATGATCACAAAGACACCCTTAACTACATTCCCAAACACCACAAAACCAAAGGACTTACCAAAGAACAAGTAGAAATATTTAGGGGTCTAGAATCAAGGTATTTCCATGAGGGTAGAACCATTCACTCATCCTTCCTTGAAAACACCAACCTTCGTGAAGAACTAGCCGCCATTCAATTCGATTGTCTTCTTGACATCGATGAACCAATTTGTCCTAGGTTTGTGTTAGAATTCTATGCTAATGTGACCGGCTTTAGTGATGAAGACGATGATGAATTTTGTCTTAGGTTTAGAATTAATCAAAATGACTACACCATCACCTTAGCCAACTTTGCTCAAGTGCTAGGAATTCCCAACCGAGGAACTTGTCTCTACTCGGATAAATGGTCACTCACCGCTCTTGATGCTATCAATGACCGCTCTCTACCCTACCAAACCCGTTTGGCCGACAAGGATGTCATCCGTGAACACCTTTTAACCCAAAAAGTGATACAACCCGAGTTACCCGAAAGGGAAAAGAAGTAAACCGAGATCCATATGGAATGGAGCTAAATGAACTTAAGCCCGAATTTAAGAAATGGGAGGAGCTACTTAGAGCCAACGTCATTAGCACCATAGGAAATAGGGATCACATTAACGCTTGCCTTTGTCATATGCTCTACAACTTGTCCACCAGTCAACCATTCAATTTAGCCTACTACATAGCTAGGAGAATGATTGATATTCCAACTCAAGGATCGGTTGCTCTTCCATACGGGATGCTCCTCACCCGTCTCTATAGAAACTTTGCACCAATTCCACCAACACCAAAGGGGATGCACCTTCACTATGAGCTCATCCCTCACATCTTTGTACCTTTGAGTGATGCACGAGTTGCTAAGACAAAAGGCAAGAGAGCAAAACCTCCAACTCCATCATCATCATCATCAAATAGCTCAGAGGATGGTCTTCCAAGCTCTCGTCTTCCGCCTCATGAGTATTATGCGTCTCTTCCCGAAATAGAGAATGAATCAGAGGAGTTCAAGCAAACTAAGGGAATGTTCAAGTGCCTTGGTAGGATGATGAACAAGATTTACAAGAAGTTGGACAAATAAGGGTACTTTTAAGGAGTGTTTGGAACAATACATTATCATTAATGTTTGATACAATTTGGTTGTTTTTATTATGTAGGATGATAATATAACTTGAAACAATGGTGAATGCTAACAATTTCATGCAGGGGATAGCGCAAGTATGCTATCAAATTTTACCCATTTTCACTATAATGTGAAAATCAATAAGCCTTGCTCAAAATACATGTTCCACTATGTTTATATATATATTATCTGCTTTTCTTAACTAGAAATGGTTAGTATAACATGTTTTGAGAAGAATTTCAGGTTTCGGAAAAGTCCCCGACTCCTAAAAACGAACTCTGTCCATTTTTCTCACTTCACGGATCGACGGCACCATAATTTTGGTACCGTCCGTTATGTAAATTGGTACGCCGTGCAATGCAGTGAGACCAGGACGGCACCCTTTAGGGTTCCGTGGTGTGATTTTGGTGCCGTGGATCCTTCCGGTAACTTTGAATTCGACTATTTCGTGATTACAAATTACCATCCAATGCTTATAAATCAATCCTAACTTGCTTATACCCTTATTAGAACTAGTATAATTCACTTAAGTATATAAGAAATCCATTTCCCACCAAAATTCAAAAATTTGAAAAATCCACCCAAGGAGCCCTTTTGCATAAAGGAAGGAACCAATTTTTTGGTACCTTCAAATCCGTGGATGATCTGAATATTAGGAAATTCCACTCACTAGAACACATTTATTGCAAATCTTTTCTTCTTCACTCCATCTCTCTGGAATGGCTTGACTTGGGTGATATGACTAGCATTCAACCCACTTCCAAATCATTAGGAACCTCATCTCTTCAATGGTTAAACATCAAATCAAACACATTTCTCCATGATTTTTCACTTCTATAAATTGAGAGGTTTTACCATGATCATCCTCACACCTTCTTCATTCTTACTATCATCTAGCAAAGACAAACCAAAGTCAAAAATGACAAAATCATCTCCAAAACCTTGCAAGAAGACCGCTAGAATTAGTGTGAGGCCTTGTTGCTTTGTTCACCTTAGCTCCTCATCCGAGTCTTCTCCACTCACAATCTCATCTCCCATCCGAGATGATACAAACCTTACCTTAGCCACACCTACTCAATCACACATTGTGATCACCACTCCACCACCAACAAAACACCAACTTCACCTCCACTGGCACCCATCCAAACATCCAAAACACCCTCACCACCTTCACCAAGGTCTCCAACTCTCATTCCCATGGAGTTATTTTCCACTCCACCAACCTCCCTAAATCCTTTCTTGGAGGACTTGGATGACTTGCCTCCTAGGCCAAATCATCCACCACCATTGCCATCCTTTGGCTCAATTGAGCGGATGGCTCATAAGTCACCTCGGTCATCTCTTGACCCAAACGCCCCTGATGAGTGTGTAAATACTCATCATTTTTGGGTCAATCTGAACTGCAAAACGTTTAAAAATGCTCAGAAATGCATCAAAATACTGAAAATATTCCAAAATTGCATTTTATATGTTCCAAATGCAAAATGTTTAAAATCAGATGAAAAATGAGCTAAGTTTACATAATTGGCAGTTTCAGTCCCCCAAGTTTCAAAAGTTGTCAAAAGTAGTCCCTAAGCCAAAACTTCAAAAGAAAAGTCACCAAAGGTCCTTTTTAAATCATAACTTGTCAAAATTAGTCCTTTGGTGAAAAATATCAAAAGTTTTGAGAAATTACAAAATTAGTCCTTCAAGTTTGAAATTTGGCAAAAATGGCCCCTGGAAATTTGAAAATGGCAAGTTTGGTCCTTGCACTTCTTGAGATTGTCACTTTTAGTCCTTGAAGCAACTTTTGAGTGGCGAGAAAAGGTCCTTGTATTTTCAGAAAATTGCAACAAAGGTCCCTATGAATATTAAACCTTGTCATTAAACCAATTGGACCCTGCCTTTCCTTTTGGACCCCTGTCAAAACCCCAAGTGACCCCCCTGTCATGACAATTTTGGACCCCATATTAAACCCGATCAACCCAAGTCAAATAAACACCCCTTGGCGCGTTTTCTTCTCCCCTCCTCACACTCCAGTCTGACCGGACACAACCCATTCCCCAACTCATTTTCCCCTCCTTGTTCCTCCACTCACATCCCTCCAAGATACATTAATTGCATCACCCCTCTTCACACTCAACCCTCCAATGGCTTAATACTCATTTCCCGCCAAAACCAATCAAACGGCCAATACTACTTGAAGTGATCCAATGGTCCAGATTTATGGTGGGATATGCTCAGAAGATGTGAGAGAAGCATTTGAAGGTATAAAAAGAGCAAGAGATGAGAAGAGAGGTAGTAGTAGTTAAGTTTTTCCTTAATGTCGTTTTTTAAAATTAATGTTGTAGTTTAATCAAAATGTTGTAGTTTCAGTGTATTTGTATCTCATTTAAGTTAAAAACATCATTGTATTGTACTTTTGAGCATCAATTCAAGTTTTCATATAAGTTCCAAGTTTATGGTTTACTGTTGAAAATCTCAGTTTCATTCTCTTATTCATAAGCTCCTATTGGAATCTTTTTAAGTTTAAACAAGCTTATTTAAGCTTACTTTAGCTTTGATAAGCTTGTAATTAGGTTTCAATTAACTTTGTTCCATGGTCAACATAAGTCAACTGTGAAGTGAAAATGTGGTTCAAGCATTTTGGACATGGAATGGGTTGAAGCAGAAGTTGATTTGGGTTGTAATAGGGTAGGATAGAGTAGACTGGGTTTGGTTTTAGCCTGCAAGCTGAAACAGTGTGAGTGGTTATTTCACTTTTCATTTTCAAGTCTATTTTGCATTTTATGCTTATACTTGTATCTGTGATCATTGGTAGTTTTAACCTGCTTAAATAGTTGCAATTAGGTCA
Organism: Chrysanthemum makinoi; assembly: GCA_910596185.1. Lineage (NCBI taxonomy): Eukaryota > Viridiplantae > Streptophyta > Magnoliopsida > Asterales > Asteraceae > Chrysanthemum > Chrysanthemum makinoi. The sequence continues at coordinate 216,781,886 of OU343223.1, read as the reverse complement.
TGTGAACTCAGTTTGGTCATTGGTTCATTTGGATCATTAGCTAGCCAGTTTTATTTGCATATCAGATTGCTATAGGAATGTTTGGAATTCTTTATCTGTCTTTAAGGTCATTAAGTGATAGGTTCTGTTGTTTCATGTTTGCTTAGCTCCTTTGAACTCATTTAAGTCATAACTTGTGCCTGCATTTGCTCATAAGTCAAAATTGCCTTTTAACTGTTTTAAGACCTTATCTGAGTTTTACAAGATCAAAAGTTCATTTTGTGTGTTTAATACATAGAGATAGATTGTAGTAACCTTATTTCATCTATTAAGATCATAATCAGTCCTTAAATCTAGATCAAATCTCATTTTAGTCAACATTTCATTCTTACTTAAAAGTCAAAAGCTTGAAAACTCAGTTTGGCCATAATAGGGTGATTTTTCTTGGGCTCATTTCGAGAATCTCCATGAAAATTGTAGTTTTAAAAGTCCCTGGTCTAATTTCTTATGGTCATTTTTATAGATTTTTGTGATTTTTTTATAACCATCAAAACTGTTTGTCAACATGTCCTTATCTCCCGCTACCTTGACTCGGTTGGTGAGATGCCGCAAGGGTTTTGGGAAAAGCTCATTTGAGCTTGTCTAGGTCTGTAATTTGGTTTATAAGCTCTCACCCAGGTCTAGTTTAGTTTACAGTTGTTGTTTTTAAGTTTCCAGCTTATTCAAGTGCTTATTATTCAGCTGCAAGTAGACCCTCTTAACTGTTTTTTAGCACTTATTTCAATTCCTCAAATCATAGCAACTTGCATTCCAGAGGTTATAAGCAGTTGAGATTTGTTGCATTTTAGTTCTTTTAGCATTATATAGCTTGTGTATTCATTTGGTAGCTTTTGGTGCCCATTTGCTTAAATTAAGTGCTTATTTATAAGCACTTTGCACATCAGTTTCATATTCTTGTACACAACCCCTTGTTTTTATAATTTTCCTAGATTCCTCACTTTATTTTAAGCTTTCCTTAAATTTTTCAGATTTTTCCTAGCTTGTTTGCTATTTTTCTTGATTTAAATTAGTTTTTAAGCATTTTTAATTAGCATTTAATACAAAAAAATTAAGGAAAGTTTCAAAAAAATAATTTTTCATTTTTCTTAAGTTAAGATAAATATAAAAAGCCAAAAAAATATTTTTTCATATTTTTCTTAGTTAAATTTGTATTTTTAAATAATTTAATTAGTTTTTAATAGTTTTTAATTCCTAGAAAATATAAAAATATTCAGAAAAATATAAAAATAGTTTTGAAAATTCTCTTTTGTTATTTTAGATTTTTCCAAGTCATAATTTTATTTTTATAGCTTTATTTCATCTTTTCTTGTATTTTAGGTTAATATTTAATAGTTAAAAATAGTTTTTAATTAATAATAATTAATTTAATAGTCATAAAAATAATTTTATTTTTCTATAAATTTTCTTTTATCATTAGGTTTGTAAAAATGTCATTTTCATATTTTTAGAACTTTTATTTCTTAGATATCACTTTGTATTTTGTACGTTTACGTAATTTTTATTTAAACGTACGTTTTAGGTTTTAAACGTTCATCATTTTAAAAATAGTGATAGCGTTTATTTAATATATTTTAACTTTTTAATTTTCTTAATTTGCATTTTAGTCGCTGTAATTTATTAACTATTTCAGTAGTGTACTTATCCATCCAAATCCTTTCCGATCACTATCCTTAGTGATCATTCTATCGTCTGATCAAGTGTTTACACCATTGAGTCTCCGTGGGACTTAACGACCCGAGAATTCATTATATTCTCTGATCTTCATTGTATTTGTGTTTTGAGCAGTTTTAAGTCTATTACGGTTAGCCATTCACAAGTGGCTAGCTTGTGTGATTAGACTTGACTAGTTCAGCACAGATCAAATTTTGGCGCCGCTGCCGGGGAGGCTTTAGCGTGTGTTAAGCCATTTTCAGACCCATTCTTGCACATATCCCATCATTTGTAAAAAGTTTTTTGTAAAGTTTTAAGAAAATCAAAAAGTTCATTAACACTTTTCCTAAAGTGTTAACAACACCAAAAATATTTTCATTCTTTGTTTTTATAGCATGTTTTTCAAAAATCCAAAAATATCCATCCTTTATCCTCTAATCTGTTTAATTCTCCATTCCTTATCCTCTATAGCCGTTTAATTCTTCATCTCTTATCCCTCTTATCCGTTTAATTCTTTATGTCATGGTTTTGACATGTTCCGGTGTGGAGGTCCATTTAACGGTGGAAATTGTCGGCGATGTACCAATGTGAGTTTCGAGACAAATTTGTCGGTACTCCCGATCCCATTTCAAATGAAACACCCGATTTTTCCTACCTACCTCCACAGCCCCTATACGAATCCTACTCATACGAGTTTTGTGGGAATGATTCTCATTACGGTTTTGATTGTCCACCACGGGTCCCGCTTGTCTATGAGCCAGAACCATGTTACAATCAAACTTTGGTGAATGTTATTTTCCCAATTATCTCTGTTGTGAGAATTGCGGGGGTCCTCATGCGACTTTTGAATGTCAACCGATGAATCAAAATTTTCACAATTCAATTCTCCGGTTTTGACAATTTCCAACCCCCGCATATTCCATCATCATCAGACTTCGAGCCTTCACACATTTCAATGATTGAGGAATGTAATCTTCCACAAAGTTCTGAAGAAATACGCATTCGAAAGAAACTACAAATGAAAAGAATGGTGTGTAAGCTTCAGCAGATGAATATAAGAATCCGATATGATGACGATGATGATGAGGATACTATTCAAATGAGGGAATATTATGAGGACGACGAGGAGAGTGCTATTCAATTGAACGATCTTATTTCTCAACTCCCTCAGTCTATTGCTATCACACCTATCTTACCTATTATTGCTTTCAAAGACTCTCTCATAATGGAGGATGATCATCTCAGTATTTGAAACGGAATCATCAAGTGTTGAGGATCTTGTCCCAATCCCAAGTGAGTCCGAGGATATATCCGATAGTGATTGTGATTTGCCTTTTTGTGATTCTCTTGACATTTAGAGGTTACTTGGGATTTTCTCAAATCCTCTTTTTGAATTTAATGACTACACTTTGAGAAAGTAAATCCTCTTTTCGATGAAATGTCTCAGGGCGATCAGAGACCATCACAAGTGGTGGAAATTGCTAGCTCTCAGAGCACACCACTTGTCCCACCTCTATATTCTAACTTATCTCTTCCATCATGTGATGACGATTCTATCCTCACTGATGAGATTCATGATCCAAAATTCATGAATTCCCCTTCTGATAATGAGGAGTTAGTCATGATTTTTATCATGATTTTCTTTCTTTTCTTCACATATGGTGTGACTTCTCGTTCCCTTTTCTCCTTCGGGAATGAGGACACCATTTTTGATCCCGGCATTTTCATTTATCATTTTGAGCGGTTCTATCTATATCTCATCGGTGTGGAACTTTCACGTGCTTCAAATGTTTGTCCAAACATCTTGAATGAAAGTCCGATGGAGGTTATCTCTTCCACTTACTTCCCCATGAACCAATGAATTTGGGGTCGAGTCAAGCTAGCGACTCGGGAATCAAAAACAGTAGCACACACAATATGGGTTTTCACCCATATTTCTGTCTTCTTTCTATTTTCTACCACCCTAGTGTGGGGGATGCCCCATGTTATATATATATATATATATATATAAAAAAAAAAAAACTTTCAAAATAACGGCGTAGTATTTCCCTTTTACGTTCTTTGTTTCGGCATAACCGCGGTACTTTGAATATTGAGGGCAATATTCATTTCTAGTGTGGGGGGGATTCTCACGAATTTTATCATGTAATTATCCGCCTAATTCCCCGGTTTTTGGCCAAATTTTTTTTTGGAGTAAGTGTTTTACACTTACTCAATTGGTTATCGATCACTTGTCTAATAAAAAGGATTGGCTAATCCAGGAGCAAGCGGCTCTTGGTAAAGATATCTCAAATCCGTTGGACGCTTGCAATTTGCCCAAAATTGTAAGGTATTCAACTCACCATATCCTAAAAAGTGAAGAGTTGGCTAGCCCGCAAGATTATGGCTTGTGGTAAAGGCGGTGGAAAAACCATAATTGGTAATCGACTCACCAAAGATAATATTGATAATTTATCTAAGAGTTGGCTAGTCCAGAAACGACACGGTAAAGACAAATCAATTCCGTTGAAAGCTGGTGGTTTGCTCAAAATCACATGGTTATCGGTGTACCATGGTTCTTACTTGAAGTGAAACATTTGGCTACTCCAGAAGTAATGGCTTTTGGTAAAGAGATTCAAATCCATTAAGTTTTCTCAAAAGATTGCTAGGGACTAGCAATAGTTTAGTGTGGGGATTGATGAGTGTGTAAATACTCATCATTTTGGGTGTCTGACTGAAAACGTTTAAAAATGCTGAAATGCATCAAAATCTGAAAATATTCCAAAATTGCATTTATATGTTCCAAATGCAAAATGTTAAAAATCGATGAAAATGAGCTAAGTTTACATAATTGGCAGTTTCAGTCCCCCAAGTTTCAAAAGTTGTCAAAAATAGTCCCTAAGCCAAAACTTCAAAAGAAAAGTCACCAAAGGTCCTTTTTAAATCATAACTTGTCAAAATTAGTCCTTTGGTGAAAAATATCAAAAGTTTTGAGAAATTACAAAATTGGTCCTTCAAGTTTGAAATTTGGCAAAAATGGCCCAGAAATTTGAAATGGCAAGTTTGGTCCTTGCACTTCTTGAGATTGTCACTTTTAGTCCTTGAAGCAACTTTTCAGTGAGAAAAGGTCCTTGTATTTTCAGAAAATTGCAACAAAGGTCCCTATGAATATTAAACCTTGTCATTAAACCAATTGGACCCTGCCTTTCCTTTTGGACCTGTCAAAACCAAGTACTTGTCATGACAATTTTGGACCCTTTGATATTAAACCGATCATGAGTCAAATAAACACCCCCTGGCGTTTTCTTCTCCTCCCTCACCTCCATCTCACCAGACCAACCCATTCCCCAAGCTCTCATTTCCCCCTCCTTGTTCCCTCCACCTCAACATCCCTCCAAAATACATTAATTGCATCACCCTCTTCACTCAACCACCACAGTGGCTTAATACTCATTTCCGCCAAAACCAATCAAACGGCCAATACTACTTGAAGTGATCCAATGGTCCAGATTTATGGTGGGATATGCTCAGAAGATGTGAGAGAAGCATTTGAAGGTATAAAAAGAGCAAGAGATAAGAAGAGAGGTGGTAGCTAGTTTTAAGTTTTTCCTTAATGTCGTTTTTTAAAATTAATGTTGTAGTTTAATCAAAATGTTGTAGTTTCAGTGTATTTGTATCTCATTTAAGTTAAAAACATCATTGTATTGTACTTTTGAGCATCAATTCAAGTTTTCATATAAGTTCCAAGTTTATGGTTTCTTGAAAATCTCAGGTTCATTCTCTTATTCATAAGCTCATTGGAATCTTTTAAGTTTAAACAAGCTTATTTAAGCTTACTTTAGCTTTTGATAAGCTTGTAATTCAGTTTCAATTAACTTTGTTCCATGGTCAACATAAGTCAACTGTGAAGTGAAAATGTGGTTCAAGCATTTTGGACATGGAATGGGTTGGCAGAGGTTGATTTGGGTTGTAATAGGGTAGGATAGAGTAGACGGGTTTAGTCTTAGCCTTGCAAGCAAAATTTGGAAACCAGTGTGGTTATTTCACTTTTCATTTTCAAGTCTATTTTGCATTTTATGCTTATACTTGTATCTGTGATCATTGGTAGTTTTAACTGCTTAAATAGTTGCAATTAGTCATGTGAACTCAGTTTGGTCATTGGTTCATTTGGATCGATAGCTAGCAGTTTATTTGCATATCGATTGCTATAGGAATGTTTGGAATTGCTTATCATGTAAGGTCATTAGGTGATAGGTTCCTTGTTTCATGTTTGCTTAGCTCCTTTGAACTCATTTAAGTCATAACTTGTGCCTGCATTTGCTCATAAGTCAAAATTGCCTTTGCTTGTTTTAAGACCTTATCTGTTGAGTTTTTACAAGATCAAAAGTTCATTTTGTGTGTTTAATACATAGAGATAGATTGTAGTAACCTTATTTCATCTATTAAGATCATAATCAGTCCTTAAATCTAGATCAAACCTCAAGTTAGTCAACATTTCATTCTTACTTAAAAAGTCAAAAGCTTGAAAACTCAGTTTTGGCCATAATAGGGTGATTTTTCTTGGGCTCATTTCTGAGTCAATCTCCATGAAAATTGTAGTTTTAAAAAGTCCTACTGGTCTAATTTCTTATGGTCATTTTATAGATTTTGTGATTTTTATAACCATCAAAGCGTTTGTCAACATGTCCTTATCTCCCGCGTGCGACTCGGTTGAATTTGAGTCTGAAGATTTCGGAGCTTGGGAAAAGCTCATTTGAGCTTGTCTAGGTCTGTAATTTGGTTTATAAGCTCTCACCCAGGTCTAGTTTAGTTTGAGTTGTTGTTTTAAGTTTCAAGCTTATTCAAGTGCTTATTATTCAATTTAAGATGACCCTCTAACTTGTTTTTAGCACTTATTTCAATTCCTCAAATCATTGCAACTTGCATTCCAGAGGTTATAAGTAGTTGAGACTTGTTGCATTTTAGCTCTTTTAGCATTATATAGCTTGTGTATTCATTTGGTAGCTTTTGGTGCCCATTTGCTTAAATTAAGTGCTTATTTATAAGCACTTTGCACATCAGTTTCATATTCTTGTACACAACCCCTTGTTTTTATAATTTTCCTAGATTCCTCACTTTATTTTAAGCTTTCCTTGAATTTTTCAGATTTTTCCTAGCTTGTTTGCTATTTTTCTTGATTTAAATTAGTTTTTAAGCATTTTTAATTAGCATTTAATACAAAAAAATTAAGGAAAGTTTCAAAAAAATAATTTTTCATTTTTCTTAAGTTAAGATAAATATAAAAAGCCAAAAAAATATTTTTTCATATTTTTCTTAGTTAAATTTGTATTTTTAAATAATTTAATTAGTTTTAATAGTTTTTAATTCCTAGAAAATAGAAAAATATTCAGAAAAATACAAAAATAGTTTTGAAAATTCTCTTTTGTTATTTTAGATTTTCCAAGTCATAATTTTATTTTTATAGCTTTATTTCATCTTTTCTTGTATTTTAGGTTAATATTTAATAGTTAAAAATAGTTTTTAATTAATAATAATTAATTTAATAGTCATAAAAATAATTTTCTTTTTCTATAAATTTTATTTTATCATTAGGTTTGTAAAATGTCATTTTCATATTTTTAGAACTTTTATTTCTTAGATATCTTTATGTAATGCGTTACGTAATTTTTATTTAAACATACGTTTTAGGTTTTAAACGTTCATCATTTTAAAAATAGTGATAGTGTTTATTTAATATATTTTAACTTTTTAATTTTCTTAATTTGCATTTTATTATGGTTGTTTATTTATTTGAAGTGTACTTATCCATCCAAATCCTTTCCGATCACTATCCTTAGTGATCATTTAGGCCCTAAACCTCTTCTCTTCCACCCCATTCACAAAGACATTCATGGTCCTTTGTATGGGTATCATTCACTCCCCACATCAATGTCACCTCATCTTGAGGACATTGAGGAGTGTATGGGATGCCAATCCCAGAGAGAGCCGAACTCCCGTGACCTCCAATTCAGGCATGGTGGACTCTCACTTGAGTGAGACAATGCAAATGCAAAGTGCTTTGCTTGCTTCCATCATGACCACCCCAAACATTTCCACCAATACCAACACATCCACCATTCCACCACTACAACCTCCCCAATTCTTCTACCCTCCAAGGCATGGTTGCTCCACTTGTGAGCAAATGGGCCAAACCGTGGAAAGGACCCGGATTATGGTCCATGACTTCCAAGAAGAAATGAGGTTCATCCTCAACTACATCCTTGGCGTCTCACGCTCTTCACATCCATCACTTTAGGATGGTTTTAGACTAGTCTTTACTTTCTTAGGATAATTTTTCTTGTACTAAAAACACATCATTGTGTTCTCTTTTCATGATCTTTACTCATGAAAATTTTAACTAATGAATGTTGTTTATTATATTGTTGGTGTCATTACATAGTGTTTGGAAATGCTTATGAATGATCATTATTACTAACATTTTTTTTGTAGCTTTATTTTCACAATCCATGAATCTTCCCATTAAAGCACCAATGGGGAGCTTTGAACAGGGAGATAATAGCTCGGGCTCATTACATTCCATAGCCTCTTCTTTGTTGAGACAAAAGGGGAGAAAATATAGAACTTTGAAATTATTTATATTTGACTTTTAGAAAAAGTCAAGCCATTTGACTTCCTAAACGTCAAACAGGAACCCTCATTGATAATACTTGACTTTTCCTAAAAAAGTCAAATTGCATACTTGACTTTACGAAAAAGTCAACATCCTGCATCAACTAGTGAATACTTTGACTTTCATAAATAGTCAAACATCATACACTTGCATTACCATTCTCTTTTCAAGTTCTAAAACTAATATTTTATAACTCTTGCACAAACTTTGTATCTTTTATAAAAATAAAATTTATATTTTGTCCTCAACAAAAGGGAGAGATTGTTAATACAAATATCGTCATTAAGCGTTATTTATATTTTTGATCTTTACCTAAGTTTTGTTAACGACAAAGTAAATTTAATTTGTATAAAAGCTTAAAGCTTGTCAAGTTTAATAGATATTAAAACAAGCTTTTTCAAACAATATATTCATCATTCAAGCATTTACATTTATGATTAGTAACATCTTGATATGACTCTAATCATTATGTATGATAGTAGTTTTAGAATGTGTTAGGTTCTTAAAACCAAACACTACTTATGTACTTGCATATTTCTAAAAATAGAAATACAACATATGACATCATGTAATGCATCATGGAAATCATTGGAAGATTTCATTAGATATTTTGTGTGGATTTATACTCTTCATATCTTACACAATCTCACTTAGATAGAGTTGACTTTAGCAAAGATTTGATATCTTGACTGGACAATGGGTACCAAAATGGTAAGCAGGCGGAACCCTTTTAAGGGTTCAGCGGTCCGTCAGGCTCACAATCCACTTTGGCTATAAATAGCCAAGCCAAGTAGTTTTTCATCCCTTTCTAACATACTCTCATACATATCTTCTCTCTCCTTTCTAACTCAGGTTTCATATAATATTAGTGATCTCTTTTGTATCAAAGAAGATCAAGTCTTATTCAAGCTTCAACGAGAAGTTGGAAGTCTTATTTGTTTAGTGTTGTATGATCTAGTGTTGATTCATACTTCATTGTTGTATCAAACCATCATAATCTTGTGAGTGTGAGTGGTTAGTATTTTAGTCCTCAAAATACATTGTGTGTGGGAGTGGTTGTACCTTGGAAAGAACTCGACATATAGCTTAGTGTCGAAAATAGTGTAAGCGAAGTGTAAAGGTTTTCTCAGCAGGTGAAAGGAGCTTGTTGACTAGTGAAGTTAAACTCTCGAGTGTGAGACTCGAGGAGTGGAGTAGGGCAAGGAAAAAGAGTCCTTGTAGACCGAACCACTATAAACAACTTGCTGTGGTTTGATCATTTCTTTCCTTATTTACTTCTATTGCTTGCATATTTCATTAACATATCTAAGATCAATATCAATTGATCTTTACAATAAGTTTCAAAACAAAGTTTTTAATTGGTAAACTATTCAACCCCCCCCCCTTCTAGTTTTCTACAGTTACTATTCACTTTTACTATTCATCCCGTAAAAAAATTTATTTTTATTTTACCATCATGACAAGAAGTTTGATACCGACAAAATTAGTCGACGACGTACGTTAAATCCATTCAGAACCAATTTAATAAAACCGTGTCTGAGAATTACTTTAGGGTTTAAACGTCATTCAGGCATCACGATATGTCCATAAAACACTATAAACATTAGAAATATGTATTTCTACCATTTTACGATAATTCTACAAGTTTTGGAATTTTACGTTTCCAGTTCACGTGTTTTTCGCGAAATGCGTTTTGACTCGCGTTTCCAGCTTTAAACAACGTTTAAGCAACCCGATGGAACTTAACACTCATTTTATATTTTATTATGGAGTATAATGATGAGTTTAATCATTTCTACAAATTTTATATTTTTACGATACCCGGTTTTAAGTTTCGTGAATTTACGACTTACAGTTAGCGAATAACAGGACCAAAACTCACACCGTAAAAGCAAGATAACATCAAAACTTCATCTAGTCATCCTAGATAAGACCATGGACGAAATTCATGGCAAGTTACAAGCCTTGTTGGCCTGAGATAAAGCCTTGATGAGTTTTGATCATTACATGTGTTATACTTCCTAGCTAAGCTTCCAAGTAAAGCTTAGCTTGCAAGCTAAGGTGATTCACCACTCTTGCACCTCCTCATGAGACTTCTCTAGGAAGCTAACCAAATTCACAAAGGCACATGGCATGTCTTAGTTAAATCTAGCACAAGATCACTACACATTGCAAACTTAATGTCTAAGTTTTGTCTAATCTTGCAACACATATTTTACTTAATAAGTAAGAAAGATGAATCATGTGACTAGTAACCTCCTCAAGAGGATATAAAAAGCCTCTTAATCTTCTCATTTAGACGCCACACACAACACACACAAACATACTCTTCAATTTTCTCTCAACTTCTATTATTGCTTCAAGTATTCAAGCTTCTAGTAAACAACATCAAATCCTTTGCAAGTTTAGGTGATTCTCTTGAGTTTAGATCTAATCAAGTCACCTAAGATCTCATCACAAGCCCTTCAAGAATACAAGATTGTAAAAGGATTGCAAAGGTGTGTAAAATTTGCTCAATCAAAGTTCTAAGCCCTAGTTGCTATCCCTTTCTTATTGAAGGCCAAAAGTTGTAAGAAAACTTATATTCATCATCCTTACTATAGTTTCATAATCTCTATATAGTATATATGTTCTCTATATTGGATCATGTTGTACAAGTTTATTAAAACAAGTCTAAAACTTATAACTTACATGTTAAATTTAAGATAAAACTTGTTAAAATCTTAGTTGTAGTAACTAGTTAAAATACTTGTAGTATATTGAGTTTTAACATCCAGCTATTGATTATGAATATATAAACTTAAAAATCAGTTATATTAAATAAAAAAGAGAATAAAGGCTTTTGAATCACCCAAAATGAGATCACGAGTCAAAAGTTACGGCCAAAAGAAGTTAGCTAAACCAAAACGCCAAAATTGCCTATTTGCTTAATGCCTAAAATCCGAATTTTTTTGAGGCCCTTGTGGTTTGTTTCATCAAAAAGTTAAAACACGAAAGTTGTCCGGAACAATGTTTTACGTCCACTGCGTGGAAACACTTGTGACTTAAATTATTACGATACTTGTAATAACCATTATGATTTCCTAATCATAACCAAACAATCTTGTAACTTGTGTTTTGTAAACCATATGAACATTTTGACACTTATGATATGAAATCAAACAAGCAAACTATATGTTTCACCTCCTAAGTACTAAAACAGTAGGGAACTTCACATGAGGGGCCTCTCAGGGGTGTTCGTACTGACGAGTTTGCTAGATTAACAATTTAACGTGTCACGGCTCCTCGTACAACTACATGACCTCTGGACTGTGATGGTCCGAACGGTAGTACGGTATCTTGAAACTATATACGTTTTGGCAAACTAAATTGTTACTGTAAGCAACAAACGATCAAAGACTACATCATGATCAATATAAGGACATATATAGGCTCGTTTATGTTTTCTTGGACATTATTCCATACTTAAGTCGCAACATCCTATTTTTGGTTTGCACATAGAGGTTTCCCGACTTATCCATCATATTCGTTAGGGTACTAATCATCATCAAACTCACGGTGAGTTCGTAGCCACTACTTTTATATTTTTTGAATTACTTTTGGGGGAGATACATGCTCAACTATTTTCATTTACTTTCACAAGTACTTTAAACTTTTAAGGATAACCATGAGTTCATAACCCCAATTTCTATTGCTTAATTGTTTTACAAACCCTTGGGCCATTTTTGATATGTTCAGATTCGTAGTATAGATATTTTCCGAAGAAATACAAAGGTATGTATTTCCCGGGTCGTTCTCCCAACGTAGGATGAATGGAGTATGTAACTCTCGTCACAATCACGTGATTTCAAATGGTTAAAAAGAGAGAATTATGGGTTTCTAAGCTACGATAATGAAACATAAACTAAAATAAACTCAATAAGCATATAAAACAATAACGTAAAGTACAATAAACCTAAAACGTAATTTAAACCTAAGACTTAACTACGGGAATTAAAAACGATTTAAAACTAAATAATGCAATTTAAACCCTAAAATTGAAATTATATTTTTCCTAGATACTATTTAATAAAAGAAAATTTTAAGAAAAAGAATTATATATTTTTGATTATTTTTCTATTTATTATAAATTAAAAACGGATTGACAATAATAAAATGCTTAGAAAATACTAGAATAACTTTGAAAATTAGGGAAAAATAATTTTATGACTTTTTGATTTTTATAAAACTAGGAAAATTAAATTTATATTTTTGTGACCTTTTTCTGATTTTCTTGGATTAAAAAAACTATTTAAAAATGCTTAAAGATCTAGAAAAATAGTAAAAGGACTTGGAAAATTATGAAAATTTGAAGAAAATTCTAAAATAATATCATGAAGCTAGGAAAAATAAAGTGAAGAGCTTAAAAGACCTTAATAAGCACTTTCATGAAAATAAGCAATAAGGAAATAAGCTAAAATGCTAAATAAGCTACCACAAGCTGCCAAAAGCTAAAATAAGCTAAAACATACTTAATGAAACATAACTCAACTGAATAAGACCAATAAAAAAGTTGAAAAGCACTTTTTGGAAATCAAAAATCAAACAGACCCTATGCTACTCTAAGCAACTAATAAGCTATGGGGATCTTAAAACAAGGTACTAAGGGACTAAAGGGAAATACTAATAAGTTATAGGGAACCTAAATAAGCTATTGGATCTCAATAATCAAGCTACATTAAACAAATAAGCTAAAAGGGAGGTAAAATGGAATAAGGATGTTGTTGCAACAGTAGGCTAAATGGGGAATTTGCAGGCCTGAATTAAGCTGGTAAATAAGTTTCAAAATGGAATCTAAGCTCAGAATCCTAAAGCTAGTACTACAAGCATAACACCAATCCCATTCAATATCTCAACTAGATATGGTGACTAAGAAGAAGCTACTTTGGAACGAGCTGGTGGTGCATGGCACATATTAGCTTAAGTGAGGGTTTTGGAGCTTAAGATTAGCTAATGAGCTAAGATAAAATTTACAAAAATAAAGCAATTAGCTAAACAAACAAATATCAAGCATACCAAATTATAGATTATAAGGACTAATAGAGGATACAAATTAAAACATAAGCTAATTAGGTAGGATAAGGAAATGCGACTGAAATCAGTCAAGTGGCTACTTTAAGCTAATGTAAAGCTATCTATAAAATATAAAAATCACAAAAATGCAAAGTAGCTAACGACAACAAAATAATAAGCATACCAAATTTAGGGATCTATGGGCTTATAATGAACAAATGAAAAATGAGAACTAAATTTGATTGGGTTTAGATAAGAATGAGAACAAGGCATTTTTAAGACCAAAATAAGTAACCTATACTACTCCTAATGGCAAATAAGATTCACACAGATAAAATAGGATACCACAGAGCTAAACAAATTAAACTAAATTAGAACATGATCAAGACCTTAAAATTGCTAATGAATAGACCTTGTGATGAAAAATGGGATTGTGACATATTCCATGAAACAATTTGGAAACTAAAAACTGACTTGTAAAGCTTAAAAGGATGAACAATAAGGCTTTTAAAATCAACACTAGAACCTCTTAACTCAGTTTTACCATGAAAATTTGACTAAACCTCCAAAAATAAGCATAATCCAAACACCACTTTAAACAAACAAAATGCAAATAAACCTTTAAGCTTGATGAATTATGTCTAAGACTGAATCAAAATAAACAAAGTAACACTAAACTTATCTTTTTAACACAATAAAACTAGAAATTAACCTGAAATTGTTTTGACTTTGAACTTTGACTATTGTTGACTTTTTAAGAAAATTTGAAATTAAAGCAAAATTAAACAACAATCAGTTCATAAAACTTAATAAGCTTATGTGAGCTTAATGAACAGGAAAAGAAGCTAATGAAACAGTAATTAAAAGTAGATTGAAGACTGAAAAGGAAATGAGACAAGTTGAAATTTAAAAACTGAATTTGTATAATCACAAATTACAATGAAATAAAATTACGACTATAATAAAAGCGATAGCTGACATTAAATAAAACAAGGCCAAATTTCTCTAAAGCTTAAGAAATTGGATGAAGTCTACAATTGATGTAAGGGTTTTATAGTTTGGCAAACTTGGGGTTGGTTTGAAGCTTCAAGAAGTCAAATCTCATCCATTGATTCATCATCTTGTCACCATCTTTCTCACGACTCTTGGATCAAAGGAATGAGGTGTCTTGGCAATGAGGTTGCTCCCTTTGTCCATATGATCCATGCCTTACCCATGTGTCATGAGGCGTGGCAGTAGCTTCCAGAAGGTATACTTAAGTGTGGGTAATTCTAGGAGAAGCAGGGTAATTGTTGGAGAAGGTAAATGAATAGTAACTGGGTGTTATTGTTTGGCGGGGAAGGTTTGTTTGACTGGGGTGGATATGTGGGTTTGACCATGATAGAAAAGGGATCAAAAGGAAGGGGTCAAGGGATTAAATTGGTTGGGGGCTCATGTGGGGAAAGGAAAGGGTCAGAAAGTTAGGGTGAACTGGGGTTAAAAGTGGGAAAGGGTTCATGGTGTGAATGGGTTGGGCTTTTGTGTTTAAATGGGTAATAGATTTATTTTTTAAGATTTGTATTATTTTGTTTAGGAATTTGTCTAGTTAAAACACTAAGGACCATTCATGCAAAAGTTGTGAATTCCAAGGATCAATAGTGTAACTTATGATATTGTTGGGGTAATTTTGGTATTTTAGTATAATGAAGGGTAATAACTGTAATTTTAAGAAAGTGAGGGATAATTTGTGAAAACTCCCCAATAATGATCAGAACTCCGTTCTTTGACTTTTAGCATTCAAAACCCATAAAACGGCATCGCGACATCGGCTTTTACACTCTTCTCATTCCCGTGCTCGGTTTTCTTCGGTTTTGTATTTCTTTTGTCTGTTTTGTCATATATGTACCTGCACATGCATAAACTCAAGAAACAAACAAATATTAGGCATTAACGGCTCGATTCCGGTTATTTTGGGTCTGTTTTGATAAAGAAAAAGTATGTTTTCACACATACCAAAATCCACCAAACTAAAGTATTGCCGTGTCCTCTCGCAATGTCATCAACTCACGCTTCTAAAACCAAGGATTCCAACCTCTTTCTACTAAATCTATGAAAAGTAGCAAAGATTCCTCAAAAGAGATTAAGAAACTCTTAATTCTAAAAGCCCGTTTACCTTTTATTTCACATATAGATATTACAATTAAGCACTTATTATGAGTGACGGTTTGTTGAACTTTATGTCAATCGATAACTCCAACATTTTTCAAAAGACATTTTAGGATCCCTGGAAACACAACTCAGTGGTGACCATCTGGATAGAATACATCGTCCACGATTTTTCACATTCTCAAACTAAGCGTAAAATCGAAATCCGCTTAGATATGACTTTAGATGCTAACACTACCCATGGAAGTTACTTGTGTGATTACCTCTTGCTCCCATTTTCCTATTTTCCTCTATTTATTCTATTTTTTGAATTCCTTTTTTCTCGTTCAATAAGTTTTAGTCTGATAAAGATATGAAATTAAGACGCTACTCCTAAGTAGTTTTCTATCTTCCCTCAAAAACCGTTGCAAACAAGAATAAGGTCCCCATCAAGGTCCTACTTTAACACGATTTAG
The DNA here is from genome assembly GCA_910596185.1 of Chrysanthemum makinoi. NCBI lineage: Eukaryota > Viridiplantae > Streptophyta > Magnoliopsida > Asterales > Asteraceae > Chrysanthemum > Chrysanthemum makinoi. The sequence continues at coordinate 216,765,896 of OU343223.1, read as the reverse complement.
GGAGATATCCTTTTTATTTCAATGAAACAAATCATCTACGAGTCGAGAGGCAGGCTTTATTTAAATATCTCTGAGTCGAAATTTGGCTTAACATTATTTCACAAATTTGCATTTTGCAACTTTAGCCCTCGGTCTTTTCAACACTAATTCCAACCAGTTTTTATCGAGAGTCTTATTATGACTTTGGAATTTTCCTCAACCTTTTTGAAGTCCATGACAACGGGGGTACCGTCGGACATAGAAAAATTTTATGGCTTTGGATTTTCACATTTATACATTTGAGCTTTATTTCATGTAATTTTTGCAAACTCAGAGTCCCCGGCTTTTATAACAATAGAAACAATAGCGACAAACTATCAAGAATGGGTTGTCTATTACATAACCTTGTGATACCTTAATGTGTACCCAACTCTCATAAGCAGGATTCTCTAAAGAAGATAAAGAACTAGTTATCATAAAACCTAACATCTTTAATTATTTTTACACATATATGGGGTGAAACAATTTTGAGAGAGCAAAAAGTCACAAGTACCTTCGATGAGCTCTAAAGAGAACCAACTACTCCACGCTTAGCATCTAAACTCATAAGTAACTCTATCATTTCGATCTTATGAATTTAAAATCTCAAATCTGAGATCCGCGAATGCTTAATGATAATTTAATTATCAATGGTTAAGGAACAAGCTAGGGCTTCAAACCACGTTGATCAAAATTCTATTCCCTCTCACGGCGGAAAGTCAACAAGGTGTCAAAACATATACATTATTTAGCAAATGCTTCGTCAAATAATCTCAAGTCTCGCATTTTTAAAGTCACTTATTATAAACTAGCAAATCTTTCAAAGCTTCATATTTAAAATTTAGGAAGCTTGCAAATCCTTGGCCTTGTGAGCTAGAATCGCATTTTATAGCTTCTTGTCTAAGCAATTAGCAAAGACTTTTCAAGAAAAGCATATTAAAAGTAACTTCTAAGAGACTTCATGAAGACTTTTCAATCATAAAACTAACAAAGCTTACAAAATTTTAAATTTTCACTTTTCAATTTCTAAAGGAGCAGTTCATGAGAGTATAAGGCAAAAACCAAGCAAGTGCGGTCAAATCAAATCAAAGATTACCCCCCCAAACTAAAATGAAACATTGTCCTCAATGTTTAAAGGCAAGGGTTCTCAACGGAAATCTAAAAGCCGTTTATTAAGTATGCTCAAGATAAGCGTTAGGCGATAAGATTAGGATATCGGTTTCATCGTCGAACATGAAAATCAAGTGGAGAAAGAACAAATCGAAACGAGTCTTCATATCGGAAATCTAGACAAAAACATCACAAACAACCAAACACGAGAAATCGCAGAGCTAACCCCTCCGTCACTTATTAGAGAAAATAGAAAAAAGTATAATGATAAGCATGGGGTGCCTCCACGGCCTCTAAATTTTTGTTCAAAGTCGCTAGCGACTCGTAATCATTTGTCCTTGGGGAAGAAAATGGTAAAGATACCAGGGTCAAATATGGTGTCCTCATTCCCGAAATAATGATATTGGGAGGGATGGGTGGAGAAGAAAGTGTCGGGCATCATCACATAAGGGATAACTCCCCCCAAACTCTCATAAGGCATATCATGAAATAACGATCCATCATCCGGCGGTTTATCGGGCGGACGAAAGGATGATGGATCAGAATGAGAATACTCCAAAGAAGATGGGAGTCCATAGTAAGGGATAAGATGTGAAAGCTCAACAATGAAAGCATCCATCGAAGGATCGTTATCTCGGACAACTTTTTCAACATAAAGCTCATCTATGATGAATATCCCGGGATTAAAAATCTTGTCTTCACATGAGGGCTCATCGGGATAAATGATGGTCGACTCAACAGAGGGAGGGGAGTCAAGAAAACCATCAAGAACAACCATATCCCCCTCGGGGTCATTCACGGCATCCTCAATACCCGGCGGTATCAAGTCATCAAGAGAAATAAATGAGTCGGTATCTTCTATGTTAGGGTCATTAGTCGGATTATCAGAAATCGCCTTGCTCAAATCAACCTCAAAGGAGAACCGCTCATAAATCGGAGGATAAACATCTGCAATAGTGGGACTGCCACTAATCTCTTAACGAGAATTTGAAGTTTCAAGCTCGGGTGAGAAATCACTATCTTTAACGGAGATAGGAGATGAACTTGAATTATCGTTAAGGGCTTCAATATTGGAAATGAGAAGATGAACATTCAACAATGTTTCACGTAGTGCTTCATCCTCGATCTGTATATTATCGGGCTCAATCTCTTCATCTTCTGGCTAAAAATCATTTTCTTCTTCTATGTCGATGAGCTCAGAAGGTAAATCGTCGACGAAATCGATGTCTCCATAAGAATCTTTATCGAAATCAGAGTACATCTCAACATGATCGTCGAGATAAACAAGAGAAGGCTCATCACAAATATCATTAACAACCTCGGACTCACTTGGGATCGGGATAAGGACCTCAACAATAGACGATTTCGTTTTCGGAATAGTGCTAAGATGCTCATCCCCCATTATGAGAGAGTCAATAGAATCATCAATAGTAGGAAGGATAGATGGGATAACAATAGGTAGGAAGTTGAGAGATAACGTTTTTCAGTGGAATAGTACTTTCCTCGTTTATAGCTCTTAGACATTTCATATTCTCCTCTACTAACAATTCTTCCATACTTTTTCCTTCTGGGTTTTCGTCTTTCTTGTTATCATATAAATCAAGTAGACTCTTTGCATTCTCCTCCGCCAATAATTCTCCCATACTTTTTCCTTCTTTAACTTCCTCCACGGGAGTGGGATTGCCACTCAGAGGCATATATTCCTCATCAGAATCAGAATCGTCATCATAGTCGTAAACGAGAGGTTTCCAATATTGGGAACTCACTTTAGTGGCTTGTTCTTCAGCGAGTAGTTCACCATAAGTCTTCTGATGAGGATCTTCTTCTTGAGCACATTTATCAAGAAAATTCGCGATATCATTCATAACATCCCGAAATTTTTCGACAAATTCATGAGATAAAGAAGGAGGTTGTGGTTGAGTCTCTTGGTATTGTGGAGGTGGGTTATAAGGATAGTCGTAATTGTTACAAGGAACCTGCTCATAGACAAGCGGGTTTTGTGTTTGACAATCAGAATTAAGGTGCGTCCTCTCCACAATACTCACAACAGTACGATTGTTGTGACGGATTTGGTGAATTATATGGATAAGGTTCATAACCAAAGGTTGACTTGTTATATTGAGCTTGACATTGAAAACCTTGGTGAGGACCTCCACAGTACTCACAAGAGTATGTCTCCGTCTCATGGTATGGGGATTGGTTAAGGAAATTGGTTGTCTCATTGTAAGGATTTTGGTTGTAAACAAACTCGCTTCCCGAATTTCCATTGCTACAACTGGGACAATTCCCACCATATTCGGGTCCTCCGCACCATAAGCAAACGAGTTGATAAGACGAAGACATCGAATAATTATACGGATAAGAGGGTTAAGAGAAAAGAATTGACGGTTCATAGGGTAAAGACGAATATTTTTTGGGTTTTTAAAGATAGAAAACCTAAAAGGAAAACAAATTTTGAAAAGGAAAATCTTTTTGGGTTTTTAATTAAGAAAACTTTGAAAACACACTATTTTAGGTAATCGTCCCGTCAACCGGTGCTCGATAGCTCTCTAAAGTACTCGCAGCGTGGCGGGAAAGAAGAGTGGATATTTCTTCGGTCTGCAATTTAATGTCAAGACCTCCTTAAACCCCGTGTATAGGTTGTACCCTCGAGGTGAGCCGACGTAACAATTGACGTTTCGATTTCTTTGTTGTTTTTTAATTTTTTGGTGTTTTAAACACTTTAGGGTATTTTAGATTTTTTTTTTGGTTTTTATAAAAGAGATATTTACAAAAACAATAACTTCTCAGGGAAGGATCTTCAAAAACACGCGAATCGAGACGGAATCAAAAACTCACTTCATGCCCTCCCCGGCAACGGCGCCATTTTTTATATGTTCAGATTCGTAGTATAGATATTTTCAAAAGAATACAAAGGTATGTATTTCCCGGGTCGTTATCCCAACGAAGGATGAATGGAGTATGTAACTCTCGTCGCGATCACGTGATTTCGAATGGTTAAAAAGAGAGAATTATGGGTTTCTAAGCTACGATAATGAAACATAAACTAAAATAAACTCAATAAGCATATAAAACAATAACGTAAAGTACAATTAACCTAATACGTAATTTAAACCTAAAACGTAACTACGGGAATTAAAAACGATTTAAAATTAAATAATGCAATTTAAACCCTAAAGCTGAAATTATATTTTTCCTAGATACTATTTAATAAAAGAAAATCTTAGGAAAAATAATTATATTTTTTGATTATTTTTCTATTTATTATGAATTAAAAACGGATTTACACTAATAAAATGCTTAGAAAATACTAGAATAACTTTGAAAATTAGGAAAAAATAATTCTTATGACTTTTTGATTTTTCTAAAACTAGGAAAATTAAATTTATTTTTTGTGACCATTTTCTGATTTCTTGGATTAAAAAAACTATTTAAAAATTCTTAAAAATCTAGAAAAATAGTAAAAGGACTTGGAAAATTATGAAAATTTTCAGAAAATTCTAAAATGATATCATGAAGCTAGGAAAAATAAAGTGAACAGCTTAAAAGACCTTAATAAGCACTTTAATGAAAATAAGCAATAAGGAAATAAGCTACCACAAGCTGCCAAAAGCTAAAATAAGCTAAAACATACTTAATGCAACATAACTCAGCTGAATAAGACCAAGAAAAAAGCTAATAAGCACTTTTTGGAAATCAAAAATCAAACAGACCCTATACTACTCTAAGCAACTAATAAGCTATGGGGATCTTAAAACAAGGTACTAAGGGACTAAAGGGAAATACTAATAAGTTATAGGGAACCTAAATAAGCTATTGGATCTCAAAAATCAAGCTAAATTTAACAAATAAGCTAAAAGGAAGGTAAAAGGGAACAAGGATGTTGTTGCAACAATAGGCTAAATGGGGAATTTGCAGGCCTGAATTAAGCTGGTAAATACGTTTCAAAATGGAATCTAAGCTCAGAATCCTAAAGCTAGTACTACAAGCTTTCTATAACACCCAATCCCATAACAATATCTCAACTAGATAGGCTGATAAGTGACTAAGAAGAAGCTACTTTAGGCCAACGAGCTGGTGGTGCAGGGCACATATTAGCTTGAGTGAGGGTTTTTGAGCTTAAGATTAGCTAATGAGAAGCTAAGATAAAAATTTACAAAAATTATAAGCAATTAGCTAAACAAACAAATATCAAGCATACCAAATTATAGATTATAAGGACTAATAATGAGGAAACTACAAATTAAAAACATAAGCTAATTATGAGGATAAGGAAATTGCAGACCTGAAATCAGTCCACAGTGGCTACTTTAAGCTAATGTAAAGCTATCTATAAGCTAATATTAAAAATCACAAAAATGCAAAGTAGCTAGACAACAACAAAATAATAAGCATACCAAATTTTAGGATCTATGGGCTTATAATGAACAAATGAAAAATCAGAACTATGGGCTGATTGGGACATGCATACAGTAGATAAGGACAGAACAAGGCATTTTTAAGACCAAAATAAGTAACCTATACTACTCCTAATGGCATATAAGATTCACACAGATAAAATAGGATATCACAAGAGCTAGAAAAAGCAAATTAAACTAAATTAGAACATGATCAAGACCTTAGAAATTGCTAATGAATAGACCTACTTGTGACGGAAAATGGGATTGTGACAGATTCCATGAAACAATTTGGAAACTAAAAACTGACTTGTAAAACTTAAAAGGATGAACAATAAGGCTTTTAAAATCAACACTAGAACAGTTTTACCATGAAAATTTGACTAAACCTCCAAAAATAAGCATAATCCAAACACCACTTTAAACAAACAAATGCAAATAAACCTTTAAGCTTGATGAATTATGTCTAAGACTGAATCAAAATAAACAAAGTAACACTAAACTCAACTTTTTAACACAATAAAACTAGAAATTAACCTGAAGTTGTTTTGACTTTGAACTTTGACTATTGTTGACTTTTTAAGAAAATTTGAAATTAAAGCAAAATTAAACAACAATCAGCTCACATAAGCTGTAATAAGCTTATGTGAGCTTAATGAACAGGAAAAGAAGCTAATGAAACAGTAATTAACAGTAGATTGAAGACTGAAAAGGAAATGAGACAAATTGAAATTTAAAAACTGAATTTGCAATTTATAAATCTGAAATTACAATCTGAAATGGAAATTACAACTATAATAAAACAGTAACTGACATTAAATAAAACAAGGCCAAAATTTCTCTAAAGCTTAAGAAATTAGGCGAAGTCTACAATTGTGATGTAAGGGGTTTTTATAGCTGAGCAAGATCTTGGGGTTGGTTTTCAGAAGCTTCAAGAAGTCAAATCTCATCCATTGATTCATCATCCTGTCACCATCTTTTCTCACAGCTCTTGGATCAAAGGAATGAGGTGTCTTGGCCAATGAGATTGCTCCCTTTGTCCACTATGGCAATCCATGCCATCTGCCCATGTGTCAGACGTGGCAGTAGCTTCCTGAAGGTGTACTTAAGTGTGGGTAATTCTAAGAGAAGCAGGGTAATTGTTAGAGAGGGTAAATGAATAGTAACTGGGTGTTATTGTTTGGCGGGGAAGGTTTGTTTGACTGGGATAGATATGTGGGTTTGACCAGTGATAGAAAAAGGGATCAAAAGGAAGGGGTCAAGGGATTAAATTGGTTGGGGGTTCATGTGGGGAAAGGAAGGGGTCAGAAAGTTAGGGTGAACTGGGGTTCATGGTGTAAATGGGTTGGGCTTTTTGTGTTTAAATGGGCAATAGATTTATTTTTTAAGATTTGTATTATTTTGTTTAGGAATTTGTATAGTTAAAACACTAAGGACCATTCATGTAAAAGTTGTGAATTCCAAGGAGCAGTAGTGTAACTTATGAAATGGTTGGGGTAATTTTGGTATTTTAGTATAGTGAAGGGTAAAAAGTGTAATTTTAAGAAAGTGAGGGATAATTTGTGAAAACTCCCCAATAATGATCAGAACTCCGTTATTTGACTTTTAGCATTCAAAACCCATAAAACGGAATCCCAACATCGGCTTTTACACTCTTCTCATTCCCGTGCTCGGTTTTCTCCGGTTTCGTATTTCTTTTGTCTGTTTTGTCATATCCGTACCTGCACATGCATAAACTCAAGAAACAAACAAATATTAGGCATTAACGGCTCGTTTCCGGTTATTTTAGGTCTGTTTTGATAAAGAAAAAGTATGTGTTTTCACACATACCAGGGGATACATGTTATTTTTAAACTGAACACATTGCTTTGAAACTGTATGCTATATCTGAATGTATTATGTGAAATAAGTACCACTATTGCCAAACTTAAGTCCCTATTATCATGAACCATTAATCACTTGCGGGTGAACGCGAATAATGTGGATAGATCTATCGGGATTGACGAATCCCGTTTGTCTGACCGAGTCCGGTAAAAAAACGCACTCTATTTGAAGAACCATAGGTTTATTGGAAAATTACCTATTAGGGCCACTGTTTGTCCAAGACCTGGAAAACTATTATATCAATTTCTATTCACAAGTTGTTAACGTTTTCGGTATCATGAGCTTAGTGCAATAATATCTGTTTTGTTTTCGACTATGAGTGTGAGTCTATAGCTCACACTACGAATAATTGTGTTCAACTACTTAACTATAAACTCTATGAATTCACCAACCTTTGTGTTGACTGTTTTAAGCATGTATCTCAGGTCCATAATGAACGAGGTTGGCACGGAGGAGCACGGATACTCAAGAAGGCTATAAATTTTATTATCATTCGAAAATCCATTTAATGTATTTTGTAAACTTGGAACCATTTGAGACCTCATTTTTGTAAACTATGATATTTATATAACTCAAATGATAAGTGTTTTAAAACGACTCCATTAGAGTTCGTTTTCTATTGTTATAACTGTTGTGCCATGAAGTAACACCCAGTTTGAATTCCGCTGTGTATCACGAAATTGGGGGTGTTAAACGTAAATTATACACTAGCACTTCACAATTGGTGTTTGAATTCTCTCATCTCTCGGGTGTATATGAAATTTAACATGTAAAGAAATGGAAAATAAACACTCTCTACCTGTCATAGCACATAGATTACCATAGGCTTAAGAATAGATCAAACCTCCACCGCTTTGGCGTAAGCACCTAGAAATAACTATCTAAGAGGTCTTTACAAAGGGTTATAATGTTAGGCTTCGGGTAGGGAATAAAAGGGTTTTTCTGGATGTGGGGAATTTTTAGTGGTGGCAATTCAAAAATCTAAGTTAAATGCATGTAAAACGCGACGTTGCTTAGCCAAGACTCGACTCACTAACACTAAATAACAACATGAAATTAAATCAAAACATAAACATAAAACATAAAAGATAGATGTAGGATTGTAGTCCATATGTTTTTCTCTCTGTTTTTCATACATTTTTACCCTACCATCCTCTAAGATAACATCACTATAAAGGGATTTATAAGAGCATTCCTACATTTGAGTTTTTATTTCACTAACAATAATTGACCCGAATTGAAAAGATCAAAACACTTGAAGTACTTAATTACATAGACAAAGGGAATTTGAATTTAACGTTCCTTCCCGTTACTCCATAAAATACTACTTTAACCCATGAGTCCCAATTGTCCCAAAACTGTATACAAAAGAAAGGACTCGACTTAGCAACCATGCAAGTAACTATATAATTGAACTAAGGGTTTAATCAATAATTACAATAATGCACTAAAGATGAGTGCATACAAGGTGGGCTAAGGCGATTTGGGTGTAACATTTGGGGTAGATTGTAAACAATGCTCTTCATTAATATTTCGGAAAATGGAACATCATGAGAACCGCGAAAAGATAGGATCTGAGGGGTTAACTAGGGGTACCATATACTAAAGATGAGTACATCTCAAGGGTGTGGGGAAAATTACTCAACCGATGTGGTTGACGTAATTAAATTATAGGTTTAAAACAAGGGTTATCCTAATGCCTCTTATCATTTAGTTAATCCTAACTACAAGAATGTAGTCTCACTAGCGATCTCGAAATGCATAAAAAAATAAGTTCTAGAATCTATTATACTACCGGTACACTCACTAAGCATTAAAGATGAATGCTTTTATTCCTAAAGATCTAGAGGTGAACCTCACATTTTTGAGGTGGAATTTGAGTGGTATACGATTTTTGTGCTAGTCATATAACTCTATCCATGAGACGCTTTAAGACTAAAGTTTTACTCGTAAATGCCATAAATTTTTTAAAATTTAGTGCTAAAATTACCTTAATAAATATTTCTCATAGTTTATTACACAATTTTCTAAAGGAAAAGTCAAAATCAAGTGAGTGAATAGTTTCTAAGTTTCCGTTTTATTCTTCCTCCCTACACTTAAACTGAACATTGCCCCCAATGTTCCCCGAAAGTATCAAAGTAATGATAGAGAAAGGTAAAATAAAAGAGAAACTAATACGGTTAAATCCTTCTCCAAGAAGAATGAGCAAGTAATAATTGTTGCTACTATCATGCGCTTCATCTTCTTGTCCAATGTAACATGCACACTTTATAAGAAAACGGAGACAAAACCTCTCGTAAAATCGGCGGTAAAAACTATATAAAAAAAAAACTACACTAGAAAGCAAGTAAAGATATAATGCTTGTGAAATAGATGTTTGTAGATTTCTAGAAAAATTAAGAATTCTGAAAATTTCCAAAAATTACACATTAGACAGAAAACGAAAATATGGAAACTATTTATACATTGCATGACATCGTCATTATTGGATGATATGTCCATTTCTTCATCCTCATTATTGGATGATATGGCAATCACTTTTACAACACAATGCATACCTTTATTCCCCATCCATATCTTTTGTTGGTTTGCCCTAACACACCCGTTTTCAAAAAACTCTATCCTTTTTTCAAGAGCTTCAAGTTTTGCATCGACCATAGTCCATTTTTTCATGATCTTCCAGTTTTGCATTGACCTTACTTCCGTTTTTAGTATCTTTACAACCCTCATCAAGTTTCCCCTTTCCCTTATTCATGTTTTGAGGATCTTCACAACCATCATCAAGTTTTCACTTTCCCTTATTCATGTTTTGAGTATCTTTACAACCCTCATCAAGTTTCCCATTTCCCTTATCATCTGCAGATTGGCATCATCGTATTAGGCAGACCATTAACATATTATGATAATTGAAAAAGGGGGTTAATACATAACAATGACCATTTGTAGACTAAATGTGTAATGCACACAAATCAGTACAATGAAAAAGAATACACTAACCTTTCACGACCTCAGGTTCTTTGTGCGCATATTCCCATAAGTCTTCAAGAATCTAATCAAAAATTTTATTCATTTTCTTCCAAGTGTCCCCATATTTAGCCTGAACAAACGCTACCATACCATCGGTTAACTCGAAATTTATTCAGTCCTTGTCTGCCATTGTACGAAATCGTGTGAAAGATGATCGACTTTTGGTCTGTAGTAGAGGAGTGTGTGAGGATTAGAGCATGAAAACACGGGTTGTGCAACTATTGGGTAGACACAAGTGCGAAGTTTAGGGTTTTTGCATTCACTTGCACAATTGCAAATTATGTCCCTTGACTTAAGTATTTGGTTTGACTAAAATGGGCCATATCTTAGCTTCACGTGCCACGATCAGGTATTTTAACGTTTAGTAGTCAATAGAAAAAAGTCCTCTTTTATCTTCTTCCCCAATTCACACACTTATCCAAACCCTACATAAACCTTAAAATAACTCATTGAATCGAAATGGCTTCATCATCATCTTCTGTTCGAAGTCACCGTCCTCCCCCACCTACCCATAGCAAACATGAAGAACCCGTTATTCAACAATAATCACGAACCATCTATCATCCTTTAAGAAGTTTTCTAGGCTGCATAAATTTTTATAATGTAAGTTATTTATACTTTGTTTATGATTCGGGTATCTGCTAATATGTCTAAACATGTAGGGTTCAAAATGTGGCACCTTTTACTGGCTTGATCCTGAATTACCAAATGAATACTACAAACAAGAAGTGTACAAGTTGATTCACAAAGGATAAAGAATGGAAAAGAGACAAATGCAGTTTGAATGAAAAAAACTAAGAGACTCGAAAAGGGATTTTGACTTTCAGAAGTCAACTTTGCAAAACCAAGTGTTACTTCTGCAAATAGAATTGAAAGAAAGCAAATCCAGTTTAGTGTTTTATAGGAAATGTGTTGTTGTAATGGCTCTGGTTGTTGCTTTTATGTTGTTTGTAATGCAATAATCATGATGTAATGTACAAGTACAAATGTGCAAGATGTAGTGTAGTTGACTTTTGATGTTCGACTTTTAACTCTATGAATAGAGCTCTGTATTCGAATTTCCAGTTAATGAGAATCTAACAATCTTTCCTTCAATATGGCTTAACTCTCAATTAGTTTCACTTTCAAAAGTATGACAAATGGAAAGAAAACAGCCTGCATTAATGAATCTGCATTGAACAAATGTTTGACTTACGAAAGTCATACAATGTCAATTGGTAATATATCAATAAAACTTGGAATACATCAATACAACCTGCTACATTGCATCACCCACATAGACAAGAGTTTATAGAACAAAAATTCATCCAACAATCCTGTTGAAAACCTAAAGTTATGCAGATAAACTGCATCAACCACACATTCAGATAGACACCATTTACAAAAATTACTGATAAAAATTCATAGCAAGCTACATATAGTCTATTCAAAGCATCAACAACTTACAAAACATTCATCCAACTTACAAACAATTTTAAACAACTAACTGGACATACTGTATCCTAACACATATTCGATCAAAGACAATTGTCTCCTCCACCAACTACCATTCCAGAACACAAATATAGAGGACCACATTAAACCATCATCAACACCCATCAACACACATCAAACCTTAACACTCCTTCTTTCCTGTTTGTTTCATTTGTGAGAAAGAACCAGACCTGGAGAGCTTCCTCCTTCAACTCCCTGAAACTAGGTGATGAAACAATTGCCACACTCCTCTTCAACTTTGATGGACCTACTATCATTGTTCTCTCACGTACTTCAAACACTTTCTTTACCCTTTGGTGCTTCACAACAACAAGAGAGAACCCATACAAGTTGAACTTCTTCACAATTTTTGATGGTACATACTATTTAAAAATATACAAAAGTTAGCATTAGTTTTTTGGGTGATTCTATCAGACATTCTGATCTATCAGTCATTCTATCAGACATACAATATCTCAGACAAATGACAGCTATATATCTGATTAAGCAACTCTGTCACTACTGCTTCCCAAAAAGGCCAAAAACACATAAAAAAATAGAGGACCACATCAAACATAAAGGAAGTATAACAGCTAAAGCTCCAGCTCCAGCTCAAGCTCAAGCTAATGACAAAAGAAGACATGGAACATAGGAAGCAGAGCATAAAGTCAACCATATTAAGTCTGTGTCGAAGCTACAACAACCTAACAAGCTACATCTTCATCTAAAGGTTCAGAGAGATTGTAAAAGGATGTGATAGATGCTATTCTTGATAGTTTGATAGTTGTTTACTTTGTAATCTCATTGTAATTGTAGTTTACCATTCTCAGTTAATGTGAAATACAACAGTTTTCCTCTCTGTAATATTTTCTCTCCAATTATCAATAAACCAACATCCACAATAATATTAAGCCTAACAATTTAACAAATTAGCAAACTTATAATATACTTACAAGTCGTCCATCTTTCCAGAAAGTTGCAGTCATCTTTCTGTAAAACGCCATTTCTTCTTGATCATGGACAGTGTGAAACATCCAGTTACACATCTAGTTCATCCGACGGACATCAAAATCTGAAATTAATAATACAAAATTAGTTATAGATAATCCAAAATGTTACACTCATATCATATACTCGATGTAGTTAAAATTAATAAAGAAAAACATACCATATTCATGTCCTTCGTGGCAAAGGGCATTCATGGCTATGTTAGAGGAGTATGTTTCCACTGTTGTGATGACCCCTCCATCAGGTTCAAACAGCATGACATTATACTCCCTACTCGGAACAACCTGAGTAAACACCAACCACTAACCAACTTCCATTTTCAAGTCTTCAACCAGTTTCACCCAACCAAACCCATACAAGAACGAGTGTACATATCGACCATACACATCTTTTGAAATTTCCACCATTACTTCGTACTCAATGGTGTTACTAGTAACCATGAATGACTCTGTAGGGGTTGGACCATTGAGATATCTTAGAAAATCTTTTGGCAATGATTGTATATAAAGAGATCTGCATGTAACTAGCACTAAACATCGCCAAATCAGAGCTCTTCCTGGTTCGTAATTGTGAAATTCCTTCCCATTCTCACTGTAGCAAGTTACATAAAAGACGTCCTCACCCTCTTCTACAAAATGTATGTAACTAACACCACATGGCGTGAGGTTGTGCATAATAAATCATTCCACCTATGTCCTTTAACCGCCAAGACTAAGGGGGTGTTTCTTTTTTTCCTTAGCTAAGAGTTCAGTGGGTCCCAGCTCTTTTAATGCCTCTTAATGAGGAGGAGCTTCTTTTTCCCACTCTACACATATAGAGGATTTAGTGGGCCCAAATAAAAAAAATAATAATATTAAATAGATGGATTCCACATTCCTTCCACTAACAGAAAAAAAGAAACGCCCCCTAACTCTGACACTCTCTTAACACTGACTTTCCCTCTAACGCCCGTACAATTAACTAGGTAAATTGAACGATTGCCATGATAGGAACTTCCTAAAACGTAGTCCTTATGCAGTTGCTGTATGTCAAAATTAAATTTTAAACATTATGAACGTCTTAAAAACTAGTTTCTTATTGAAATAACACTTAAAATATTCATATATATGGTGTTAACTTACAAATTCATCCAAAAGCTCATCAGCATTATCCACCGCGCACACAAATTGATTGCCATACATTTTTACCGCATTAACGATTAAGATTAACACATATAACGTTTGAATGAAATAAAAAAAAGTAAATATTCTTACCTGCTATGTGTGTTGATTGATTTTGCACGCCTACTAAGTTCCGATGGTATGCCTTTGTAGGTATCTGATTTGATCGGTTGAAGGAAGATAAAGTGTGTTTGTGTGTGTGATTTGATCTGGTTATACGTGACTAAGTTTGTTTGCGAAAGATATCCTCGTCGATTATCGTGCCAGGGGGTAGCAGGTGGGTGTTAAAGGTTGGAATAGTGAATTAAGGAAATTACCGTCACATGCAACGCACGTGGGGACTAACTAACGGGATTTAGTAACGAATTTGCAACTACAGTAACGGTTCAAGGACAAAACTCGCAAAAAAAATAAAACGTTAGGGACATTTTTCGTAAAACTTTTTGAAAGACATTTTTTCGCAAAAATCAGAAAAGTTTAGGGACATACTCTATATAAAAAATAGTGTAGAAAAGGGTTGAGTTATTAAAACGGTGCCTAGTATTTTAGTAAGACCCTCCCTAGTAACTAGGGGTCTTTTCTTGTCCCTGTCCCCACTCTCCCATGGGTGTGGGTCCCCATGGTGTACAAATTTTGTTTTTTTTTTTTTTTTTAATTTAATTGTGTAGTGTTTAGGTATATGTATATTGTATTTATTTATGTAGTGTTTTATCATATATAGTGTTTTAATTGTGTAGTGTTTTTATATATGGTATTTATTTACGTTACATTTTATAAAAAAGTTTATAAAAAAGTTTATAAAAAAAGTTTATAAAAAAGTTTATTAAAAATTTATAATAAAAGTTTATAAAAATTTATAAAAAGTTTATAAAAATTTATAAAAAAGTTTATAAAAAAAGTTTGTAAAAACACTACACAAATTAAATATACCACACAAATAAATACACTATACATATAAAAACACTACACAAATTAAATATACCACACAAATAAATACACTATCATAAATAAATACCACACAAATAAATACACTATACATATAAAAACACTACACAAATTAAATATACACAAAATAAACTATACACAATTAATTTAAATAAAAAATAAAAATAAAAAAAGGACAAGGTACTGCTAGTGGCACTAAAGGCAGCCGCATTTGACTCAAGAGAGAGGAGGAAAAGGGGGTCTTGAAACGTCCCAATAGTAGGTGAGAAAAATATGAGCGGTACAAATGGGGTCCTTTGATTTGAAGCAGAGGTGTTTAGTTCCCGCCCAGCCCAAGGTTGAAATTGGATTCAAATACACCAATTCATTTCTGACACAACTCCACTCTTGGGTTAATTAAACCCTCTAATTTGAATCACAAATATGAGTTCCCGTGCAGGTAAACAAATCACTTATTATTATTATTTTTTAATTACCTATCTATCTATCAAACTAACTAATTTTATCATTGTTTTGATTATAGGTTATAATAATAAGAAGAAGGGAGATGTGGATTTGTGGTCAGAAATCATAGCAACTGAATCATCTGTTGCTGCTGATAAAACCAGCGCCGTTGTTTACAGACGCAAAGATTCATCCACCACGTTTGTCATTTTTCAATTGCTTGTTTCAGTTTTAATTAATTAATCTTGTTTGTTTTAACCTAAAACCTTTTATATTTGAATTTTTAAAAAATAATATCCTAAAATGCTGCACTTGAGTGTGCTAATTAGAGGCATACGCCGAAAACACCCCATTCGTATTAATATGATGAATATTCCACCTCTACAGGAAGGAGGCGAGCTGTAGTCTGAAGAAGAATAATAATAATCGAGTGAGTTTAGCTCCTGGAAAACGTGTTAGTTGGAACCGTTCACTCTTCACCAGGTTTCTTTTTCTAAAAAAAAAACTCTTTTCATGTTTATGTATTGTTTGCTTTTGCCCAATCGGGTTAGCAAAAGCTTTTAACCTTATTGTATGATTTGTAGAGGGCGAACAAGTATTGCTGTTGCTGCCTGTGTACCAGAAAAGGAGAAGCGCATAAGGAAACAAAAACCTCCCCTTGCTAGAGTACCATTCTCTTACTTGTTACTCTTGTATTCAACTTTTTTTTCTTTCTTTCTAATGTATCCATACGTGACCATCTTTATAAATTCTATATTCATTGAATAGGCAAAAGGTGCACCACCTCAAAATTATGAAAAGGAACGAGCATACTTTCAAGAAGTTGATGCTTTTGAACTCATAGAGGAAAGCCCTTCACCTCAGAAAAAGACGTGGGTGATGGGCTCGGAAAACATTCATGTTGCTCCATCACATCTATCCTCGGTTTTAAGGAAGTGGTTATATACCTTGGATCAAAATCGCAGTTGCGGACCCTCTGCGTCCCTTTCCAGGATTCTTGAAACTCCGAGCCTATCCAGGGATTTTGTTCGTGATGGTGTTCTGGATTTCACAAGCTTGAAAACGTCTTTTGAAACAATTTCCGGAGGTGTCAAATCCACCCAAAATAAATTTAATTCAAGTGTCGAGACCTCTTTGACTAAGAGAATTGAAGAAATAGGGACCACGGATGAAAAGGATTCCGAGGATATTGAATATGCAATCCGTAATCTCTCTTTATCATCACGGGGTTCTTTATTGGATGAGCTACGATGGGATCCATTATCAGCACTGTTAGCAGTTTGTGGGCAGTCTTCTCCATCAACGTTTTCAGTTGTGCTCTCTGAGTATTGGTTGGTTCTTTTTTACAGTGCCGATGATGGCATTAGTTCATATGCTCTTAGCCTACTAAATAGATATGTATTTTTTTTTTTATTATTATTTTTTCTAATTATTAGAACACACTATTTAGATTTAATAAATGGCTCTCTTGTGAATGCAGCGACCTCCGAAGTATTGTTAAGGTAGGTGAAGGTACGTATGGGGAAGTTTTCGTCGCTGGTGAAACTGTTTGCAAAGTTGTTCCGTTTGATGGTGACTCGTTAGTGAATGGGGAAATTCAGAAGGTACTTCTAAAGCTCTTAATATATTATAGTTTGGGTAG
This sequence comes from Chrysanthemum makinoi, assembly GCA_910596185.1. Lineage (NCBI taxonomy): Eukaryota > Viridiplantae > Streptophyta > Magnoliopsida > Asterales > Asteraceae > Chrysanthemum > Chrysanthemum makinoi. Next base: position 216,748,788 of record OU343223.1, on the reverse strand, counting down.
TTACTTTTTGACTTCAAATAGCAATTTCTTATATTTAAATAAGGTGTAAGAGTTAAGGTGTTGCTAGGCTAGGTTTACATTATGACAAAGCAACAATGCTGAAATGGCGTTCTTGCTTCTATATAGAACTTCTTGCCAGTTTTACTCTCAAATTGAAATATTGATTGAGAATGCAAGTGTTTTTGATAAAACGATAATGACTTGCATTTGGCGGTGGGTGTTGGTTTTACTGATTCCTTGTGTTTTTTATTATGCAATAGAAAGCTGAAGAATTACTCGAGGAAGTTATGCTTTCGCTGACCCTAAATCAGTTAAGGGGAAATGACAATCATGTTCATAATGTTTGTCCTACATTCATACAGACGTTAAGGCAAGTCTTCCTTTACTCTCTTTTTTATGTAGGAATGGGCACATGTTCATTCTTTTTGGCAATTTTCACTCTTGTTCAGAACTTCAGATAATTTCTAGTGTATTTGGTTCGCATAAATGATGAGTAGTTTGATATTGTAAATGATCCAACCCATACACACAGGTATTAAGCCTGTTAAGCGAAAACCGTCAGACCTTGTGCTGGTTTGTTAGATATTACAAAGCATCACACCATAAGCCAACTTCTGCCTTGGGTATGGGTTTGGATTTCAGGCTCCCTATATTGTTCAGTAATACAGTAGTCTGTAGGAGACACCATTCTTGAAGTAAGAATGTTACACATAATTTTAGTACTATACATGTTTTTATAAAAACACTATTCAAAATCTACAACAAATAAAGAAGACAACTTTAAAGTCTGGAAACCAATTTAAGGTTAGTTTCAACTGCATATGAAATAGTTATCATGTATTAGTTATTTGGGATTTTCAGAGTTATAGTAACTATCCCAACACACTGCACTTTCTCTCTCACTGTTAGACGGTGTATTGTGCTTTTAGCTGCATACACCAAACCTATACAATTTTGCTCTGATGACCAAGAAGCTGCATAAATAAATTGTCTGATCAATAACCACTGAATTTAAGTTGATATAGGTATCGTATAAGTGGACCGTCCTAGTTAAGCCTTGTTTGACTTAAACTTTTTGTATTAGTGGTACTTTTGGTCTATTACTTATTCAGGTTATCTTTTATCGCTAATCAGTTATCTGGATAATATCGAACAAAGTAGTAAAAGTAAAATGGGCGAATTCATTTTGTTAAAAAATTATAGCTCGTTTGAAGTTATATAATTTTTATAATCATACCCTAGTCAAATATGAAAAAGTAAAAGGTTTTATGCAAAATATGTTGTGGGTTAACCTTGTCATCCCCAGACAAAAACTACTATATTGACCAGCTACCTCTAATATATCATTTTGCCGCCATTTAGTGGTTATTACATTTTGTGGCTGTTTCGTGTTTATGAGCAATCTTCTGTCGGATTGTTTTGTCCATTATGTGAGCTACGCAATCGCAACAAATATGGTTTAAATTCAGAACTGATAACTGCTTACATTTGATTCCCTATGCCACTTTTCTGCAGTTTAAGGGTATGTGATGGCACTTATGATGATTCCATGATAAGAGCATGGGAACAATGGGATAAGAAGCATATTTCCGAGAATGATCATCCTACAGAGTTTGCTGAGAAGCAGGTTGCAGAGTGTGATGATTCATTTACTATTTTGAAAAGTTTTTCTTGATCAGGCTGCTTTCATATCTAACAATCCTACACTTTTTCCTCAGCGTTTTGTTGTGTTTGTTCAAGAACATGGTGGGCAAGATCTTGAGAGCTTTGTGCTTCTCAGCTTCAACGATGCACGAAGTTTGCTAGTTCAAGTATGTTTCCTGCAATTAAATTTTTTAATCCCTACCTAATTTTGACCCATTTACTTATGGAAGGTTCCATTTGGGTTGTGTTTTATTTCCGAAGGGTCAAACACCAAAATTGGAAATAGCTATGGGTGCTTTTAAACTGACAATACAAAATTCTAGATTAATATATTTTTTGTAATCATGATTAGCACATTGTGAACAAAAGGTGTTTGTGGGTTACTCAACACTTACTCAACACTACCAGGCTGTTCTGACGTGTAATAGAAATGACCCGTTTCAACATGAACCTGGTTGACCAGTAAACGGACCCGGCCAACCCACTCATCTTATTCCCTTTACCTCTATCTATATGGACAATCTTAAGATCCTAATTCTGTTCTAAAGGATAGTTCATCATGTATTCAGGTTACTGTTGCTTTGGCAGTGGCAGAAGCTGCTTTTGAATTTGAGCACAGGGATTTGCACTGGTTTAGTAACTTCAATTATTTTCTTTCAGTTGTAATTTGTGGTCGGAGGATGATCCTGATGTATTGAGTGTTTTGTCAATTGTTTACACATGCAGGGGGAACATCCTGTTGAGCCGTAAAAGCTCTGAAACATTGCATTTCATTCTTGATGGGAAGAAAATGCATATCAAGACATATGGACTGGTGGCATCAATCATTGATTTTACACTCTCAAGGATCAATACCGGTACACATTTGTCATATAATTCTTGAGGTTCAAGTGATGGGCTCTATCTGATATATAGAACATCTATTTCGTTTTGGCAGGCGAAGATATTCTTTTTCTTGATCTCTCCTTGGATCCAGGACTATTTGAAGGCCCCAAAGGAGATAAACAGGTAAATATGAAACATAATTTACGATAAGAAGAAAAGGAAGAACGATAGCAATTTCGACCCATATACCTATTTATGGGTTAATTTGTTTATGTTTTTGTTTTACCTTTTACAAGTCAATTAAGAAAATATCCAAAAGGGTTCGGGTTGGAAGAGTCCCAAAGGCTATATTTGATGCATACATCTTATATCATCTTATTCAGTAATTAATATTTTAATGAAATTATACTGTCTTTTAGAATAGTTAAAGCATAATTTTTCCTTAACTGTAAATGGACAAAAAGGTGTTTGCTGTCAACCCAACCCAACCCAACCCAACCCAACTCAAGCGGATGGTCTGACCTGACTATAAAATGGCTCATTTTGACCTGATACCCGGCCTACCAAAGTAGCAATCTTGTCATCTCTAAGTTCTTTACTGGCAAAGTGGCAAGTGTCATTGAGTTTGTATTCTTTCATGTTGTGTGCAGTCGGAAACATATAGGAAAATGAAAGAAGTTACTGAAGATTGCTGGGAGGGAAGGTATGGTAACTGGAAGTAACTAGTTCTGTATAGATATGATGTTTAACAAAAAGTATAACGGCCTAAGTGCATATTCTTCTATCTGATCATACAGTTTCCCGAAGACGAACGTGCTGTGGTTGCAATACCTAGTTGACATTTTGCTGCTGAAAAAAGTTTATGTAAGTCCTTAATGTGTGTAGATACAAATTTAAAACTAATTCAGATAGAACCGCTTATAACATGATGCAAGCATCAATGGGTCCATCTCAGTCTAACGTATTCAAAATTTGACTTGTCTCCTTTCTATTTTCCTCTTTTCTGTAGTTATAAGAACTCTAAGTTTGTTTTCGATTTTTATCTTTTGTTTCTTATTTTCACAAATAATGGATTGTCATTTCTTTCTTTTTTGTCAAAGAATAAATCTCCCATTTTTCTCCAATTCTCATATCCATAGGACAGTGAACTTCATATTTACCCATTATCCCACATATAATGTCAAAATTTCAAGCCATGCATCAGCCTTGGCTTTTTGACCCTTAGCGCAACGGGGATGGTTTACTCATAAATTTTCATTTTTCCACATATGATGTTTCTCATGTCTTTAAGACTTTCTGGTGAATCATTTGAGCTATGCTTCCTACTTTCCAAGATAGCAACCATATTATTTTGTCAACTCGTATCTCCTATATCCCATATATCATGATTGTAATGTAATAATATGTTTATATATGATAGGATCGAACTTCTAGAGACGAGAGGGAGTTACGTTCTCTAAAGAAGCGTCTAAATGGCTACAAGTCTGCAAAAGAATCAGTCGTGGATCCTTTCTTCACTGACCTAATCGTTAGTGATATATAACAAGAAGAATATTTGCAGATGAGTATGAAAGGTATAAGTCATTTTTAACCTTTCTAACTTTGAAAAGAATGTCAAGGAAAGTAATTTGAAAAGGATGGTATAGTGTACATGCATCTGCATGTGTTTGTGTGTCATCATATCCAGAAATTGGCAACTTTAGTATGTTGTCCCTTGCTAAAGAACCTTCTTTTGGGTTGTAAATTATCATCTAATGCATCATCTTATCTATGCTTTTTCTTTTTGTTTAAAAAGGTAGATTGGATTTAAATTAACATAATACAGTAACAAATTAACAACGTTATTATATTTTTGGCTATAGCTTGAATCAACGTTTTAAAAAAGTTGTGTCACTCTTATAAATTCTGTTATTTTTTACCTGTGTTTGAATAAAGCGGATGAATACTCAAGTAACTGTTTAGTTTTGCATTTCAATAAGCTGATATATAAGATAAAAGATTGAAGACAAACGTATCTAAATGTTTAAAATTATAACATGCTATTGAAAAAAGTTGTATGTTAAAAGGAGGGTGTGTAGCTTTTGAAAGTTAAATAGAGGGAACTTTGGACCAGGTGTATTATATTACCAAATTTAATTAATAAACATGTGAAATGATTTTTATAATATCCTAGAACAAGTTAACAAATGACAAGTAGATGGATTTTCAGCTGTTATGATAAAAATCAAAATTAAAACTACTTTTACTATTATTTCATGCAATATTTAATTTCTAAATCTCAGAATATCGGGTCATGAAAACAACTGTCCAAGATGCAAAATCACGTCCTCCGTCTGAATACTTATTACCTTCTGTTCTGCCTCGATCGTGTGAACATAAAACTTCATAATCAGGATGTGAACCGTGCTTGCATGTCCGTCTAAACATGACGCGCTATCCCTGGGGCTGGGAGTAGCCATCGCCCATGCTTCTCCGAGACGCCTTCTATAAATGGAGCAAGAGATTCAACGTCTAAACAAATTTTTATCACTTGATTTATCTGTATACACTTCCTTTTTCAAATGTTTAACCGGATTAAAGAAAATCAGATTTGAACCTAAAAACTTTCTTTGTGTTTCAGAATGGAATCAACTCAATTTCACTAAAAATGAACTTTTATTATCTCTCGAGCATGTGTCACGTACATGGTTCTAAAAGGCTCCTCGCAAATGCTTCGCAAAGACGTGAGGCGTGGTTATGCCGTCACGCTGTCTTATGCCACATTTTATAAAAGCAAAAGCTACGCCTCGTGCTATTTATCACCTATCATCACATCATTAGATATATCCAAATAACAGTATTTTACATAAACGATAAATTTAATTACTTTTTTGACACCCTTTTGATATGGGTATTGATTCGTACACTCTCATTTGTTATTTGTACACTCAAATGTACAAACCGGTAAAGCGGCATAAGATAAATGTACAACTGCTTAATGCACAAATTTGAGTGTACAAATAAGAATTTGAAGTGTACAAATCATTAGCCTTTTGATATCCTAGGATATGATTAACACATATGACACTATATATGGATTCATTTAAATACAAGATCTAATGGAAAAAGCAAAAGAAAAAGAAAAAAACATTGATACATTTTGATAGTCTTCATGACAAAGTAATAACTTTAGTTTCTTATATTATCATAATATTTTCCCTCCACATTCATACCATAATAACATCTTTTGCTTTTTTTTCTGTCTGCTCAGCCTACTTTATCATCATCATCATCACTTTTCTCAGTCTCCAATGTTATATCACTCTTCTCACTGTCTTTTAAAAGAGACCCATTTATTTAGTTCCCACTCAAATCCATCCACATCTCATCATCCACTTAATCATGCTTAAACATCCTTGCTTTTTCTTCTTGGCTGTGTTTTTATGCACTTCAGGTAAGTGATTTTATACTCATTTAGTTACATATATATATTTCTACTTTCTGAATGCTCAAATGGTTGATATATTAATTAATCTGTATATATTTTGATGGAGATTATTTGGTGAAAGAGTGAGAACTGAGATTAGGAGGGTTAAGCATGGTTTAGGTTACAAGGAAAACAGATTTATGCTTGGTACTGCCATAAAAAAACTATAAACTGTTTATCCATGTTTAAGACAAGGGTTATGCTATGGTTATGTTTTCTATAAGGCTGGAAGGCAAGGTAAGGTGTACTCACCTTACACATCAGCGCCACGTCAGCTTTCTCTCTCCTCTCTCTTCCACTCACTACCACTCACCTTTATGCGGACAAAGGACTCACACCTACTCACCTTAACTCACAATTCATTTTTTTCTTTTTACTCTACAAACCATACGGTTTAATAACATGCACAAATATCAAATAGGTGAAGTGGTCACCTTAATGTGTCTTGGGATGTGAGACTCTAAGGTGAGTCAAAACATATGGCATGGCACTCACGAGGTGAGTGGAACACTCACCTTGCCATTCACCTTACCTTGCCGAGTAGTCTAACAGCTTGCTTAAATCTTATACAACCTAAAATGATTAAGGTGTGTTGGCACTTGACATAGTACAGGGTTAGGGCCAGAAAGGCCCAAACCAACAATTCAACTTCTGTTTAGTAATGGATCTTAAAACTTTTAAACTTGTGCGAAGAATGAGGCAGCAACATGGTCTAGGTTTGAGCTCAACTCAAATATGTATGGCTAGCAGGCTATTCATATCGCTGCGACTCATCTTTTGAGATTGTAGCTCAAATACTTCAAAATTTTTCAGTCAGACTCTTTCTTGATTCAAGAATTCAGGAAGCATAAAATATCTATCAAAAACCTTGTTCCATTGCATCATATGCTTGATCTGTACTAAACAAGATATACACCAAAACTCGGTATAAATTTGACTAACAAATTTATGAGCTCACTCGATCTTTTATTTTGAGTTTATATATGTACCCGAAGTCGATAAAGTTTGACATGAAAAAGCTCGAACTTGAAGTATTTGATACAAGCCGACTACTTTTGTGATCATATTTTACACACATGGTTATTGGTTGCTTTAGTTGTTTTCCTTAATCAACAAAGATTCATCAAAATTTCACTAGAAGAATAAAGACGTGAGATGAGCATATTAGGAGACCAAAAAGTTATTGTTGAATTTAAGTCATTAAAAAAATGAAATGAACCCTGCAATCAACGTTTATGCTGCAAATAATTAGTTAATCTACAAATCGAGCCGGAATGAAAATGAACAGAACAGAACAAACCCAATATATAAGGATTGAAGAGGATAAACGAGAGTTGGTTAATAAAACCCTTTTAACACAAAACTTCTGGTAGTAGCATCATGAACAAATGAATGAAAATCTTACGATCCTTGCTCATTTTCTTATCCGTCATCTTTGTGTAATCTGATAAATTTTTACATTTGACGGGTATGCTTACTATGCTCACTTTTCATTAAACCTTTCCTAACTTTTAAATTAACTTGATAATGTGGTTTTGTCTTATTGCATGACTAGTAACCGATATCAGTAAAATTATACAGTTTTTACATGTAAATTCAACTGGGTTTTAACCCTTTCGACCCACATGACGTGTTTTTTGTTACCTAGCTGGTAAACGGCTCAATTATGTCATTATATAGGATCTTCCTACCTTTATATGTTCTGAATTAATATAACGAAATGAGCTACTATTAACAACTTTTCTTCCCATTATATAAGTGTTCCCCTTGTTTTGACAGTTAGAAGCTCAGACGTTCCTCATGCCAAAAAGTCACAAGACTTTGAGAGAAGAGAGGCTGAAAGAGAGAAAGAACAATTATTTCCTTCTATTCACAGAACACTCATCGAATATTTCCACTATAAACTGACTGAATTTGACTCCATTGATCCCCCAACCACAGCCTTACCTTCAGCTCCAATCACCAATCCAGTCACCGCCCCTGCAGTTAATACCGCACCCGGTATAGTCACGGTTCCAGGTGCTAACCCTGGTGGTGTGTCACCAGTTCCTACTACTACCACTCCTGTCACAAATCCAGTAAACCCACCTGCACCTGTCACTAATCCAGTTACAACCCCAAGTACAAATCCTGGAGGACAGCCCACGGTGAACCCTGTGACCACACCAACTACAAACCCTGGAGGGCAGCCCACAGGGAACCCTGTGACAACACCATCTGTAGGAAATGCTCCCGTGGGTCGAGGACAGAGCTGGTGCATAGCAAAAAATGGAGCATCACAAGCAGCACTGCAGTCGGCTCTTGATTATGCATGTGGGATTGGTGGAGCTGATTGTGTCACTATTCAGCAGGGTTCAAGTTGTTATGAACCAGCCACCCTTCAGAATCATGCTTCGTATGCCTTTAACAGTTATTACCAAAAGAACCCGGTCCCAACAAGCTGTGATTTTGGAGGAGCTGCTACTGTAACCACCACCAATCCAAGTAAGACAATTTCGCTTTACATTTCCATTTCATCATTCAGTTGGGTGCTAGGATTATCAAGTATAATGTTTGGATAAAAATATCGTGCTTAGGATTAGCTTTAAGTTATGGGTCGAATAATACTCTTAGCGGGACTAATTTCTTAGGGCAATATAAAGTTATTTATTTGACACTTCTTTGAGCATAAATTCAAGAGACTAAACTCTCCATTTTGTAAACCTTCTGTTCTTTAGATAAAAATTACCATTTTTGGTCAAATTATTCTTATTTGCCAAATAATAAGAATCTGTCAAACATTCATATATTTGGTATCCTACTATTTAAGTATAAATATCGTAAGCACATCCAAACAGTGTTTTTCTATTGTGTATCATTTTAGAATAAATTATTTGATTCAGTATCAATTGATCAGTTTCATAGCACACCTCTGACCATTCTGATATTATACAGGCACAGGTTCATGTGTCTACCCATCATCGTCATCATCCTCTTCTTCCTCAACGGCACCTACCACACCCTCAACCACACCCACCACCGCACCAACGACCACAACTCCAACTACACAAGCACCTTATAATCCAACGACTTTGCCTCCACCTGGTACATCATCTCCGGGATCCACTATACCAGGGTAATACACTTTTTTGGAAAAAAATTGATCATTTTAGTAAGCTATACGTTGAATATGGGCTTAGCTTATATCTTGTTGGTCTGAACTTTACAGGATACAATCTCCAACACCAGGGTTTAGCATAGGAAACAATGATCCAACAGGACTAGGAGCTTTTGGTGCAAGTCCTCCCTTGATGAACTCAGCATCTGCATCAAACACTCTGCAGCCCTTTATTGAGCTCCTTATGATTTCGCAAATCATCTTAAAGGTATTAATATTCGTGTAGAGATGAGTCGGTTTCATCAGCAAGAGGCTTTACTTTCTGACTGTTGAAGCTGTTACAGTAGTAGATGGGATCTCCAGCATTCTCATATATATAGAGTACTGGTTTTAGATATATATGGTTAGAGCAGAAGAGGGTGTCATTTGTTATTTGGTTTTTGTATAATACAGAGGTTTTGCAGTAGTTATGTTATATGTATTTAGTTTGACTTATTTATAAAGCATATCATATTACTTTCATATGCCAATTAAGACTCGTTTTGACTAAAGATGCAATTATGGGACTTCTACTTATGTCACATTTTTGTGTCAACTAAATAATTTGGTCATCTAGCATAGCATGGGTATGTCTGTCTAGAGCACAAATAGTGGCATCAGCCAGCCTGGAGCGGCATCCACGCCACCACACCTGTTGGCGTATGTCCCGACATACAACTCCCCGGCATATTAGTAAAACGCCGAAGAACCTAACTCTCCGGCCCTAAAGCAAAACCGCCCGGCACAATATGCAATCTTCCGGATAAAGCATGCAAGCCAATTTAGACCAAGTAAACCTAGACCAGCGTATACCGGAGGGTTAGACATAACCCTCGATACACTGACACTGATGTTAGGAATTAGAATTTTCCGGTATTAAAGAGTCGGTCACCTCAAGTATATGTAATCGTTAGAATGCTCGTAGTCATAGTTATATTTAGTTAAGTAGTATTTTGTTTAGTAACACCGTGGAGGACGGACGGGTCTTTACCCATCTGTATGCCCCGATCCACGCCGTTGTGTGGCGATTATGTAAGACTATAAATACTCTCTACCTCCCAAGGTAGAGAGTTGGAGCTCATAATAATATTTTTCTTTCTCTCACTAAGTTCCCTAAACCTCTAACTTTCTCTCTATAGAACTCACCATTATACGCCCACTTTGTGTTATGGTTTGATGTGTATGTGAAATCCAATATCCAACAATTGGTATCAAGAGCCATGGTTAGATCATATCTTGCACATCTTTGGATTTCTAGTGGTTTTAGGTGGTTTTTGAGTTTGAAAAAGTTTAGTGGTTTTGCATCATTTGGTTGATTTCTTGTGTTAAAGCTTGGATTTTGTTAGTACTTTTATGTTTAGAATCATCACAAGTGTTTAGGTTTTCATTTGGTAAGCTTGAATCATCTTGGTTGGGTTGTTTTGGATTGAAAAGTGATGTTTATGTGGTTTTTCTTGCTAGCGACTTGATATACGGATCTCTTTCTTCGTAGCGACTTGCTTCACAATTTTGTAGCGAAGTTACGCTTTTGGAGCTAGCGATTTAGACCTAGCGATTAACAGTACAAGTAGTGGACTCTCCACTACGGGTAGCGACTTGGTGGTAGCGACTTGGTCCGTAGCGAGTTGCTCTTTAGCGACTTGAATTTTTAGCGACTTGAGTAGCGAATTGCTGCCAAAATTTTGCTAGCGACTTGAGGGTTAGCGAATTACTACTTAGCGACTTGCATTTGTCTAGCGACTTGGGACTTTAGCGACTTGGGGGTGTAGCGAATTAGGTGTTAGCGACTTGGTGCATTATCTTCTAGCGACTTGGGTGATTGTTTACGGTTTTCTCTTGATTTAGTAAAATCCCGTGAAAGAATCTATTTCCGGTTTAATCATAGAGTTATAAAATCCCGTATAATCTTAACACATGTCTACCAACGTTCCTACTATCATCTCCATCGTTGTCGAGGATGTTCAAGCAGGTTGGTTCGAGATACTCGTCCACCCACCCATGCTTGACAGAACTGACTACGATTCTTGGGCTCAACGAATCGGATTGTACTGCCTTGGAAAGGAAAATGGTGTCAACATTCTCAAATCCATTGATGAAGGACCGTATCGAGTTGAGACGACTAGAGATGTACTTGATACTGCGAAGATGGAACTCGATTTACGGAATGGATAGACCAAATATGTATGATGAGCTTGACGATAAGGAGAAAAAGAGATTCGATGTCGATATCGGGGCTTCTAACATTGTTCTTCAAGGTCTTCCTAAAGACATCTACAAGCTGATCAATCACAACACCAAGCAAAGGCGATGGGATAATGTCAAGATGCTTCTCTGTGTTCGAATTAACTATGGAATACAGAGAATCACAACTCTATGACGAATTTGAACACTTCAAGATGAAACCGGATGAGAGTGTCTATGAGTACTATGTGAGATTTCATAAGTTGGTGAATGACATGAGGAACATCGGAATGACTATGCCTAACATTCATTTGAACTCAAAATTTGTGAACAACATGAATCCCGAATGGCACAAGTTTGTCACCTCCGTGAAGCTCACTAAAGGATTGAAGAATACAAACTATGAGCAACTCTATGCCTTCCTCCTCCAGAATGAGAGACATGCTATGTTTGAAAAATTGGTTCTTAATCGGTTCAAAACCAACCAGGGAGAGACAAGCTCGTCTAATGACTCAACCGCCTTCTACTCAAACATCGGAATCACAACCAAAGCCTCACAAGTCATACCCATGGGAAATGGTAATCACAAACTAATTCCCGATCCTATGTTCAAACAAGCCGATCTTGATGCACACGTGGATAACATCATTAATCAACTAGCTCTTCTGATTAGTCAAAACATGAATTCTCTCCCACAAACCAATAACAACCTCGAACAACATCTAACCCACACAATCAAGCTCTGTTAAAGATGGGAGGATCGTGGTGCAACCATTCAGGAAAGACAAGATGATCGGGGAAGAGGTGGAGCTGGTAGAGGTTATGTTGGTAATCAGAATCGAGGAAGGAATGGTAATCAAGGTCAAGCTAAGCCGATCAAATGTTATAATTGTGGTGGTGAGGGACACATTGCAAGGAACTGCACATCTCCAAAGCGCCCACAGAAATGCCGATTACTTCGAGATAAGATGCTGCTTGTGCAAGCTCGGGATAATGGTGCTACTTTGGATGAAGAGGAATTGTTGTTTCTTGCCGAGGGCAATGCCAAGACCTATGATGCAGATGTGGATGAGCAGCCTATTCAGGAGATAGGTCACAATCATCAAAATGCCTTTCAAGTCGCTGATTGTGATGCATACGACTCTGATGTGGATGATGGACCTACCACACACACAATCTTTATGGCTAGCATTTCTCCAATGGTTTCTCCCAAGGTCTCCTCTTCACCACAAGTTGGCCCATCCAAAGACACAACTCATCTCAGGAGGTACTAAAACTATACGATGATGTTGATGTGCAAAAGATGCATGACAAAGTACTATCAACTGAAACTTTTGTATCAAATATTGAAAATATGGGTAATATCAATGTTGTCCCATATGATCAATATGTGAAACAAAGTGAAAGTGAAGTTGTACCAAGTGATGCATCTCCTGCAATCAACAATGACTATATTTTTGATGAATACACCGCTGTGCCCCTTACGATGATTCCGTAATATCTGAATTAAATGCCTATAAAGAACGTGTTGCTATTTATGAACAACGTGCTAAATTTGAGTTGACCACTCGTGAGCGGGAAATGGATGACCAAGTCGCATACAATTATTAGACAAAGTAATTTTAGAGAAGAAGTATTAAAACAAGAGTTAAATTCCTTGCAAGAAAAACTTTCTAAAAGTGCTAAGCAAAAACAAGAACTTCAAGAAAATGTGAAAATGCTTAAGCAAGAATTTAATGCAAAGGAATCAAAACTCTTGAAAGATTTTTCTAATCAGAAAACTTTGAAAAACAAACTTGAAAACAAGTTGTACATACAAGGGAACACCATTCAGACCGCTCACATGATCACTAAGCATAGGGTCCTAAGCGATAAGCATAGCATTCCCCTTGTTGAGGAACCAAATCCAGAGGTCATTAAAAGGGCTAGAAATGCTCATAAGGTTCTTTATGATGGCAATGAAATCCTTAAACCTAGACAGAAACCTAGTTGCGTTGAGTGCACCGAGGAAGATAAGAAATCAGATGAAGTCACTAGGGAAAAGATGAACAAGAAATTAGATGATCCTAAATGTAGAGAGAAGAAAATAAAGATCACACCCCATGATTACAAGAAGGAAAACGGGATTTCCTTGAACATGTTTAAACCTCAGACATTGTTGACTCCCGAACAAGTTTTCGGGAAAATGGATTTAGATAAGCGGAAAGCTGAAAATATTGTTGAAACAAACCCTCCTCTTTGGAAAATGCCTAGAAGCGTGTGTATCCTCCTAATTCACCAATGCATCTTGTTCCTAGAACAATTGCCACTAAAAGCAAGACCTTAATTAGCCAATATGTTATACTTCAACTATTTGTTGATTTTGAGAAAACTTGCAAGAAAAGGATCACACCCATTGGTATTACGGAAGGAGAAAGAGGTTTTGAGCAAATGAAAGAATGTTATTTAACGGAGGTCATGCCTTTCTTTAAACTTCTAAAAGATCACTTTGAGAGTCTTAAAAAGGGATAGAAACTGATATTAAGGGAATGGAAAAGGAATTTGATGCAATGATAGTTGAAGTTAGTGACTATGAGCGAGCACTAAAATATAATGAGATTGAGAGGAAGAACTTGCATACACTAAATGAGAACCTGATTTCGGAATGTATTGCTCAGGATGTGTTTTTCACTGCTACAAATTGTTCCATTAATGCTTCCAAATTTCATGAATTATCGGTTGCACCGAAAGTCTCCCATGATCGTGTCATTGAGCTTGAAAAACTAATTCTGAACTAAACGAGAAAATTGAACTGGATGATCACGACAATTTGGTTAAACATTTTTCTAAACTGAAAGTTGAGCATTTTAATTTACAACTAAAATATCAACATCTTAAAGAAAATGTCAAAACTTCAAATATCAAGACATCCTCAGATGCTCCAGAGTTTGATGCGGTTTTTCAAATTAACAAACGTGATGAACAGATTCAAGCTCGCAACACGATCGAAAAGTTGAAAGCCCAATCTCTCAATTAAAGGGTCAAACGAACAATATGACAGGCTCCCAAATGCCTCCTCCTTTAGATTCTCAATATTCTCAAACTTTTCATCTTCAAAACTTAGTTGATGCCTTACAAAAGGAAAACAAGAGTTTTCTAGAAGAAAATGAAAAAGTTAAACGACATTTTAAAGAGTTATATGATTCAATAAAAGTCACCCGTGACCAAAACAACGAAAAAATAACGTCTTTACAAAAGGAAATTGAGAATCTGAGAAGTCGGGAAAATGGGAAACTGCCACTTGTTTTCAATAAGAATGTTGTCTCAAAGTCACCCTTAGATTGCAAATACATCTGTGACAGCTTAAATATATTCCTCTGCATCTTAGGAATAATGAACATGCTTTTCATGAATACTGTGCTCACCTTAAGGATAGTCTAGAATGTCTCCGTGAGATTGTCGAAGAGGATTTCATTAACAAACCTCTTGATAGTGAAATTAGGTTTGCTTGCCTCCGGGCCAAACGATCTCAAGAGTTGCTAGAATGTGTAATTGCAACATGTCCCAAATCCTTAACCTTAGGTGCAAAAGGCAAAGCTGTGATGCCTTGTTCTATGCCTAGTTCCAAGCAGGGAAATCCGTTCTATGCCCGCCTTAAGAAAGGAAACACTTATGTGCCTTCTAGTACTTCAGATCCTTGCACATCAAGTTCGGGAATGCAAAAATTAGATCAACCAACTAATGTTCCCATTCCCTCTACAGAGTAATCAGTGACACTAAAGCGAGCATGTCAAAGTCTCAAGACAATACAAGGAATGATAGGACCTTGCAAGCTAAGAATGTGCATTGGAAGAGTGTAGAAGACCAATCTAGGAACTTTAAGCTTGAGTTGAATAAAACGAATCGTGTTGATTCTAGTATTAGCCTTAGGCGCATCTTGTAATTAATTAATTCGATACTATTTGCAAACCTTGTAATGATGTTGCTTGAATTCATTGCTAATCATGAATGTGGTGTGAATGCTTTGTCTAATGCTGTCAAATGCCCGGTTAAAATTGTTAATGCTAATAATCGTGCAAATAAGGCAAAAAGGCAAAAGCGAAAGATTGTTAGAAAACAGTGGAAACCCACAGGAAGAACTTTTATAAAGATAGGTTATTATTGGATACCTTTTGGCCATAAGAATAATCAGGTTTGCTCTCAAACTGCTAAGATTATGCCCACTAGAAAATGGATGCCTACTTGTAGAACTATTCCCTTAAGAAGTGAACATACTTTGAATAGGTCAAATACGGACACCAAAGATTGCATCTATTCCCAATGATTCCATTGCTTCTACTTCGATATGGATGTTTCTATTTATGATGTGGGTGTTCCAATTACTGTTACTAACCAAGTGGAACCCATTCTTGCATGGGGATCCCAATTATCCGGTTATCCATTCTTGTCTGTGTTCAACTGCAGATCGTTCAAATCGCTCGTGGTACACGGACTCAGTGTTCCAAGCATATGATTGGAGACCGGTCGCGGCTCATGAACTTCGTGAGCAAATTCATCGGACAGTTAGATTCGGTAATGATCATTTCGGTGCAATTATGGGTTATGGTGATTATGTTGTTGGTGATAGTGTTATCTCTAGAGTATACTATGTGGAAGGTCTTGGTCATAATCTGCTCTCTGTCGGTCAATTCTGTGACTCTGATCTAGAAGTAGCCTTCAGAAACATACTTGTTTTGTTAGAGAACTTGATGGTAAGGAACTTTTAAGAGGAACTCGTGGTTCAAATCTTTACACCATCTCTATAGAAGATATGATGAAGTCTTCTCCAATTTGCTTGTTGTCAAAGGCTTCAAAAACAAAGTCATGGTTATGGCATCGACGTCTCAATCACTTGAACTTCGCCACCATCAATGATCTCTCCAGAAAGGACTTAGTTGTAGGTTTACCTCGACTAAAGTATGAAAAGGATCATCTTTGTTCAAGCATGTCAATTGGGAAAAAGCAAGAAGTATGCCCATAAACCCAAACCTACTAACTCGTCACAGAAGTTCTTCATACAATTCATATGGATTTATGTGGACCAATGAGAGTGCAGAATATCTTTGGGAAGAAATATGTGTTAGTTATAGTTGATGATTACTCTAGATTCACCTGGGTCAAGTTCTTAAGGACAAAGGATGAAACTCGATATCATCATCAAACTCATCAAACAGCTGCAAGTTCGACTTAACAAAACCGTCAGAATTATCCGGACAGACAATGGAACTGAGTTTGTTAACAAACAACTTAGTGAATTTTATGAAAGCATTGGAATCAGACATCAAAGAAGTGTTCCACGAACTCCTCAACAGAACGGTGTAGTTGAAAGGCTAAATCGAACTCTTGTAGAAGCCGCTAGAACAATGCTGATTTACTCTAAGGTTCCAATGTTTCTCTGGGGTGAAGCTATTGCCACTGCATGCTACACACAAAATCGTTCCCGATTCACACTTGTTCATGGAAAGACACCATATGAACTTGTCCACAATAGAAAACCTAATCTCTCATTCCTTCGTGTGTTTGGAGCATTGTGCTATCCAACTAATGAGGGTCAAGACTTAGGCAAACTTAGAGCTAAAGCGGACATTGGAGTATTTGTAGGGTATGCACCAAACAAAAGGGATACCGAATCTACAACAAAAGAACCCGAAACATCATGGAAACAATTCACGTTACGTTTGATGAGTCGACGGTCAAACGGCTCTGAACAATTCAGCTCTGGACCCGCACTTCAAATCAGTCCAATTGGTTCATCCCTTGTTCCAAACTCTTCTCAAGAAACTCCATATGTACCTCCATCTCAAGATGATTTAAAGAAATTGTTTGATCCTATGTTTGATGAACTTTATGATCCAGTACTAATGAGGTGTTGATCCCTACAAAGAGGTGCTCATATTCCGTGAATGAAGTCAATCCCCGGTCCTCAATATCTTTAAGTCAAGAAGCACCTTCTGCTGATCCTTCCGTCTCATCAACAAATCATCATTCTTCAAATGTACATCATGGAACTTTGCATCAATGATGAAGTTAATCCCTTTGCTAATCCCGAAGATGCTCCATTTGAAAACATATTTGCTCCTGAATCTTCTTCGAACCATCTTCTTCGAGGAGACATCGACTCTGCTACCGGTCCCTCAACAACTACCACATGAACACCTGAGAAAATGGACTCACGATCATCCATTAGACAACATCATTGGAAATCCCTCTCGTCCGGTATCCACACGGAAACAACTTGCAACCGATGCCTTATGGTGCTTCTTCAACTCCGTACTCTCTAAGATCGAACCAAAAGATGTTAAAACCGCCATGAATGAAGATAGTTGGTTCAATGCTATGCAAGATGAAATTCATGAGTTTGATCGACTAGATGTATGGGAATTAGTACCGCCGAGATTGTGCTATGATTAATTGCTCTAAAATGGATCTTCAAAGTGAAACTTGATGAGCATGGTGATGTGTTGAAGAACAAGGCTCGATTAGTTGCTAAAGGATACCGTCAAGAGGAGGGTATAGACTTTGAAGAATCTTTTGCTCTTGTTGCTCGAATCGAGGCAATTAGAATCTTTTTGGCTAATGCCGCAAGTAAGAACATGGTAGTCTATCAAATGGACGTAAAGACGGCATTCCTGAACGGAGATCTTAAAGAAGTCGCTACGTCCCAACCTGAAGGATTTATAAATCAAGAGCATCCTACTCACGTTTATCGTTTGAAGAAGGCCCTTTATGGTTTAAAGCAAGCTCCAAGGGCATGGTATGATACGCTGTCAAAGTTTCTTCTATCAACCGGATTTAGCAAAGGAGCAGTTGATCCAACATTGTTCACCAGAAAGTCGGGCAAACATTTAATTCATGTTCAAATTTATGTTGATGATATTATTTTTGCCTCGACCGAACCAATGGAATGTGATCGTTTTCTAATGAAATGAGTTCAAAATTTCAAATGTCAATGATGGGACAAATGTCATTTTTCTTGGGATTACAAATTTCACAAAGTCCCGGAGGCATTTTCATAAATCAATCTAAATATGCAACTGAGATCTTAAAGAAATTTGGATTTGATTCAAGTGACCCTGTTGACACTCCCATGATTGATCGAACCAAACTAGATGAGGACCACTCGGGGATCATGATTGACCAAACAAAATATCGTAGTATGATTGGATCCCTGATGTACCTCACAGCCTAGTAGACCGGACATCTTGTTCATTTGTTTGCATGTGTGCTAGATACCGTGCTAAGCCTACTAAAATGCATCTTGAAGCGGTTAAACGGGTCTTTCGGTATCTCCAAGGAACCATCAATATGGGG